>CM027824.1:14650403-15850403 GCA_016097485.1 Eucalyptus sideroxylon x Eucalyptus melliodora
ATTTTTTGGGTCTTATTGGGAAAAACTTAGAGCAACTAGAGATAAGTCTATTTTCTTCAAGGAGCTTTGCCAGATTGGCTGGTGCATTTGAAAAAACTAACAATACTTGACCTAGCGAATAATCAATTGACGGGGAATATTCCAGAGGCATTAGGAAGATTGCAAGGCTTATCCTCTTTAGATCTCAATAACAATCTTCTAAATGGCACCATTCCACACAGTCTCGGACAACTTCAAGATCTTTACTATTTAGATCTTTCGGCAAATTCCTTGAGAGGCACAATTTCCGAAATACACTTCTCCAACCTCTTGAAGCTATCGTACTTAGATATCAGCAGCAACTATTTAGCTTTCAAGGTGGATTCCGACTAGATACCACCCTTCAATCTACAGTGCATTGGGATGATGTCTTGTGAATTTGGCACGGAATTTCCGCGACGGATAAGAACGCAAGTCAAGGCAACAGAGATAGAATTGTCCGATGGCTCCATCATGAGAGCTCTCCCAGATTGGCCAGGTCTCATGTCGTTCTCTTACCTGAATCTCGCTTACAACCAAATAAATGGATCTCTACCAAAATTTCCTTCCAATTTGTCTTGGTTAGATCTCTCTTGCAACTTAATTTCAAGACCTATTCCGCACGTTATTGGCCTAGCAATACCTCATATGACGTCCTTCTATCTGAATGATAATCTCTTAAGTGGTTCAATATCAATCTCATTATGTGAGATGGAATTGGAAGCGTTGCACCTTGGAAGGAATGAATTAATTAGCAAAATTCCTGCATGTTGGAAGGACAACCATATGATGCTCCTTGATTTATCATCCAACAAGTTGTCCGGAGTCATACCGAGTTCTCTTGGAAATTTAATTTGGCTTTGGTTATTACACTTGAACAAAAACAGTCTCCATGGAGAAATTCCTGCGACTATGAACAATTGCAAGGACTTGCTGATTTTGGATCTTGGTGAGAACAAAATCTCTGGAACCGTTCCACATTGGTTTGGACCAAGCTTTCAGTCTCTACAGATTCTTAGACTGCGAGAGAACATGTTCAGTGGTAGTATTCCTTCACAGGTATGCTTACTCTCTACGCTGCAGATATTGGATTTAGCAGTGAATAATCTAATAGGAATGATTCCAAATTGTCTTGGGCATATAAAAGGTATGAAACTGAACGCAAGCATAGATGAAGGCAACTCAATATCCCTTGCTTATGGCCTTGCACTTCCCCTGCCATCTATTAACATCTCTTTAAGAGATTGGGATCGAGAGCATGTCAAGCAGGTCGTGAAGGGGATAGACCTTGACTACAAAACACTTGATCTACTGCTTATGGTCAATTTGGATCTCTCGAGCAACAGATTGATTGGGCTGATCCCTGAAGAGCTTACCTTGCTTTCTGCATTACGAGGCTTGAACTTGTCCAGCAACTTTCTTTTTGGAGACATGAAATCACTCGAGTCACTTGATCTTTCAAATAACGGCCTTTCAGGAACAATCCCACAGAACTTTTATGCATTTACATCACTAAGCAAACTAAATTTGTCACACAACAACTTCACGGGGCCAATTCCCAAAGGGAATCAAATCCAGACCCTTGATGATCCTTCCATTTATGCTGACAATCCTCTACTTTGTGGCGATCCTCTACCAAAGAAATGCCCGGCACGGAGGCCCCTCAAGTGCCAGAAGACAATACTGACAAAGAAGGTAAGCTCGAAAAGGTGATGTTCTACATAGTCATAATGCTCGGGTTTGCGACTGGGTTTTGGGGAGTTATTGGAGCTTTGGTGTACAAGAAGAAATGGAGACGCATCTACTTCAACTATGTGGATCGTAAAAAAGATATGATCTACGTGGTTGTTGTAGTGAAGGTAGCCGAGTGGAGGAGGAGATTGAGAAGAGCATAACTGGCCTATTCTCCACATCAATCAATCCAATCCTTCATTGATCTTGTGAAGTTCTTGCTTTCTTGTTCAGGCAGCATCGTCTTTGGAGTTGGCTTCTTTCTCCTTATACAGTAGCCAATATTTTGTTTTCTTCAGTTTCAAGCTTGTCCGAGGAAGCAAATCATGTCATTTTGTAATTTAGTGTTAGTCAGCTTTTTAGCAGTACTTCGCGTTATTATACTCATGATATTATATTGCTTGTCAATGATGTAAAACTAAGTTAGCAATTCCATTTCATCCTATTTATGCTTTTACTGCTAATTGCACGTTGAGGGTATACAACATCAACACATGAAATTATTAATGGCATAGTGCCCGCCAATGTCCAATGTAATCCTTTCCTAGGTTGTATTTCCTTTCTCAATCTTGAGACATTAGAAAATAACATGCATGTAAACAAAATCAGAATGGACTCTAAAAAAGCGTAGAAAAAATTCTACCCGCGGAGAGAACAGAGTGAATCAGTTAGCTGACCATACAAGGAAACTAGTGAATCACTCAACTTATTAACATTGACATATCACTGAAAATGGGACGTAATTCTCGTTTTCTTTTATTTTCTTTTTAATCTTATTGTTTGAGACGAACTTAGGGGCCAATCACTGGAAAATGGAATTTCCATGGTCGACAGATTTTTTGCACTTGTTGGTAATTTCAAAGTCCGTTGGTAAAAAACGTATGAACCATTAACTTACTTGCCATGTAAGTAAGTCCCCAACATGATCAAAATTACTGTTTGGTTTTATTTATAAGGGCAAATGAAACTCAAGAAAATTCAGGCCGCCCGAAACTCAAACGAGAATTGTGGTGCGGACGCTCCAAGTGTCAAAATTTGGCACGGATGGACACATAAATGTCAAAACTTTCAAAAGGTACACTCAAATGCCAAAATCGGAGTAGAATTGAACACTTAAGTTCCAACAGTGAGTGACGTCAGATTTCCGGCGAGCCATGTCAGATCACTGCGAGCCACATCGAATTTCCAACGAGCTTCGCGGGAGTTGGCGCTTAAGTGTCCAATTTTTCTAAAAAAGTGGCACTTAAGTATACATTTTGGAAGTTTTGGCATTTATGTGTCCACCTATGCCAAGTTTTGGCATTTGGGATATACTTCTTCCATTGAGAATTTGTAGTAGCGTTGAATTTGGTTCAAGTAAAAGTGACAAGTTTATATAGTCAGAACTGGATTTTATATGGTCGGCGTTGTGGAGTCAATCGGTGATAAATAATAGCACCGGTCCGGACTATGATTTACTCTCCGTCCTTACAGTTTTACACTGGTTTAATTTTCTGTGTCTTCCTCTCTAACCTTTCTTTTCAAAAGTGTAAGTCATTTCCTTTTCAATCAATCTTAGGCATGGACAGTTGTGCATTCTTGAACAAATGGCTCGAAACCTTTCCGAAGTTCACACACAGAGACTTCTGTGTTGCCATTAAATTGTGCAACGAAATTTTAGGTCACTCATGGCTTCAATACAAACACCTACTTCAGGACATCATGTGCACCTCAACTCACGCGACTGATTGTAAACCCAACCAGGGGCATCGTGGCACCAATTATCGACCTGAAGAAAATATTGGTAAGATGATCAGTGTCAATTCTACAAGTGAATATTTCCTCACTGCCACCTAAGAAATAGAAATATTTAGATGACTAATTACTTTCCTAACAAATGAAATAGCTAATTATCATGTGATAAGTTAGTAGTCGGCACTCAATTTGATAAAGATAAACAATCTCTAAATTTTAACACGCGGTTTCATTTTTACTCTCAATATAAATGATGATTGGTGAGCTTACGTAGTATTTCATATACCTACTACTAATAATTAGACTGGCTAACTAATCGCCCTTGAAGACATAAAAGCAAAACCATCCTCTTTGATGTGAGGACGGAAAACCCATTAAGTTCACGATACAAAATTCGACACATATTCCACCGATGTCTCAATGCTCAAATAACTTAATTGATTCATTACTCATAATTAATTATTCATATAAGTGAATTAGAAATATTTACTAAGTTAAGGCAATTTTTTAAATTTTTTTAGCATTTTTTTTAAGAGAGATGCAAGATTGAATAAAAGTTAGTAATCTTAACAACCATGAAATAAGAGTCTGCTATACACATGAGTTGTCTCATATAGATTCAGGTGGAGGATTTTTCGTATATTTCTGTGGCATCCCAAAATTTCAAGACAAGCTCTAAGGTGTGTTAAAGCCCATAATTAGGTGATAAATTTCCTATGGTATATGTTTTAGCCATTAGTCTCCTTTTAAGACTAAGTGATATATGCTTGTGTTTATGAGATTTTAAATAAATTAATGAGAATAATCTATGTTTGGCTATGCACTTTATAGATTAAGTTCCTATAAATAAAAGTGTTACAAGATTTTTGGCCATGTGGAATTTAGTAATTAAATTCTTAAAAGAAAGAATAAGGAAAGGGGTGAAAATTTGATTTGAATTAGGTTGGGCCTTAGGCCCAATGGCCTAAGCTTTTGGTGGGCCGAATGGCCGGCCCAATTGAGGCCCATGAAGTGACCGTCGACCATGAGAAGGGGGAGGAGTGGCCGGCCCATTTGCTGGCCCAAATGCCTCCAAGCCCAAGCCCAAAGCCCATTGCATGTGTCATGACAAGTGGCAAAAAGGAAGATGGCATGCATTGGCCATTGGAGAGGCAAGCTCATCATTGCAAATGATGAGGATTTGGGGAAATAAAAGGAAGAGGAGAGAGAGAGAGTGGCCGGTTGGGTCATTCGGCCAAGTGAGAGAGAGAGAGAGTGAGTTGCGAGAGAGAGGGAATCGCCGAGAGAGAGAGGGAGGCCGAGAGGGAGAAGGAGTCGCCGCCGCACGCCGTCCGTCCGTCGCCGGTGTGCCGTCCGCTTGCTGCTGTTCGTTCGGTCTTTAAGGCAAGTTGGGACTGATTTCCACCCTTGCATGTGTGCCTTGCATGTATGATTTGTTTGTGGTAGGTTTCGGATCATAGGGAAGGCAAAAATCGGAGCTAGAATGTGGCTGTTCTTGACTTTGCATGCTGATTTCGTGAGATCCGCCTGAACCAGAATGTTGTGAGAGCTTGCATGCATGTTTCGAGTTTAATTTTGACCCTTATTCCTTCATGAAAGTTGTATCTAACATCTTAAAATACAACATACTAAAATTTGGGACAAAATGATGGAGATTTAAGGGGTCAAACCCTCATCCTACGAAGACACCAGATCTGGAACGATTTCACTGACCTTTCGGTGGATTTGTGATTGCATGTTGATTTTTACTAAGGATCTCTCTTCGACTTCTTCATGAAACTTGTATAGAACATCCTAAAGTTTAACATACTCAAATTTGAAGTAAAATGAACAAGTGTAGCCTAGTGAATCGACTTACTCTTGAAAACGGTAAATCTGGAGATGCGGTACAGGATACCCGAGACCTCATGGACCCATATGATGAAAATACTCTGGAAATTTGACTTAGATACCTTAATGAAAGTTGTAGGGGATCTCTTTATGTAAAACATATCCAAATTTCAGAGGAAACGAAGAAGAATAAAGGGGTGAAAACTCAATTTTTTCGGAGATACATACACTGGACGTTTCGGTGCTAGATCCAGAAGCTTTGGATGACTATAGAAAATATCTAGAACGAATCTGGCCTATAACTCTTCATAAAAAATCTACTTTAGTGTCTTAAATACAACGTGGTAAAATTTCATAATTTTCGGAGGTCGTTCGGATATTTTAATTGAATTATTTCGAAAACTGCACATTCTGTTTTATCCGAATTTGCATGCTGGAATCGTGTGGATTATATCTTCTTGTGTGGAACCCTATTGGGCATGTGTTTTACATGAAATTGCTATCCTATTGACTTGTCTATCATGTGCCTTGATTTCATGATTTTTGAGAAGCATATGGATGTTTAATTTGAATATTTTCTAAAAATGGTACATACTGGAATTTTGTAAAAAGGCATGAAAAATGGACTATTTTAAATGGTATGGATTTCATGTATTGTATTGCCATGGATGATTGTCTTGCTACATGTATGATGATGATTTGAGATGCATGTATGCATTCGAAGGATTAATATGATATCGATTGCCATCACATCACATGCCATGTTAAATTGAATTATAATTATGTGAATTCAGATAAATGAGGAAGCTGTCGGAGGTGAGCCGACGATGCCCCGGGAGTGTCGGGATGCCTGGCTAGAAGGGTACGGCCGGTTGCCCGGTGGTCATGAATGGCCGGATACCGGAGGGTCCTCGGGAGACCGAGTGGTATCGAGATGCCCGGAGAGTGGGGGAGCCGGAAGCTCGGCACGGAATTGTGTCGAGGGATACCTCGCGATGCTAGTTTGGGTGCGAGATGCCTAGCTTGAAGGGTGCGGCCGGTTGCCCGGTGGCCTTAAATGGCTGGATGCCGGAGGGTCCTCGTGATGCCAGTTGGGGTACGAGATGCCCGGAGAGTGGGGGAGCCGGATGGTCTGAATTGTATCTTGGATACATGTGGGATGCAAACATTGGTCCCGGAAATGTGAAATGTGGCGGTCCAAGATGAAATTAGAATCAAATTATGCATGGTGATATATGCATGACATGACGCATGATGATATATGCATGACATGATGCATGGTGACATATGCGTGATATGACGCATGGAAATGATGATGGTATATGTGATATGATGATGTTACATGCATGGACGCATGGAAATGAAGATGGTATATGTGATATGATGATGTTACATGCATGGACGCATGGAAATGATGATGGTATATGTGATATGATGATGTTACATGCATGGACGCATGGAAATGAAGATGGTATATGTGATATGATGATGTTACATGCATGGACGCATGGAAATGATGATGGTATATGTGATATGATGATGTTACATGCATGGACGCATGGAAATGAAGATGGTATATGTGATATGATGATGTTACATGCATGGACGCATGGAAATGATGATGGTATATGTGATATGATGATGTTACATGCATGGATGCATGGTAAGGATGATGCCACATGTGACATGATGATGGTAAGTGTATGATGTGATGATAATGTCTATATGATGATGATGATACATGAGGTATGATGACATGTGCATGATGCCATGGTATGTTGTACATGGATGCTTGTATGACATGTGATGCTATGATTGTGATGATTGCATGGCATGATGTATTGTGTGGTTTTATTGGTCCTTTACTTGCTGAGTGATTGTACTCACCCCTTCGAGGACCAACATTTCAGATTAGTAGGATGCCGCTCCCTGCTGTCACGCGGGGCGTGTTTTACGGCCTACCTTCCGATGTAGAGGTCGAGTGCGAGGAGTTTGACTGTCCCTCCGTTCCTGGACTAACGTATATTCGAGTGCGCTGTTTAGTTATGTACGATGTGGGCCTGGCTAGGGGCCCTGTTATCCAGGAGTTCGTATCCGTCTATGTTCGTCGGAACGGAGTGATGCGTGGGATGTTGCCACCGCCACCACCTAATGCACCGGGATGGGTGTGAGGGCCCGTACGTGATAAGTAGGAGCTGAAACTTTTTGGGATGTTTAGCCGACACTAGTGATGGGGGATCTTACACGATAGACTTAGTGGGTCGAGTGTTTCTTTTTGAGGCTATGGCCGAGTGTGGCTATAAGTCCTGGTATTACCTTTTGATGTACCGACCCAAGGAAAACCCATCTTGAAAATATGTAAATAAAGTGTCGTGACTTTGTCTTTTATTATTGTGACATCCCAAAATTTTCAACCCTGTCTTCTACTGAATAAATCGGGCATTTCATTGACGCGTCTATAGGGTTATTCTCAGAGCCGATCACTCTCGAGATAACTAGACTATCTGGGGAAATTATTAAGGAATTTTAGGATAATAGACTTGAGAACTCGATCAGGAATCGGCTTCTTGACCGTGTCCATCTTTAGAGGTCATTACGGCACAGTTAAAAATCGATTTGAAATCAGAGATAGACTGGATCGACAGAGATGTGTGGCTAATCGTGGGTGACACCACTAAATTAGAAAATTCTCGTCGGCCGACACTAGACTGATTTTCTTATTGTTTTGGTACCCTGTGTCCGTACTTGAGTCCTCGAGATTTTCACGACAATCAAGAGTCGCCATTGAGTCGAGTGGGTTTATAGTGGCTTGAAGAAAATCGACCACAGGTCATTTGCCTTAAAAAGTTCTGAAAACTACCCGATAGTCTAGGTCACGCTAAAAACGCGCCGAATGAAAATTAACCGCCAATTCGAGTCCAATTTCAGAAAATAAATTTTTGGAGCATCGACTCAATCTCGAAGATTTTCGGAGATTCAGGAAATTTTACAGAAATTGGGTTCGGACGTCGCGGAAATTTGGCAGAAGTTCAGATTGGCTAAATTAATGAGAAATTTAACTTTCGGGTTGAGCCTGTGTGTGTCAGAGATTTATAGAAGCTAAATGAGGATGAATTGAAATTATTCAAGTGTCCAATTGAGAGGAGATGATGCCAATTTCGTAATCCCCCCTCATGCCTAGCCAAAATGCACCAATTGAGGTGTTGTGAGAAGTGTTGGTGTGGCTCATTGGAGGCCAAGGGATTATACATGGCCAAGACTTGGTCTTGGAGATATTTGTGGAAAAATCAAGCTTATCTCATCAAAGCCAGTCAACCGAAGCTACCCGTTCTGTCGGTTGTTGACCAGCAAACCGCTCGAAGCTCCCACCTCCGCTCGTCTCTGCGCACGTCTCTCACTCCCCCACCGATCTTCACTCCACGCGACCAAGAATCCAGCTGCTTTCCTCGTCGTTGACCCCGCATCCATGGAATTCCTTGCCGAAGAAATCTGCCAGCGAAACCGCCTGCTCCAGTAACGTTGGTCTTCAATTTTCGTGGCCCAACAGCAGCCTTTGCTGCTTCTTCGATCGGTCATCTCGTCCGAGTCCATCTCATCCGAAGACAAGCGTTCAGCAGCCCACACGAATTTGTCGTGGCCCAGCTTGATTCAAGCCCGTGTCTTCAGCCTAATTGTAGTCCACATCGCAGCCCAAGTGAGCAGCAGCTTCATTGAGCCCACACCATTTGAAGCCCAAGCAAAGTCAGGCCCTCAAGAGATCAGCCCAGTAATTTGAGGCCCAGTTCAGCAGCCCAATCTTGAAGCCCAAGCCCGCTAAGCAAGTCAACCCAAGCTCAGGCCCAAGTTCAGTCCAAGCCCAGAATTTTCTGTGGGCTTGCGAGGCTTTTAGGCCCGGTCCGGTGTCCCGGTCCCCGCTTTTAACCAAGTGAGTTTTACTCACTAATGCTTTATTAGTTTGCTAATTATGTCTTAGGGTTGGTTAGATTTAATTACATGCACTTAGGTGGTTAGATTAGGTTAGAACAATTAATTTAGTGACTTAATGATGCATGTTAGGTGGTTAGACCTAGCTATTAGCAAGTAGAAATGTTTGGTTATTTATTGAATGCATATCGGGATTTTTCCCGATCCGTTCGGGCTCCAATAAGGCAATATGGGCCTAAATTGGATTTTTAATGTTTATTTATTTATTTTCGAAATTTATTTATTTAATTAATTATTTTTCCGGAAATTCAACCGGGATGGCCGGTGACTGGAATTTCATGCTGATTGTAGTGGTGCAGCCCATTTATTTATTTGAGCTCTACGTTGTGTGGAATTGAATTTATTGTGGAATTTTAGGAATTGTCCTAAATTGTTTGTTATTGAATATTTGATTGGTAATGGCCAAGCATGGGTATATAGCGCCAGTATGTCGATGGGCTATATAGTAGGGAGAGCAGTGAGAGCTAACTGAGAATGTTATTGGCTGAGACCAATCAGGTACGATATTATTGGACATACGTGGTTCGGTGATTGGGAGTATCACTGGCGAAAACGGCGCCTTAAAGAACGCACGTAAATGACTTATAGACAAATGTGGTTCGGTGATTATGGGAATATCACTGGTGAAAACGGCGCCTTAAAGAACTCACGATGTTGTCTATAGCCGATGTCACCTTGGCGAAAACGGCGCCCTTGAAAGGACACGTGGTTCGGTGATCGAGGTTATCACTGGTGAAAACGGCGCCTTAAAGAACGCACGGTGTCGGTGATCGGTATGTCATTGGCGAAAACGACGCCCGAGAAACACATGTGATTTGGTGAATGAGTACACCACTGGGAAATCGTGGTATGAGTGGGAATGACCTAGAAAGGGTCTGGCTGACATGTAATCGATTTAGTCAATTGACCAGTGCTTGATCGGATGTCGTGAATTGTTTGAATATCTATGTTTAACCTTGAATTGCAGGTTAGAACTGAGGCTAAGGTAAGTCCTCTGACTCGTGTTGTGCTTAGGCAACCGTATGGCGTATTAGTTTATTAATCGAGTCTTAGTGGGTAGGACTCGCTGAGACGTGGTCTCATTGGTTATTGAATAACCATTTCAGGACCCTGAGGAAAAGCTGAAGAGGAAGAACTGAAGGGGAGAAAGTATTTTGAAGTAGAAGATGATCCAGAGAGGGATCTTGAATTTAACCCAGAGATGTGGATTGAGATCCCATCCCTTTTGTGAACCCCTGTTTTAGTGTAGATAGGTGTGAGACTTTTATGCTGTTAATAGTATTGTAAATATACTATGAGTTGTGCTGTTAATGAAAGTGTGGTTGTGAATTTCAATATGAAAAATATGGCCTGCTTTCCTATCCCATTGTTTTATTGTCTGGGGATTTATAACTGCTTCCGCATGTGCTTAATAAATAGAAAGGGTCGGCGATACATAGTCCTGGGATATCGCATTATAAAATCGACCAAGTAGAAGGATGTGCGCGCGTCCGAGGATTGGGGCGTGACATCCCCTTTTTGTGGTATCAGAGCGAAGGTCAAGATTGGAGTGATAAGGAGCGTTGACCATGGGATAGTTAGTAGGAAAGGCCTTTAAATTCATGCTGGTGCATGTCTGTGTTAGCTGAGTGCTAAAATTGTTTGTTATTTGAATCGCTCCGCTTCTAATTCAGTGTTGAATTGGAAGCAGGTGTCAGTTCTTTAAAGCGACACTATGAGTGATCAGGAGCCGAGGACTCCTGCAAAGAGGGCCAGTAGGGCCGTGACTCGGGGTAGAGCGCTGACTAGAGTCGGTACCCGAGGAGGCCGTGGTCGAGCACCAGCACAGGCTAGCGCGAGTGGAATGATTCCACCGATTATAGATGCTAGGGTAGCACCACCTTCTGTTGGTGTGGGGGTAGCAGCCCCGGGTGAGCAAGGATCGGTTGGAATCAACCAAGCTCTAGATGCTATGCGGGAGATAATGGGGCAACAGGCCCGAGATCATACTGCCGCATTTACTGCCGCTGTTGGAGCCACCGCCACTGCCACTGCCAATGCTGCCGTTCCGCGCCGTACTGTCGCCGCACTCCGCAGCTCAAGCTGAAGGTCCACCCGAAATAGTGGTTGGGAACAGACCAATTCATCAGTTGGTAGAACAATTTCTGAAGTTGAATCCGCCTCAGTTTACCGAGATCGGAGACCCTGAAGTTGCTACTTCATGGATCAAGAAATTGGAGAAAGCTTTCGCACTGCTAGTGTGCAATGAGACTGAAAAGGTACTACTTGCAACTTACCAGCTGGATGGAGTTGCGGACACTTGGTGGAAGACAACTCGAGGAACCATATTCCCGGAAGGCATTGTTCCAGAGTGGAACACCTTTCTAGAGGCTTTTAATGTCAAATATTTCTTAGAAACTGCCAAAGAGGTGAAGATGGCAGAATTTCAACGTCTTCGCCAGGGTTCCCTAACCGTCGATCAATATGAAGCGAAGTTCGCTGAACTTTCGCAGTATGCTCCTGAATTAATTGCGAATCCAGTAAACCGAGCGAGGAGGTTTAGAGAAGGATTCAAGCCAGACTTAAGAAGTATATTGGTTTCCCTGAACTTGAGGACTTATAATGATCTTTATGAGAGAGCCCAAATGATCGAGAAAGATCAGAATGACAGAGCTGCCTTGTCAGGGTCGAGATTTAACTCTAATCGAGAGAATATTCGTCAGGGAAAAAGACCCATGCCCGGAGGTAGATCCCATGCCTCACCTTTCAAGAGGAGCGGATTCAATAGACAGATGTCCAATAACTCGGGTATATGTCGCTTTTGTGGAAGGCGACACGGGACAGCTCCGTGCCCAGCAAGGACAGGAGCCTGTTTCGAGTGCGGCCAACAGGGCCACATCGCAAGGTATTGTCCCAAGAAGTAGCGAGGACCACCTCAATTACCACCACCACCACCGAGAGGACAGATAAGAGGGTATGCCCCTCAGAATGTGCCGCAAGGAGGACAGCAGAGACCTCCAGCTCAAGGCACTGTGTATGCAATCACACAAGGTCAAGCAGAAGCTGCGCCTAACGTGATAACAGGTATGGTTTCGCTCAACGACCAACCTGCTTATGCTTTGTTTGATCCGGGAGCAACTCACTCATTTATTGCTGAACAGTATGTTAAGTTGATAGGAGTCAGTCCTATATTATTGGAGTCGGCAATGTGCATATCTACACCTTTGAAAGATAAAATTATTACTGCTTTGGGTTGTTCGGGGTGCAAGTTAGTGATTGGTGAGCAAGAGGGGAAAATAGATCTTTTAGTCCTAGCCATGTATGACTTTGATTTAATAATTGGCATGGACTGGCTCACCAAGCAAAGAGCTAAAATGGACTGTTATCGTAAAACGATTCAGTTTGACCCCAATAGAAGGTGATAGCTTCGAGTTTGTAGGAAGTCGGGGAGGACCCTCGATTGTCCTAATCTCGTCGCAAGAGACAACTCGTCTGTTAGACGAGGGTTGTCAAGGTTACTTGGCAACCGTCGTAGATACGAGTTGAGGAGCTGAAAGTGGAAGACATTCCAGTAGTTCAAGAATTTCCAGATGTCTTCCCAAAGGAATTGCCAGGTTTACCGCCAGAAAGAGAAATTGAATTTGTGATTGAACTAGCACCGGGGACAGAGCCGATCTCAAAGGCACCGTACAGAATGGCATTGACAGAATTGAAAGAATTGAAAGTACAGATGCAGGAATTATTAGACAAAGGATTTATTCGTCCTAGCGCATCACCTTGGGGAGCGCCAGTTTTGTTTGTAAAGAAGAAAGATGGTTCATTGCGTTTGTGCATCGATTATAGACAACTCAACCAAGTGACCATTAAGAATAAGTATCCACTCCCAAGGATTGATGATTTGTTCGATCAGTTGCAAGGAGCGTCAATATTCTTGAAGATTGATTTGAGGACGGGATATCATCAGCTGAGAATTAAGAAAGAGGATATTCCTAAGTCAGCATTTCGTACTCGGTATGGTCATTATGAGTTCACAGTGATGCCATTCGGGTTGACGAATGCTCCAGCTGCCTTCATGGATATGATGAACCGAATATTCAAGGAATATCTAGATCAGTTTGTGATCGTGTTCATTGATGATATCTTGGTCTATTCGAGAAGTGACGAAGAGCACGAGAATCATCTAAGATTAGTGCTCCAGACTTTAAGGACGCATCAGTTGTATGCTAAGTTTAGCAAATGCGAGTTTTGGTTGACTCGTGTTACGTTCTTAGGTCATATGATTTCCTGAGAAGGAATCTCTGTCGACTCAAGCAATATAGAAGCCGTGATCAAGTGGTCGAGACCGACATCAGTGACAGAAGTTTTCTGGGATTGGCAGGATATTACAGACGGTTTGTAGAAGGTTTCTCAGCGTTAGCATCGCCTCTAACTAAGCTCACGAAGAAAGACGAAAAGTTTATATGGACAGACAAGTGCGAGCGTAGTTTTCAAGAGCTGAAAGAAAAGTTGACTACCGCACCTGTGCTGACAATTCCATCGGGTCCTGGAGGATTCGAAATCTATAGTGATGCGTCATTCAAGGGGTTGGGTTGCGTGCTAATGCAACATGGTAGGGTTGTTGCGTACGCCTCCCGTCACTTGAGACCTCATGAATTGAACTATCCGACGCATGACTTAGAGCTCGCCGCGATTATCTTTGCCCTGAAAATTTGAAGACATTACTTGTGCGGGGAAAAGTTTCAGATCTTCACGGACCATCAAAGTCTCAAGTATTTATTCTCTCAAAAGGAGTTGAACATGAGACAGCGCAGATGGATGGAATTGCTGAAAGACTACGACTGTGATATTTTATATCACCCAGGAAAGGCGAACAAGGTCGCCGATGCTTTAAGTCGAAAGTCTTCAGTGGCTCATATACTGATTAAGGAGTGGAACTTAATCGAAAGAGCTCGGGATTCGGTGTTCAAATTTGAGGTAGGCCACCTCTCGAGTTTTATGGCCACCCTCAGAATTGAACTGGATGTCCAAGTTAGAATCAAACAACTCCAACCGACAGACCCGGATGTACAGAGAATTCTTCAGGAGGACGCAGAGAAAAGAAAGACTGATTTTCAGATTTCTGATGACGGGACACTAAGATTCCAAGGACGATTGGTTGTACCTGACGATGTAGAGCTTAGAGAAGAAATTTTATCTGAAGCACATCGTAGCAGTTACAGCATTCATCCTGGAAGCACTAAGATGTATCAGAATCTACGTCAACATTATTGGTGGTCAGGTATGAAGGCGGATATCGCCAAACATGTGGTCAAGTGTTTGACATGTCAATAAGTAAAAGCTCAGCATTGCAAGCCGGGAGGACTTCTGCAACCTCTCGCGATTCCAGAATGGAAATGGGAGCATATCACGATGGATTTCGTGACTGGACTACCAAGGAGTCAAAGAGGGAATGATTCGATCTGGGTGGTAGTCGATAGATTGACAAAGTCGGCTCACTTCATTGCAGTTCGAAAGGACCTCAGTTTGGATAGGCACGCAGACCTATATGTGCGCCAAGTGGTTCGAATGCATGGAGTGCCGGTTACGATAACATCTGATAGAGACCCGAGATTTACTGCTGCTTTTTGGAAGAGCTTGCAGAGTGCTCTTGGTACAAAGCTTCAGTACAGTACGGCATATCATCCTCAGACGGATGGCCAGTCCGAGAGGACAATTCAAACTCTCGAGGACATGCTGAGAGCTTGTGTAATAGACTTCAAGGGAAGTTGGGAAGATCAGCTTCATCTGGTAGAATTCGCCTACAATAACAGTTATCAGCAGAGTATTCAGATGGCCCCATTCGAAGCGTTGTATGGCAGAGCGTGCAGAACACCAGTATGTTGGGATGAAGTCGGGGAAAGAAAGATAACAGGCCCAGAGTTGGTTCAGCAGTCAGTAGATGCCGTGACAGTGATCAGAGACAGATTAAAGACAGCGCAGAGCAGGCAGAAAAGTTATGCAGATAAGCGCCGGAGGTCTTTGGAATTCCAAGTTGGTGATCACGTTTTTCTAAAAGTATCACCAATGAGGGGAACTTCGCGCTTTGGTAAGAAAGGCAAACTGAGTCCGAGGTACGTAGGTCCGTTTGAGATTCTTGAGAGAATCGGGACCTTAGCGTATCGTCTTGCGTTGCCGCCAAGATTGGCGCAAGTGCATGACGTCTTTCACGTGTTGATGTAGTCTCCCTTCTTCTTCGGTTCTGCTAACATAACTAAAGGACAGAACTGCAAAATTAGTTTTTTTTCCAGTTGTTCATTTAGCTGGTCATTGTTTCAACTGTAAATTAATTAATGCTAGCTTTACTGTACTCTGCTCAACTTCGAGTTTCAGTTTTCTTGAGCATTGTGTCTTATCTGTACTCCTACAATAGATATGCCTTGGGTGGTTTTGATGGAAATTCAATGGTTCCGAGTGTTGAAGTGTATGATCCGCGCCTGGATTGCTGGATGGCTGGGGAACCGATGAATTGCGCTAGAGGGTATTCTGCCGCGGCCGTCCTTAATGAGTCGATATATGTGATCGGAGGTGTAAAGGCTGATGAAGGCATCGTAGACACAGTGAGTTTTCTGCCTCCCTCTATTTTGTATGTCATGATTCATGTATAATTTTCAGCCAGGCGTTGGATTGACCCTGAGTCCTCAAAATTTGTCAACCAACTGCTCATCCGATTTACTTTTGGAGCATCGTTTAGCTTATGCCTCCATTGGTATTGTCACAGGTTGAATGTTACAAGGAGGGCCAAAGTTGGCGTGAAACGTCTGTGAGAGGCATCGGGCAAAGGTGTTTCTTGTCTTCCATCGTCCTGTGAGAGAAGCTTATTTTAGCAGAAATGTTTCCTTTTTCTTTTTGACAGGTGTTGCAGATATCTTCCGACACATAAAATGGATCGGTGGTTGAGAGAAGTTCTGTTTATTGTTAAAAACTAGGGGGAATAGAGAGAGATGCATAGGAATGTACAGATGAATTCGAGCTTGCTCATATCACAAGAGGCCTTTTGTTTTGTTGCACTTGCACTCTTAGTTAAAAGCAAATGCTTATAATTCTGCAAAAATTACTCTTTCGTAAATCTTGACCACCATTTATATGAACCTCCTTTCGTGAATAATCAAGAGTTGCATATTCCAACTTCATATACTCTCTTCAAGCTTCATTGATTACGGCTTAGGTTATCCCACCGCATGTGTGGAGAATTCATTTTCATTCGTAAGTAGTTGCTCATGTCATGCCCATGTAAGACTTTGCATCATGCTATCTTATTACATATGCTTTACATGACATTCCTATGCACCCAATTCCCATCTTAGAAAAATTGGGACTTCCCATGAATTGAAGTTTCATTTAATTGCTATATTTGCATGTTTATTTTTGATAGGTCGTATGTCATAAATTGGAAAAGATAAAAATTATGTATTGCTTGCTAGTAATTTTTTATTGGATGTTCATTAAACAATTTACAGAAATGTGTCTAGGGGTGCATTTAATGAAATTTAGATTTATGATTACATTGCATTTTTTTATTGCACAATGTTAAATATTTCCATGTCAATTAGCTCATTTTAAGAATATACGTTGTTGAGTACATTATTTACATAGCATATCACATTTGCATATTCACTCTCCTTTCATGTATAGTTGACAAGGTCGTGGCCCAGGGCTTTATAATATGACGTTGAATAATGTTGCCAGATTTGGCTTAGGGTCTTATCATTTCAGCCATTTATTTTTTTTTGTTATGACTGATTTCATTTTATTGCTTGCGCCTTTATGTGTGGTCATGTAGTTTTGCATGTTTAGGGATGAACGTTCGAAAAGATTACATGAAACACCGTTTTATCAAAGGAGGAAAGGTGCGGATAACGTACTATAGATAAAATTTACGTAACCAAGTCTCGATGATGAGTATTTGAGTGAGTGGCTGATTAGACATACTTCAGAATTTGCATTTATTGAAAGGACCTCAAGACTTTGACTTGGTGCTTGCGGGTCTTGCACTGCAAAACTTGGCTATACCTAAGTTTTTCCACAATAATGCCATTGGTGCTACGACTTCGTTAACGTGTCACCTTTGCTTGGCTTATAGCGGGGGGAAAAGCCAAGCACTTGCTCTGTTTCAACTTGAAGCTGTATGATAGTGAGGATGAGATAAGAGACTATGCAACGAGTGATAATCGTTGATTGACTGGGAGTTATTTGTAGACTTTCGATTTACCAAACATCAATTGAAAGAAACATGTAACTTCCCATTCTATTTTTATAAATGGAATCCACGGTGATGATGGATACATTTTCCCTGACTCATAAGATAGGCTAGATCACAAGGGACCCGTGGAAAGTGTAGAAACAAATCTACACTTGTGTTATTACACAACTCTGCTTGATCACTTGCTCTTCAGACTTTTGCTGAATCATCATTGCTGAAATTAGTACACATCTAATCTAACAAATAATCCATCTCCCATGTGAAGTGTTTCTCATGAGATGGATTAGTTATAAGATCAAAAATCCCATATAAGATGAGAAAAAGTTGGTAATGTCACTTACACGTCAATAAATCGTTACCAAATGAGAAGCATTTTGAGGGTTTGACTCTTGTTATCTAGGCTAAAGGATCACATTAGCTATTTGATGCCGTCATCATTGGCATGAGTTTCTAAGAATCAATGGAACAAGACCCGTAATACAACAATAAAGAGTTACCGTATTTACAAGGGTTGAAAAATGAATTTCAACCAAAATGTACAACAAGAACTCATCATTCTCTACATCATCATCATCTTAATAAATAAGTGGGAAAAGCCATTTTTATCAAATGAAGAGCCCCCAACACAATAATAGAGCACAGTTGGAACAAGAAACTTGAAAGACTTGATTGCAAAGGTTTTTTGTAGTGGTCACCAGTGCAGTCACCGAAGGACCGCCATAGGCACATGTGTTGCTCAGATCAACATCAGATGACGAATCCAATTAAAGACTTTTCTCTTCTTCCGACTAGGGAAGATCCATCATGTAGCAACTTATAATTTTCCGGTGAAATCCTACTTTAATCATAGCCAGATTCCTCAATTTCTTCATATCACTCATTTTAAGTTTAACTTCAATTTATTTGTGAGGTTCTTGCTAATTTTAAAGCAAGAATAAATGTCATAACCAATCAAGTGTAAATAATGTTGCAACCGATAGGGCTTGGGAGAGCTCATGTCAAGTGTGAGTGCCTATTTCACAATAGAGGTTCACTTGATAATCCATCCAAACGCCTCAGGGATGTTGTTCATCTCTAAAGGGTTACAATGGAGAGTAATAGAATATTTAGTTATTAAACCACACTTTCATTTAATAGTTTGAATTTGTATAACAGTTGACAATGATCTTGTAAAATATCACTATTTGTCCGGCTCTTAAAATTCTCTTACTGTCTTGTCATCCTCCAGTAAACAATTGATATCAATAGGAAAATTCAAGAGAGTGATCTTTCGTCCCATAAAAGATTCATAAGAATCAATTAATATTGTATTGCTAATTTTCATCGTTCTTTCATAATAAACATCCCATAGGCGCACTTTTTAAAAGAAACGTGAATACTTAATCCATTATGAACATTTGAGTGGTGGCTGAACTAGGCGTACTTGCTTTTCTTTAATATAGCAATTGCAATCTTCTCCGACAATGGAGATTCCTCCCTACCATCTGAGTAGCCTTCTCCTACCTTTCGGGTAGGTCTTTCATCTGTAGAATTGAAACCTTGCCATCCATCCCTCTTTCATTCCATCTTTCTTCCATCCCAATACCACCGATTTAGAGTTAAAGGATGGGTGAAAAACCCTAACCCCATTCCTTTTTCTAACTCGACCAAATTAGAATCCTCTTACTGTCTACAAGAGGAGCCCTAAGACCCATTATCCCACCATCGTTCCCATAGCGAGTTTATTACCCCGATCCTTAGCAAAAACCACTCCCAATCGCCTCGCCCACTACCATCATCCATTTGGTGCTGACTTCCTTCTGTCTTCACTTGCAAACCCATAGCTCCCTTCAACCACATTGGAGTTCCTTTTCCCATATCAGTTGTTTCCAAAACATTTAGGCCAGCTTACTTTCACTATTTCGTTCTTGTTACTGTGGACAGGAAGATGGCAGATCAGTATGAAGAAGAGAGGAGGTTGGCGGCCCTCTGTAAGAATTTGGGCAATCTATGGTCTGAGGAAGAATGTGGTCGATATTACAGGTAAAATTTCTGAAGAAAATCTGCAAGCATGCTAGAAAACACTGTTTGGGAAGTTTTTCAATAAACCTAATGTGAACTTTAATGCATTTATTAGCACGATGAAAAAGGCTTGGTGAAATGAAAATTTTACCTGTGCTGTGATAGAGCCTGGATACTTCTCCTTTTCTTTGTAGTCGGAGGTTGAAAAACATAGTGTTAGATTCTGGGCCGTGGTCATTCTCGAGTAATTTATTAGTTCTAAAGCAGTGCGACCCTGACACCCCTGACATTTGCTATGAATTTAACCACCGTGATTTCTAGGTGAACTTCTTTGGCCTACCCTTCGGGAGAGTAACATATGAAGTTGTCAGGGAAATTGCATCCAAAATCGGAGATGTAGTAGAGGTAAAATTAGAAGCAAAAAGGAATAGTAATTACAAGATTGGTAGGGCCAGAGTTAAGTTGAATTTGGAAAATCCCCTCAAAACTGGTGTTCTTGTGAATCTTGATAGCAAAAGATTGTGGGTAGAGTTTAAGTACAAAAGCCTCCCGCACTATTGTTATTCATGTGGTAGAATTGGGCATTATGCTACTTTATGTAAAGAAATACCATATGAGGAGTCAGGGCTAATAGAGAATTTATCAGGTCGTTTTGGACATTGGCTAAGAGCGGAAGCGCGGGAGCTTAGTCTATATGGAAATTTTTATGGAAAACAAGAGTTACAGCAAGAAGGAGAGTAGAGTGTGCCCAAAACCCCCATTCCGCCAGCCCCTGAAACAGAATAGCAACAACATGACCTAGCTTATGCAGCAAACCCAACAACTTGGTGAGCTGAGCAATGCAGAAAACTCACACTCAAAGGAATGCAACCATACTTTTTCTTCTCAAGCACTAGTACTCTTGGAAGAGAAGGGCCCCCAGAAACGAGGAAGTAGTTGCCTTGATGATGAATCTGTCATGGTGCTATATCAGGAACAGATGAAGGAAGTTGAAGCAGAAATGGTTGATAATTTAGTGGGGGAAAAAGGTCCAATAAGGGATAAAACTAAAATGCCAAACTTTCCTCATCAAAAAAAGGAAAAAGATTCCGCTCTTATGGTGCACAAACATCAAAGACAGCAATGGTTGACACTACTCAGCTAGTGGAGACCCTTATCTGTGTGGCAAACAAGTTTGCTCAGTGGGCTTTGGTGACTAGCCCTAATAAGCCACCAACTCATCCATGAAGATTTTAAGTTGGAATTGTCAAGGGCTGGGCACTCCCTTGATAGTTTAAGCTTTGAGAGTCTTAGTGACTCAAGAAATGCCTAATATTATATTTATTATGGAAACTAAAAATCAGGAGCAAAATGTGTTAAGATTACGACGGAGACTTAACTTTCAGCATTGTTTCTTAGTGAATCCGGAAGGTATAGCAGGGGGTTTAGCAATTTTTTGGGATGACTAGGTACTCCTATCCATTGATTCTTTTACGGAACACATTATATTCACCCAACGCCAACTACAAGCCAACAACCAGCGCATGCACATCTCATTTATACATGCTCTGAATGAATTTAAGGAGAGAATTCTATTATGGGAGAATATTCATAGAGAGAGTCTATGCTATCATTTGCCTTGGTTGTGTATGGACGATTTCAATGAAATCCTATATCACTGGGAAAAAGTGGGAAAGAAAAGAGCAGAAAACTACCGGCTTGCTGCCTTTAGAGACTTCCTCCATTAATGTTCTTTGTTGGATTTGGAATGTAAGGGGTGTGCTTACACCTGGACAAATAACAGAGAAGGAGAAAATCTGGTTAAGAAGCATCTCGATAGAGTATTATGCAGTTCAGAATGACGTATTAACTATCCCACAACAGAATGTATAGCCTTACCAGCCATTGGTTCTGATCACACCCCAATCATTCTTTCGACTAGCCCACCGAAAAAAAAAAGGAAGGGGAAGAGCTTTAAATATGAATCATTCTGGGCGGAGGAGGAGGAATGTGTGAATCTTGTCAAGGACACTTGGGCTGAATCTGACTTCCAGCAGCTAAATGTGGCGGAGAAACTGTAGATTGTGTCAAAAAAGTTGTTAAAATGGAGTCAGAATAGATTCACCAATGCTAAAAAGAGGATTACTTGGTTGAATAGTGAACTACAACCCTTAATGAACAGCACGGGAGTTTCTCAAGAAAGCAAGGAAGCTAAGGAACTGACAAAAGAAATTGATCAATTGTGGCAACAAGAAGAAATGTACTGGGGAATGCGGTCCAGAATTAATTGGTTAAAATGGGGGATAAAAATACAAAATTCTTCCATGCCACAACCATTCAGAGGAGAACCAGAAACCAAATTTCATTGCTGAAAAATTCAGAAGATATCTGGGTGCGTGAGGAACAGCAGTTGAAAGAGATGACGGGTACATATTTCAAAAAGCTCTATGAGTCAGCGGGGCCTCGAGATCACGGAAGCTATGCAACAATTAGGAGCCAATAAAGCTCCTGGACCAGATGGCATGCATGGACTTTTTTCAGGAAGCATTGGCCAGATATTTGTCAGGATATCTTTACAGAAATACAGAACTTTTTCACTACTGGCTACCTTAATCCCGACATGAATAGAACACTTATAACCCTTATTCCCAAAATTCCAAATCTAGAAAAGCTGGAATAGTTTCGCCCTATCAGCCTTTGTAATTTTATTTATAAAATCATCTCTAAAGTGCTAACTAACAGATTAAAACCTCTGCTACCACACCTCATTGTAGAAGAACAGAGTGCTTTTGTGGGGGGAAGGCAAATACAAGACAACATATAGATTGTAAAAGAAGTTCTTCACAGACTATGAACTTGGGAGAGGAAAAAGAATTTTCAAGCGGTCTTAAAGTTAGATATGCAAAAGGCGTATGACCGGATTGAATGGGATTTCCTAAGAGCATGCTTAACTAAAATGGGATTCTGTGAACAGTGGGTACATTGGGTGATGTAGGGTGTTTCAATAGTCACTTTCAGTGTAAATTTTAATGGGGAGTCTCTACCTTTTTTCAAGCCAATAAGAGGGATTCGACAAGGTGACCCACTATCCCCATATCTTTTTATATTAGTGGTTAATGTTCTATCCTCCATGATGAAAAAAACAGTAGAAGATGGCACACTTAGAGAAATTAAGATGAACAATAGCTGCCCCACTCTCTCACATTTGTTATTTGCGGATGACTCTATTTTCTTCCTTAGTGGCACAATCCTAGAGTGCCAAAACCTAGCGGCTATCCTACATGAATATTGCTTCGCTTCTGGTCAAGCCATTAATCTCAATAAATTTGGCATATATTTCAGCAAATGCTGCCATACTACTTTGAGGAGGAACATGGCCACTGAATTGAGAGTTCCAAAAATTGAGAAAACAGGAAAATACTTAGTGATTCCCTCGGATTGGGGCTCATCGAAGAAAGACATGTTCGCTTGGATCCTAGCGAGAGTTAACAGGAAGCTAGAAAGCTAGAAGGAAAATTTGTTATCAAAAGCGGGAAGAGATTTTAATAAAATTAGTGGTACAGGCTATCCCTCAATATGCTATGTCCATCTTCAAGATCCCTATTTCTATATGCAAAGCTATTGAGAGGAGGATTGCTAATTTCTGGTGGAAAACAAATAGTAGAAATGCTAGAATACACTGGAAGAAATGGGAATCCTTGAAACTCAAAAAGGATGAGGGGGGCCTAGGCTTTAAAGATCTAATAGCATTCAATACAGCTATGCTGGGGAAATAAGCGTGGCGCATTTCACAAAATCCTCAGTCCCTATTGAGCAAAGTGATGAAGGGTTTATATTATCCACAAGGTGATTTCTGGAAAGCTGGAAAAGGCTCTCGACCTTCATGGGGTTGGCAAAGTATAACTTAGGGTAGAGATTCTATACTTCCACATATTATGTACTCAGTTGGGAATGGAAAATAACTCTCGATAAGAGCGGATAAATGGTTAAAGAGTGGTCCTATAGGCGGCCTAGCAACAAGAAATGAACCAATACAAGTGGTAGTTCTAATAGAACAAGGGACTAGAAAATGGAATGTATAGAGGGTGGAGTCGATGTTTGATGACAGAATCGTGAGGGAAATACTCGCTACCCCTATCGGTTCGCCCAATTCAAAAGACAAGCTAGTTTAGATGAATACTAACTCTGGTACTTATTCAATGAAAAGTGGCTACTTCACAGCAAGAGATAATCCAACAAGCACACATACTACAATAGCAACAGCAACCTCATCGCATCATGCAAATCTAGCTCTCTAGAAACACATTTGACATTCTCAAACCCTTCCCAAAATCAAATTTTTTCTCTGGCAAGCATGTCACAACGCTCTACCTACAAGGGAAAATTTATACAGGAGGAAGATAGTACCTGATCCCTTATGCTCCATTTGCAAAAAGGAAGTTGAAACCACTAAACACATTCTACTGCTTTGTCCATGGACAACTCAGATATGGAGTGCCGTACCCCTACAGATTAAAATATCCAGATTTGGGTTAACACGGCTCGACGACTGGTTATACAAACTCAAAACCAACCCCATCCATACCAAGAAGTTTGACCAGGTCACTGCTATTCTTTGGAGTATTTGGAAGAACCGGAACCAACATCTCTTCGGTCACCGTCCCCTACACCCGCAGCAAACATTATTCTAGGCGAAAGCTCTCTATGACAATCTCAGATCTTCGAGCCATCTACAAGTAATTGAAAAGGAGACTGAAGTAGTACCTGATCGATGGCAACCTCCACCCCCTGATATGCTGAAAATCAATATAGATGCATCTTTTGCCCAACACAGTGAAGCGGAAGCAGATGTCGAAGAAGAAATGCGTCCGGGCGAAAGCAGAGCTGCAATCGCGTGCATTTGTAGGGATTACAGAGGCTGTCTTGTTGATGGCCTTGCGAAACTTGTGGAGGCTTCTTTGGCAACATAGGCGGAAGCTCTTACTCTGCTCGAAACCCAAGATCTCCTTTCTAACCGAGCGGAACTCTCTCTGCAAGTACACTCAGATTGCCTTCCACTCGTGCAAGGGGTAATGTCTTTGACTGAACTGAACTAGCAGGTGCAACCTCTTCTGGACCGGGCCCAAGCTAAACTGCAGGAGTTCCGAAATATTTTGGCCCATTGCAACAGAAATGCAAACCGGCCAGCAGATTGGCTTGCAAAAGCTTGTCGTTTCAATTATCTCCCCATTAATTGGTTGTCTAATCCCCCGCCCGCTCTACTAGACTTATTATGCACCGATGCTTTTGATGTATTTACTCAACTCTTGGCTAAGTAAAGTAATAGCAATCCCATTTTCGATAAAAAAAAAAAAAGAACTAGGCGTACTTCAAACCCTGCTTGAATTTGCATTCATACAAAGGAAAATACAGTCAGATGAATTTGGACAGACCCAAGTCGTTGCATAGCATGATGACATGGACCTCAAGACTTTCTGACTTGGTGCTTGCGGGTTTTGCACTGCAAAACTTGGCCATACCTTAAGTTTTTCCACGATAATGCGGTTGGTCCAGCCTAACCAGAGTCCGTGTTGGTGCTCCTGACTCACAACAATGATAGTGAGCCATGGCTACTTGCACTGGATGAGATTAATAGACCATGCCATGAGCAATAAGTCAAGTTGACTTGGAGTTATATGTGGACTTCCAATTTTAGAAACTTTGATTGAAAGAACATGTGACTTCCCATTCTAAATTTTCCAATTGAAATGTGGAGCAATGATCGTTAAGTTGATTGGGAGTTATTTGTACACTTTCAATTTATCAGACTTTGATCCAAAGAAACATGTAACTTCCCATTTCAATTGAAATCCACAGTGATAATGGTTACATTTTCCAGGAAGTATAAGATAGGCGAGATCACAAGGGACTCGTGGAAAGTGCATAAACAAAACTACACTCACGTTAATACACAACTCTGCTTGGTCACTTGCTCTTTGCATTTAGCTAAATTATCATTGCTGAAACTAATCCACATCTAATCTAACGAATAATATATCTCCCACGGGAAGTAAGCCTCATGAGACGGATTATTGGTAAGATTTAGATTCCCATATAAGATGAGAGAAAGTTAATAATGTCACATGCACCCGTAAATGCAATAATAAAGAATTGCCGTATTAATGAGGTTTGAAAGATGGATTTCAACCTATGTGTACAAGAAGAACTTGTCATTCTTAACATCGTCATCACCTTATTAAATAAGCGGGAAAAGCTGTTTTTATCATGTCAAGATTCACGGCACAATAATAGAGCACAATTGAAACAAGAGACTTGAAGATCAGACTTTTGCGCGTGTTGATTTTAAAGTTTTCTGTAGTAGTCATTAGCGCTCTCGCTAAAGGATCAGCATGGGCACACGTGTTGCTCAGATGAACATTAGATGATGAATCCGATGAAAGACTTTTCTCTTTCTTCCGACTAAGGAAGCTTCATCACATAGTAACTTACATTTTCTAGTGAAATCCTACCTTAATCAAAGCCAAATTGCTCAAGTTCTTCATATCACTCATTTTAAGTTAACTTCAATTTACTTTTGAGGTTCTTGCTAATTTTGAAGTAAGAATAAATGTCATAATCAATCAAGTGTAGATAATGTTGCGATTGATAGGACTTGAGAGAATTTGTGTCAAGCACAAGTGTCCATCTCGCAAGAGAGGTTCACTTGATAATCCATCCAAATGCCTCAAGGATGTCATTCGTCTCAAAAGATCGCGACAAAGAGTAACAAAATTTTTTATTATCAAACCACGCTTTCATGTATTAGTTAAAATTTTTAAAACAGTTGACAACAATTTTGTAAAATATCATTGTTTGTCTGGCCCTTAAAATTCTCCTACTGTCTTGTCATCGTCCAAAGAACAATTGATATCGATATGAAAATTTAAGAGAATGATCTTTTGATCCAAAAGAGATTTATAAAAATTGATTAATATTGTATTGCATTTTAGTTTATGCTCTTGCTAATTTTCCATCGTTCCTTCATAAACATCCCATAGATGTACTTTTTAAAGGAAATGTGAATACATACTCAAAACCCATGATGAGCATTTGACTAGTGTTTGAAGTAGGTGCACTTAAAACCGTGTTAGAATTTGCACTCATACAAAGGAAAATGCGACCAGATGAATGTAGACAGACCCAAGTCGTTGCATAGCATGACGACATGGACCTGAAGACTTTGACTTGGCGTTTGCGGGTCTTGCACTGCAAAACTCGTTCATACCTGAAGTTTCTCCGCAATAATACTGTTGAGTCCAGCCCCGCCAAAGTGCGTACATCTTCGAGCTACGACTTCGTAAACCTGTTGTCTATTGCTTGGCTTATAGCAATAGACAATAAGTTAAATATCGTCAGAATTTGAACAATACACCCAAGCCAAAAACTTGAAGCCTAATCGAGTGGCGTTCATGTGCCATATACCTTTTGTTTTTAGTATAGTCATCATTCATGGCGGAACATGATAGTGTAAGAGTGCTTGTACTAGTAAGTCTGTTGTTAATTTTAGACCATGCGTGTGTATGCTTGTGCAGAAATAGAAGCTCATCCTCAATTTGCTTTGAAGACGAAAGGGATGCTCTACTCCAGCTCAAACAAAGTCTCTCAAACATATCTCACATCCTTTCTTCGTGGAACAGCAAAGATTGTTGCCAATGGACTGGAGTAAAGTGCGACCGAGCAAATGGACATGTCGTCATGCTCAAGATCACACCAGAATACAAATTCCCATTTCGCCAAATTTCTTTCACAGCCAGTGAATTGAACTCTTCTTTGCTGAACTTGAGATACTTGAGCTACCTAGAGTTGAGCAGGATCTATTTCAAAAAGGCGAACATACTCAATGATATCGGCTCGATGAAGCAATTGAGGTACCTTAATTTATCCAACTCTTTTGGTTTTGCAACTTTTCCTAGTGAATGGGGAAATCTCACTCAATTGGAAGTCCTCGATCTCCATAGTGATTATCACGTGGGTGCTGTTGATGACATTCAGTGGGTTTCCCATCTTCAAGCATTAAAGTACCTTGACATGAGCGGCCTGAATTTTACTAAATATGGAGACCCCATGCGGGTGATCAATATACTCCCATCTTTATCTCATTTAAGCCTATCAAATTGCGGGCTTTATGACTTTCACCTGCCTACTCATCTTGATCTTCGGTACCTCGATCTTTCAGAGAATTTTTTTCGAGGTCCCATCCCAAGCACTATATTCCAAAACATTTCTCTTTGACACCTTGATCTTTCATCGAATCTTTCCAAGGTCCCATCTCTATATTCCAAAACATGGCTTCTCTCCAACACCTTGATCTTTCGTGGAATATTTAGAGGTAGCACTATGTGTCAAAACATGACTTCTTTCACCTAGGGAAGGTGTTTTATCAAAGGTCCCATCCCAAGTACTATATTTCAAAACATGACTTCTCTTCGGCATCTTGATCTTTCAGCAAACTTTTTCGAAGGTCCAATATATTTCAAAAAATGACTTCTCTCCAGCACCTCAGTACCAAGGTGGTTCGATAACTTGAGAAGTCTTGTCGATCTCGATCTTGGATGGAATCTTTTGCAAAGCATTGAAGGAGGGTTGTTCTCTTTCTTAAGGAACAAACCATCCCTCGAGTCACTATCATTGCATGATAACGAACTTCATTATGAGTTATTTTCAGTTGAGGGAAATTCTTCAAGGCTTATTGGGAAAAACTTGGAGCGATTGGATATGGGAAATAATTCTCTTCAAGGAGCTTTGCCAGATTGGCTAGTGCACTTGAAAAACTTGACATCGCTTGACCTATCGTCTAATCAATTACATGGAACCATCCCGCCACCATATGGATGGTTATGCTTGGAAGACCTTGCTCTTTCTCATAATCAATTGACGGGGAATATTCCAGAGGCATTAGGAAGATTGCAAGTCTTATGGTCTTTAGATCTAAGTAACAATCTTCTAAATGGCACCATTCCACATAGTCTCGGGCAACTTCAAGATCTTCGTTTTTTAGATCTTTCAGGAAATTCCTTGAGAGGAATAGTTTCCGAAATCCACTTCGCCAACCTCTCGAAGTTAGGGTGGTTAGATATTAGCAACAACTATTTAGCTTTCGAGGTGGATTCCAATTGGATACCGCCCTTCAATCTGTCTTACATTGTGATGATGTCTTGCGATTTCAGAAAGGAATTTCCACAATGGATAAAAACCCAAGTCAATGCAGGACACATAGGGTTGTCCAACTCATCCATCATAGGAGCTCTCCCCGATTGGCTAGGTCTAACGTCATTCTCCCATCGGAATCTCTCTTACAACCAAATAAATGGATCTCTCCCGAAATTTTCTCACCTATTCGGTTTAAATCTCTCTCACAACTTAATCTCAGGACCTATTCCGCAAGATATTGGCCTGGCGATGCCTTAGATGGTTTCCTTGAATCTGAATGATAATCTCTTAAGTGGTCCAATACCAACCTCATTATGCGAGATGGAATTTTTAGACGAGTTGCACCTTGAAAGGAATGAATTAGTTGGCAAAATCCCTGATTGTTGGAAGGTGCACCCTATGAGTCTCCTTGATCTATCGTCCAACAAGTTGTCTGGAGTCATACCGAGTTCTTTGGGAAATCTAACTATGCTTGCGTCAATATACTTGAGCAACAACAGTCTCCAGGGAGAAATTCCTGTGACTATGAACTATTGCAAGAACTTGCTAGTTTTGGATCTTGGTGAGAACAAAATCTTCGGGAGTGTTCCACATTGGTTTGGACCAAGCTTTCAATTTCTACAGATTCTAAGATTGCGAGAAAACATGTTCAATGGCAGTATTCCTTCACAACTATGCTCACTTCCTGCATTGCGAATATTGGACCTAGCAGTGAATAATCTAAGGGGAACGATTCCAAATTGTCTTGGCAATATGACAGGTATGAAATTACCCAAAAACGTAGATGAAGGCAATGCGCTTTCCCCTACTTATGAGCCTGAATATTCCATGGATGAGTTGAGGCGTGGTGACTTCCTTCCGTATTTTTGGAATAAACAGCATGTGGAGCAGGTTGTGAAGGGGATAGACCTTGACTACACAACACTTGCTCTACAACTTATGGTCAATTTGGATCTCTCAAGCAACAAATTGATTGGGCCAATCCCTGAAGAGCTTACCTTGTTCTCCAAATTACGAGGCTTGAACTTATCTCACAACTTTCTTTCTGGAGGCATCCCAACTATGATTGGACACATGAAATGGCTTGAGTCACTTGATCTTTCGAATAATCACCTTTCAGGAACAATCCCACAGAGCTTTTCTATGTTTAAATCACTGAGCAAACTAAACTTGTCTCACAACAACTTCACAGGGCCAATTCCCAAAGGAAATCAAATCCAGACCCTTGATGATCCTTCTATTTATGCCGACAATCCTCTACTTTGTGGCGATCCTCTACAAAAGAAATGCCCGGTGCTGAGGCCCCTCGAGTGTCAGAAGAAGATCCTAATGAAGAAGGTAAGTTTGAAAAGGTGATGTTCTACATAGTCATAATGCTTGGGTTTGCGACTGGGTTTTGGGGAGTTATTGGAGTTTTGGTGTACAAGAAGAATTGGAGACGTGTCTACTTCAACTATGTGGATCGTAAAACCGATATGGTCTATGTGATTGTTGTAGTGAAGGCAGCCGAGTTGAGGAGGAGATTGAGAAGAGCATAACAAACCCGTTCTCCACATCAATCAGTCCAATCCTTTGTTGATCTTGTGAAGTTCTTGATTTCTTGTTTAAGCACAATCATCTTATGGTTGGCTTGTTTCTCCTTGTGAGTAGTTACTAGTAGCCAATATTTTGTTTTCTTCTATTTCAAGCTTGTCTAGGCAAGCCGTCGATTAAAGAGCATAGTAAGTGCAAATCATGTCATTTTGTAATTTTATTGTTGCTAAGCTCTTATGATTTTGCTTGTCAATGTCACAAACTATGTTAGCAATTCCATTTTATCCTATTTAAGCTTTTCCTGCTAATTGCATGTTGAGGGTAATATGACATTAGTAGACGAAATTGTTAATGGTGCCGTGCCCACCGATGTTCAATATATTCATTTGCTAGGTTACATTTTCCCTCTGAATTTTGAGACGTCAAAAGAAAAATATGCATGTAGATAGAATTATTTTTAAATATATGTCTCGAATTTGAGCTATTTGGGAGATTCACCTCAAAATGATTTACACACAGAAAAAAAAAAAAGAAGTTCCCACCCACTGAAAGACAAAAAGGGAGGAGCACGCTTCTTCCCCCTTGTGCCCGTGTAAAAGGAAAGGCAAGTGGGCCCAAGGGAGCTTTGAGAGAAAACAAGAAAAAGAAAACAAAAGGAAATATAGGCTCTATTTGTTCAGTAAAAAATATTACATTTTGGAATAGTTTTTGGAATACATTTTTAAAAAAATAAAGAAATTTTCCGAAAATGATTCGAAAATATTTTCCACTATTCTAATTTGAGGGAAAAATTACCAAAGAAATCGAATTTTAATTTTTAAATTGACCAAAAAAAAATTTTATTTTTCATATATTTTAAATTTATTTGATATTTTTTTTTATTTTTAAACAATCGCATCTTTTAAATCAAAACCGCCTGCATAGATGACTGACCAAGATACGGATCGGTGAGCACGAAAATACTTTTTTCATACTTTTGAAATGTTTTTTTTTTTTTTCCAATAACATTAACCTTTTCCTTTGACTAATTCATTTTCCATGAAAAAAAATGAAAAATGCTGAAAAATATTTTCCTTTTTTTTTATTTTTCTAAAATCGAACGGAGATAGTCTTTTTCTTTTATTATGCCCAAAGTCGTTCATTTCCTAGAGTGCAGCGCCATGGTTTACCTTCGTGTTTTATAAGGAACTGCACGTTGAAGGGAAGATGGGCATCCTCCAGAAACTAGCGCGCGCGCACACGCGACTCTTTGCACACACACACAAATACAAGCCTACGGTAGCAGCTCGTGGGAAAGGAAAAGAAGCCGAAAAAAGGACTCTTTGAGGAATTACAGGCAAGTCTCGATTCAACGGGTCGATGCCCAGACGACCCGACTTCTGCTCTAAACAACGAGACAAAACTAGATCTCGTTCGGGCATTTTATCGAACAGATCCCATTCGGGGTACGCTACTGAAATGAGTGGTTTTTGGCTCGACCAAGACTCAAACCCGAGCCGAGACTCTCGCCAGATGAAAAAACGACCCACACGACAGCCAAACGAAGGACGGTCGGGGCCGGAGTTCGTGTAAGCCGGACGGCCACGAGCTCCGGCCGGCATGCCCAAGAACAGGGTCGAAGCTTACCGGAGCCTTGGCGCTGGAAAGGAGGCCCGGCAGCGGGTCGTCGGCCACGATGCTGGCGCGGTGGCCGGCAGTCTCTCCCTCTAACTACCCTTCCTCGCTCAAACTCTCACATGCGGCTCTCTCTCTCGAATCTCTCACTCTTCTATACGAGAAACCTCTTGCTCACGAATTTTTCTCTCCTTTTGTGTCCCTGGTATTTACAGGCGAGGAGCCCGATCGACGGAGGTGTTTTGGCCACCGGTTCTGGGCAGGCCGACCAGGCCTCCCCTTGGCTGCTCTGCGGAGGGTGTCCGTGCGCAGAGGTGCAGGAGAGGAAGAAGGAAGGAAGGTGGGGAACGGAGAAGGGACCCGGCTGGGGAGAAATTAAAAGGAAATGGGCCCGACCCAGACAAAGGGGAAAGAAAAGGGGCTGGGGTCAGGCCCAGCCCCAAGTCATTTCGTTTTTATTTTTTTTAAAATAAAAAACTTGGTTAATGCAAATGATCTTAATTCCAATATGACGTGCTATTCAATGTAATATTTTTTTTTTTTTTTTTGGGTAGGGTCAAATTGGTCTCTAATTTTCTATGCAAGTTATTTTAAATATTTTGTCAAAATTTTAGGTATCAATAAGATAATATTATCCAATTGGCTCAGTATCTTATCATTTCCGCCATTTTTTTGTTTTTATTATTGATTGATTTCATTTTATTGCCTGCACCCTTGTGTGTGGCCATGTAGATTTGCATGTCTTGGGATGAAAATCCTGAAAAGATTACATGAAACACCGTTTCATCAAAGGAGGAAAGTTACCGATAACGGGGTATAGGTAAAATTTACGTAACGAAGTCTCCATGACGAGTATTTGAGCGAGTGACTGATTAGACATACTTTAGAATTTGTATTTTTTGAAAGGACCTCAAGACTTTTGACTTGGTGCTCGCGAGTCACTGCAAAACTTGGCCATACCTGAATTTTTCCACAATAATGATGTTGGTTCAGCCCCACCAAAGTGCGTGCGTGTTGGTGCTCCTGACTCCTATTTGCTTTGTTCATGTTTCAACTTCAAGTGAAATAATGATAGTGACAAGCCATAATGTTGAGTGGACTTGGAGTTATTTGTGGACTCTCGATTTAAGAAACTTTGATTGAAAGAAACATGTGACTTCCCTTTACTATTTTTCCAATTGAAATGCAGGGTGATGGTAACATTGTCCCTAAGTTATAAAATAGGTTAGACCACAAAGGGACTCGTGAAATGTGTAAAAACAATTCTAAACAAGGGCTAATGCACAACTCCACTCGGTCACTTGCTCTTCTCACTTTGCTAAATCATTGTTGCTAAAACTAGTCAACATTTAACTGAAGAAATAATCTATCTCTTGTATGAAGTACGTCTCATGCGACAAATCACTTCTAAGATCCAGAGTCCTGCATAAGAGGAGAGAAAGTCGGCAATGTCACTTATACATTGTAAATTGTGACCAAATATGTCTCCTTTTCAGGTTTGATTCTTGTTATCTATGCTAAAGGATTATATTAACTATTTGATGCCCTTGTCATTGGAGTGAGTTTTTAAGAATCATTGGAAGAGGACCTGCAATATGATAATAAAGAGTTGCCATATTCACAAGGGTTGAAAAATGGATTTCAACCAATATGTTTGGCAAGAACTCGTCATTCTCAACATCATCGTCACCTCATTTAATAAGGGAGAAAAGCCATTTCTATCTAGTCAAGGCCACAACATAATAATAGAGCACAATTGTAAGAAGAGACTTGAAAGATCAGACGTTTGCTTTTCTTGATTGCAAAGTTTTCTATAGTAGTCACTAGTGGGGTTGCTAGAGTGTTGCCATGAGCACACATGTTGCTTAGATCAACATTAGATCAACATCAGCTCAATATTAGATGATGAATGCGACGAAAGATTGACTAAGGAAGCTCCATCACATGGTAACTTACATTAGATGACGAATGCGACGAAAGACTGACTAGGGAAGCTCCATCACATAGTAACTCCCATCACATGGGACAGGTCGTGTCAAGCCAAGCACCCATCTCACAAGAGAGGTTTACTTGATAATCCATCCAAATGCCTCGAGGATGTCATTTGTCTCTAAATGGTTGCGACGGGGAGAAATAGAATATTTAATTATTAAATCCTCTTTCATATAATACTTTAGAGTCTTAAAATAGTTGATAAGGATCTCGCAAAATATTACTATTTGTCTAGCCCTTAAAATTCTCCTCCCATATTTCCATCCTCCAATGAATAATTGATATCAATTGGAAAATCTAAGAGAGCGATATTTCAACCCAAAAGAGATTCACAAGAATCGATTAATATTGTACTACTTTTTAGTTTGTGCTCTTACTAATTTTCATCGTTCCTTCGTAATAAACATCCCATAGACACACTTTTTAGAAGAAATGTGAATATATGCTCAAAGTCCATGATGAGCATTTAAGTGGTGGCTGAATTAGGCGTACTTAAAACCCGTTAGAATTTGCATTTATACAAAGGAAAATGCAACCGGATGAATATAGATAGACCCAAGTCGGGACGATATGGACCTCAAGACTTTTTGACTTGGTGCTTGCGGGTCTTTCACTTCAAAACTTGGCCATCCCTATGTTTTTCCACAATAATGCGGTTGAGTCCAGGCCCACCAAAGTCCGAGCATCTTCGTGCTACGACTCTGTTAACACGTTGTCTATTGCTTGGCTTATATCAGGGATCAATGCCAAGCACTTGCTCTGTTTCCTAAATATAGACCCAATTCTAAGATCCAGAGTCCCATAAAAGATGAGAGAAAGTCGGTAATGTCATTTATACATCTTAAATTGTACCAAGCGAGTACTTCTTTTGAGGGTTTGATTCTTGTTGTCTTAGGCTAAAGGATCACATAAACTATTCGATATACTCGTAAGCAAGACCTGCAATACATTAATAGAGAGCCACTGTATTCGCAAGGATGAAAAAAGGATTTCAACAAATATGAAAAACAAGAACTGATCATTCTCGACGCCATTTTCACCTTATTAAATGAGCGAGAAAAGCCAATTTTATATAGTCAAGACCCACAGCACAATAATAGTGCACAATTGGAATTAGAGACTTGAAAGACCAGACTTTTGCGCGTCCTGGCTGCAAAGTTTTTTATAGTTGTCACTAGAGGTGTCGCTAGAGGACCACCATGGGCACACATGTTGCTCATATCAACATTAGACAACGAATGTGACGAAAGCCTTTTCTTTTTCTTCCGACTAGGGAAGCTTCTTCACTTGGCAACTCCCATTTTCTAGTGATATCCTAATTAAATCAGAGTCAAATTCCTCAATTTCTTCGTATCACTCTTTTTAAGCTTGGCTTTAATTTATTGGTGAGGTTCTTTCTATTTTTATCTCTTATTTTTCAAGGTTATGGGTGATGTTTACCCAATCCAATTTGCACACATTCTAACCATATTCGATATTGGCGATGGCGGGCTTTCATCTAGCTAATACATTCAAAAGTGCGATTTTGAAATCATCTTACCGCCTCATCAATTATTTTGGGGCATATGCATGTTGCCCATGTAGGCCTTGACTCCGTCGGTTCACTGAAATGGTGATGAAAAGCAACCGTGCAGGACCATCTTTAAAGTACTCCCATCAGTCCAAGCATAAATTTTTAGAGAGCTGATGTCGACTTTGACTTTTTGGGAGACGGCCGACTTGGAGTCAAGTCATTAGGATGCCGATGGACAATTTTTTAATGGACAACACTTTAATATGTGTGAGAAGACAAGCTCATATACTATATTAAATATATGTTCCTTAACATGACAAGCTCCGAGTAGTAGAATTTGTGATTTCCCATTTCCTTTTCAAGTACTACTAAAATTAATAATTGATGGTTACATTTACCGTGATGGTAAATGATGTTAGACGTAAAAATTCATATGCGGAAGTCAGGATCAATTGAAAACAAACCTCCAGTCATTGTTCTTGTTCACGTTCGTCAGAAAAACTTGAAATAAAAAAAAATTGGGGACACTCTACTACCCCAATTCACTCTCGTACTGATGGTGTATTCTGAATGAGAGAGTTTGAGTTAGACCTTATCATCACCCGTCAGAAATGAACGTACGTTCCTTTTTATATCCCGTCTCCCATCAAGACAGTTACCAAATGGGCGGTTGTCACGAAAGGGTACGAAGCGTGGAAAAACTTTATGTCAAACAGTCGCAACTTTAAGAGAAAATGTGGGTCTAAAATGTGGGATCACAAAAAATAAATAACATTCTCCCACTTGATCCCATAATTTTCATCATACGGATTATTCAACTAATTCCACGAAAACTTTATGCTTAAAGAAAAGAAACAAAAACACATGGATCATGGTAACATGTCCTCTAAGAGTGAGTAATATCTTCCATGTATCACAATGCATCTTATTTCTTTAATGTCAGCCTATATGTGACAACAAATCTTAATGAATAAACCCCATGTTTATTCCAGAACTAAGGATAAATGTTATTCTCATAAACAACAAAATGTGTACACCAAAATTGAAAATCAACATTATAACTGAATAAGAGTTTCATACAATAAAAATCGTTCATATGACGACAAATCACATGATGGGAGCTATTCCCATACTAGTTACATGATCCTTATACTTCATTGGTGGCATGCCTTTAGTTAAAGGATCGGCTATCATCAATTCAGTGCTAACGTGTTCAATGACCAATTTATTCTCCTTAACACGTTCCCTTATGGCTAAATACTTAATGTCGATATGCTTACTTCGACTGCCACTTTTGGCATTTTTAGCCATAAAAACTGCAGCTGAATTGTCACAATATATTCTTAATGGCCTAGAAATTGAATCAACAATTCTAAGCCCAGCAATGAAACTCTTCAACCATACACCATGCGAGGTAGCCTCAAAACAAGAAATGAACTCAGCCTCCATAGTGGAAGTAGCAGTCAAAGTCTGCTTGGCACTTCTCCATGACACGGCTCCGCCAGCTAACATAAAAATGTATCCAGATGTTGATTTTCGTGAATCAACGCAACCCGCGAAGTCCGCATCCGAATAACCGACCACTTCCAGGTTGTCAGTCCGTCTATACATAAGCATATAGTCTTGGTACTTTGAAGGTATCTCATCACTTTCGTCGTAGCTCTCCAGTGGTCTAAACCTAGATTACTCTGATATCTTCCTAACATTCCCACAGCAAAAGCGATGTCAGGTCGAGTGCAAACCTGAGCATACATCAAGCTTCCAACAGCAGAAGCATATGGAATGTTGTACATTTGTTCCCTTTCTAGATCGTTCTTTGGACATTGGTTCAAATTGAACCTATCACCCTTCACAATGGGTGCTATACTTGGTGAACAATCTTTCATCCGAAATCTCTCTAGGACCTTATTAATATAGGTTTCTTGAGATAGTCCTAAAATTCCTTGAGGTCTATCTCTATAGATCTTAATGCCAATGACATAAGATGTCTCACCCATATCCTTCATGTCAAAACTCTTAGAGAGGAATTGTTTCACCTCATGTAGCAACCCCTTATCATTGGTTGCAAGTAGTATATCATCCACATACAGCACAAGGAAACAAATTTTGCTCCCACTGACCTTCTAGTATATACATTGATCCATGACATTCTCTATAAAACCAAATGAAGAGATGACATCATGAAACCTTAAGTACCATTGGCGGGATGCTTGTTTCAAGCCATATATAGATTTCTTAAGCTTGCACACCAAATGCTCACCTTTACTAGAGAAAATCCTTCAGGTTATTTCATGTAAACCTCCTCCTCCAGTTTTCCATTAAGGAACACCGTTTTCACATCCATCTGATGTAATTCCATATCAAAATGGGCAACCAATGCCAAAACAATACGAAGAGAATCTTTCTTAGATACATGAGAAAAAGTCTCTGTGTAATCGATTCCTTCCTTTTGAGTGAATCATTTGGCAACAAGTCCAGCTTTATATCTTTCAATATTACCCAATGAATCCTTCTTAGTTTTGAAGACCCATTTACAACCAATGGCCTTCGCACCATTAGGTAACTGAACCAAATCCCAGACTTTGTTAGATGCCATAGAACTCATCTCTTCCTTCATGGCATTGTACCGCAAATTGGATTTATCACTATCCATGGCTTGTGAAAACGTTTCGGGATCATTCTCAGCTCCAATATTATAGTTAGACTCTTGTAAATACACAATATAATCACTAGGAATAGCCGATTTCCTTATTCTAGCAGATCTTCTCAATGTTGGATCAACATTCTCTTGAGGAGCATGTTGCTCAACTGGTTGTTCAACAGTTTCTGGTAATTGCTGAACAACTGGATCCACTAGATCAATATCAGCAGGTTGTGGAACTTCAACGATTGGTTGTTCAATAGCCGGCTGAACTGAAGGGGCATTATGAGTAACAACCAACCTTAAACTTGAGGTGGAAGGTTGAGTGTCTGAATGATCTTCCTTAGGAACAAGATCCATCGGTCGATCACTCCCACTGATCAAGTCATTTTCAAGAAATTTAGCATTTCTTGATTCCACAATCCCAGTGGTATGAGATGGACAATAAAACCTGTATCCCTTAGACCTTTCGGCATATCCAATGAAATACCCACTTATGGTCCTTGGGTCCAACTTCTTTTCTTGTGGATTATAAATTTTCACTTCAGACGGGCATCCCTAAACGCGCACATGATGTAAACTCGGTTTCCAACCCTTAAATAACTCAAAATGTGTCTTTGGGACAGCCTTGGTCGGAACTCGGTTTAATATGTACACCCGTCTTAAGTGCTTCAAGTACATAAGAATTTAGGAAGTTTGGAGCTGCTAAGCATACTACGCATTGTGTCTAACAAGGTCCGATTTCTTCTTTCCGCTACGCCATTTTGGTTCGAGAACCAAGCATAGTATATTGGGCAACTATCCCATGCTCTTGAAGAAATTTTGCAAATGGACCAGGTATTTGTCCATCTTCAGTGTATCTACCATAGAATTCTCCACCTCTATCTGATCTCACAATCTTAGTTTGCTTATTGCATTGTTTCTTTACTCGGGTTAAATACCTTAAAGGCATCAATGCTTCATATTTATTATGAATCAAATAGAGATACATATAACGTGAATAATCATCTATGAAGGAGATGAAGTATTTCTGACCACATGAGTCCATATCTGGACTATAAATATCTGTATGTATGATTTCTAATATTTCTGTACTCCTCTTCGCACCTTTCTTTGTCTTGTTAGTCTGCTTTCCCTTTATGCAGTCCACACAAGTATCACAATCAGTAAAATCTAAAGTATCGAGTACTCCATCATTTACTAATCGCTTAATTCTTTCTATGGAGATATGTCCCAATCTCCGGTGCCACAACATAAAGGAATGTTCTTTTACAACACATCATTTCATACCAGCTTTATCATGAACATGCATCGCATCATAATAGGTATTGTCTTGTAAATTAATTCGAAAAAGACCATCGACAAAGTACCACTCCCAACAATTTCAGATTTAAATGATAAACAGAAGTTTGAATCTGAAAAATTAAAAGAGTATCCCAAAGGTACAAGTCCTGAAATTGAAATTAAGTTTCTAGAAAAACTAGGAACATAAAATGTCTTTTCCAAATTCAAAACAAAGCCACTATTGAGAACTAGTCTACATGTCCCAATAGCTTCCACATGCGAGCGCATCTTGTTTCATGAATAGATGCTTTGCTCACTTCCCACTGGCTTCCTGTGGTTTTGAAAACCTGTAAGGAATTCGAGATATGGATTGTAGATCTAGAATCAATCCACCAAGTGTTGTGACTTACATCAGTCATATTAGATTCATAACAAACACAAGTGATTGGATTACCTTTCTTCTCGAGCCAGGCCTTAAATTTGACACAATCCTTCCTCATATGCCCCTTCTGTTTACAGAAAAAACATTTGGACTATTTCTTAATGTCAGCTTGGGGAGGTATTTTACCTTTTCCCTTATGCTTGCCATGGCCCTTATTCTTTCCTTGTGTTGCCAAATGAGCACTTTCTCCCAATTCCATAATCAGTCTTTCTTCCTCTTGAACACACATGGTCATGAGTTCATTAATTGACCATTTATTCTTATGTGTGTTATAAGAGATCTTGAAAGGCGCATACTGTTGTGGGAGAGTGTTCAAAATATAATACACAAGAAAAGATTCAGATATCTCAACCTCAAGTTTTTTAAGCTGAGCTGCAATATCACTCATTTGCATGATGTGCCCACGTACACCTCTAACACTAGTGAGCTTTAATGATGAAAACTTCATAATCAGGGTCATGGCATGCGCCTTCTCAGAACTCTCAAACTGCACATCTATGGCCTCCAATAAAGCCTTAGCATTGCTATGCTGAGCAACCGAAACTAATACTATGAGATATTTTAGCTCTTATAAACATTGCACAAATGCGATTGGACTGCTCTCATTGGTTATAAAGAGCTATCTCAGCTAAAGTGCTCGAATCAGTAGGAGCAGGTGGTTCGTTTTTCCTTATAGCATAGTCAATGTCCATCCACCCCAATTGAAGAACAACTGACTCCTTCCAAACTTTATAGTTCTCACCATTTAGTATTGGAACATCAAACTTAAATTCAGGGAAATTCATAGGTTGCGAAACTGCATATCAAATAATCATGCTTATGTCACAAAATTTGAGACAAATATAAATAAATAATGTTTTATCAATGTAAACATGTCACAATATGAATCACATAACATAAAAACTACCTGTGGGCTAAGTTTTTAATTTAAATAGATTCATAATTACTTCATGAAGAAACTACCATATTATATGCATTTTCTTAATCCCCTGTGGGTAAATTAAGAAAAATAATATGATATTTCATCTTAATTAATCATATTAATATAATGAAAATTCCTGTGGGATAAAATTCATCATATTAATATAATTAATTACAATCAATGTCCATTTCTAAATATGATCTGGAGGCTCTTAATATATAATTTAATTAATTAAAGATGTTGTGGCCACTCTCTAATTAATTAATTATATGGACCATTGGACATTTAATTTCATGTATAAAATGACATAATAAATAAATACACCAAGGGCAGAACAGTAAATGAATAAATTGGCCAAGGGCAAGATTGTAAAAACATGAAAAATTTGGGGCAAAAGTGTAAAAAGGAGCCGCGGGTGGGAGACAACAGGCGCATGCTGAGCATGCGCTAGAATCCGCGCGGGGCGCGTGCCCCGCACGCACCTACAACTGCCGCGTGTGGATCCCACGCACGCAACGGTTGAGCGAGCGCGTGAGGGCGCGTGGCGCGTGGATTCCACGCGCCCGCAACCGCAGCACGTGCATGGGCTCCACGCACCTTCTTCCTTGCGTGAATAGAAGCTTTTCTTCGCCGTTTTTCGCCGTTCCGCCGTGGTTTCACCGGCCATTTCTTCTCCGGCAGCCCATCTCAGACACAAATTAATAGTGGGTTTTGAAGAGCATGCCGGCACGACCACATGGGTCCAAGTTTTGGCGAAAATGACTAAAAATTGGCCCTAAATCAGACGAAAATTTCCCAAAACACAATTCCTCAACCCCCGCGACTTCCGCCGCCTGATTAGCCTCCGGCGAACATGGATATGTCGAAATAACTCATGGCTAACATTCCTCATGGCGGTGCGACCGTACGGGTCCGAATTCGAGGGGTGGGTCGCCGGATTTTGCCGGGAATCAGCGAATTTCTCTTGGCCTCAAAACTTCAAGTTACTGTTCATCCTAAAAAATGGCCGAAAATACACCGAAAACACACAAAAATACAACAAAACAAGGCAGAGGCTTTTAACATGCTCTGATACCAAATGTTAGACGTAAAAATTCATATGCGGAAGCCAGGATCAATTGAAAACAAACCTCTAACCATTGTTCTTGTTCGCGTTCGTCAGAAAAACTTGAAATCAAAGAAAATTGGGGACACTCTACTACCCCAATTCACTCTCGTACTGATGGTGTATTCTGAATGAGAGAGTTTGAGTTAGACCTTGTCATAACCCGTCAGAAATGAACGTACGTTCCTTTTTATATCCCGTCTCCCATCAAGACGGTTATCAAATGGGCGGTTGTCACGAAATGGTACAAAGCGTGGAAAAACTTTATGTTGAACAGACGCAACTTTAAGAGAAAATGAGGGTCTAAAATGTGGGATCACAAAAAATAAATAATGTTTGAAACTACAAACACATGATATACATGGTAAACGACCATATAGAACAATAATGGGTGGCATTCACTATAATTCCTTCCCTTTCTCTCTATAAATGCCTTTTGTCTGCTCTTAGGAATCCACTCGAAGCCAACTTCTCAAAATTTGAACAATACATCCAAGCCAATAACTTAAAGCCTAATCGAGTGGCATTCACCGCCATATACCTTTTGTTTTCAATATCGTCATCATTCATGGCGGAACATGATAGTGTAAGAGTGCTTATACTAGTAAGTCTGTTGTTGATTTTAGACCATGCGTGTGTATGCTTGTGTAGAAATGAAAGCTCATCCTCAATTTGCTTTGGAGACGAAAGGGATGCTCTACTCCAGCTCAAACAAAGTCTCTCAAACACATATCACATCCTTTCTTCGTGGAACAGCGAAGATTGTTGCTAGTGGACTGGAGTAAAGTGCGACCGAGCAAATGGACATGTCCTCATGCTCAAGATCACACCAGGATACGATTTCCCATTTGATCATATTTTTTCATAGCAAGTGAATTGAACTCTTCTTTGCTGAATTTGAGATATTTGAGCTACCTAGAGTTGAGTGGGATCTATTTTGAAAAGGCAAACATACTCAATGACATTGGCTTGATGAAGCAATTGAGGTACCTTAATTTATCCTACTCTTTTGGTTTTAAAACTTTTCCTAGTGAATGGGGAAATCTTACTCAGTTGCAAGTCCTCGATCTCCGTAGTGATTATCACGCGGGTGCTGTTGATGACATTCAGTGGGTTTTCCATCTTCAAGCATTAAAGTACCTTGACATGAGCAGCCTGAATTTTACTAAATATGGAGACCCCATGCGGGTGATCAATATACTCCCATCTTTATCTCATTTAAGTCTATCATATTGCGGGCTTTATGACTTTCACCTGCCTACTCATCTTGATCTTCAGTACCTCGATCTTTCAGAGAATTTTTTCCAAGTTCCCATCCCAAGCACTATATTTCAAAACATGACTTCTCTTCAATACCTTGATCTTTCATCGAATTCTTTCGAAGGTCCCATCCCAAGCACTATATTTCAAAACATGACTTCTCTTCGGTACCTTGATCTTTCATCGAATTCTTTCGAAGGTCCCATCCCAAGCACTATAATATCGCTATATTTCAAAACATGACTTCTTTTCAGCATCTCGATCTTTCAGAGAACCATTTCAACTCTTCAATACCAAGGTGGTTTGATAACTTGAGAAGTCTTGTCTATCTCAATCTTGAAGGAAATCTTTTGCAAAGCATTGAAGGAGGGTTGTTCTCTTTCTTAAGGAACAATCCATCCCTTGAGTCACTATTATTGCAAGGAAACAAACTTCATGATGAGTTATTTTCAGTCGAGGGAAATTCTTCGGGGCTTATCGGGAAAAACTTGGAGCAATTGGATATAAGTGATAATTTTCTTCGAGGAGCTTTGCCAAATTGGCTGGTGCACTTGAAAAACCTGACATGGCTTGACCAACCATATACTCAATTACATGGAACCATCCCGTCATCATATGGTTGGTTATGCTTGGTAAACCTTGATATTTCTAATAACCAATTGACAGGGAATATTCCTGCGGCCTTAGGAAGATTGCAAGTCTTATGGTCTTTAGATCTAGGTAAAAATCTTCTTAATGGCACCATTCCACATAGTCTCGGGCAACTTCAAAATCTTCATATTTTAGATCTTTCAGGAAATTCCTTGAGGGGAATAGTTTCCGAAATCCACTTTGCCAACCTCTTGAAGCTAGAGTACTTAGATATTAGCAACAACTATTTATCTTTCGAGGTGGATTCTGATTGGATACCGCCCTTCAATCTATTATCCATTGTGATGATGTCTTGCGATTTCATAAAGGAATTTCTCAATGGATAAAAACACAAGGCAATGTAGGAGAGATAGTGTTGTCCAACTCATCCATCATAGGAGTTCTCCCTGATTGGCTAGGTCTCATGTCATTCAACACCCTGGATCTCTCTTACAACTAAATAAATGGACCTCTACCGAAATTTCATCCTAAGTTCCTTGAAACCTATTCCGCAAGATATTGCGCGAGCGATGCCTTATATAAGTTCCTTGAAACTGAATGATAACCTCTTAAGTGGTCCATTACCAACCTCATTATGCGAGATGGAATTTTTGGGCGAGTTGCATCTTGAAAGGAATGAATTAGTTGGCAAAATACCTAATTGTTGGAAGGCAAACATTTTGAGTCTCATTGATCTATCGTCCAACAAGTTGTCTGGAGTCATATCGAGTTCTTTGGTAAATCAAACTGGGCTTCTATCAATATACTTGAGCAATAATAATCTCTTGGGAGAAATACCTGTGACTATGAACTATTGCAGGAACTTGCTAGTTTTGGATCTTGGTGAGAACAAAATCTCTGGAAGTGGTCCACATTGGTTTGGAACAAGCTTTCAATTTCTACAGATTCTAAGACTATGAGAAAACATGTTCAATGGCAGTATTCCTTCACAACTATGCTCACTCCCCTTGCACCGCGAATGTTGGACCTAGTAGTAAATAATCTAACAAGAATGATTCCAAATTGTCTTGGCCATATGAAAGGTATGAAACTACCAAAAACGTAGATGAAGGCAATGCACTTTCCCCCGCTTATGAGGCTGAACCTTCCGTGAATGACTCGATGCTTGCTGCCCTCGATCCATTAATTTGGTATAACTGCATGTGGAGCAAGTTGTGAAGGGGATATACCTTGACTACACAACACTTGCTCTACGACTTATGGTCAATTTGGATCTCTCAAGCAACAAATTGATTGGGCGAATCCCTGAAGAGCTTACCTTGCTTTCCAAATTACGAGGCTTGAACTTATCCTACAACTTTCTTTCTGGAAGCATCCCAACTATGATTGGACACATGAAATGGCTCGAGTCACTTGATATTTCGAACAATCACCTTTCAGGAACAATCCCACAGAGCTTTTCTGCATTTAAATCACTGAGCAAACTGAACTTGTCTCACAACAACTTCACAGGGCTAATTCCCAAAGGAAATCAAATCTAGACCCTTGATGATCCTTCTATTTATGCCAACAATCCTCTACTTTGTGGCGATCCTCTACAAAAGAAATGCCCCAGTGCTGAGGCCCCTCGAGTGTTAGAAGAAGATCTTGATGAAGAAGGTGAGTTTGAAAAGGTTATGTTCTACATAGTCATAGAAATTGGGTTTGTGACTGGGTTTTGGGGAGTTATTGGAGTTTTGATGTACAAGAAGAATTGGAGACGCATCTACTTCAACTATGTGGATCGTAAAACAGACATGGTCTATGTGATTATTGTAGTGAAGGTAGCCGAGTTGAGGAGGAGATTGAGAAGAGCATAACAAGCCCGTTCTCCACATCAATTAGTCCAATCCTTTGTTGATCTCGCGAAGTTCTTGCTTTCTTGTTTAAGCAGAATCATCTTGTAGTTGGCTTGTTTCTCCTTGTGAGTAGTTACTAGTAGCCAATATTTTGTTTTCTTCAATTTCAAGCTTGTCCAAGCAAGCCGTCCATAAAACGACATGGTAAGTGCAAATCATGTATTTTGTAATTTAGTGTTGCTTAGCTCTTTAGCAGTACCTCGTGTTATCATAATCATGATATTATTTTGATTGTTAATGTCATAAAACTATGTTAGCAATTCCATTTTATATTGTTTAAGGTTTTCCTGCTAAGTGCATGTTGAGGGTGATATGACATTAGTAAATGAAATTGTTAATGGCATAGTGCCCACCAATGTTCAATGTATTCCTTTCCTAGGCTATATTTCCCCTTTGAATTTTGAGACGTCAAAAGAAAAAAAAATGTATGTAGATAGAATTATTTTTAAATATATGTCTCGAATTTGAGTTGTCCGCCTCAAAATGATTTACTGCACAAAGAAAAGGAAGAAGTTCCCACCCATTGAAAGACAAAAGGGAGCTTTGAGTGAAAACAAAAAGAAAACAAAAGGAAATATTACGTTTCTGGAATAGTTTTTGGAATATATTTTTCAAGAAAATAACGATATTTTTCCGATATTCGATTGAGAATGGCGTGAAAAATATTTTTCACTATTCATTATTAAATATGATTTTCAGGGGAAAATTACCAAAAAAAATCAATTTTTAATTTTTTTAATCAACCAAAAAAAGTTTAATTTTACTTTTTACATATTTTTTAAAAAAATGGAATTTTAATTATATTTTACTTTTAAAAAAAATCGAATTATTATTATTTTTAATTATTTTTAATTGACGGATTGCGGATTTAGAAAATACTCACTTTTGAAAGTATTTTTTTCTAATAACGTTAACATTTTCCTTGACTACTCATGTTACATCAAATAAATGCTGGAAAACATTTTCCTAAAGTTTTTTTTTTCCTATGAAAACGAACGGAGATAGTCCTTTTCTTTTACTATGCCCAAAGTAGTTCATTTCCTAGAGTGCCATGGCTACCTTCGTGTTTTATAAGGAACTGCACGTTGAAGGGAAGATGGGCATCCTCCAGAAACTAGCAGCACGCGCGTGGGCAAACACAAATACAAGCCTACAGTAGCAGCTCGTGGGAAAGGAAAAGAAGCCGAAAAAAGGACTCTTTGAGGAATTACAGGCAAGCCTCGATTCAACGGGTCGATGCCCGGACGACCCGACTTCTGCTCAAAACAACGAGACAAAACTAGATCTCATTCGGGCATTTTATCGAACGAATCTCATTCGGGATACGCTACTGAAATGAGTGGTTTTTGGCTCGATTAAGACTCAAACCCGAGCCGAGACTCTGCCAGATGAAAAACGACCAACGACAGCCAAACGAAGGACGGTCGGGGCCGGAGTTCGTGTAAGCCGGACGGCCACGAGCTCCGGCCCGGCATGCCCAAGAACAGGGTCGAAGCTTACCGGAGCCTCGGCGCTGGAAAGGAGGCCCGGCAGCGGGTCGTCGGCCGCGATGCTGGCGCGGTGGCCGGCAGTCTCTCCCTCTAACTACCCTCCCTCGCTCAAACTCTCACATGCGGCTTCTCTCTCTCGAATCACTCTCTCTTCCATACGAGAAACCCCTTGCTCACGAATTTACAGGCGAGGAGCCCGATCGACGGAGGTGTTTCGGCCACCGGTTCTGGGCAGGCTGACCAGGCCTCCCTTTGGCTGCTCTGTGGAGGGTGTCCGTGCGCAGAGCTGCAGGAGAGGAAGAAGGAAGGAAGGGGGCCAACGGAGAAGGGGCCCGGCTTGGGAGAAATTAAAAGGAAATGGGTCCCACCCAGACGAAGTGGAAGAAAAGGGGCTGGGGTCAGGCCCAGCCCCAAGCCATTTCGTTTTTTTTTTTAAATTAAAAAATAAAATGAAAAAACTTGGTTAATGCAAATGATCTTAATGCCAATGTGACGTGCTATTCAATGTAAATTTTTTTGGGTAGGGCCAAATTGGTCTCTAATTTTTTATGCAAGTTATCCCTAAATATTTAATCAAAATTTAGGTATCAACAAGATATTATTGTCCAATTGGCTCGGTGTCTTATCATTTCCACCATTTTTTTGTTTTTATTATTGATTGATTTCATTTTATTGCCTGCACCCTTGTGTGTGGCCATGTAGATTTGCATGTCTTGGGATGAAAATCAATAAAGATTTCATGAAACACCGTTTTATCAAAGGAGGAAAGGTACCGATAATGGGCTATAGGTAAAACCTACATAACCAAGTCTCCATGACGAGTATTTGAGCGAGTGGCTGATTAGACATACTTTAGAATTTGCATTTTTTGAGAGGACCTCAAGACTTTTGACTTGGTGCTCACGGGTCTTGCACTGCAAAACTTGGCCATACCTAAATTTTTCCACAATAATGCTGTTGGTTCAGCCCCACCAAAGTGCGTGCGTGTTGGTGCTTGTGACTCCTATTTGCTTTGTACATGTTTCAACTTCAATTGAAATAATGATAATGACGAGCAACTTGATTTGGAGCGTGCGTGTTGAATTGATTTGGAGCTATTTGTGGACTCTCGATTTAAGAAACTTTGATTGAAAGAAACATGTGACTTCCCTTTACTATTTTTCCAATTGAAATGCAGAGCGAGGGTAACATATTCCCTAAGTTATAAAATAGGCTAGATCACAAGGGACTTGTGAAATGTGTAGAAACAATTCTAAACAAGGGCTAATGCACAACTCCACTCGGTCACTTACTCTTCTCACTTTGCTAAATCATCATTGCTAAAACTAGTCGACATTTAATCGAAGAAATAATCTATCTCTCGTGCGAATTACATCTCATGAGACTGATCACTTCTAAGATCCCAAGTCCTGCATAAGAGGAGAGAAAGTCGGCAATGGCACTTATACATCGTAAATTGTCACCAAATACGTCTCCTTTTCAGGGTTTGATTCTTGTTATCTTCGCTAAAGGATTACATTAACTATTTATTGCCCTTGTCATTGGAGTGAGTTTCTAAGAATCATTGCAACAGGACTGCAATACAATAATAGAGAGTTGCCGTCTTCACAAGGGTTGAAAAACGGATTTCAACCAATATGTACAGCAAAAACTCGTCATTCTCAACATCATCGTCACCTCATTTAATAAGCGTGAAAAGTCATTTCTATCTAGTCAAGGCCCACAATATAATGATAGAGCACAATTGTAAGAAGAGACTTGAAAGATCAGACTTTTGCGTTTCTTGATTGCAAAGTTTTCTGTAGTAGTCACTAGTGGTGTCGCTAGAGTGTTGCCATGAACATACATGTTCCTCAGATCAACATTAGATGACGAATGCGACGAAAGACTGACTATGGAAGCTCCATCACATAGTAACTTACATTTTTTGGTGAAATTCTACTTTAGTCACGGCCAAATTCCTCAATTTCGTCGTATAAAGATTAACTTCAATTTATTTGTGAGGTTCTTGTTAATTTTAAAGCAAGGATAAATGTCATACTCAATCAAGTGTAAATAATGTTGGGACCAATAGGGCATGGGACAGGTTGTGTCAAGCGCAAGCGTCCATCTCGCGAGAGAGGTTTGCTTGATAATCCATCCAAACGCCTCAAGGATGTCATTTGTCTTTAAATGATTGCGATGGGGAGTAATAGAATATTTAATTATCAAACCACTCTTTCATATAAGAGTTTAAATTTTTAAAACAGTTGATAAGGATCTTGCAAAATATCACAATTTGTCTAGCCCTTAAAATTCTCCTACTGTATTGTCATCCTCCAATGAATAATTGATATCAATAGGAAAATTTAAGAGATTGAACATTCGACCCAAAAGAGACCACAAGGATTGATTAATATTGTACTGCGTTTTAGTTTGTACTCTTACTAATTTTCATCGTTCCTTCGTAATAAACATCCCATAGACACACTTTTTAAAAGAAATGTGAATCCAAGTCCACGATGAGCATTTAAGTAGTGGCTGAATTAGGCGTACTTAAAACCCGTTAAAATTTGCATTTATACAAAGGAAAATGCAACCAGATGAATATGGATAGACCCGAGTCGTCACGACATGGACCTCGAGACTTTTTGACTGGGTGCTTGCGGGTCTTTCACTGCAAAACTTCGCCATACCTATGTTTTTCCACAATAATGCAGTTGATTCCAGCCCCACCATAGTCCGAGAATCTTCGTGCTACGACTTTGTTAACACGTTGTCTATTGCTTGGCTTATAGCAAGGATCAAAGCCAAGCACTTGCTCTGTTTCCTAAATATAGACCTGATTCTAAGATCCAGAGAAAGTCGGTAATGTCATTTATACATCTTAAATTGTCACCAAATGAGTACTTCTTTTGAGGGTTTGATTCTTGTTGTATTAGGCTAAAGGATCACATTAACTATTTGATATAATCGTAAGCAAGACCGGCAATACAATAATAGAGAGCCACTGTATTCGCAAGGATGAAAAAAGGATTTCAATGAATATGAAAAAGAAGAACTCGTCATTCTCGACGCATTCGTCACCTTATTAAATGAGCGAGAAAAGCCAATTTTATATAGTCAATCCCCATAGCACAGTAAGAGTGCCCAATTGGAACTAGAGACTTGAAAGACCAGACTTTTGCGTGTCCTGATTGCAAAGTTTTCTGTAGTTGTCACTAGAGGTGTCACTAGAGGACCACCATGGGCACACATGTTGTTCATATCAACATTAGACAATGAATCTGACGTTTTTCTTCCAACTAGGGAAGCTTCTTCACATGGCAACTTCCATTTTCTGGTGATATCCTACTTAAATTACAGTCAAATTCCTCAATTTCTTCATATCACTCGTTTTAAGCTTGACTTTAATTTATTGATGAGGTTCTTGCTAATTTTATTTCTTATTTTTCAAGGTTATGCGTGATGTTTACCCAATCCAATTTGCACACATTCTAACCATATTCGATATTGGCGTTGGTGGGCTTTCCATCTGGCTAATACATTAAAAAAATGCGATTTTGAAATCATCTTACTGCTTCATCAATTATTTTGGGACATATGCATGTTGCCCATGTAGGCCTTGACTCCGTCGGTTCACTGAAATGGTGATGAAAAGCAACCGTGCAAGACCATCTTTGAAGTACTCCCGTCTGTCCATGCACAAATTTTTAGAGAGCCGATGTCAACTTTGACTTTTTGGGAGACGGCCGACTTGGAGTCAAGTCATTGGGATGCTGATGGACAATTTTTTAATGGAGAACACTTTTAATATGTGTGAGAAGACAAGCTCATACAGTATATTATATATATGTTCCTTAAAATGACAAGCTCCGAGTAGTAGAATTTGTGCTTTCCCACTTCCTTTTCAAGTACTACTAGAATTGATAATTGATGGTTACATTTACCGTGATGGTAAATGAAACTACAAACACATGATATACAGGGTAAACGACCATATAGAACAATAATGGGTGGCATTCACTGTAATTCCTTCCCTTTCTCTCTATAAATTCCTTTTGTATTGTCTTAAGAATCCACTTGAGCTTAACTTCTCATAATTTGAACAAAAATACACCCAAGCCAAAAACTTGTAGCCTGATCCAGTGGCGTTCATGTGCCATATACCTTTTGTTTTCAATATCGTCATCATTCATGGCGGAACATGATAGTGTAAGAGTGCTTGTACTAGTAAGTCTGTTGTTGATTTTAGAATATGCGTGTGTATGCTTGTGCAGAAATAGAAGCTCATCCTCGATTTGCTTCGAAGACGAAAGGGATGCTCTACTCCAGCTCAAACAAAGTCTCTCAAGCACATCTCATATCCTTTCTTCGTGGAACAACAAAGATTGTTGCCAATGGACTGGAGTAAAGTGCGACCGAGCAACTGGACATGTCGTCATGCTTAAGATCACGCCAGAATACAAATTCCCATTTCGCCTATTTCGCCAGATTTCTTTCACAGCCAGTGAATTGAACTCTTCTTTGTTGAACTTGAGATACTTGAGCTACCTGGAGTTGAGCTGGATCTATTTCGAAAAGGCGAACATACTCAGTGATATCGGCTCGATGAAGCAATTGAGGTACCTTAATTTATCCAACTGTTTTGGTTTTGCAACTTTTGCTAGTGAATGGGGAAATCTTACTCAGTTGGAAGTCCTCGATCTCAATAGTTATTATTACATGGGTGATGTTGATGACATTCAGTGGGTTTCCCATCTTCAAGCATTAAAGTACCTTGACATGAGCGGCCTGAATATTACTAAATATGGAGACCCCATGCGGGTGATCAATATACTCCCATCTTTATCTCATTTAAGCCTATCATATTGCGGGCTTTATGACTTTCACCTGCCTACTCATCTTGATCTTCAGTACCTCGATCTTTCAAAGAATTTTTTCCGAGGTCGCATCCCAAGCACTATATATCAAAACATGACTTCTCTTCGGCACCTTGATCTTTCGTTGAATTCTTTTGGAGGTCCCATCTCAAGCACTATATTCCAAAACATGACTTCTCTCCAACACCTTGATCTTTCATGGAATATGTTTAGAGGTTCCATCCCCAGCACTACGTGTCAAAACATGACTTCTTTGCGGCACCTAGGTCTTTCAAGTTGTTTTATCAAAGGTCCCATCCCACACGCTATATTTCAAAACATGACTTCTCTTTGGCATGTTGATCTTTCAGCGAACTTTTTTGAAGGTCCTATCCCAAGCGCTATATTTCAAAAAATGACTTCTCTCCAGCACCTCGATCTTTCATCCAATTGTTTCAACTCTTCAGTACCAAGGTGGTTTGATAACTTGAGAAGTCTTGTCCATCTCAATCTTGAAGACAATCTTTTGCAAAGCATTGAAGGAGGGTTGTTCTCTTTCTTAAGGAACAAACCATTCCTCGAGTCACTATCATTGAATAATAACAAACTTCATGATGAGTTATTTTCAGTTGAGGGAAATTCTTCGGGGCTTATCGGGAAAAACTTGGAGCGATTGGATATAAGTGATAATTTTCTCCGAGGAGCTTTGCCAGATTGGCTGGTGCACTTGAAAAACTTGACATGGCTTGACCTATCATCTAATCAATTACATGGAACCATCCCGCCATCATATGGTTGGTTATGCTTGGACCTACTTTCTCTTTCTTATAATCAATTGACAGGGAATATTCCAGAGGCATTAGGAGGATTGCAAGGCTTACAGTCTTTAGATCTTAGTAACAATCTTCTAAATGGCATCATTCCACATAGTCTCGGGCAACTTCAAAATCTTGATAGGTTAGATCTTTCAAGAAATTCCTTGAGAGGAATAGTTTCCGAAATCCACTTTGCCAACCTCTCGAAGCTAGAGTACTTAGATATCAGCAACAACTATTTAGCTTTCGAGGTGATTGCGATTGGATACCGCCTTTCAATTTGTCTTACATTGGGATGATGTCTTGCGATTTCAAAAAGGAATTTCCACAATGGATAAAAACGCAAGTCAATGTAGAAGATATACGGTTGTCCAACTCATCCATCATAGGAGCTCTCCCTGATTGGTTAGGTCTCATGTCAATCTACTCCCTGCATCTCTCTTACAACCAAATAAATGGATTTTTGCCGAAATTTCCTTCTAAACTGGAAATGTTAGATCTCTCTCACAACTTAATCTCAGAACCTATTCCGCAAGATATTGGCCTGGCGATGCCTCAAATGACTTCCTTGAAATTGAATGATAACCTCTTAAGTGGTCCAATACCAACCTCATTATGCGAGATGGAATTTTTGTACGAGTTGCACCTTGAAAGGAATGAATTAGTTGGCAAAATACCTGATTGTTGGAAGGTGCATCCTATGAGTTTCCTTGATCTATCGTCCAACAAGTTGGCTGGAGTCATACCGAGTTCTTTGGGAAATCTAACTGGGCTTGGGTCAATATATTTCAGCAACAACAGTCTCCAAGGAGAAATTCCTGTGACTATGAACTATTGTAGGATCTTGCTAGTTTTGGATCTTGGTGAGAATAAAATCTCTGGAAGTGTTCCACACTGGTTTGGACCAAGCTTTCAATTTCTATAGATTCTAAGATTGCGAGAAAACATGTTAAATGGCAGTATTCCTTCACAACTATGCTCACTCCTTGCATTGCGAATGTTGGACTTAGCAATGAATAATCTAACAGGAACAATTCCAAATTGTCTTGGCTATATGATAGGTATGAAACTGCCCAAAAACGTAGATGAAGGCAATGCACTTTCCCCTACTTATGAGGCTGAACCTTCCGTGAATGACTCGATGCCTGCTGGCCTTGGACGAAATTTTTGGAAGAGACTGCATGTGGAGCAGGTCATGAAGGGGATAGACCTTGACTACACAACACTCACTCTACGACTTATGGTCAATTTGGATCTCTCAAGCAACAAATTGATTGGGCGAATCCCTGAAGAGCTTACCTTGCTCTCCAAATTATGAGGCTTGAACTTATCCCACAACTTTCTTTTTGGGGGCATCCCAACTATGATTGGGCAAATGAAATGGCTCGAGTCACTTGATCTTTCGAATAATCACCTTTTAGGAACAATCCCACAAAGCTTTTCTGCGTTTAAATCACTAAGCAAACTGAACTTGTCTCACAACAACTTCATAGGGCCAATTCCCAAAGGAAATCAAATCCAGACCCTTGATGATCCTTCCATTTATGCCGACAATCCTCTACTTTGTGCTGATCCTCTACAAAAGAATTGCCCCGATGCTGAGGCCCCTCGAGTGTCAGAAGAAGATCCCGAAGAAGAAGGTAAGTTTGAAAAGGTGATGTTCTACATAGTCATAATGCTTGGGTTTGTGACTGGGTTTTGGGGAGTTATTGGAGTTTTGGTGTACAAGAAGAATTGGAGACGCGTCTACTTCAACTATGTGGATCGTAAAACAGACATGGTGTATGTGATTATTGTAGTGAAGGCAGCCGAGTTGAGGAGGAGATTGAGAAGAGCATAACAAGTCCGTTCTCTACATCAATTAGTCCAATCCTTTGTTGATCTCATGAAGTTCTTGCTTTCTTATTTAAGCACAATCATCTTTTGGTTGGCTTGTTTCTCCTTGTGAGTAGTTACTACTAGCCAATATTTTGTTTTCTTCTATTTCAAGCTTGTCCAGGCAAGCCGTCGATTAAACAACATAGTAAGTGCAAATCATGTCATTTTGTAATTTTAGTGTTGCTAAGCTTTACTCATGATATGATTTTACTTGTCAATGTCACAAAACATGTAAGCAATTCCATTTTATCCTATTTAAGCTTTTCCTGGTAATTGCATGTTGAGGGTAATATGACATTTGTAAACGAAATTGTTAATGGCATAGTGCCCACCGATGTTCAATATATTCCTTTCCTAGGTACATTTCCCCTCTATATTTTTAGGCGTCAGAAGAAAAAAAATGCATGTAGATAGAATTACTATTAAATGTAGGTCTCGAATTTGAGCTGTTTGCAAGATTCACCTCAAAGAGATTTACCGCATGGAGAAAAAAAAGAGAGGCTCCCGCCCACTAAAAGACAAAAGGGAGGAGCACGCTTCTTCGCCTTGTGCCCCTGTAAAAGGAAAGGAAAGTGGGCCCAAGGGAGTTTTGAGAGAAAAAGACAAAAAAAGAAAACAATGGAGAATATAAGCTTCATTTGGCAAAAAATACTCTTTAGAAGCCAATTTTAAAGAAAATAAAGATATTATTTGGTGTTCCGTTAAAATTTGAAAATGATATAGAAAATATTTTCCACTATTCTGATTTGATTTTCAGAGAAAAATTACCAAAGAAATCGAATTTTAATTTTTTAATTGACCAAAAAAAAATTATTTTTATTTTTTTATTTTTAAAGAATCTCATTTTTTTTAATTTTTCTCTTTTCTTTGCTCCTCCTTCCTCCACCACTGCGTGCGTAGGCGATGGCTACTTGCTCGGTGACTAACCAAGATGTGGATCAGCAAGCCCGAATTGGAAAACTTTTTCTCCACTTTTGAAGGTTTTTTTTCCAATAGAATTAAATGTTTTCTTTGCCTAATTCTTTTTCCATGAAATAAATACTGGAAAATCTGAAAAATATATTTCTGGCAGTTGTTTTCCCTGTAAAATGAACGGAGCCATAGTCTTTTCTTTTACTATGCCCAAAGACGTTCTTTTCCCTAGAGTGCGGCCGCCATGGTTTCCTTCGTGTTTTGAAAGGAGCTGCACGTTGAAGGGAAGATGGGGCTCCTCCAGGAACTAGCCCCGCGCGCGCGCGCGCACACACAAAGGGACTCTTTGAGGACGCACGAAAATAGAACCCCTAGCCTAGTGCTCGGCCCTCGTCCGTCCAGCGGCACCTCTGCCACAGCCACGACGGTCGTCGCTCGTATGCCGGAACAAAAGAGACCCGCAGCCTCCGTGGGCCGCCACGGGGGTGGCCGCGGGTCGAGTGGCGTTAGCCACGCCTGGAACGCTAGAAATCACAGGCAAGCCTCGACTCAACGGGTCGATGCCCGGACGACTCGACTTCTGCTCAAAACAACGACACAAAACTAGATCTCATTCGGGCATTTAATCGAACAGATCTCATTCGGGGTACGCTACTGAAATGAGTGGTTTTTGGCTCGACCAAGACTCAAACCCGAGCCGAGACTCTCGCCAGATGAAAAAACGACCCACGCGACAGCCAAACGAAGGACGGTCGGGGCCGGAGTTCGTGTAAGCCGGACGGCCACGAGCTCCGGCCCGGCATGCCCAAGAACAGGGTCGAAGCTTACCAGTGCCTGGGCGCTGGAAAGGAGGCCCGGTAGCGGGTCGTCGGCGGCGATGCTGGCGCGGTGGCAGGCAGTCTCTCCCTCTAATTACCCTCCCTCGCTCAAACTCTCACATGCGGCTTCTCTCTCTCGAATCTCTCACTCTTCTATACGAGAAACCTCTTGCTCACGAATTTTTCTCTCTCCTTTCTATACCAGAGAGTATTCTTGTATTGCTCTAGCTCAGGGATGGAATTAGGATTTTTTTTTTTTTGGGTGCCTTTATACTGGTCTTCCTTTCGTAGATAGCCTCGGGCGATTTTTTTTTTTATTTTTTTTAAAGGCACTCTTAGATTTACTGACTCTGTTGTGCACAAAACATGTGCGTTTCTCCTATGTTTTCTTTGTTGGGTCACATTTTGTGTAGTTTGTTTTTCTTATTTTCTTCATGTTTTGTTGCATCATTCACTGTATTTTTGGTTCAGGTTTGGGCAGAAAACGAAATTTTTTATCTGAGAGATCACTGTAACTTGTTGGACTCTTTGTTGAAATCTTCATCGCATAATGCTGTTCCTGAGGAAATCCAATCTTCTGAGGAATTGGAACTGGATCTTGATCTTAAGAATTCCATCATTATTGTTGGAGGATACGATGGTTCATCATGGTTATCTGCCGTATATTCCTATTTCCCTTCTCACAATGTAGTAATGTCTCTTACCCCGATGAGCTTTACCTGTGATATGCATCTGTTGCAAAGTTTAAAGAAGATCTCTTTGTGTTTGGTGGTGGAGATGGGGAATCCTGGCATGACACAGGTACTAGAATCAGTGTCTTTCTAATCTCCATTGCCGTTGTAATCCTATTATCCTAATGTGATAAATATCTTTCTGCACAGTCGAATCATACAGTTTAGCTGAAAATAAATGGACCGTGTATCCACCGTTGAATGCTAAAAAAGGAAGTCTGGCTCTGGCTGGAGCAGCTTTAGGGGAAAATTTTTTTGCTCTTGGAGGTGGGAATGGACAGGATTGCTTTTCAGATGTTGAGATGCTTGACTTTGACATCGGCAAGTGGATCTGCACGCAGTCAATGCTACAAAAGGTATAGTACCTAGCTTGTTTGTGCTTTTAAAGTTGTCTGGTGAAGCTGCAAAAGACAGATTATGGAATATGATCCATTAGTCAAAGAGTGCCTCCAACAGAGTGCTCTAAATGGAGTACTTTTTTTCCTTGTAGTAAAAAGTTATAATGCAAAATGTCCACAGGTAGAGGTACTTAATATTAGAGAGATTTCTTGGTTTTGTCTGGTCATTAAAAACCTGATTATTTTCAATAAAAGTAGACAGAGATAACTCTCCTAAGGAGTCCTATTGAAGAGGGAGAGATAGAGCGAGATGACTTTGTAGGACAAGCTAATTTAGTGCTATTGGAAGCAATTGGAAGGTTCTTGAACTTAACTATTTCCACTTGATTAATAGCCAGGCAAAATGTGAAGAATCGAATTGCTTTATAGTCGTTGTTTTATGGTTGCTATATGATTCAGACTTTCCAGTCATACGAGGATCTTGTGAAAAATTATGTACTGTCTACATCTGCCTCTATCATACTTGGAGATTTACACCTGAGTGATACTGTTGACAATAAACAATTGCATTTTTATAAGATTCATTTGTTTTTGTTGTGTTTCCTTTTGAGTCTTCCAGTGATTTTGCTTCTGCATTGGGGTTACTTTGACTTCTTAAAGTTGTAAATGCATGCTTAGCATAGTTTCTTGATTAACATTGTTCTTTACAGAATACTTTACATGGATTGTGAAGCTTTTGAATTCATTCATCTTTTTACCATGATACATAGGAAATAAGGTGACATGAGATAGATATTGGGAAAATTACCAAATCAGTCCTATACTTATTGTACAGATGCCAATTTAGTCACAATCCTTTCAGTTTTGCAAATATAGTCCTAAATCTTCACGGGATATTTCAATATAGTCCTTCAGGCCAATTTTTGCTCGAAAATGTTGAGGTGATAGTCAACTATTGCCAGCCGTCCTACCTGGCACATCGGCGAGGACTGTAGTTGCAAATTGAAAGGATTATGATTGAGTTGACATTTGTCCTATAGGTATAAGACTGATTTGGTAATTTTTCTGATAGATATTATATGAAGTTGATTTGAGGATTAAGTACGATATAAGCTAGTGCTGTGTTTTGATTTTTAATTTCGACCCTAGGATGAGTCTGTGTAATCTAAGTAAGTTGCTTGTAATGAATTCACTGTCATGTGCCTGGTGGTCATTTGTTTCTAGTTGTGGAAAGGACAACTGATACTTTTAGGATTCCCATCACTAATGAAAAGGTAGGAATTTGAGTACAAGTTTTGCCCTAATGAATCTCTTCTCCGGCAATCTTCTTGTTTCTGATAGGAAAATGAACTTCCTTTCCCTCTCTTTACTATTAAGATTTAGTTAATTCTCACATGTCCTTTTCAATGCTGTTTTGTATTTTGCTTTACTCACTAAATACTTGATAATTACTTTTTGAGCGTGCTTCTCCTTTTCTCCCAGCGATTTGCTCTTGCTGCAGTGGAGCTTAATGGGGCAATATATGCTACCGGTGGCTATGACAGCAATAATTATCTTAAGTAAGAGACAAATTTTTCATCAACCTTTTTTATATTGTGATTTGAAGTGGTCAATCGTTCTTGTGACTCTCTTCACTGACTGTTATCCTTTTTCCTGATAAATCCGAGTACATGAGTTGATTTACTTTTCTGGGGGGCATTCTTGTCAACTGCTGTGCAACCTGTGAAAGTATCTGGCGTGTGATTAACCCTTCATATGTTGTTGCAGCTGATGGAAAATGGCAGTGTCATTCCTCATATGAACACTAGTGCTTTTGCAATTTTACCCTAAGAAACCTTTACTGGTGAAATGCAAGTTATTTTTATGTCCATATCTCTTACATATCTGGAACTTCAAAAATACCCTTGTAGACCTAATACTCCTCACAATAAAGGAGAAGAATCTATATATTTCTTGCATGGCATATGAAATCTTTTACATCAGAGTTAGCTACAGCAGAGAGTTGGTAATTTTTCCTCTGCTGATTTATTTCAGTTCGGCTGAAAGATTTGACCCAAGAGAACATTCTTGGGCCAAAATTGGAAGCTTGACCACAAAGAGGGGCTGCCATTCACTGGTCTCGCTGAATGAAAAGCTGTAAGTATACCCGTATGTTCCTTTTGATGCCAGCTGTTCAATTTTATTTGATGATATTTGCCTATAGATGCTGGAAAAGCATGTCGTATTCTCCCTTGACCTGGACATGATACTGTTTCACTTCTGTGCTTCTTGTGTATTAAGTATTTTCTCACAATGTAAGTCTAATAAACAAATTCCTTGTAGTCTCCCTTCTTCTTCCGTTCTGCCAACTTAACTAAAGGACAGAACTGCAAAATTAGTTTTTTTTTTCCAGTTGTTCATTTAGCTGGTCATTGTTTCAACTGTAAATTAATTAAAGCTAGCTTTACTGTACTCTGCTCAACTTCGAGTTTCAGTTTTCTTGAGCATTGTGTCTTATCTGTACTCCTACAATAGATATGCCTTGGGTGGTTTTGATGGAAAATCAATGGTTCCGAGTGTTGAAGTGTATGATCCGCGCCTGGATTGCTGGATGGCTGGGGAACCGATGAATTGCGCTAGAGGGTATTCTGCCGCTGCTGTCCTTAATGAGTCGATATATGCGATCGGAGGTGTAAAGGCTGATGAAGGCATCGTAGACGCAGTGAGTTTTCCGCCTCCCTCCATTTTGTATGTCATGATTCATGTATAATTTTCAGCCAGGCATTGGATTGACCCTGAGTCCTCAAAATTTGTCAACCAACTGCTCATCCGATTTACTTCTGGAGCATCGTTTAGCTTATGCCTTGACTGGTATTGTCACAGGTTGAATGTTACAGGGAGGGCCAAAGTTGGCGTTAAACGTCTGTGAGAGGCATCGGGCAAAGGTGTTTCTTGTCTGCCATCGTCCTGTGAGAGAAGCTTCTTTTAGCAGAAACGTTTCCTTTTTCTTTTTGACAGGTGTTGCAGATATCTTCCGACACATAAAATGGATCGGTGTTAGAGAGAAGTTCTGTTTATTGTTGAAAACTGGGGGGAATAGAGAGAGATGCATAGGAATGTACAGATGAATTCGAGCTTGCTCATATCACAAGAGGCCTTTTGTTTTGTTGCACTTGCACTCTTAGTTAAAAGCAAATGCTTATAATTCTGCAAAAATTACTCTTTCGTAAATCTTGACCACCATTTATATGAACCTCCTTTCATTAATAATCAGGAGTCGCATATTCCAACTTCATATACTCTCTTCAAGCTTCATTGATTACGGCTTAGGTTATCCCACCGCATGTGTGGAGAATTCATTTTCATGCGAAAGTAGTTGCTCATGTCATGCCCATGTAAGACTTTGCATCATGCTATCTTACATATTCTTTACATGACATTCCTATGCACCCAATTCCTTCCTTAGAAGAATTGGGACTTCCCATGAATTGAAGTTTCATTTAATTGCTATATTTGCATGTTTATTTTCGATTTGCCGTATGTCATAAATTGGAAAAGATAAAAATTATATATTGCTTGCTAGTAATTTTTGATTGGATGTTCATTAAACAATTTACATAAATATGTCCAGGGGTCACATTTAATGAAAGTTAAATTTATGATTACATTGCATTTTTTATTGCACAATGTTAAATATTTCCATGTCGATTAGCTCATTTTAAGAATATACGTTGTTTAGTACATTATTTACATAGCATATCACATTTGCATATTCACTCTCCTTTCATGTATATTTGACGAGGTCGTGTCCTGGGGCTTTATAATATGACGTTGAATAATGTTGCCAGATTTTTGGCTAAGGGTCTTATCATTTCAGCTATTTATTTGTTTTGTTGTGACTGTTTTCATTTTATTGCTTGCGCCTTTATGTGTGGTCATGTAGTTTTGCATGTTTAGGGATGAACGTTAGAAAATATTACATGAAACACCATTTTATCAAAGGAGGAAAGGTGTGGATAACATACTATAGATTAAAATTATGTAACCAAGTCTCGATGATGAGTATTTGAGTGGGTGGCTGACTAGACATACTTCAGAATTTGCATTTATTGAAAGGACCTCAAGACTTTGACATGGTGCTTGCGGGTCTAGCACTGCAAAACTTGGCTATACCCAAGTTTTTCCACAATAATGCCGTTGGTGCTACGACTTCGTCAACGTGTCACCTATTGCTTGGCTTATAGCGGGGGGAAAAAGCCAAGCACTTGCTCCCTTTCAATTTTAAGCTGTACGATAGTGACGATGAGATAAGAGACCATGCAACGAGTGATGATCGTTGATTGACCGGGAGTTATTCGTAGACTTTCGATTTACCAAACATCAATTGAAAGAAGCATGTAACTTCCCATTCTATTTTTATAAATGGAATCCACAGTGATGATGGATACATTTTCCTTGACTCATAAGATAGACTAGATCACAAGGGACCCGTGGAAAGTGTGGAAACAAATTTACACTTGTGTGATTACACAACTCTGCTTGATCACTTGCTCTTCAGACTTTTGCTGAATCATCATCGCTGAAATTAGTCCACATCTAATCTAACAAATAATCCATCTCCCATGTGAAGTACTTCTCATGAGATGGATTAGTTATAAGATCAAAAGTCCCATATAAGATGATCAAAAGTTGGTAAAGTCACTTACGCATCAGTAAATCGTTACAAAATGAGATGCATTTTGAGGGTTTGACTCTTGTTATCTAGGCTAAAGGATCACATTAGCTATTCGATGCCGTCATCATTGGCGTGAGTTTCTAAGAATCAATGGAACAACACTCGTAATACAACAATAGAGATTACTGTATTTACAAGGGTTGACAAATGGATTTCAACCAAAATGTACAACAAGAACTCATCATTCTCTACATCATCATCATCTTAATAAATAAGTGAGAAAAGCCATTTTTATCAAATGAAGACCCCCAACACAATAATAGAGCACAGTTGGAACAAGAAACTTGAAAGACTTGATTGCAAAGGTTTTTTGTAGTAGTCACCAGTGGAGTCACCAAAGGACCGCCATAGGCACACGTGTTGCTCAGATCAACATTAGATGACGAATCCAATTAAAGACTTTTCTCTTTCTTCCGACTAGGGAAGCTTCATCATATAGCAACTCATATTTTTCCGGTGAAATCCTACCTTAATCATAGCCAGATTCCTCAATTTCTTCTTATCACTCATTTTAAGTTTAACTTCAATTTATTTGTGAAGTTCTTGCTAATTTTAAAGCAAGAATAAATGTCATAACCACTCAAGTGTAAATAATGTTGCGATCAATAGGGCTTGGGAGAGCTCATGTCAAGTGTGAGTGCCTATCTCGCAAGAGAGGTTCACTTGCTAATCCATCCAAACGCCTCAGGGATGTCGTTCATCTCTAAAGGGTCGCAATAGAATATTTAGTTATTAAAGGGAAAAGTACCAAAAAGTCCTAAACCTATTGCATTTGTACATTTAGTCCTAAACTTTTCAATTAGATCAATTTTGTCCTAAACCTTTTAATATTGGTACCAATTCAGTCTATTTGGCCAATTTTGGCTGGCCAGCACTGATGTGGATGTCGACTGTGGCAATTTTTAAGATTTTATTTATTTATTTTTTCATTTTCTTTTCTGGCAAGGTCGGCTTCGCCCAGGCCTTGCCGAGGGTGAAGGGGGCCTCGCCTGTGGCTGGCGAGGCCATGGCAGCCATCGCCAAGGCAGAGGCAAGGGCTAAGGGCCGTGACCCTTGCCGATGGTTGGTGAGGGCTTTGTAGCCCTTGCCTCCGCCCTAGTGATGACCACCATGGCCTCTCCCAGGCTGTCGGCGAGGTGGCTTCGCCCAGATCTGGGCGAGGCTGGGTAAAGCCGCCTCGCCAGCAACTTAGGAGAGGCCGCGCGAGGGCTGCGACCCTCGCCGGCGGCAGGTGAGGGCTTCGCGGCCCTCACCTAGTGGTTGGAAAAGAAAAGGAAAAAAAAAAAGAATTTAATAAAAAATTAATAAAAAAATCGAAAAAATAATAATAAAATTTTAAAAATTGCAACGTCAGCATGTGGCCATCGGCTGATGTCCATGTCAGCTCCGGCCTGCCAAAATTGGCCGGATAAACTGAATTGGTACCGATATTAAAAGGTTTAGGACTAAATTGGTCAAATTAAAAAGCTTAGGACTGAATTAATATCAATGCAATATGTTTAGGACTTTTTTAGTACTTTTCCCAATTATTAAACCACACTTTCATTTAATAGTTTAAATTTGTATAACAGTTGACAATGATCTTGTAAAATATCACTATTGGTCTGGCTCTTAAAATTCTCCTACTGTCTTGTCATCCTCCAATGAACAATTGATATGAATAGGAAGATTCAAGAGAGTGATCTTTCGTCCCAAAAGAGATTCACAAGAATCGATTAATATTGTACTGCTAATTTTCATCGTTCCTTCATGATAAACATCCCAAAGGCGCACTTTTGAAAAGAAATGTGAATACAATCTCAAAATCCATTATGAGCATTTGAGTAGTGGCTGAATTAGGCGTACTTCAAACCCTGCTAGAATTTGCATTCATACAAAGGAAAATACAGCCAGATGAATTTAGACAGACCCAAGTCGTTGCATAGCATGACGACATGGACCTCAAGACTTTTTGATTTGGTGCTTGCGGGTTTTGCACTGCGAAACTTGGCCATACCTTAAGTTTTTCCACAATAATGCCGTGTGTCCAGCCTAACAATGATAGTGAGGCGTGGGCTACTTGCACTCCTGGACTAGCTCTGAGGATGAGATCAATAGACCACCATGAGCGACAAGTCGAGTTGACTTGGAGTTATATGTGGACTTCAATTTTAGAAACTTTGATTGAAAGAACATGTGACTTTCCATTCTAAATTTTCCAATTGAAATGTGGAGCAATAATCGTTGAGTTGACTGGGAGTTATTTGTAGACTTTCAATTTACCAAACTTCGATCGAAAGAAATATGTACTTCCCATTTCAATCGAAATCCACAGTAATAATGGTTACATTTTCCAAGAAGTATAAGATAGACGAGATCACAAGGGGCTCATGGAAAGTGAATAAACAAAAGTACACTCACGTTAATACACAACTCTGCTTGGTCACTTGCTCTTTGCATTTAGCTAAATTAGCATTGCTGAAACTAATCCATATCTAATCTAACGAATAATCTATCTCCCATGCGAAGCAAGCCTCACGAGATGGATTATTGATAAGATTTAGATTCCCATATAAGATGAGAGAAAGTTGGTAATGTCACCCATGCACCCGTAAATGCAATAATAAAGAACTGCCGTATTCATGGGGTTGAAAGATGGATTTCAACTGATGTGTACAAGAACTTGTCATTCTTAACATCGTCATCACCTTATTAAATAAGCGGGAAAAACCGTTTTTATCAAGTCAGGATTCACGGCACAATAATAGAGCACAATTGAAACAAGAGACTTGAAAGATCAGACTTTTGCGCGTGTTGATTTTTAAGTTTTCTGTAGTAGTCACTAGCGCTACCGCTAAAGGATCAGCATGGGCACACGTGTAGCTCAGATCAACATTAGATGATGAATCCAACGAAAGACTTTTCTCTTTCTTCCGACGAAGGAAGCTTCATCACATAGTAACTTACATTTTCTAGTGAAATCCTACCTTAATCAAAGCCAAATTGCTCAATTTCTTCATATCAATCATTTTAAGTTAACTTCAATTTACTTGTGAGGTTCTTGCTAATTTTGAAGCAAGAATAAATGTCATAATCAATCAAGTGTAAATAATGTTATGACTAATAGGACTTGTCGCAAGAGAAGTTCACTTGATAATCCATCCAAACGCCTCGGGGATGCCATTCATCTCAAAAGATCGCGATAGGGAGTAATCAAAAATTTTATTATCAAACCATGCTTTCATTTAATAGTTAAAATTTTTAAAACAGTTGACAACAATTTCGTAAAATATCACTGTTTGTCTGGCCCTTAAAATTCTCCTACTATCTTGTCATCGTCCAATGAACAACTGATATCAATAGGAAAATTTAAGAGAGCGATCTTTCGATCCAAAAGAGATTTATAAGAATTGATTAATATTGTATTGCATTTTAGTTTATGCTCTTGCTAATTTTCCATCGTTCCTTCATAAACATCCCATAGATGTACTTTTTAAAAGAAATGTGAATACCTACTCAAAATCCATGATGAGCATTTGACTAGTGTTTGAATTAGGTGCACTTAAAACCGTGTTAGAATTTGCACTCATACAAAGGAAAATGCGACCAGATGAATGTAGACAGACCCAAGTCGTTGCATAGCATGACGACATGGACCTGAAGACTTTGACTTGGTGTTTGCGGGTCTTGCACTGCAAAACTCGTTCATGCCTGAAGTTTCTCCGCAATAATGCTGTTGAGTCCAGCCCCGCCAAAGTGCGTACATCTTCGACCTACGACTTCGTTAACTTGTTGTCTATTGCTTGGCTTATAGCAATAGACAATAAGTTAAATATCGTCAGAATTTGAACAATACACCCAAGCCAAAAACTTGAAGCCTAATCAGTGGCGTTCATGGGCGATATACCTTTTGTTTTCAATATCATCATCATTCATGGCGGAGCATGATAGTGTAAAAGTGCTTGTACTAGTAAGTCTGTTGTTGATTTTAGACCATGCGTGTGTATGCTTGTGCAGAAATAGAAGCTCATCCTCAATTTGCTTTGAAGACGAAAGGGATGCTCTACTCCAGCTCAAACAAAGTCTCTCAAACACATCTCACATCCTTTCTTCGTGGAACAGCGAAGATTGTTGCCAATGGACCGGAGTAAAGTGCGACCGAGCAAATGGACATGTCGTCATGCTCAAGATCACACCAGGATACGATTTCCCATTTGACCATATTTCTTTCACGGCTAGTGAATTGAACTCTTCTTTGCTGAATTTGAGATACTTGAGCTACCTAGAGTTGAGAAGGATCTATTTCAAAAAGGCGAACATACTCAATGATATTGGCTCGATGAAGCAATTGAGGTATCTTAATTTATCCAACTCTTTTGGTTTTGCAACTTTTCCTAGTGAATGGGGAAATCTCACTCAGTTGGAAGTCCTCGATCTCCATAGTTATTATCATGTGGGTGCTGTTGATGACATTAAGTGGGTTTCCCATCTTCAAGCATTAAAGTACCTTGACATGAGCGGCTTGAATTTTACTAAATATGGAGACCCCATGCGGGTGATCAGTATACTCCCATCTTTATCTCATTTAAGCCTATCAAAGTGCGGGCTTTATGACTTTCACCTGCCTACTCATCTTGATCTTCAGTACCTCGATCTTTCAGAGAATTTTTTCCGAGGTCCCATCCCAAGCACTATATTCCAAAACATGACTTCTCTTCGGCACCTTGATCTTTCATGGAATTCTTTCCAAGGTCCCATCTCAAGCACTATATTCCAAAACATGGCTTCTCTCCAACACCTTGATCTTTCATGGAATATGTTTAGAGGTTCCATCCCCAGCACTATGTGTCAAAACATGACTTCTTTGCGGCACCTAGGTCTTTCAAGGTGTTTTATCAAAGGTCCCATCCCGCGCGCTATATTTCAAAACATGACTTCTCTTTGGCATCTTGATCTTTCGGAGAACTTTTTCGAAGGTCCTATCCCGAGCGCTATATTTCAAAACATGACTTCTCTCCAGCACCTCGATCTTTCATGGAATCATTTCAACTCTTCAGTACCAAGGTGGTTCGATAACTTGAGAAGTCTTGTCGATCTCGATCTTGGATGGAATCTTTTGCAAAGCATTGAAGGAGGGTTGTTCTCTTTCTTAAGGAACAAACCATCCCTCAAGTCACTATCATTGCATGATAACGAACTTCATTATGAGTTATTTTCAGTCGAGGGAAATTCTTCGGGGCTTATCGGGAAAAACTTGGAGCTATTGGACATAAGTGATAATTTTCTCCGAGGAGCTTTGCCAGATTGGCTGGTGCACTTGAAAGACTTGACAAGGCTGGACCTATCATTTAATCAATTACATGGAACCATCCTGTCACCATACGGTTGGTTATGCTTGGAACGCCTTGCTCTTTCTCATAATCAATTGACGGGGAATATTCCAAAGGCATTAGGAAGATTGCAAGTCTTATGGTCTTTAGATCTCAGTAACAATCTTCTAAATGGCACCATTCCACATAGTCTCGGGCAACTTCAATATCTTCGTAGTTTAGATCTTTCAGGAAATTCCTTGAGAGGAATAGTTTCCGAAATCCACTTCGCCAACCTCTCGAATCTAGGGTACTTAGATATCAGCAACAACTATTTAGCTTTCGAGGTGGATTCCGATTGGATACCACCCTTCAATCTGTGGTATATTGGGATGATGTCTTGCGATTTCAAAAAGGAATTTCCAGAATGGATAAAAACGCAAGTCAATGCAGGAGTGATCGTGTTGTCCAACTCATCCATCATAGGAGCTCTCCCCGATTGGCTAGGTCTCATGTCATTCTCTCATCGGAATCTCTCTTACAACCAAATAAATGGATCTCAGCCGAAATTTTCTGACCTATTCTGTTTAGATCTCTCTCACAACTTAATCTCAGGACCTATTCCGCAAGATATTGGCCTAGCGATGCCTCAGATGATTTCCTTGAATCTGAATGATAATCTCTTAAGTGGTCCAATACCAACCTCATTATGCGAGATGGAATTTTTAGATGAGTTGTTCCTTGAAAGGAATGAATTAGTTGGCAAGATCCCTGATTGTTGGAAGGTGCACCCTATGAGTCAACTTGATCTATCGTCCAACAAGTTGTTTGGAGTCATACCAAGTTCTTTGGGAAATCTAACTGGGCTTGGGTCAATATACTTGAGCAACAACAGTCTCCAGGGAGAAATTCCTGTGACCATGAACTATTGCAAGAACTTGCTAGTTTTGGATCTTGGTGAGAACAAAATCTTTGGAAGTGTTCCACATTGGTTTGGACCAAGCTTTCAGTTTCTACAGATTCTAAGATTGCGAGAAAACATGCTCAATGGCAGTATTCCTTCACAACTATGCTCACTTCCTGCATTGCAAATATTGGACCTAGCAGTGAATAATCTAACGGGAACGATTCCAAATTGTCTTGGCTATATGACAGGTATGAAACTGCCTAAAAACGTAGATGAAGGCAATGCGCTTTCCCCTGCTTATGAGCCTGAACCTTCCGTGAATGAGTCGATGCCTGCTGCCCTCGCTCCATATTTTTGGAATGGACTGCATGTGGAGCAAGTCGTGAAGGGGATAGACCTTGACTACACAACACTCGCTCTACGACTTATGGTCAATTTGGATCTCTCAAGCAACAAATTGATTGGGCCAATTCCTGAAGAGCTTACCTTCCTTTCCAAATTACGAGGCTTGAACTTATCCCACAACTTTCTTTCTGAAGGCATCCCAACTATGATTGGACACATAAAATGGCTCGAGTCACTTGATCTTTCGAATAATCACCTTTCAGGAACAATCCCACGGAGCTTTTCTGCATTTAAATCACTTAGCAAACTAAACTTGTCTCACAACAACTTTACGGGGCCAATTCCCAGAGGAAATCAAATCCAAACCCTTGATGATCCTTCCATTTATGCTGACAATCCTCTACTTTGTGGCGATCCTCTACAAAAGAAATGCCCCGGTGCTGAGGCCCCTCAAGTGTCAGAAGAAGATCTTGATGAAGAAGTTAAGCTCGAAAAGGTGATGTTCTACATAGTCATACTGCTTGGGTTTGCGACTGGGTTTTGGGGAGTTATTGGAGTTTTGGTGTACAAGAAGAATTGGAGACGCGTCTACTTCAACTATGTGGATCGTAAAACAGACATGGTCTATGTGATTGTTGTAGTGAAGGCAGCCGAGTTGAGGAGGAGATTGAGAAGAGCATAACAAGCCCGTTCTCCACATCAGTTAGTCCCATCCTTTTTTGATCTCGCGAAGTTCTTGCTTTCTTGTTTAAGCAGAATCATCTTGTAGTTGGCTTGTTTCTCCTTGTGAGTAGTTACTAGTAGCCAATATTTTGTTTTCTTCAGTTTCAAGCTTGTCCAGGCAAGCCGTCAATAAAACGACACGGTAAGTGCAAATCATGTATTTTGTAATTTTAGTGTTGCTCAACTCTTTAGCAGTACTTCGTGTTATCATACTCGTGATATTATTTTGCTTGTCAATGTCATAAAACTATGTTAGCAATTCCATTTTATATTGTTTAAGCTTTTACTGCTAAGTGCATGTTGAGGGTAATATGACATTAGTAAATGAAATTGTTAATGGCATAGTGCCCACCAATGTTCAATGCATTCCTTTCCTAGGTTACATTTCCCCTCTGAATTTTGAGATGTTAAACGAAAAATATGCATGCAAATAGAATTATTATTAAATATATGTCTCGAATTTGAGTTGTTTGCGAGTTCTGCCTCAAAATGATTTACCGCACAAAAAAAAAGAAGAAGAAGTTCCCACCCACTAAAAGACAAAAAGGAAGGAGCACGCTTCTTTCCCCTGTGCTGTGCCGTGTAAAAGGAAAGGCAAGTGGGCTCAAGGGAGCTTTGAGAGGAAACAAGAAAAAGAAAACAAAAGGAATAATAGGCTCTATTTGTTCAGTAACAAAAAAAGTTTAATTTTACTTTTTACATTTATATATTTTGGGGAAAAATTATCAAAAAAATCGAATTTTAATTTTTTTAAAATTGAATTTTAATTATTTTTTACATTTTTTTTAAAAAAGATCGAATTATTTTTATTTTTAATTATTTTTAATTTTTTTCTTTCCTCCTCCTTCCTTCTTTCTCCTTTCTCTGCCATCGTCGCGTGCCTTAACGATGGTTAGCTGCTCGGCCACAAATCAAAACACGGATCGAAAAGCTCGAAGTAGAAAATATTTTCCTCACTTTTGAATGTTTTTTTTTCTGATAACGTTAACCTTTTCCGTGACTAACTCATTTTTCATTAAATAAATGCTAGAAAACATTTTCCTGAAGATTTTTTTTTCTATGAAAACGAATGGAGATAGTCTTTTTCTTTTACTATGCCCAAAGTCGTTCATTTCGCTAGAGTGCAGCCGCCATGGCTACCTTCGTGTTTTATAAGGAACTGCACGTTGAAGGGAAGATGGGCATCCTCCCGAAACTAGCAGCGCGCGCGTGCACACATACACAAATACAAGCCTACAGTAGCAGCTCGTGGGAAAGGAAAAGAAGCCGAAAAAAGGACTCTTTGAGGAATCACAGGCAAGCCTCGACTCAACGGTCGATGCCCGGACGACTCGACTTCTGCCCAAAACCTCGAAACAAAACTAGATCTCATTTGGGCATTTTATCGAACGGATCTCATTCAGGGTACGCTACTGAAATGAGTGGTTTTTGACTCGATTAAGACTCAAACGCGAGCCGAGACTCTCGCCAAATGAAAAACACGACCCACTTGACAGCCAAACGAAGGACGGTCGGGGCCGGAGTTCGTGTAAGCCGGACGGCCACGAGCTCCTGCCCGGCATGCCCAAGAACAGGGTCGAAGCTTACCGGAGCCTCGGCGCTGGAAAGGACGCCCGGCAGCGGGTCGTCGGCCGCGATGCTGGCGCGGTGGCCGGCAGTCTCTCCCTCTAACTCCCCTCCCTCGCTCAAACTCTCACATGCGGCTTCTCTCTCTCGAATCTCTCTCTCTTCTATACGAGAAACCTCTTGCTCACGAATTTTTCTCTCTCCTTTTGTGTCCCTGGTATTTACAGGCGAGGAGCCCGATCGACGGAGGTGTTTCGGCCACCGGTTCTTGGCACGCCGACCAGGCCTCTCCTTGGCTCCTCTGCGGAGGGTGTCCGTGCGCAGAGGTGCAGGAGAGGAAGAAGGAAGGAAGGTGGGGAACGGAGAAGGGGCCCGGCTGGGGAGAAATTAAAAGGAAATGGGCCCGACCCAGACGAAGGGGAAAGAAAAGGGGCTGGGGTCAGGCCCAGCCCCAAGCCATTTCGTTTTTTTTTTAATTAAAAAAAATAAAATGAAAAAACCTGGTTAATGCAAATGATCTTAATGCCAATGTGACGTGCTATTCAATGTAAATTTATTGGGTAGGGTCAAATTGGCCTCTAATTTTTTATGCAAATTATCCTTAAATGTTTAATCAAAATTTAGGTATCAACAAGATATTATTGTCCAATTGGCTCGGTGTCTTATCATTTCCGCCATTTTTTTTTTGTTTTTTGTTTTTATTATTGATTGATTTCATTTTATTGCCTGCACCCTTGTCTGTGGCTATGTAGATTTGCATGTCTTGGGATGAAAATCAAAAAAGATTTCATGAAACACCGTTTTATCGAATGAGGAAAGGTACCAATATTGGGCTATAGGTAAAATTTACGTAACCAAGTCTCCATGACAAGTAATTGAGCGAGTGGCTGATTAGACGTACTTTAGAATTTGCATTTTTTGAAAGGACCTCAAGACTTTTGACTTGGTGCTCGCAGGTCTTGCACTGCAAAACTTGGCCATACCTGAATTTTTCCACAATAATGCTGTTGGTTCAGCCCCACCAAAGTGCGTGCGTGTTGGTGCTCGTGACTCCTATTTGCTTTGTACATGTTTCAACTTCAATTGAAATAATGATAGTGACGAGCAATAATGTTGAGTTGACTTGGAGCTATTTGTGTACTTTCGATTTAAGAAACTTTGATTGAAAGAAACATGTGACTTCCCTTTACTTTTTTTCCAATTGAAATGCAGAGTGATGGTAACATATTCCCTAAGTTATAAAATAGGCTAGATCACAAGGGACTCGTGAAATGTGTAGAAACAATTCTAAACAAGGGCTAATGCACAACTCCACTCGGTCACTTGCTCTTCTCACTTCGCTAAATCATCATTGCTAAAGCTAGTCAACATTTAATCGAAGAAATAATCTATCTCTCGTGCGAATTACGTCTCATGAGATTGATCACTTCTAAGATCCCGAGTCCTGCATAAGAGGAGAGAAAGTCGGCAATGGCACTTATACATCATAAATTGTCACCAAATACGTCTCATTTTCAGGGTTTGATTCTTGTTATCTTCGCTAAAGGATTACATTAACTATTTAATGCCCTTGTCATTGGAGTGAGTTTCTAAGAATCATTGGAACATGACTGCAATACAATAATAGAGAGTTGCCGTCTTCATGAGGGTTGAAAAATGGATTTCAACCAATATGTACAGCAAAAACTCGTCATTCTCAACATCATCGTCACCTCATTTAGTAAGCGTGAAAAGTCATTTCTATCTAGTCAAGGCCCACAATATAATGATAGAGCACAATTGTAAGAAGAGACTTGAAAGATCAGACTTTTGCGTTTCTTGAATGCAAAGTTTTGTGTAGAGCAAGGATAAATGTCATGAGCACACATGTTCCTCAGATCAACATTAGATGATGAATGCGACGAAAGACTGACTATGGAAGCTCCATCACATAGTAACTTACATTTTCTGGTGAAATCCTACTTTAGTCACAGCCAAATTCCTCAATTTCATTGTATAAAGATTAACTTCAATTTATTTGTGAGGTTCTTGCTAATTTTAAAGCAAGGATAAATGTCATAATCAATCAAGTGTAAATAATGTTGGGACCGATAGGGCATGGGACAGGTTGTGTCAAGCACAAGCGCACATCTCGCAAGAGAGGTTTGCTTGATAATTCATCCAAACGCCTCGAGGATGTCATTTGTCTTTAAATGATTGCGACGGGGAGTAATAGAATATTTAATTATCAAACCCCTCTTTCATATAAGAGTTTAAATTTTTAAAACAGTTGATAAGGATCTCACAAAATATCACAATTTGTCTGGCCCTTAAAATTTTCCTACTGTATTGTCATCCTCCAATGAATAATTGATATCAATAGGAAAATTTAAGAGATCGAACATTCGACCCAAAAGAGACCACACGGATTGATTAATATTGTACTACGTTTTAGTTTGTACTCTTACTAATTTTCATGGTTCCTTCATAATAAGCATCCCATAGACACACTTCTTAAAAGAAATGTGAATCCAAGTCCATGATGAGCATTTAAGTAGTGGCTGAATTAGGCGTAATTAAAACCCGTTAGAATTTGCATTTATACAAAGGAAAATGCAACCAGATGAATATGGATAGACTCGAGTCGTCACGACATGGACCTCGAGACTTTTTGACTGGGTGCTTGCGGGTCTTGCACTGCAAAACTTCGCCATACCTATGTTTTTCCACAATAATGCAGTTGATTCCAGCCCCACCATAGTCCGAGAATCTTCGTGCTACGACTTTGTTAACACGTTGTCTATTGCTTGGCTTATAGCAAGGATCAAAGCCAAGCACTTGCTCTGTTTCCTAAATATAGACCTGATTCTAAGATCCAGAGAAAGTCGGTAATGTCATTTATACATCTTAAATTGTCACCAAATGAGTACTTCTTTTGAGGGTTTGATTCTTGTTGTATTAGGCTAAAGCATCACATTAACTATTTGATATAATCGTAAGCAAGACCGGCAATACAATAATAGAGAGCCACTGTATTCGCAAGGATGAAAAAAGGATTTCAACGAATATGAAAAAGAAGAACTCGTCATTCTCGACGCATTCGTCACCTTATTAAATGAGCGAGAAAAGCCAATTTTATATAGTCAATCCCCATAGCACAGTAAGAGTGCCCAATTGGAACTAGAGACTAAGAGTGCCCAATTGGAACTAGAGACTTGAAAGACCAGACTTTTGCGCGTCCCGATTGCAAAGTTTTCTGTAGTTGTCACTAGAGGTGTCACTAGAGGACCACCATGGGCACACATGTTGTTCATATCAACATTAGACAATGAATCTGACGTTTTTCTTCCAACTAGGGAAGCTTCTTCACATGGCAACTTCCATTTTCTGGTGATATCCTACTTAAATTACAGTCAAATTCCTCAATTTCTTCATATCACTCGTTTTTGTTGGAGAAATCTTTCCAGAATATTTTGAAGCTGACAAAACGTTTCTATCAGTCTAAGTCTGGATGTTCGGAGACCGACAGTTTAAAGTCTGAAGACTTTGTATTCTCGAGACTCAAGACTCAAGACTCAAGACTCAAGACTCAAGACTCAAGACTAAAGACTTAAGTCTGTTCTCACTGACAGTCTTTCCAATCCACAGTGACGAAGGAAATCCAAAGCCGAGGTTTATGGTTGAGGATTTGATCCTATCCTCTGGAAAAGATTCTTTGGTTGGATAATTATTTCGGATTCTTTAATTCTTATCTAAGATCGATTGAAGATCCGATGGTCGGCGAAATAATCTTGGAATGTTCTATTCTTGGAAACCGAGATCCTGATTGTATGGGCGAACAGGATTGATGGGCTATCATCAGATTCCTTAAATAGCTCGGATGATCTTCTTGATTGATTCCGTCCAACGGGTAGATTGGAGGAATTCCTTTGGTAAGTGCCAACGGCTATGATGGCATAAAGGAGTATAAAAAGAAGACGTTCTAGTTGTTTTGAGTGTGTGATTGATAGAAAAATTCAGTCCGAAGACCCTTGATTATTAGTCGAGACTGTTCGAGCGAAATTGAATACAGAGAGTGTTTGTACTTGGCGAGACCTTGAGAGAGTGTGGTAGATCGTCTACACCTAGAATTCAAGGAAGATCAACACTGTAACAGCTCTTTGATTATAGTGGAATCCAGCCAATCAATTTGTCGGTGCGAAGAGTGGACGTAGGCTTGAATCAAGCCGAACCACTATAAACCGAGTGTTCAATTCTCTCTTTCCCTTACTCGTCTCTCGATTGATATTTAATTATTGCAAATTCTTTAACTGTTTAAAGTATTGTGCAATCTTCAAGAAAACTCGTTGTATACCTATTCACCCCCTCTAGGTACTCATACTAGCAATATCAATTGGTATCGAGCCCGTGTTCTCACTTTGTTTGAAGTGTTTTACTTGAGTAAAAGATCCATGGCTAGTATGCTAGCACCGGGGCTGATGGAAGGGCAAAGCAATACCAGACCTCCCTACTTCGATGGAAAGGATTACAACATCGGAAGAACAAGATGAAAGCTTTCCTTCGATCAAAGGATCCTCCGGAATGGGACGTTGTGGAAAGAGGAATCACTCCTGCTTTGCATCAATCTCGAAAGAGGGAAAGACACTATTGAAGCCAGCAGAATGTCTCAGGAAGAGATAAACAAGATACAAGCACTCGATGCAAAAGCAATTTACTCTTTATATTGTGCTTTATCTCCAACTGAATATAATAGAATATCTTCTTGTGTTACAGCAAAAGAAGTATGGGATAGATTACACATCACCTATGAAGGGACAGATCGAGTGAAGGAGACCAGAATTAACATTCTTCTTGGTCAATATGAAGCCTTCAAAATGAAACCAGGAGAATCTATAACGACATGTTTAGTCGTTTTACGAGATATTGTCAATGGTCTTGAGAATCAAGGACAAAAAATTTCTGATCCCATGAAGGTGAACAAGCTTCGCGTGGACTCTCCAAGGATTGGAATCATATAAAGACTTCAATAAGAGAGACGCAAAGAATCATGCCATTATCTGTAGACGAGCTGATTGGAACTCTTCAGTCTTACGAAGTGGAACGAATTAATGAAGACGAAGATCCAAGAGGTAAGAAATCTATTGCACTAAAATCGAATGATGATTCTGATGATGCAGATTCTGAAGATGATATGGATGATGAGGAGCTCGCCCTCATGATAAGAAGATTCGAAAACTGAATAGAAAAGGCGAAGGTTCAACCCAAAGAAACAAAGTTTTCAGAGACAGCAGACCAAGTCTGTTGATGATGAGGAACAAAACAAAGATGTAGTTTGCTTCGAATGTAAGAAGAAGGGACACATCAGACCCAACTGTCCTCTTCTGAAAAAGAAAAAAGGAAAAGCTGAGAAGTTTCGAAAAGCTCTCAACGCCGAAACCTGGAGTGATACAGAATGTGAAGAGAGTGATAATGAATATGCCAACATATGCTTGATGGCACATTCAGACTCAGACTCAGATTCTGGTTCAGACTCAGACAGTGAATTTGAGGTAAGTGATTTTAAAATTCCTGTCAAAGTCTCTAAATATATTGATGAACTGTGTTTCAGTCTTAAGACTTCTCTCAAAAGAATTTCTGAACTTAAAAAAGAAAACTCAATTCTGAAACAAAAGGAAGTTATTTTAGAAGGAAAAGTTAAAAGTCTAGACCTAAATGTTTCTGCTCTTAAAGAAAAAGAAGATAATCTTTTGAAAGAAAATGTTTTCTTAAAAACAGACTTATCAAATATTTCAAAGAAGTTTTCGATAGGATCCGAAAAGCTTGAAAAAGTGCTTTCAGTTCAAAGACCCTATTTCAATAAGTCTGGGTTAGGCATGACAGCGGAAACAATTCCCTTGATTGATTTTCCTAAAGTTAAAGAAAGAATTAAGAAAAGACCGTCAAGAGAAGCTTACAAAAATCATTTCAAGAAAGTTTTCGTAAAGTCTCGTTGGTCGAAATGCTCTAAGGTGTTCAAAGTGTAACAGTCTAGATCATTTTGAAAAAGACTGTCCTATGGTTTGGAAACCTGTTAAGAAAGCATGGCCCAATAATGCTTATCCTACTAACTCCAAAGGACCCAAGAAAATTTGGGTACCAAAGAAAGCTTGAGACTTTCACTTGAATGCAGGTCTCCGTCAAGAGAAAGATAAAATGGTATCTTGACAGCGGATGCTCAAGACACATGACAGGAGACTCAAAGTGCTTCATAAAGCTTGTTCAAGTAAACGGCGGAAATGTTCCATTTGGAGGAAACGGTAAAGGAAGCATCGTGGGGTTTGGAGCTGTGAAAATTGGAAATCTCACAATAAGCAATGTTTCTCTAGTAGAAGGACTCAACTATAACCTTCTCAAAGCATTAGCCAATTGTGTGATACCGGTTTCAAGATTTCCTTTCAAGAAGGAATTTGCTATGGAATTAGTAAAGATTCTACTGAGTCTTTCATGGGTCGAAGACATGGAAACATCTACCTCTTAGACATGAAATTGAATAAATCTCAATGTCTAATTTCAATCCAAGATGAAGCAAGCATATGGCACAGAAAGCTTGGCCATGTCAATATGAAGCAATTAGCCAAAATCTCATCAAAGCAGCTTGTTCGAGGTCTACCCAAATTACCATATCAAAAGTCTGATTCATGCACTCCATGCATTCTGGGAAAATAGGTAAGAAATTCATTTAAGCAAACAAATCATGTATCTACTAATCATGTACTGCAGTTGCTTCATATGGATCTCTTCGGACCAACAAGAACCCAGAGCATTGGAGGTAAGAAGTATTGTCTAGTAATTGTAGACGATTACTCTCGCTTTACTGGGTATATTTTCTTGCAAGTAAGTCGAAACCTTTTCGTACTTTGAGAAGTTTGCTAAAAAGGTTCAAAATGAAAAAGGATGTGCTATTTCAAGTATAAGAACAGATCATGGAGGTGAATTTGAAAATCAAGATTTCACAAAATTGTGTGATGAATTTGGTTTTAAACATGTATTCTCCTCTCCATACACTCCTCAAAGCAAAATGGAGTTGTTGAAAGAAAGAATAGATCGCTTCAAGAAATGGCTAGAACACTTTTAATTGAAAGCAAAATTTCTTCACGGTTTTGGGCTGAAGCTGTTTCAACAGCATGCTATATCATCACTAGAGTCTTCCTAAGACCTATTCTTGAGAAAACCCCTTATGAACTATTCAAAGGTAAGAAACCTATTGTTTCATACTTTCATGTGTTTGGTTGCAAATGCTTTATTTTGAAAAATGCAAGTGATCGAGTTGGTAAGTTTGAAGAAAGATCAGATGAAGGTATCTTCCTTGGATATTCTACATCAAGCAAAGTCTACGAGTCTATAACAAGAAAAGCCGAGTCGTGGAAGAATCAATGAATGTCAAATTCCACGACTCAAGTGCAAGTTGAATCCAGCCGGACTCAATATGAAGAGTCCGAACTCTCTCTAGACCTTCCAAAGTCTTCATCTCAAGAAGCATCTCGACTGGAAGTCCAACATCAAGAAGCTCATGAAGATTCAAATAAAGAAAGAGATCATCAACCAAGCAAATCAACCAAGAATCGGAAACACAAATCCGGTCATCCTAAAGATCTCATTATTGGCGAAATCAATGAAGGAATCCGCACCAGATCAAAAAGGCATGAAGAGTCTAGTGTTGTTGCTCTCATTTCTAAAATTGAACCAAAAAGCATAGAAGAAGCTTTATCGATGAAAGCTGGATCGAAGCTATGCAAGAAGAGCTCGAGACAGTTCAATATTAATGATGTCTCGGGAATTGACATCTAAACCAAAAGGTAAAACTGTTATTGGAGCCTAATGGGTGTTCGAGAAACAAGATGAACGAAGAAGAAAAAGTCGTACGCAATAAAGCAAGACTCGTGGCCAAGGGATACACGCAAGAAGAAGGAATAGACTATGACGAGACTTACGCACCAGTTGCAAGGTTAGAAGCTATTCGTCTATTACTTGCGTTTGCTTGTTACAAAAATTTCAGGTTATTCCAAATGGACGTCAAAAGTGCTTTCCTAAATGGATTTATCCAAGAGGAAGTTTATGTGGAACAACCGCCTGGATTTGAAGACCCAAAGAAGCCGGACTCGGTCTTGACCGAAAAAGGCTCTATATGGTCTAAAGCAAGCACCTCGAGCTTGGTACGACAGACTAAGTAAGTTCTTATTACAGAACGGATTTGTCAAAGGTAAAGTAGATACCACTCTGTTCATCAAAAAGGAAAACAAAAGTTTCTTACTCGTTCAAATATATGTTGATGACATTATTTTTGGATCCTCTAATGAAAGTCTTTGCAAGAAATTTTCTAAGTCTATGCAGGACGAATTTGAAATGAGTATGATGGGAGAATTAACATTCTTTCTTGGCCTTCAAATAAAGCAATTGAAGGAAGGAACTTTTATCTTCCAAGAAAAATATGCTCATGATCTTGTCAAAAGATTTGGATTGGAAAATTGCAAGAAGACTGACATACCAATGTCAAGTTCCTTGAAGATAGACAAAGATGAAGAAGGGAAGAAAGTTGATCAAAAGCTGTATAGAAGCATGATTGGTTCACTTCTTTATCTTACTGCTTCTAGACCTGATATTTTGTTGAGTGTTTGCATCTGTGCTAGGTTTCAATCAGATCCTAGAGAATCACATCTCATTGCCGTGAAACGTATTATCAAATACGTTGCCTCATCTTCAAGCATCGGTCTTTGGTATCCAAAGAAGGGAGACTTTAATCTTCTAGGATACTCAGATGCAGATCTGGCCGGTTGCAGAGTCGATAGAAAGAGCACTTCGGAACTTGTCAACTGCTTGGAAACGGGGATGTGTCTTGGTTCTCAAGGAAGCAAAGCACCGTAGCTCTCTCAACGACAGAAGCAGAGTATGTAGCTCTTGGAAGCTGCTGTTCGCAAATTCTATGGATAAAACAACAGCTACAAGACTTTGGCATTGAAGACTCATGCACAGAAATCAGATGTGACAACACCAGCGCGATCAATCTCACCAAAAATCCAATTCTTCACTCAAGAGCAAAGCATATTGAGATTCGTCATCACTTCGTTAGAGATCATATTCAAAATGGAGAAATCTCGATTCAATTTGTTGATTCGAAGAGTCAACTAGCAGATATATTCACAAAACCTTTGGAGAAAAATCAATTCGACTTTATTCGCTCAAGACTCAACATTTTGAAGCTTGAAGAAGTTAAAGTCTAGAGACTCACCAACTCTAAGAATCTGATCTCATAGACTTTGAATCATGAGACTCAATCATTCATGGCTAAAGACTGTAAGTTGCTATTTTATCTCGAAAAGGTACGTTCTTTCATTCAGATATAATTTGTGTGAAATTTGAAAACTTGTCTTGTTTAAGGAATTAATTTTGGCAGTTATTGATTTTGAAAAGAAGTGTTCGTACACTTTCCTTGTACCGATTAAACTTCTCTTTTCAAATCCGAGGTATATATATATATACAGTCTTTCTACCCCCAATTTTCAAAACCCTAAAAAGACACTCTTCTCCCGATCTGTTTCTACTCCTTGTTCGTCGTCGAGAAAGTGGTCATTTTTCTTGGGAAAAGCAAGTGAACGAATCTTCCAATAGACAAAGGAAGATGTCGTCTTCGAGGAAATCATCAAGAATAGCAAGCAGGGGACCACAAAGAATGGAGAAGGGGCCGATTCATTTCGATCTTACAGAGGAAGAAGACTTATCAAGTCAGCGACAAAGTCCGATTCGCTCTCCTCCACGTCACTCATCGTCTCCTGCCCCACAAGGTGCAAATCTGGAAGAAGAGATAATCGAGGATGCTGACCCAGTAAGAGTCCAAAAACCCTCCGTTATCTATAAGCTTTATCGTGCGTTGAAAATCACAGGCACTTCATTAAAGTATATAGATGACTTCCTTAAGGACAAAAATTATGGGAATGAGTATCTTTTTCTGCGGAAAATGGAGGAATTGGGAATTGCTCCTAAAGGAAGGGCAGTGGAGGCTCTTGAGAACATTCCCAGTGATCCTCGTATGCCAGGACAAAATCTGATTGACGGGAACGATGATGACATAATGTTCCTTGAATTTAAACCTAGAATGGGTGTGGCAGCAATGGTGAAAGGAAATCGGATGGATTTGTTTAAATCCAAGGATCAGGAGAAAGTGTATTTCGGGCTGTTGAAAAGAGGGGTGATAAACCCTAGAAGTGTCGATTTTGACTTCTTGGATTCCATCAACGTGAACTTAAGAGAAAAGTTGAATTTGCTTCAACTTGAGACTTTTTGCTCGACTCTACGGATGGGTATGCTCAACTGACCGCTTATTTCTATTCAAATCTTAGCTTTTTGGATGCGAATAGAATTTCTTTCAGTGTACGAGATCAAGTTCATGTGGTAGATGTGAATATGTTGGCGGACATAGTTGGAGTTGAACGGGGACGCTATCTTCCAATCAAAGTCTCACCTGCTCGTACTACTCTGGATCTTGTCAAAGATATGGACGCAGAGAAGAAAATTACCTACTCGAGGATGAAGGCCATCAACATCGTGCTTCATAAGATTGTGATTAACTGTCTCAGACCAAAGTCTACTTCAAAGACTTCTGTGTCTCTTTCTGAAGCAAAGTTGATGTATGCGATCAACTCAGGACGGAAGTTTTCTCTCCCGCACACTATCCTCTTCCATATGTACAGAGCAGTGTCAAAAGACAAAGGACAATTGCCTTATCACGGTGCGGTGACCAAGATCTTTAGACATCGAACATTGATCGCCACATACATTTTGTGTTCGACCGTGTGATAAGATGGTGGTAGGATTGAAAATGTTAATGAAGATGCGTACGCAAGAACTCTCCAAGGCAATGGAGAAATTCAAAGTGAAATCTCCAGTCCGATCTGTTTCAAAAGGAAAGGAAAGGAGGCCATGGGTGCTCCATCGAAAAAGAAGAAAAGAACTCTCATCCTTGAAGATGAAGATGAAGATGATGAAGATCCCTCCATCCAAGCTCTGATCAGACCAAGACGTTCTGTGTCTCATCCGACAGAACTTCAGCAGAACAGAGAAGAAGAAAAAAAGGAACGAGGAGAAGAAGATCGAGAGAGAAGGAGAAAGAAGTCGAAGAAGAAGGAGAAGGAGAAAAAGAAAAGTCTGCTGACAAATCTGGAGAGAAGGAAGATCAAAAGCATGATCATCACTCTTCCCCTTTCGATGTCCTAGAGACAGGGGGAGTTAGCGAGCAAGAGAGGTCTACATCTCATGCTGTTGTCAGTGAAGATCTAAGACAATCTCCAGAAGACCCAGAAGAAGTTCAGGTCTCTCACTTGCCTGAAGAAGGTGATGCATCGATTCCAAATCTGCCAGACCATTCAAAAGCGCCATCGTCTGCATACACATCATCTGAGAAAGTCAATGCCAGTACACAGACGGATGATTCTGCAGATCTTCGTAGCATCATGAATATTCTTCTGGAAATGCGGAACCAGATATATGTTCTGGACTGTGAAATCCAAGCTTTGAAGAATGCTGGACAAGCATCTTCAGTCTCTCTAGAGGATAGACTCAAAGACCTCGCTCTGCAACTTCAAGCCAATGCCAAGGGAGAAGAGGTAGCTCATCTGAGAGAAGACCTGAAGAAGCTAGAAGGAGTAGTCCAGTCCATTGGGGATTTCCAGATCGTGCGCATTCCCAAGCAGACATGACTTCTTTCTCACCCTTTTCAATGCTGACAAAAAGGGGGAGAACCAATTTGAACCAAAACATCTTTTAAACTTTGACTCGTGTGGTCATGTTTAGTTTATTTTTACGAATGACTTGAGAACTTGAACTTGGGTGTGAATTTGACTGAATTGACTATGGATTGTGATGCTTGACTGGTTGCATTTTTATCAAGTGTTGATATATGGTATTACTCATGAAAGACTAACCAATTTTCTGTGGTTGCAGAGTCTTGTTGTTTTATTAATCTTTATGAGTTAGCCATATTGCTTGAGAAATGTTTTGCAGGTCAAAGCTGTTCAAATCCTCAAGAAAGTTTTGTCACCATCAAAAATGGGGAGATTGTTGGAGAAATCTTTCAGAATATTTTGAAGTCGACAAAACGTTTCTATCGATCTAAGTCTGGATGTTCGGAGACCGACGGTTTAAAGTCGAAGACTTTGTATTCTCGAGACTCAAGACTCAAGACTCAAGACTCAAGACTTAAGACTCAAGACTAAAGACTTAAGTCCTGTTCTCACCGACGCTCTTTCCAATCCACAAGTGACGAAGGAAATCCAAAGCCGAGGTTTATGGTTGAGGATTTGATCCTATCCTCTGGAAAAGATTCTTTGGTTGGATAATTATTTCGGATTCTTTAATTCTTATCTAAGATCGATTGAAGATCCGATGATCGGCGAAATAATCTTGGAATGTTCTATTCTTGGAAACCGAGATCCCGATTGTATGGGCGAACGGGATTGATGGGCTATCATCGATTCCTTAAATAGCTCGGATGATCTTCTTGATTGATTCCGTCCAACGGGTAGATTGGAGGAATTCCTTTGGTAAGTGCCAACGGCTATGATGGCATAAAGGAGTATAAAAGAAGACGTTCTAGTTGTTTTGAGTGTGTGATTGATAGAAAAATTCCAGAGTCTGAAGACCCTTGATTATTAGTCGAGACTGTTCGAGCGAAATTGAATACAGAGAGTGTTTGTACTTGGCGAGACCTTGAGAGAGTGTGGTAGATCGTCTACACCTAGAATTCAAGGAAGATCAACACTGTAACAGCTCTTTGATTATAGTGGAATCCAGCCAATCGGCTGTCAGTGCAGAAGAGTGGACGTAGGCTTGAATCAAGCCGAACTACTATAAACCGAGTGTTCAATTCTCTCTTTCCCTTACTCAGTCTCTCGATTGATATTTAATTATTGCAAATTCTTTAACTGTTTAAAGTATTGTGCAATCTTCAAGAAAACTCGTTGTATACCTATTCACCCCCCTCTAGGTACTCATACTAGCAATATCAGTTTTAAGCTTGACTTTAATTTATTGGTGAGGTTCTTGCTAATTTTATTTCTTATTTTTCAAGGTTATGCGTGATGTTTACCCATACCAATTTGCACACATTCTAACCATATTCGGTATTGGCAATGGTGGGCTTTCCATCTGGCTAATACATTCGAAAATGCGATTTTGAAATCATCTTACTGCCTCATCAATTATTTTGGGACATATGCATGTTGCCCATGTAGGCCTTGACTCCGTCGGTTCACTGAAATGGTGATGAAAAGCAACCGTGCAAGACCATCTTTGAAGTACTCCCCTCTGTCCATGCACAAATTTTTAGAGAGCCGATGTCAACTTTGACTTTTTGGGAGACGGCCGACTTGGAGTCAAGTCATTGGGATGCCGATGGACAATTTTTTAATGGAGAACACTTTAATATGTGTGAGAAGACAAGCTCATACAGTATATTATATATATGTTCCTTAAAATGACAAGCTCCGAGTAGTAGAATTTGTGCTTTCCCATTTCCTTTTCAAGTACTACTAAAATTGATAATTGATGGTTACATTTACCGTGATGGTAAATGAAACTTCAAACACATGATATACATGGTAAACGACCATATAGAACAATAATGGGTGGCATTCACTGTAATTCCTTCCCTTTCTCTCTATAAATTCCTTTTGTCTTCTCTTAAGAATCCACTGGAGCTTAACTTCTCAAATTTGAACAAAAATACACCCAAGCCAAAAACTTGTAGCCTAATCGAGTGGCGTTCATGTGCCATATACCTTTTGTTTTCAATATCGTCATCATTCATGGCGGAACATGATAGTGTAAGAGTGCTTGTACTAGTAAGTCTGTTGTTGATTTTAGACCATGCGTGTGTATGCTTGTGCATAAATAGAAGCTCATCCTCGATTTGCTTTGAAGACGAAAGGGATGCTCTACTCCAGCTCAAACAAAGTCTCTCAAGCACATCTTATATCCTTTCTTCGTGGAACAACAAAGATTGTCGCCAATGGACTGGAGTAAAGTGCGACCGAGCAACTGGACATGTCGTCATGCTTAAGATCACGCCAGAATACAAATTCCCATTTCGCCTATTTCGCTAGATTTCTTTCACAGCCAGTGAATTGAACTCATCTTTGCTGAACTTGAGATATTTGAGCTACATAGAGTTGAGCGGGATCTATTTCGAAAAGGCGAACATACTCAGTGATATCGGCTCGATGAAGCAATTGAGGTACCTTAATTTATCCAACTCTTTTGGTTTTGCAACTTTTGCTAGTGAATGGGGAAATCTTACTCAGTTGGAAGTCCTCGATCTCAATAGTTATTATTACATGGGTGATGTTGATGACATTCAGTGGGTTTCCCATCTTCAAGCATTAAAGTACCTTGACATGAGCGGCCTGAATATTGCTAAATATGGAGACCCCATGCGGGTGATCAGTATACTCCCATCTTTATCTCATTTATGCCTATCATATTGCGGGCTTTATGACTTTCACCTGCCTACTCATCTTGATCTTCAGTACCTCGATCTTTCAAAGAATTTTTTCCGAGGTCGCATCCCAAGCACTATATTTCAAAACATGACTTCTCTTCGGCACCTTGATCTTTCGTTGAATTCTTTCAGAGGTCCCATCTCAAGCACTATATTCCAAAACATGACTTCTCTCCAACACCTTGATCTTTCATGGAATATGTTTAGAGGTTCCATCCCCAGCACTATGTGTCAAAACATGACTTCTTTGCGGCACCTAGGTCTTTCAAGTTGTTTTATCAAAGGTCCCATCCCACGCGCTATATTTCAAAACATGACTTCTCTTTGGCATGTTGATCTTTCAGCGAACCTTTTCGAAGGTCCTATCCCAAGCGCTATATTTCAAAAAATGACTTCTCTCCAGCACCTCGATCTTTCATCCAATTGTTTCAACTCTTCAATACCAAGGTGGTTCGATAACTTGAGAAGTCTTGTCAATCTCAATCTTGAAGACAATCTTTTGCAAAGCATTGAGGGAGGGTTGTTCTTTTTCTTAAGGAACAAACCATTCCTCAAGTCACTATCATTGACTACGAACAAACTTCATGATGAGTTATTTTCAGTCAAGGGAAATTCTTCGAGGCTTATCGGGAAAAACTTGGAGCGAATGGATATAAGTGATAATTTTCTCCGAGGAGCTTTGCCAGATTGGCTGGTGCACTTGAAAAACTTGACATGGCTTGACCTATCAGCTAATCAATTACATGGAACCATCCCGCCATCATATGGTTGGTTATGCTTGGACCGACTTTCTCTTTCTTATAATCAATTGACAGGGAATATTCCAGAGGCATTAGGAGGATTGCAAGGCTTACAGTCTTTAGATCTTAGTAACAATCTTCTAAATGGCACCATTCCACATAGTCTCGGGCAACTTCAAAATCTTGATAGGTTAGATCTTTCAAGAAATTCCTTGAGAGGAATAGTTTCCGAAATCCACTTTGCCAACCTCTCGAAGCTAGAGTACTTTGATATCAGCAACAACTATTTAGCTTTCGAGGTGGATTCCGATTGGATACCGCCTTTCAATTTGTCTTACATTGGGATGATGTCTTGCGATTTCAAAAAGGAATTTCCACAATGGATAAAAACGCAAGTCAATGTAGAAGAGATAGTGTTGTCCAACTCATCCATCGTAGGAGCTCTCCCTGATTGGCTAGGTCTCATGTCAATCTACTACTTGCATCTCTCTTACAACCAAATAAATGGATTTCTGCCAAAATTTCCTTCTTATCTGCAAATGTTAGATCTCTCTCACAACTTAATCGCAGAACCTATTCCGCAAGATATTGGCCTAGCGGTGCCTCATATGACTTCCTTGAAATTGAACGATAACCTCTTAAGCGGTCCAATACCAACCTCATTATGCAAGATGGAACTTTTGTACGAGTTGCACCTTGCAAGGAATGAATTAGTTGGCAAAATCCCTGATTGTTGGAAGGTGCATCCTATGAGTTTCCTTGATCTATCGTCCAACAAGTTGTTTGGAGTCATACCGAGTTCTTTGGGAAATCTAACTAGGCTTGGGTCAATATACTTGAGCAACAATAGTCTCCAAGGAGAAATTCCTGTGACTATGAACTATTGCAGGAACTTGCTAGTTTTGGATCTTGGTGAGAATAAAATCTCCGGAAGTGTTCCACACTGGTTTGGACCAAGCTTTCAATTTCTACATATTCTAAGATTGCGAGAAAACATGTTCAATGGCAGTATTCCTTCACAACTATGCTCACTCCCTGCATTGCGAATGTTGGACTTAGCAGTGAATAATCTAATGGGAACGATTCCAAATTGTCTTGGCTATATGATAGGTATGAAACTGCCCAAAAACGTAGATGAAGGCAATGCACTTTCCCCTGCTTATCAGGCTGAACCTTCCGTGAATTTCTCGATGCCTGCTGGCCTTGGTCAAAATTTTTGGAAGAGACTGCATGTGGAGCAGGTCATGAAGGGGATAGACCTTGACTACACAACACTCGCTCTACAACTTATGGTCAATTTGGATCTCTCAAGCAACAAATTGATTGGGCCAATCCCTCAAGAGCTTACCTTGCTCTCCAAATTACGAGGCTTGAACTTCTCCCACAACTTTCTTTCTGGAGGCATCCCAACTATGATTGGACACATGAAATGGCTCGAGTCACTTGATCTTTCGAATAATCACCTTTCAGGAACAATCCCGCAGAGCTTTTCTGTGTTTAAATCACTAAGCAAACTGAACTTGTCTCACAACAACTTCACAGGGCCAATTCCCAAAGGAAATCAAATCCAGACCCTTGATGATCCTTCCATTTATGCCGACAATCCTCTACTTTGTGGTGATCCTCTACAAAGGAAATGCCCCGGTGCTGAGGCCCCTCGAGTGTCAGAAGAAGATCTCAAAGAAGAAGGTAAGTTTGAAAAGGTGATGTTCTACATAGTCATAATGATTGGGTTTGCGACTGGGTTTTGGGGAGTTATTGTAGTTTTGGTGTACAAGAAGAATTGGAGACTCGTCTACTTCAACTATGTGGATCGTAAAATAGACATGGTCTATGTAATTATTGTAGTGAAGGCAGTCAAGTTGAGGAGGAGATTGAGAAGAGCATAACAAGCCTGTTCTCTACATCAATCAGTCCAATCCTTTGTTGATCTCTTGAAGTTCTTGCTTTCTTGTTTAAGCACAATCATCTTGTGGTTGGCTTGTTTCTCCTAGTAGCCAATATTTTGTTTTCTTCAATTTCAAGCTTGTCTAGGCAAGCTGTCGATTAAATAGCACGATAAGTGCAAATCATGTCATTTTGTAATTTTAGTGTTGCTTAGCTCTACTCATGATATGATTTTGCTTGTCAATATGTCACAAAACTTGTTAGCAATTCCACTTTATCCTATTTAAGCTTTTCCTGCTAATTGCATGTTAAGGGTAATATGACATTAGTAAACGAAATTGTTAATGGCATAGTGCCCACCAATGTTCATGTATTCCTTTCCTAGATTATATTTCCCCTCCGAATTTTTAGAGGTCAAAAGAAAAAAAAAATGCATGTAGATAGAATTACTATTAAATATAGGTCTCGAATTTGAGCTATTTGGGAGATTCACCTCAAAGTGATTTACTGCACAGAGAAAAAAAAAAAAAAAAAAAAAAAAAAGAGAGGCTCCCACCCACTGAAAGACAAAAGGGAGGAGCACGCTTCTTCGCCTTGTGCCCGTGTAAAAGGAAAGGGAAGTGAGCCCAAGGGAGTTTTGAGAGAAAAGGACAAAAGAAAGAAAACAATGGAGAATATAAGCTTCATTTGGCGAAAAATATTCTTTAGATAGCCATTTTTCAAGAAAATAAAGATTTTATTTGGTGTTCAGTTAAAACTTAAAAATGATATAGAAAATATTTTCCACTATTCTGATTTGATTTTCAGGGAAAAATTACCAAAGAAATCGAATTTTAATTTTTTAATTGACCAAAAAATTTTAATTTTAATTTTTACATATATATATTTTAAATTAATAATTTAATAATTTTTTATTTTTAAACAATTGCATTTTTTTTAAAAAAAATTCCTACTTTTGAAGGTGTTTTTTTCTTAATAACGTTAAATGTTTTCTTTGACTAATTCATTTCTCATGAAACAAATACTGAAAAATCCGAAAAATATTTTTCCAGTAGTTGTTTTTCTCGTAAAATGAATGGAGCCATGGTCTTTTCTTTTACTATGCCCAAAGAGTGCAGCCGCCATGGGTTTCCTTCGTGTTTTGAAAGGAGCTGCACGTTGAAGGGAAGATGGGGCTCCTCCAGTAACTAGCCCCGCGTGCGCACACGCACACACAAGGGACTCTTTGAGGACGCACGAAAATAGAACCCCTAGCCTAGTGCTCGGCCCTCGTCCGTCCAGCGGCACCTCTGCCACAGCCACGAGGTCGTCGCTCGTATGCCGGAACAAAAGAGACCCGCAGCCTCCGTGGGCTGCCACTGGGGTGCCGCAGGTCGAGTGGCGATAGCTACGCCTGGAACGCTAGAAATCACAGGCAAGCCTCGACTCAACGGGTCGATGCCCGGACGACTCGACTTCTGCTCAAAACAATGAGACAAAACTAGATCTCATTCGGGCATTTTATCGAACAGATCTCATTCGGGGTACGCTTCTGAAATTAGGGGTTTTTGGCTCGACCAAGACTCAAACCCAAACCGAGACTCTCGCCAGATGAAAAAACGACCCACGCGACAGCCAAACGAAGGACGGTCGGGGCCGGAGTTCGTGTAAGCCGGACGGCCACGAGCTCCGGCCGGGCATGTCCAAGAACAGGGTCGAAGCTTACAGGAGCCTCGGCACTGGAAAGGAGGGCCGGCAGCGGGTCGTCGGCGGCAATGCTGGTGCGGTGGCCGGCAGTCTCTCCCTCTAACTACCCTCCCTCGCTCAAATTCTCACATGCGGCTCCTCTCTCTCGAATCTCTCTCTTCTATACGAGAAACCTCTTGCTCACGAATTTTTCTCTCTCCTTTTGCGTCCCCCGCCCCAACCCAAAACGAACTTGCGGCCCAGGTATTTTCAGGCGAGGAGCCCGATCGAAGGAGGTGTTTCGGCCACCGGTTCTGGGCAGGCCGACCAGGCCTCCCCTTGGCTGCTCTGCGGAGGGTGTCCGTGCGCAGAGGTGCAGGAGAGGAAGGAGGAAGGAAGGTGGGGAACGGAGAAGGGGCCCGGCTGGGGAGAAATTAAAAGGAAATGGGCCCAACCCAGACGAAGGGGAAAGAAAAGGGGCTGGGGTCAGGCCCAGCCCCGAGCCATTTCGTTTTTTTTTTTTTAAATAAAAAAACTTGGTTAATGCAAATGATCTTAATGCCAATGTGATGTGCTATTCGATGTAATTTTTTTTTTTTTTTGGTTAAGGCCAAATTGGTCTCTAATTTTCTATGCAAGCTATCCTTAAATATTTAGTAAAAATTTAGATATCAACAATATATTATTATCCAGTTGGCTCGGTGTCTTACCATTTCCGCCATTTTTTTGCTTTTATTATTGATTGATTTCATTTTATTGCCTGCACCCTTGTGTGTTGCTATGTAGGGATGAAAACCAGAAAAGATTGCATGAAACACCGTTTTATCAAAGGAGAAAAGTTCTTACGCAACCAAGTCTCCATGACAAGTAATTGAGCGAGCAGCTGATTAGGCATACTTCAGAATTTGCATTTTTTGAAAGGACCTCAAGACTTTTGACTTGGCGATCGCGGGTCTTGCACTGCAAAACTTGGCCATACCTAAATTTTTCCACAATAATGCTGTTGGTTCAGCCCCACCAAAGTGCGTGCGTGTTGGTGCTCGTGACTCCTATTTGCTTTGTTCATGTCTCAACTTCAATTGAAATAATGATAGTAACGAGCAATAATGTCGAGTTGACTTGGAGTTATTTGTGGACTCTCGATTTAAGAAACTTTGATTGAAAGAAACATGTGACTTCCCTTTACTATTTTTCCAATTGAAATGCAGGGCGATGGTAATATTGTCCCTAAGTTATAAAATAGGGTAAATCATAAGGGACTCGTGAAATGTGTAAAAACAATTCTAAACAAGGGCTAATGCACAACTCCACTTAGTCACTTGCTCTTCTCACTTTGCTAAATCATCATTGCTAAAACTAGTCAACATTTAACTGAAGAAATAATCTATCTCTTGTATGAAGTATGTCTCATGCGACAAATCACTTCTAAAATCCAGAGTCCTACATAAGAGGAGAGAAAGTCGGCAATGTCACTTATACATTGTAAATTGTGACCAAATATGTCTCCTTTTCAGGGTTTGATTCTTGTTATCTACGCTAAAGGATTACATTAACTATTTGATGCCCTTGTCATTGGAGTGAGTTTTTAAGAATCGTTAGAAGAGGACCCACAATACAATAATAAAGAGTTGCCATATTCACAAGGGTTGAAAAATGGATTTCAACCAATATGTACGGCAAGAGCTCATCATTCTCAACATCATCATCACCTCATTTAATAAGGGAGAAAAGCCATTTCTATCTAGTCAAGGCCCACAACATAATAATAGAGCACAATTGTAAGAAGAGAATTGAAAGATCAGACTTTTGCTTTTCTTGATTGCAAAGTTTTCTGTAGTAGTCACTAGTGGGGTTGCTAGAGTGTTGTTGCCACGAGCACACATGTTGCTTAGATCAACATTAGATCAACATTAGATGACGAATGCGACGAAAGACTGACTAAGGAAGCTCCATCACATAGTAACTTACATTTTTCTGGTGAAATCCTACTTTAGTCAAAATCAAAATCCTAATTTCTTCATATAACTCATTTTAAGATTAGCTTCAATTTATTTGTTTTGTTCTTGCTAATTTTAAAGCAAGAATAAATGTCGTAATCAATCAAGTGTAAATAATGTTGGGACTGATAGGGCATGGGACAGGTCGTGTCAAGCCAAGCGCCCATCTTGCAAGAGAGGTTTGCTTGATAATCCGTCCAAATGCCTTGAGGATGTCATTTGTCTCTAAATGGTTGCGACGGGGAGTAATTGTGGCACCCCCTCAACACGGCCTCCGATCCGATAGGGTCACCACAGGTACTTATCACTTATGTCCATAAAACTTGGGGGTCTACATATATATATTTTTTTGTAAAGGTCCTAGCGCAATTCATCAGTGGAAGCATAAACGAGTCTCACCATCCCTCACTCCAATAACAATAATGCAATGCACACCAACTACACACCAAAAGAAAAGACAAACCCGAGTTACTTTTATTTATATTTTCACGATGGACATCTTGGGTTGGTACAGCAAAAAGGCCAAGATTTTTAACTATACTTGGCTATAACCCAAAAGAGAACTCAACCCTATATGAAACATGTACATCCCTCCATCAACAAGCGTCGGCTATCCCAAAAAAGTGTTAGCTCCCATCAATCATACATGCCATCACACCCAACCCGGTGCATCGGGCGGCGGTGGCGGTAGCATTCCTAGCATCACCCCCATTACGTCGAACGTGAACGGACAAAAACTATTGGATAATAGGGCCATCAGTGGAACCCAAGTCGTACATCACCAAGACACAGACTCGAACATACTCCAGACCAAGTATACTAATACAGGAATGTTCTGTGCACTCCACCTCAACGTCAGTAGGTATGCCATAGAATGTATCATGCACAATTGGTGAAAGATGCATCTTTCTTATTTGAAATGTTAATCCCCAAAAGGGGTGAGTATAACCACTCAGCAGTAAAAATCCACCAAACTACTAAATGCATCAAACAAAACAATCAAAGTATCATGAATAAAATACATATCATTCATGCATTCAAGCACACCTTACCTTGTAGCCATGCATATATCATCATATGATGTACATATATCACCATGCACTTATACATGTATCATCAAGCAGCCAAACATATATCACCATGATTCAATTCTCGATCTTTATCTTTCAATTAGATCACGTCATTTTTCTTTCTATGGACCAATGTTTGCATCCCTCAGTTTATCGCTTGCATCCAACCTAGCATCGCGAGGAACGTCCGACACACACCTCCGTGCATCCAGCAGACACACTCCGAGCATCTCGTACCCCAACTAGCATCACAAGGTATCCTCTTAGCACACACCTCCAGGGCTTCCGGCACACATCTCTGGGCATCTCAAAACTCCCGAGGACATCCAGCACACACACTTTGAGCATCTGGCACACACACTCCGGGCATCTCAAAACTCCCAAGGCATCGTCGGCTCACACCTTCGACGGTCTTGTTATTATCTCAATTTATATTCACATACTTATCTCAATTTCAACATGACATTTGATACAACAATATCAAGGGTCTCAACCAGCTTTTGATGTCATATAACATGCCATATGTCACTACATATGCAGCATAATCAACCACTCAAAACATTATGTCACATGGAGCAATTTCATTTATTTTTTAAAATACAGCAAATTTCGGATAAACACAGATTGCACTCCTCTGGTCATAATTCTTGAAAAATTAGTAAACAACCTTAATAAATTCTAAAAATCTGACATGTTATATACAAGATCTAGAGGCAAATATTCTATGAAGGACACCATATCAAAAGAATATCATAAAATTCGGTACAGTCCACGCATCACAGTCTTTATAATTTCGGAATATTGCCATACACAGTTTCATTCAAAAATTCGGTAAAAATCCTAAATCAGCTCCAAAAATTTTGAAATTTTTATATGTTATATAGGAAATATATAAGTAAATATTTCATGAATAAATCAAAACCATATTTGTGATATATTAAAAACTATAATAACCATAACCATCCATAACCCTCAGCACCGAATTCCTGTTCTAACTGTTTTGGATAAAGATTTTTTCACCTACCTAAACTCATTCATTTACTCTAAAATTTTAGTATGTTATTGCTTAACATGTAATATTCAACTTTCATTCAGACTACGAGATCAAATTTCAACCGGAGAATTTTATAAAATTCACAGAATTATACTAGGTCAGCATTACGATTTCCAGATCTAACTTCTTCAAAGAAAAATAATTTTACCGGTCCATACTTGTTCATTTCTTCTGAAATTTTTATATGTTACTCTCCAAGAAGTTATCTACAACTTTCATTAAGAAGTCGAAATGAAATTCCAACTGAAAAGTCACATGCAGCTCACAAATTCATCAAAAGTCGGACTGCCTTTCTAGAAAACAGAATGCAAGGCTACCATGTTTTTCCCTAGAGCTTCGAATTTCTTCACTTCTACCACAACCAATGTTTATCATCCCTCACAACACATATCACAGCAAGCAAAGGGTAGGATTTTGGACTCTACTTGCCTCTAATCCGAGCACAACACAGCAAACAAAAATGGCGAACGGTCTCCCTCTTCCCCTTTTTCTCTCGCTTGCTTGCTCTCTCCCTTTCTCTCTTCCTTTCTTTCTCTCGGACAGTCACTCTCTCTCTCTCTCTCTCTCTCTCTCTCTCTCTCTCTCTCTCTCTCTCTCCTCTCTCTCTCTCTCTCTCTCTCTCGCAGGCAACGCCTCCCCCTCCCTTGTTCAATCTGCCCCTTCCTCTTTTCTTCCCCCTCATGATTAGCATGTAATCATCACTTTGCATGCAAGATGACACTTGGTAATTGCCATGCAAGAGGTTGGGCCTAGTTGGGCCGACCTCTCCCCTTCAGTCGACAGCCCATTGGGCTCCTTGGGTCGGTCGGACGGCAGCCCTTTCCTTTGGGCTTCGCGGGCCAGGCCAAGAGGGCCGAATGGTGGGGCTGGTCTTGGGCCAAAAATTTAACCGACACTTCTCTAATTTTTTTCCCTTTTAATCATCACCTAATTACCCATCATATAATTACCTAATTACACTTATTCACTTGGCCATAAAGCTTGCGACATAAATAAATAAAAAATCAAATCCATAAGGTGCATAGCCAAGAACAAAATTCTCATTATCAAATTATCCTATAGTACCAACTTTGATAACCCAAGAACATAAAATATCTTTCTATTAAAGTGCTCAGCCTTAATCTATTACAATTTTTCGGTCTAGAGGCCATAACATACTTCAACGACACAACCATTCTCTTTTTCCATAGGTCGTAATGCCTTCAGAAATTGCCATGAAATTTTGGGATGCCACAGTAATAGAATATTTAATTATTAAACCCTCTTTCATATAATACTTTAGATTCTTAAAACATTTGATAAGGATCTCGCAAAATATTACTATTTGTCTAGCCCTTAAAATTCTCCACCCATATTTTCATCCTCCAATGAATAATTGATATCAATTGGAGAATCTAAGAGAGCGATATTTCAACCCAAAAGAGATTCACAAGAATCGATTAATATTGTACTGCCTTTTAGTTTGTGCTCTTACTAATTTTCATCGTTCCTTCGTAATAACATCCCGTAGACACACTTTTTAGAAGAAATGTGAATATATGCTCAAAGTCCGTGATGAGCATTTAAGTGGAGGCTGAATTAGTCGTACTTAAAACCTGTTAGAATTTGCATTTATACAAGGAAAATGCAACTAGATGAATATAGATAGACCCAAGTCGGGACGATATGGACCTCAAGACTTTTTGACTTGGTGCTTGCGGGTCTTTCACTTCAAAACTTGGCCATCCCTATGTTTTTCCACAATAATGCAGTTGAGTCCAGGCCCACCAAAGTCCGAGCATCTTCGTGCTACGACTTTGTTAACACGATGTCTATTGCTTGGCTTATAGCAAGGATCAATGCCAAGCACTTGCTCTGTTTCCTTAATATAGATCCAATTCTAAGATCCAGAGTCCCATCAAAGATGAGAGAAAGTCGGTAATGTCATTTATACATCTTAAATTGTCACCAAGCGAGTACTTCTTTTGAGGGTTTGATTCTTGTTGTCTTAGGCTAAAGGATCACATAAAATATTCGATATGCTCGTAAGCAAGACCCGCAATACATTAATAGAGAGTCATTGTATTCACAAGGATGAAAAAAGGATTTCAATGAATATGAAAAACAAGAACTCATCATGCTCGACGTCATTGTCACCTTATTAAATGAGCAAGAAAAGCCAATTTTATATAGTCAAGACCCACAGCACAATAATAGTGCACAATTGGAATCAGAGACTTGAAAGACCAGACTTTTGCGTGTCCTGGCTGCAAAGTTTTCTATAGTTGTCACTAGAGGTGTCGCTAGAGGACCACCATGGGCACACATGTTGCTCATATCAACATTAGACAACGAATGTGACGAAAGCCTTTTCTTTTTCTTCCGACTAGGGAAGCTTCTTCACTTGGCAACTCCCATTTTCCAGTGATATCCTACTTAAATCAGAGTCAACTTCCTCAATTTCTTCGTATCACTCTTTTTAAGCTTGGCTTTAATTTATTGGTGAGGTTCTTTCTAGTTTTATCTCTTATTCATGTGTTGGAGAAATCTTTCCAGAATATTTTGAAGCTGACAAAACGTTTCTTTCAGTCTAAGTCTGGATGTTCGGAGACCGACAGTGTAAAGTCTGAAGACTTTGTATTCTCGAGATTCAAGACTCAAGACTCAAGACTCAAGACTCAAGACTCAAGACTCAAGACTCAAGACTCAAGTCTCAAGACTCAAGACTTAAGTCTATTCTCACTGACAGTCTTTCTAATCCAAGTGACGAAGGAAATCCAAAGCCGAGGTAAATGGTTGAGGATTCGATCCTATCCTCTGGAAAAGATTCTTTGGTTGGATAAATATTTCGGATTCTTTGATTCTCATCTAAGATCGATTGAAGATCCGTTGGTCGACGAAATAATCTTGGAATGTTCTATTCTTGGAAACCAAGATCCTGATTGTATGGGCGAACAGGATTGATGGGCTATCATCAGATTCCTTAAATAGCTCGGATGATCTTCTTGATTGATTCCGTCCAAACGGGTAGATTGGAGGAATTCCTTTGGTAAGTGCCAACGGCTATGATGGCATAAAGGAGTATAAAAGGAAGACGTTCTAGTTGTTTTAAGTGTGTGATTGATAGAAAAATTCGAGTCGAAGAACCTTGATTGTTAGTCGATACGGTTCGAGCGAAATTGTATACACGAGAGAGTGTTTATATTTGGTGACACCTTGAGCGAGTGTGGTATATCATCTACACCTAGAAATCAAGGAAGATCAACATTGTAACAGCTCTTTGATCATAGTGGAATCCAGCCAATTGGTTGTCAGTGCAGAAGAGTGGACGTAGGCTTGAATCAAGCCGAACCACTATAAACCGAGTGTTCAATCCTCTCTTTCCCTTACTCAGTCTTGCAATTGAATTTTTAACTGTTGCAAATCCTTTAACTGTTTAAATATTGTGCAATCTTCAAAGAAATTATTTATATACCTATTCACCCCCCTCTAGGTTCTCGTACTAGCTATATCAATTGGTATCAGAGCTCGTGTTCTTACTTTATTTGAAGTGTTTTACTTCAGAGTAAAAAATCCATGGCTAGTATGTTAGCACCGGGGGCTGGTGGAAGGGCAAAGCAATACCAGACCACCCTACTTTGATGGAAAAGATTACAACATCTGCGGAAAAACAAGATGAAAGCTTTTCTACGATCAAAGGATCCTCGGAATGGGATGTGGTGGAAAGAGGAATTACTCCTATTGCTGCATCAGTATCCGAAAGAGGGAAAGAAACTGTTGATACCAGCGGAATGTCTCAAGAAGAGTTAAACAAGAGACAAGCACTCGATGCAAAAGCAATTTACTCTTTATATTGTGCTTTGTCACCAACTGAATATAACAGAATATCTTCTTGTGTTACAGCAAAAGAAGTCTGGGATAGATTACATATCACTTATGAAGGGACAGACCGAGTGAAGGAGACCAGAATTAACATTCTCCTTGGTCAATATGAAGCCTTCAAAATGAAACCAGGAGAATCTATAAGCGACATGTTTAGCCGTTTCTGAGATATTGTCAATGGTCTTGAGAATCAAGGACAGAAAATTTCTGATCCTATGAAGGTGAACAAGCTCTGCGTGGACTCTCCAAGGATTGGAATCATATAAAGACTTCGATAAGAGAGACGCAAAGAATTATGCCATTATCGTAGACGAGCTGATTGGAACTCTTCGGTCTTACGAAGTGGAACGAATTAATGAAGACGAAGATCCAAGAGGTAAGAAATCCATTGCATTAAAATCTAACGATGATTTCGATGATACAGATTGAAGAAGATCTGGACGATGAGGAGCTTGCTCTTATGATTAGAAGGTTCAGAAAGCTGAATAGGAAAGGAAGAAGGTTCAACTCAAAGAAACAAAGTTTTCAGAAACAGCAAACCAAGTTTGTTGATAATGAGGAACCAAACAAAGATGTAGTTTGCTTCGAGTGTAAGAAAAAGGGACACATCAGACCCAATTGTCCTCTTCTGAAGAAGAAAAGAGGAAAGCCTGAGAAGTCTCGAAAAGCTCTTAAAGCCGAAACTTGGAGCGATACAGAGTGTGAAGAAAGTGATGAGGAATATGCCAACTTTGTGTCTAATGGCGCAATCGGACTCGGACTGGATCGGATCGAGACTCGAGACAGTGAATTTGAGGTAAGTGATTATAAAATCCCTGTCAAAGTCTCTAAATACATTGATGAATTATGTTTTAGTCTTAAGACTTCTCTCAAAAAGATTTCCGAACTTAAAAAGGAAAACTCAGTTTTAAAACAAAAGGAAAACATTTTAGAAGAAAAAGTGAAAAGTTTAAACTTGAATGTTTCTACTCTTAAAGAGAATGAAGAAAAACTTTCAAAAGAAAATGCTTTCTTAAAAATTGATTTATCAAATATTTCAAAGAAATTTTCAATAGGGTCGGAAAAACTTGAAAAAGTTCTTTCAGTCCAAAGACCTTACTTTAATAAGTCTGGTCTAGGTATGACAGCGGAAACAATCCCCTTGATTGATTTTCCAAAAGTAAAAGAAAAAATTAAGAAAAGACCGTCAAAAGAGGCTTACAAAAATCATTTCAAGAAAGTCTTTGTAAAGTACGTAGGTCGAAATGCTCTAAGATGTTCAAAGTGTAACAGTCAAGATCATTTTGAAAAAGACTGTCCTATGGTTTGGAAGCACTGTTAAGAGAGTATGGCCTAATAATGCTCATCCTACTAACACCAAAGGACCCAAGAAAATTTGGGTACCAAAGAAAGCTTGAGACTCTTTTTTGAATGCGGGTCTGTCAAAAAGAAGGTAAAGTGGTATCTTGACAGCGGATGCTCAAGACACATGACGGGAGACTCAAATTGTTTCATAAAGCTTATTCAAGTAAATGGTGGAAAAGTTTCATTTGGAGGAAATAGCAAAGGAAGTATTGTGGGATTCGGAAGCTGTGAAAATTGGAAATCTTACAATAAGCAATGTCTCTCTAGTGGAAGGACTCAATTACAATCTTCTCAGCATTAGCCAATTGTGTGATACGGGTTTCAAGATCTCCTTTCAAGAAGGCATATGTTGGAATTAGTAAAGATTCAACTCAGTCTTTCATGGGTCGAAGGCATGGAAACATCTACCTTCTTGATGTAAAACCAAATGAAGCACAATGCCTAATCTCAATTCAAGATGAAGCAGTCTTATGGCACAGAAAGCTTGGCCACATCAACATGAAGCAATTAGCCAAAATCTCATCAAAGAAGCTTGTTCGAGGACTACCTAAAGTGCCATTCCAAAAGTCTGACTTATGCACTCCATGCATTCTGGGAAAACAGGTAAGAAATTCATTTAAGCCAATAAATCATGTCTCTACTAATCATGTACTACAGTTGCTTCATATGGATCTCTTCGGACCAACAAGAACCCGAGCATTGGAGGTAAGAAGTATTGTCTAGTAATTGTAGACAATTACTCTCGCTTTACCTGGGTATATTTTCTTGCAAGTAAGTCAGAAACCTTTTCGTACTTTGAGAAGTTTGCAAAAAAGGTTCAAAATGAAAAATGATGTGCTATTTCAAGTATAAGAACAGATCATGGAAGTGAATTTGAAAATCAAGATTTTACGAAATTTTGTGATAAATCTGGTTTTAACCATATGTTTTCCTCACCATATACTCCGAGCAAAATGGAGTTGTGGAAAGAAAGAATAGATCTCTTCAAGAAATGGCTAGAACACTTTTAATTGAAAGTAAAATCTTTTCACGATTTTGAAATTTGAAAGCTGTTTCAACAGCTTGCTATATCATAAATAGAGTCTTCCTAAGACCTATTCTAGAGAAAACCCCTATGAATTGTTCAAAGGTGAGAAGCCTATTGTTTCATACTTTCATGTGTTTGGTTGCAAATGCTTTATTTTGAAAAATGCAAATGATCGAGTTGGTAAGTTTGAAGAAAGATCAGATGAAGGCATCTTCCTTGGATATTCTACATCAAGCAAAGCCTACAGAGTCTACAACAAGAAAAGCCAGGCTGTGGAGGAATCAATGAATGTCAAATTCCAAGACTCAACGCAAGACGAATCCAGCCAGACTCAATATGAAGAGCTTGAACTCGCTCTAGACTTTCCAATGTCTTCAACTCAAGAAGCATCTCAGACTCAGGAAGTCCAACATCAAGATGCTCATGAAGATTCAAATAAAGAAAGAGATCATCAACCAGGCAAATCAACTAGTAAGCTGGAAGCACAAATCCGGTCATCCCAAAGATCTCATTATTGGCGAAATCAATGAAGGAATCCGCACCAGATCAAAAAGGCGTGAAGAATCTAGTCTTTGTGGCTCTCATTTCTAAAATTGAACCAAAAAGCGTAGAAGAAGCTTTATCTGATGAAAGTTGGATCGAAACTATGCAAGAAGAACTCAGACAGTTCAACATTAATGATGTGCGGGAATTGACATCTAAACCAAAAGGTAAAAGCTGTTATTGGAGCCAAATGGGTATTCGGGAACAAGATGAATGAAGAAGGAAAAGTCGTACGAAACAAAGCAAGACTCGTGGCCAAAGGCTATACGCAAGAAGAAGGAATAGACTATGACGAGACTTACGCACCAGTAGCAAGGTTAGAGGCTATTCGTCTATTACTTGCGTTTGCTTGTTATAAAAATTTCAGGTTATTCCAAATGGACGTCAAAAGTGCATTCCTAAATGGATTTATCCATGAGGAAGTTTATGTGGAACAACCACTGGGTTTGAAGACCCAAAGAAGCCGAGACTCGGTCTTGACCGAAAAAGGCCTTGTACGGTTTAAAGCAAGCACCTCGAGCTTGGTACGACAGACTAAGTAAGTTTTTATTACATAATGATTTTGTCAAAGGTAAAGTAGATACTACTTTGTTTATCAAAAAGGAAAACAAAAACTTTTTACTTGTTCAAATATATGTGGACGATATTATTTTTGGATCACCTAATGAAAGTCTATGCAAGAAATTTTCTAAGTCTATGCAGGATGAGTTTGAAATGAGTATGATGGGAGAGTTAACATTCTTTCTTGGACTCCAAGTAAAACAAATGAAGGAAGGAACTTTCATTCATCAAGAAAAATATGCGAATGATCTTGTCAAAAGGTTTGGATTGGGAAAGTGCAAAAAGACCGACATACCAATGTCATGTTCTCAGAAGATAGACAAGGATGAAGAAGGGAAGAAAGTAGATCAAAAGCATGTACGGGAGCATGATCGGTTCACTTCTTTATCTTACTCGCTTCTAGACCTGATATTTTGTTGAGTGTTTGCATCGTGCTAGGTTTCAATCAGATCCTAGAGAATCACATCTCATTGCCGTGAAACGTATTATCAAATACGTTGCCTCATCTTCAAGCATCGGTCTTTGGTATCCAAAGAGGGGAGACTTTAATCTTCTAGGATACTCGGATGCGAGATCTGGCCGGTTCGAGTCGATAGAAAGAGCACTTACGGAACTTGAACTTGGAAACGGGACGGTGTCTTGGTTCTCAAGGAAGCAAAGCAACGTAGCTCTCAAACGAAGCGAGTATGTAGCTCTTGGAAGCTGCTGTTCGCAAATTCTATGGATAAAACAACAGCTACAAGACTTTGGCATTGAAGACTCATGCACGAAATCGAGATGTGACAACACCAGCGCGATCAATCTCACCAAAAATCCAATCCTTCATTCAAGAGCAAAGCATATTGAGATTCGACATCACTTTATTAGAGATCATATTCAAAATGGAGAAATCTCGATTCAATTTGTTGATTCAAAGAGTCAACTAGCGGATATATTCACAAAGCCTTTGGAGAAAAATCAATTCGACTTTATCCGTGCAAGACTCAACATTTTGAAGCTTGAAGAAGTTAAAGTCTAGAGACTCACCAACTCTGAGACTCTGATCTCTCAGACTTTAAATCATGAGACTCAATCATTCATGGCTAAAAGGCGTAAGTTGCTATTCGAAAAGGTACGAATTCTCGTTTAGTTATTTTATCTAAATTTGAAAAGGTATGATCTTTTGTTTGGTAATAATTTGTGTGAAAATTCGAAAACTTGTCTTTTTAAAAGAATTAATTATGGCAGTTATTGATTTTGAAAAGAAGTGTTCGTACACTTTCTTTGTATCGATTAAACTTCTCTTTTCAAATCCGAGGTATATATACAGTTTTTTCGCCCAATTTTCAAAACCCTAAAAGGCACTCTCCTCCCGATCTTGTTTCTACTTCTTGTTCGTCGTCGAGAAAGTGGTCATTTTTCTTGGGAAAAGCAAGTGAAGGAATCTTCCAATAGACAAAGAAAGATGTCGTCTTCGAGGAAATCATCAAGAATCGCAAGCGCGGGGACCACAAAGAATGGAGAAGGGACCGACTCACTTCGATCTTGCGAGGAAGAAGACTTATCAAGTCGGCGACAAAGTCCGATTCGCTCTCCTCCACGTCATTCAACACCTCCTGCCCCACAAGATGCAAGTCAACTACTGGAAGATGAGATAATCGAGGAAGTCGACCCAGTAAGAGTTCAAAGACCCTCATTTATCTATAAGCTTTATCGTGCGTTGAAAAGCTCCGGTTCTTCATTAAAATATATAGATGACTTCCTTAAGGACAAAAATTATGGAAATGAGTATCTTTTTCTTCGGAAAATGGAGGAATTGAAAATTGCTCCTAAAGGAAGGGTAGAGGAGGCTCTTGCGAACATTCCCAGTGACCCTCGTTTGCCAGGACAAAATCGATTGAAGGGAACGATGATGACAAAATGTTCCTTGAATTTAAACCTAGAATGGGTGTGGCAGCAAAGGTGAAAGGAAATCGAATGGATTTGTTTAAATCCAAGGATCAAGAAAAAGTGTATTTCGGTTTGTTGAAAAGAGGGGTGATAAACCCTAGAAGTGTTGATTTTGACTTCTGGACACCATCAACATGAACTTAAGAGAGAAGTTGAATTTGCTTCAACTTGAGACTTTTGCTCGACTCTACGGACGGGTATGCTCAACTGACCGCTTATTTCTATTCAAATCTTAGCTTTTTGGATGCGAATAGAATTTCATTCAGTGTTCGAGATCAAGTCTACGTGGTAGATGTGAATATGTTGGCGGACATAGTTGGAGTTGAACGGGGACGCTATCTCCCAATCAAAGTCTCACTGCTCGTACTACTCTGGATCTTGTCAAAGATATGGACGCGAGAGAAGAAAATTACCTACTCGAGGATGAAGGCCATCAACATCGTGCTTCATAAGATTGTGATCAAGCTGTCTCGGACCGAAGTCTACGTCCAAGACTTGTGTCTCTTTACGAAGCAAAGTTGATGTATGCGATCAACTCGGGACGGAAGTTTTCTCTCCCGCACACTATTCTCTTCCATATGTACGAGCAATGTCAAAAGACAAAGGACAATTGCCTTATCTGGTGCAGTGACCAAGATCTTGAGACACATGAACATTGAACCGCCACATACATTTTGTGTTCGACCGTGTGATAAGATGGTGGTAGGGTTGAAAATGTTAATGAAGATGCGTCTGCAAGAACTCTCTAAGGCAATGGAGAAATTCAAAGTGAAATCTCTAGTTCCGTCTGCCTCAAAGAGAAAAGGAAAGGAGGCCATTGGTGCTCCATCGAAAAAGAAGAAAAGAACTCTCATCCTGGAGGATGAAGATGAAGATGAAGATGATGAAGATCCCTCTATCCAAGCTCGACAAGAACCCGGACGTTTTGTGTCTCAACCGACAGAACTTCGGCGGAAGCGAGAGAAGAAGAAGAGCGAGAACGAGAGAAGAAGAAGAACGAGAGAGAGAAGGAGAAAGAAGTTGAAGAAGAAGGAGAAGGAGAAAAAGAAAAGTCTGCGATGAATGCGGAGAGAAGGAAATCAAGAGCATGATCATCACTCTTCCTCTTTCGATGTCCTAGAGACGGGGAGTTGGCGAGCAAGAGAGGTCTACACCTCATGCTGCGTCGGTGAAGATCTAAGACAATCTCGAGAAAACCCGGAAGAAGTTCAGGTCTCTCAATTGCACGAGGAAGGTCACGATACGTCGAACCAAATCGCAAGACTTAACGAAGCGCCATCGTACGCATACACACCTTCGAGAAAGCCAATGCTAGTACACGAGACGGAAGATTCTGCAGATTTTCGTCGTATCATGGATATTCTTACGGAAATGCGTGGCCGGATATATGCTCGGGTGTGAAATCCAAGCCTTGAAGAATCTTTGGACAAGCATCTTGATCTCTGGAAGATAAATTCAAAGACCTCGCTCGCATCTTCAAGCCAATGCTAAGGAGAAGAGGTAGCTCAGCGAGGAAGACTGAAGAAGCTCGAAGGAGTAGTCCAGTCCATTGGGGATTTCCGGATCGTGCGCATTCCCAAGCGGACATGACTCCTTTCTCACCCTTTTTAATGCTTTGACAAAAAGGGGAGAACCAATTTGAACCAACAACTTTTTCAATATCTTTTAAAACTTTAGTGGTTATGTTTATGTTTGAGTATGACTTGAGAACTTGAACTTGAGTGTGAATTTGTTGAATTAGCTGTGGATTGTGATGCTTGACTGGTTGCATTTATTTCAAGTGTTGTTATATGGTGTTACTCATGAAAGACTAACCAATTTTACGTGGATGAGAGTCTGGTTGTTTTATTAATCTTTATGAGTTAGCCATATTGCTTGAGAAATGTTTTTGCAGGTCAAAGTTGTTCAAATCTACAAGAAAGTTTTGTCACCATCAAAAAGGGGGAAATTGTTGGAGAAATCTTTCCAGAATATTTTGAAGCTGACAAAACGTTTCTTTCAGTCTAAGTCTGGATGTTCGGAGACCGACAGTGTAAAGTCTGAAGACTTTGTACTCTCGAGATTCAAGACTCAAGACTCAAGACTCAAGACTCAAGACTCAAGACTCAAGACTCAAGTCTCAAGACTCAAGACTTAAGTCTATTCTCACTGACAGTCTTTCTAATCCAAGTGACAAAGGAAATCCAAAGCCGAGGTAAATGGTTGAGGATTCGATCCTATCCTACGGAAAAGATTCTTTGGTTGGATAAATATTTCGGATTCTTTGATTCTCATCTAAGATCGATTGAAGATCCGTTGGTCGACGAAATAATCTTGGAATGTTCTATTCTTGGAAACCAAGATCGATTGTATGGGCGAACGGGATTGATGGGCTATCATCGAGATTCCTTAAATAGCTCGGATGATCTTCTTGATTGATTCCGTCCAAACGGGTAGATTGGAGGAATTCCTTTGGTAAGTGCCAACGGCTATGATGGCATAAAGGAGTATAAAAGGAAGACGTTCTAGTTGTTTTAAGTGTGTGATTGATAGAAAAATTCCAGTACGAAGAACCTTGATTGTTAGTCGATACGGTTCGAGCGAAATTGTATACACGAGAGAGTGTTTATATTTGGTGACACCTTGAGTGAGTGTGGTATATTATCTACACCTAGAAATCAAGGAAGATCAACAATTGTAACAGCTCTTTGATCATAGTGGAATCCAGCCAATTGGCTGTTCGGTGCGAGAAAGAGTGGACGTAGGCTTGAATCAAGCCGAACCACTATAAACCGAGTGTTCAATCCTCTCTTTCCCTTACTCAGTCTTGCGATTGAATTTTTAACTGTTGCAAATCCTTTAACTGTTTAAATATTGTGCAATCTTCAAAGAAATTATTTATATACCTATTCACCCCCCTCTAGGTTCTCGTACTAGCTATATCACCATGCACAAATTTTTAGAGAATTGATGTCGACTTTGACTTTTTGGGAGACGGCCGACTTGGAGTCAAGTCATTGGGATGCCGATGGACAATTTTTTAGTGGAGAACACTTTAATATGTGTGAGAAGACAAGCTCATATAATATATTAAATATATGTTCCTTAACATGACAAGCTCCAAGTAGTAGAATTTGTGCTTTCCCATTTCCTTTTCAAGTACTACTAAAATTAATAATTGATGGTTACATTTACCGTGATGGTAAATGAAACTACAAACACATGATATACATGGTAAACGACCATATAGAACAATAATGGGTGGCATTCACTATAATTCCTTCCCTTTCTCTCTATAAATGCCTTTTGTCTGCTCTTAAGAATCCACTCGAAGCCAACTTCTCAGAATTTGAACAATACACCCAAGCCAATAACTTGAAGCCTAATCGAGTGGCGTTCATGTGCCATATACCTTTTGTTTTCAATATCGTCATCATTCATGGCGGAACATGATAGTGTAAGAGTGCTTGTACTAGTAAGTCTGTTGTTGATTTTAGACCATGCGTGTGTATGCTTGTGCAGAAATGAAAGCTCATCCTCAATTTGCTTTGGAGACGAAAGGGATGCTACTCCAGCTCAAACAAAGTCTCTCAAACACATATCACATCCTTTCTTCATGGAACATCGAAGATTGTTGCCAGTGGACCTGAGTAAAGTGCGACCGAGCAAATGGACATGTCCTCATGCTCAAGATCACACCAGGATACGATTTCCCATTTGATCATATTTCTTTCACAACAAGTGAATTGAACTCGTCTTTGCTGAACTTGAGATATTTGAGCTACCTAGAGTTGAGCAGGATCTATTTTGAAAAGGCAAACATACTCAATGATATCGGCTTGATGAAGCAATTGAGGTACCTTAATTTATCCTACTCTTTTGGTTTTGCAACTTTTCCTAGTGAATGGGGAAATCTTACTCAGTTGCAAGTCCTCGATCTCCGTAGTGATTATCACGTGGGTGTTGTTGATGACATTCAGTGGGTTTCCCATCTTGAAGCATTAAAGTACCTTGACATGAGCAGCCTGAATTTTACTAAATATGGAGACCCCATGCGGGTGATCAATATACTCCCATCTTTATCTCATTTAAGTCTATCATATTGTGGGCTTTATGACTTTCGCCTAACAACTCATCTTGATCTTCAGTACCTCGATCTTTTAGAGAATTTTTTCCAAGTTTCCATCCCAAGCACTATATTTCAAAACATGACTTCTCTTCGATACCTTGATCTTTCATCGAATTTTTTCGAAGGTCCCATTGCAAGCACTATAATTCAAAACACGACTTCTTTTCAGCATCTCGATCTTTCAGGGAACCATTTCAACTCTTCAATGCCAAGGTGGTTTGATAACTTGAGAAGTCTTGTCTATCTCAATCTTGAAGGAAATCTTTTGCAAAGCATGGAAGGAGGGTTGTTCTCTTTCTTAAGGAACAATCCATCCCTTGAGTCACTATTATTACAAGAAAACAACCTTCATGATGAGTTATCTTCAGTCGAGGGAAATTCTTCAGGGCTTATTGGGAAAAACTTGGAGCTATTGGATATGAGTGAGAATTTTCTCCGAGGAGCTTTGCCAGATTGGCTGGTGCACTTGAAAAACTTGACATGGCTTGACCTATCATTTAATCAATTACATAGAACCATATCGTCACCATATGGTTGGTTATGCTTGGAACACCTTGATCTTTCTCATAATCAATTGACGGGGAATATTCCAGAGGCATTAGGAAGATTGCAAGTCTTATGGTCTTTAGATCTAAGTAAAAATCTTCTTAATGGCACCATTCCACATAGTCTCGAGCAACTTCAAAATCTTCATATTTTAGATCTTTCAGGAAATTCCTTGAGGGGAATAGTTTCCGAAATCCACTTTGCCAACCTCTTGAAGCTAGAGTACTTAGATATCAGTAACAACTATTTATCTTTCGAGGTGGATTCCGATTGGATACCACCCTTCAATTTGACTTCCATTGTGATGATGTCTTGCGATTTCAGAAAGGAATTTCCACAATGGATAAAAACGCAAGGCAATGCATAAGAGATACTGTTGTCCAACTCATCCATCATAGGAGTTCTCCTTGATTGGCTAGGTCTCATGTCATTCAACACCCTAGATCTCTCTTACAACCAAATAAATGGACCTCTACCAAAATTTCATCCTAAACTATTCTACTTAGATCTCTCTCACAATTTAATCTTAGAACCTATTCTGCAAGATATTGCCCGAGCGATGCCTTATATAAGTTCCTTGAAACTGAATGATAACCTCTTAAGTGGTCCAATACCAACCTCATTATGTGAGATGGAATTTTTGGGCGAGTCACATCTTGAAAGGAATGAATTAGTTGGCAAAATACTTGATTGTTGGAAGGCAAACATTTTGAGTCTCATTGATCTATCGTCCAACAAGTTGTCTGGAGTCATACCGAGTTCTTTGGTAAATCAAACTCGACTTCTATCAATATACTTGAGCAATAACAATCTCCAGGGAGAAATACTTGTGACTATGAACTATTGCAGGAACTTGCTAGTTTTGGATCTTAGTGAGAACAAAATCTCTGGAAGTGTTCCACATTGGTTTGGAACAAGTTTTCAGTTTCTATAGATTCTAAGACTACGAGAAAACATGTTCAATGGCAATATTCCTTCACAACTATGCTCACTCCTTGCACTGCGAATGTTGGACCTAGCAGTGAATAATCTAACGGGAACGATTCCAAATTGTCTTGGCCATATGACAGGTATGAAACTGCCCAAAAACGTAGATGAAGGCAATGCGCTTTCCCCTACTTATGAGGCTGAACCTTCCGTGAATGACTCGATGCTTGCTACCCTCGATCCATTAATTTGGTATATACTGCATGTGGAGTAGGTTGTGAAGGGGATAGACCTTGACTACACAACACTCGCTCTACGACTTATGGTCAATTTGGATCTCTCAAGCAACAAATTGATTGGGCCAATCCCTGAAGAGCTTACCTTGCTCTCCAAATTACGAGGCTTGAACTTATCCCACAACTTTCTTTCTGGAGGCATCCCAACTATGATTGGACACATGAAATGGCTCGAGTCGCTTGATCTTTCGAACAATCACCTTTCAGGAACAATCCCACAAAGCTTTTCTGCGTTTAAATCACTGAGCAAACTGAACTTGTCTCACAACAACTTCACAGGGCTAATTCCCAAAGGAAATCAAATCCAGACCCTTGATGGTCCTTCCATTTATGCCGACAATCCTCTACTTTGTGGTGATCCTCTACAAAAGAAATGCCCCGGTGCTGAGGCCCCTCGAGTGTCAACAGAAGATCTTGATGAAGAAGGTGAGTTTGAAAAGGTTATGTTCTACATAGTCATAGAAATTGGGTTTGCAACTGGGTTTTGGGGAGTTATTGGAGTTTTGATGTACAAGAAGAATTGGAGACGCATCTACTTCAACTATGTGGATCGTAAAACAGACATGGTCTATGTGATTATTGTAGTGAAGGCAGCTGAGTTGAGGAGGAGATTGAGAAGAGCATAACAAGCCCATTCTCCACATCAGTCAGTCCAATCCTTTGTTGATCTCGCGAAGTTCTTGCTTTCTTCTTTAAGCAGAATCATCTTGTAGTTGGCTTGTTTCTCCTTGTGAGTAGTTACTAGTAGCCAATATTTTGTTTTCTTCAATTTCAAGCTTGTCCAAGCAAGCCGTCCATAAAACGACATGGTAAGTGCAAATCATGTATTTTGTAATTTAGTGTTGCCCAACTCTTTAGCAATACCTTGTGTTATCATAATCATGATATTATTTTGCTTGTCAATGTCATAAAACTATGTTAGCAATTCCATTTTATATTGTTTAAGCTTTTCCTGCTAAGTGCATGTTGAGAGTGATATGACATTAGTAAATGAAATTGTTAACGGCATAGTGCCCACCAATGTTCAATGTATTCCTTTCCTAGGCTATATTTCCCCTTTGAATTTTGAGACGTCAAAAGAAAAAAAAATGTATGTACATAGCATTATTTTTAAACATATGTCTCGAATTTGAGTTGTCTGCCTCAAAATGATTTACCGCACAAAGAAAAAGAAGAAGTTCCCACCCATTGAAAGACAAAAGGGAGGTGCAAAAAGAAAACAAAAGGAAATATTACGTTTATGGAATAGTTTTTGGAATATATATTTCAAGAAAATAACGATATTTTTCGATATTCGATTGAGAATGGCGTGAAAAATATTTTTCACTATTCATTATTAAATATGATTTTCGGGGGGAAAATTACCAAAAAAAATCAATTTTTAATTTTTTTAATCAACCAAAAAAAGTTTAATTTTACTTTTTACATATTTTTTAAAATGGAATTTAAATTATATTTTACTTTAAAAAAATCGAATTATTGTTATTTTTAATTATTTTTCTTTTTGTCTTCCTCTTTCTTCCTTCTTTCTCCTCCTTTGTCTTTGCCGCTGCGTGCCTTAGCGATGGATAGTTGCTCAGTGACGGATCAAAATGCGGATCGAAAAGCTCAAAGTAGAAAATATTTTTCTCACTTTTGAAAGTATTTTTTTTCTAATAACGTTAACATTTTCCTTGACTAACTCATGTTCCATCAAATAAATGCTGGAAAACATTTTCCTAAAGTTTCTTTTTTCTATGAAAACGAACGGAGATAGTCCTTTTCTTTTACTATGCCCAAAGTAGTTCATTTCGCTAGAGTGCAGCCGCCATGACTACCTTCGTGTTTTATAAGGAACTGCACGTTGAAGAAGATGGGCATCCTCCAGAAACTAGCACAAATACAAGCCTACAGTAGCAGCTCGTGGGAAAGGAAAATAAGCCGAAAAAATGACTCTTTGAGGAATCACAGGCAAGCCTCGACTCAACGGGTCGATGCCCGGACGACTTGACTTCTGCTCAAAACAACGAGACAAAACTATATCTCATTCGGGCATTTTATCGAACAGATCTCATTCAGGGTACGCTACTGAAATGAGTGGTTTTTGGCTCGACCAAGACTCAAGCCCGAGCCGAGACTCTCGCCAAATGGAAAACGACCCACACGACAGTCAAATGAAGGACGGTCGGGGCTGGAGTTCGTGTAAGCCGGACGGCCACGAGCTCCGGCCCGGCATGCCCAAGAACAGGGTCGAAGCTTACCAGAGCCTTGGCGCTGGAAAGGAGGGCCGGCAGCGGGTCGTCGGCAGCGATGCTGGCGCGGTGGCCGAAAGTCTCTCCCTCTAACTCCCCTCCCTCGCTCAAGCTCTGACATGCGGCTTCTCTCTCTCGAATCTCTCACTCTTCTATACGAGAAACCTCTTGCTCACGAATTTTTCTCTCTCCTTTTGTCTCCCTGGTATTTACAGGCGAGAAGCCCGATCGACGGAGGTGTTTCGGCCATCGTTCTGGGCAGGCCGACCAGGCCTCCCCTTGGCTGCTCTGCGGAGGGTGTCCGTGCGCAGAAGTGCAGGAGAGGAAGAAGGAAGGAAGGTGGGGAACGGAGAAGGGGCCCGGCTGGGGAGAAATTGATAGGAAATGGGCCCGACCCAGACGAAGGGGAAAGAAAAGGGGCTGGGGTCAGGCCCAGCCCCAAGCCATTTCGTTAATGCAAATGATCTTCATGCCGATGTGACATGCTATTCAATGTAAATTTTTTTGGGTAAGGTCAAATTCGCCTCTAATTTTCTATGCAAGTTATCCCTAAATATTTTGTCAAAATTTAGGTATCAACAAGATAATATTGTCCAATTGGCTCGGTGTCTTATCATTTCCGCCATTTTTTTTTGTTTTTATTATTGTATATTTCAAAACATGACTTCTCTCCGGCACCATAATCTTGCATCAAACCTTTTCAACTTTTCAGTACCAAGGTGGTTTGATAACTTGAAAAGTCTTGTTGATCTCAATCTGGCACAAAATCTTCTACAAAGCACTGAAGGAGGGTTGATCTCTTTCTTAAGGAACAAACCATTCCTCAAGTCACTAATTTTGGGTCATAACAAATTTCATGAGGAGATATTTTCAGTAGAGAAATTCTTCTAGGCTTATTAGGCAAAACTTGGAGCGATTGAGGTTAAATAATAATTTTCTTTGGGGAGCTTTGCCAGATCGGATGGTGTGCTTGAAAAGCCTGACAATACTTGACTTATTGTGTAATCAATTACATGGAGCCATCCCGTCATATGGTTGGTTACGCTTGGAAGAACTTGATCTTTCATATAATCAATTGATAGGGAATATTCCAAATGAATTGGGAAGACTGCAAGTCTTATCATTTTTAGAGCTCAATAACAATCTTCTAAATGGCACTATTCCACGCAGTCTCGGACAATTTAAAAATCTTCACACTTTAGATCTTTCAACAAATTCCTTGAGAGGAACAATTTCCGAAATCCACTTCTCCAACCTCTCGAAGCTATGGTACTTAGATATAAGCAACAACTATTTAGTTTCAAGGTGGATTCCAATTGAATACCGCCCTTCAATCTCTTGCACATTCGGATAATGTCCTACGAGTTTAGAACGGAATTTCTTTAATGGATAAAAACACAAGTCAATGCAATAGAGATAGTTTTGTCCAATGCCTCCATCACTGGAGCTCTCCTAGATTGGCTAGGTCTCATGTCATTCTCCTACTTGAATCTCTCTTACAACCAAATAAATGAATCGCTTCCAAAATTTCCTTTCAATATGAATTCACTAGATCTCTCTCACAACTTAATCTTAGGACCTATTCCACGAGATTTGGCCTAGCGATGCCTTATTTGGAGTCCTTGTATCTAAATGATAATCTCACTCCAATACCAACCTCATTATGCGAGATAGAAGTCCTAGACGTGTTGCACCTTGGAAGGAATGATTTAGTTGGCAAAATTCCTGCATGTTGGAAGGAGAACATGGTGAGGGTGCTTGATTTATCATCTAACAAATTGTCAGGGGTCATACCGAGTTCTTTGGGAAATTTTTTTGAGCTTGGGTCATTACTCTTGAACAACAACACTCTCCTTAGAGAAATTCCTGTGACTATGAGCAATTGTATAAACTTGCTGATTTTGGATCTTGGCAAGAACAAAATCTCTAGAATTGTTCCACATTGGTTTGGACCAAGGTTTCAGTCTCTATAGATTCTTAGATTACGAGAAAACATGTTCACTGGCAGTATTCCTCCACATCTATGCTCACTCTCTACACTGCAAATATTAGACCTAACAATGAATAATATAACAGGAATGATTCTAAATTGTCTTGGCTATATGAAAGGTATGAAATTGCACAAAAGCACATATGGAGGTGACCCACTCCCCCCGCTTATCAACATGCACCTCCCATGCTTGCACCAATGACTAATATCATCATGCCTCCAATGGATTGGAATCAAGAGCATGTGAAGCAGGTCATCAAAGGGATGGACCTTGACTACACAACACTTCATCTTTAGCTTATGGTAAAATTGGATCTCTCAAGCAACAAATTGATTGGGCCAATCCCTTAAGAACTTACCTTGCTTTCTAAATTGCGAGGCTTGAACTTATCTCGCAACTTTCATTTTGGAGACATCCTAACTAGGATTGGAGACATGAAATCACTAGAGTCACTTGATCTTTCGAATAATCACCTTTCAAGAGCAATCCCACATAGCTTTTCTGCATTTACATCACTGAGCAAACTAAACTTGTCACACAACAACTTCACGGGGCCAATTCCAAAAGGAAATCAAATCCAGACCCTTGATGATCCTTCCATATAGGCTGACAATCCTCTACTATGTGGTGATCCTCTACCAAAGAAATGCTCCAGTGCAAAGGCCTCTGAAGTGGCAGAAGAAGATACCAATGAAGAAGGTAAGCTTGAAAAGGTGATGTTCTACATAGCCATAATGCTCGCATTTGCAACTGGGCTTTGGGGAGTTATTGGAGTTCCGCGTCTACTTTGACTATGTGGATTGTAAAATAGACATGGTCTATGTGATTGTTATAGTGAAGGCACCCGAGTTGAGGAGGAGATTGAGGAGAGCATAACAGGCCCGTTCTCCACATTGATCAGTCCAATCCTTCATAGATCTCGTGAAGTTCTTGCTTTCTTGTTTAAATAGAATCATCTCTGAGGTTGGCTTGTTTCTCCTTATGAGTAGAAGCCGATATTTTGTTTTCTTCAGCTTCAAGCTTGTCCGAGCAAGTCATCAATAAAACAGCATGGTAAGTGCAAATCATATTTCATTTTGTAAATTTAGTGTTGCTTAGCTCTTTAGCAGTGCTTCTTTCTATTATACTCGTGATATTTTGCTTCTCAATCATGTAAAAATATATTAGCAATTCCCTTTCATCCTGTCTATGCCTATGCTGCTAATTGCATGTTGAGGGGGACACAACATCAGGACATGAAATTGTTAAAGGCGTAGTGCCCACTGATGTTCAATGGATTCCTTTCCCAAGTCATGTTTACTTTCCTCAATCTTCAGACACAAAAAAACATGCATGTAAACAATATCAGAATGAAGGTCTCGGGAGAAGTGGAGAAAAAAATTCTACACAAGGAGAGTACATACGGTGGATCACTGTATGATTAAATAGTAGCATCTTGTCGTTTGTTTTCCCTAGAGGCCAATTCCCTCTTCCTTGATTCCCCTGCTGGAGTTGGATCTTCTATCCTCAGCGTTGCCGAGTCAATCGGAGATAATAGCACTGGTCGGGACTTATGACTTGCTCTACCTTCTTACGATTTTACGCTGAGTTTATTTTTTTGTCTTCCACTCTATACTTTCTTTTCAATAGTCTAAGTTGTTTCCTTTTCATTCGATCTTAGCCATGGACAGTCACGCATTCTTAAATAAGTGGCTTGGCATCTTTCTGAAATTTCAAAGACAGAGAATCCTATGTTGCCCGACAGAGCTATGCAGGTATGCGTGTTCTGTGGCCATTTAACTCTATAACGTAATGTTAGGTCACTCACGGTTCAAATAAAGAGCACCTACTTCGGGACGTTATATATCTCAATTTGCTCGACTGATTGTAAATCAAAACAAGGGGATCGTTGCGACCAATTATCAATCTGAAGGGAATATTGGCAAGACGATCAATACCGAGTCTAAATGTCAAAGCACATCCATTTTCACTGTCAAACTGGACGAAACTATTGTTCTGTTCTTAGGTAAAAAATTTTAGTTAGGAAATCCTTCCCTCAACAAAGAAACTGGAGAACCTGGAATGGCCGATTGCTTGCGGAATAACGGGTGAATGTCAGACATTACATACAAAAACATAAGGAACTTTTGTGCTGTTGATATGCATTCTGTCGGCTGATGTGAAGCCTGCGGTGAAGAATATAGCAATGAATTTGGAGATGTCAATTATTTTAACCTATATATCGGACCACCTGCGAGCCCCGTACATGTGAGATTGATCCTAAATTTATTCTTAGAGGCTCCACGAGAACACTTTGATACCTATCCTTTTCTTTTCTGCAAGTAGGATTTGACGTACCGAGATGGCTACTCGGATGACGACACTATTGATTACATGAAGAGGAAAGAGGCGCAGGAAGCTTTCCATGTTGACCCCTCCTATGTTCCAGGGAGCTACAACATGCTGAAGAGGTATTGTTCATGATACAAAAACTTGGCTCAAATCAAGGGCATGGAAAATTTCTAGAGAATAGTAACTCATGTGGTTTGGCTTATGCAGTGTCCAGGTTTGAAAGAACTACTAGGCTACTGAAATGCCTTCGTTTATGTTGCCAATTCTTAATGAACTCAAAGAGGCCCGTTTGTGGATTTGGATATATAGGTAAGGTGTATTATAAGTAGGGAAAATTATGCCAATGCATTTAATCTCAAGCCTGCAGCATTTGATTAATTTGAGAAATATTCGTGATTGTGTTGAATTGATAGGATTAGTGCATAAACATTCATTAATGAAGATGAATATTTTCTTCTAATACATTATCAAGAGGCCTTTTTTCCTGTTTTAGACATCGGTACTACAGTATCTGTTTTCAGAGATTAATGTTTCTTTTTTCCTTTTGAGCAGTGGGACTATAGATATAGCCATTCCCTTGTCGATGACTCGGTACAACATCGGAGCACTTAAAATCAAAGTACGGGAAATATGATACTCCTAGAACAATAATAATTTGGCGAGCGCAATTACAAATCAAGTTGAAGAAAAGCTTTCATGCAGTAGCTCACAGTAGAGATAGGGAGTTTTTTTACCCTTCCTCTATTTTGTACATCATGATTCATCTGTAATATTCAACCAAACATTTGACTCACTGTGAGTCATCATAATCGGTCAACCAAATGCTCAACCGGATTGCTTCTGGATCATCGTTCGACATACATCTCAACTGATATCGTCACAAGTTGAATCTTACAAGGATGGTTAGAGATGCCGCTAGACGACTATGATGGACATAGGGCAAAGGTGTTTTTCGTCTGCCATTGTCTTGTGAGAGAAGAAGGGGGGGGGGGGGGGGGGGGGGAATAGAGAAAGATGCATAGAAATGTACGGATGAACTCGAGCTTGCTCATATTACAAGAGGCCTTCTTTTGTTTTGTTGCACTTCCACTCGCACTCTTAGGCTGCGTTCGTTTCACGGAAAATTGACCATCTCCGGAAAATATTTTCCCAGAAGTTATTTTCCAGGAAAATTGCTATATTTTCCAATATTCGGCTAATTCTTAAATTTTGAGTGGAAAACATTTTCCACCGTTCGTTAACTAATTTCTTTTTTTTCTTTTTTTTTTCCTTTTCTTTTGCCTTCTCCTTCCTCCTTCCTCCTCCCTCTTCCTCTTCCTTCCTCCTTCTTCCGCCGCCGCTCCTCCTTCTTCCTCCTTCTTCCTCCGCCGCCGCTCCTCCTTCCTCCTCCTTCCTCCTTCCTCCTTCCTCCACCGCCGCTCCTCCTTCTTCCTCCTCCTTCCTCCTTCCTCCTTCCTCCGCCGCCGCTCCTCCTTCTTCCTCCTCCTTCCTCTGCTGCCGCACGCCCGAAAATGGTGAGCGGATCTGGCGAGGCCAGAGCTCCGCCTCGCCCGATCTGGTGAGGTTCGAGCTCGCCGAGCTCGGGCGAGCTAGCCTTCCACAGATCGGGCTAGGCGGAGCCTCGCCGGCCCGGGGCGGAGCTAGCTGGCTCGCGATCGCGGCCGGCCGCGCCGGTCGCCGGTGTCGCCGCCGCATTTGTCGGGGCCGGCCACCGTCCAAGCTAAAGGAAGAAAAATAAAAAGGAAAGAAAGAAAAAAAAAGCAGGGGAAGTTGTGGAAAACATTTTCCACAGCTTTGCATGTAAATTTTCCAGTCAACGGAAAATGTTTTCCGTTAACCGTGATTTTCCGCCACTCGAACACTGGAAAATCCGGAAAATATTTTCCTGGAAGTTATTTTCCGCGAAACGAACGGAGCCTTAAAAGCAAATGATTATAATTCTGTCAAAATACTCTTTCGAAAATTTTGTGATATGGTTGATAGTGCCAGAAAAGGCCCATCATAAAATTGAACTGGGACAGCCCATGTGGTTTGGCCAAGGTTAAAAGGCCAGAAGGGCCATTCTTGTCGCAACCGCCACATTTGAAGGACTAATCATTGCCATTTAAGTTGTCTCATCTAACTCTCGAGCAATCTCAAAGTTCTTGAAATTTCTCGGTACACTCAATAACCCCCTCGAGTTATCGCACATCTATGAATAGCAGCCCGTGGTGAGTTCGAGACACACAGTCACGCCCCCACACAAGCACTCGTCTCCCTCAGACTGTCTCCTCACCTATTCTTTTTCAGCAGGCGACGAAAAAAGCGGAGATAGAGGCGTCTCGAAAGATAGCAAGATCCAGGCTGCAATGCGCCGACTTAGACTTGGGCCTTTGATTTTTAGGCCTGTGTCACTTGGGCCTGCACATCACAGCGCCTTCCCTCGAGCTCCCTCTCGTCCTCCCTCATTTTTCTTCCCTCTCTCTCCCTCTCTCTCACTCTCCTCTCTTAGCCGCTCCTCTCGAAAATCTTCCACCAAATCTCTTCTTCTTCAAGGTAGCAGCAGCAACCTCACTCAGATCTAGGGCGGGGTCATGCCCTACTGGGATCTAGGCCAGCAGGCCCTAGTCAGGGGCTGCCAAGGCCTCGCCCAGGGCCGGAGAGGGTTGCCGGGCTTCGGCAAGGCTCAGGCGACCTCCACCGGCCCTTCCTGAAAGCTATTGCGGTGACCATCACCGAGGCTTCGCCAAGTCAAGGGATAAGTTTCATTTTCTTTCTTTTTGTAACGTTAGTTCTTTTAGCTCTAATTTAATTTATATTTTTAAAATATTTTTCTAACACGGCTCTTGATGGGTGCAACACCATCTCTACGTGTCTTAAGAAAGTAATGAAATAAGATATGTCAGCATTTTCCATTAACTAAACTAGGTGGAGTCAATAAAAAGATTCAATTGAACCAATTCGACAAGTTTTAAAATTTGATTGCACATTTAACAAGTTTTAGAACTCCATTACATCTTCGTGATAAGTTTTAGGGCTTATGATACACAAATCTTTAGAAAAATTGGAACTTCCCATGCAGAGATGTTTTAATACACACCTGGGATATTCAGGTTGTACTATTATTTAATTGCGATATTTGCGCATTCATTTTCAATAGGTGGCATGCCATAAAATAAATGTTTTAATGCGCATCTAGGATACTTAGGCTGTACTATTATTTAATTGCGATATTAGCGCATTCATTTTCAATAGGTGGTATGTCATAAATTGGAAATGAAAAAATCATATCTTGCTTGTTAGTAATTTTAGATTGGATGGTCCTTAAAAAATTTATAAAAACATGGGGGTGCATTTAAAGAAACAAAAATAATGATTACATTGCCTTTTTTATTGCGTAATATTAAATATTTCCATGTTAATCGGCTCATTTCAAGAAAATACGTTGTTTAGTGCATTATTTACATAGCAATCATATTTGCGTATTCACTCTCCTTTTACGTATAGCTGTTGAGGTCCTTGGGCTTTATAATAAGATGTTGGATAATGTTGCCTGATACTTAGGGTCTTATCATTTCCTCCATTTACTTGCTTTATTATTGATTCATCTCATTTTATTGCTTGCCCCCTTATGTCTGACCATGTAGATTTGCATGTTTACGGATGAGAAAATATTGCATGGAAGGTACCGATAACAGACTATAGGTGAAACTCACGTAACCAAGTCTCCATGAAGAGTGTATGAGTAGTGGCTGATTAGACCTACTTTAGAATTTGCATTTATTGAAAGGACCTCAAGGCTTTAGACTTGGTGCTTGCGGGTCTTGCACTGCAAGTCTCGGCCTTACCTTTGGTGCTACGACTTCGTTAGCATGTCACCTATTGCTTGGCTTATGGCAGGGGGCAAAGCCAAGCACTTACGCTGTTTCAACTTGAAGCTCTATGATAGTGAGGATGAGACAAGAGACTATGCAACGCGCGATAATCATTGACTTGGAGTTATCTGTAGACTTTCGATTTACCAAACATCAATTGACAGAAACATGTAACTCCCCATTCCATTTAAGATAGGCTAGATCACAAAGGACTCGTGGAAAGTGTAGAAACAAATCTACACTTGTGTTAATACACAACTCTGCTTGGTCACTTGCTCTTCAGACTTTTACTAAATCATCATTGCTGAAATTAGTCCACATCCAATCTAATGAATAATTTATCTCCAGTTTGTAACATGTCTCATGAGACGCATTAGTTATAAGATCTAGAGTCCCATATAAGATGAGAGAAAGTTGGTAATGTCACTTATACACTAGTAAATTGCCACCAAATGAAACACATTTTGAGGGTTTGATTCTTGTTATTCGGGCTAAAGGACCACATTAACTATTTGATGCCATCATCATTGGCGTGAGTTTCTAAGAATCAATGGAATAAGACCCGTAATACAATAATAGAGAGTTGCCGTATTAACGAGGGTTGAAAATTAGATTTCAACCAATATGTACAACGAGAGCTCGTTATTCCCCACATCGTCGTTATCTTAATAAATAAGTGAGAAAAGCCATTTTTATCAAATCAAGACCTCCTACACAATAATAGAGCACAATTGGAACAAGAGACTTGAAATACCAGACCTTTGCACGTCTGATTGCAAAGTTTTTTTTGTAGTAGTCACCAGCGATGTCACCAGCGGACCGCCATAGGTGCGCATGTTGCTCAGATCAAGATTAGATGACGAAACCAATAAGAGACTTTTCTCTTCTTCCCACTAGGAAGCTTAATCACATAGCAACTTATATTTTCTGGTATAATCCTACTTTAATCACAGCGAAATTCCTCAATTTCTCCATATCACTCATTTGTGAGGTTCTTGCTAATTTTAAAGCAAGAATAAATCTCATAATCAATCAAGTGTAAATAATGTTGCAACTGATAGGGCTTGGGGGAGCTTGTGTCAAGCATGAGTGCGCATCTCACAAGAGAGGTTCGCTCGATAATCCGCTCAAATGTCGTTCATCTCTAAAGGGTCACAATAGAGAGTAATAAAATATGTAGTTATCAAGCCATGGACAGTTTAAATTTTTAAAACAATTGACAATGATCTTGCAAAATATCATTGCTTGTCCAACCCTCAAAATTCTCCTACTATCTTGTCATCCTCCAATGAACAATTGATATCAATAGGAAAATATAAAAGAGCGATCTTTCATCACAAAAGAGATTCACAAGAATCGATTAACATTGTACTGCTATTTTTCATGGTTCCTTCATAATTAACATCTCAAAGGCGCACTTTTGAAAAGAAATGCGAATACGTACTCAAAATCCATTATGAGCATTTGAGTTGTGGCTGAATTAGGCGTACTTAAAAACCCTGCTAGAATTTGCATTCATACAAAGTAAAATACAGCCAAATGAATATAGACAGACCCAAGTCGTTGCGTAGCATGACGACAGGGACCTCAAGACTTTTTGACTTGGTGTTTGCAGGTCCTGCACTACAAAAGTTGGCCACACCTTAAGTTTTTCCACAATAATGCCGTTGGTCCAGCGCCACCAAAGTGCGTCCGTGTTGGTGCTCCTGACTCAGAGCAATGATAGTGAGGCGTGGCTACTTGCACTTCTGGACTAACTGAGGATGAAATTAATAGACTATGCGACCAGCGACAAGTTGATTTGGTTTGGACTTATTTGTGGACTTTCAATTCTCGAAACTTTGATTGGAAGGACGTGTAACTTCCCATTCTAATTTTTCCAATTGAAATGTGGAGCGATAATCGTTGAGTCAACAGTAATTTGTAGACTTTCAATTTACCAAACTTTGAAAGAAACATGTAACTTCCCATTTCAATTGAAATCCACAGTGATAATGGTTACATTTTCCCAGAACTATAAGATGGGCAAGATCACAAGGGACTTGTGGAAAGTGCATAAACAAATCTACACTTGTGTTAATACACAACTTTGCTTGGTCACTTGCTTTTGGCATTTAGCTAAATTATCATTGCTAAAATTAATCCACATCTAATCTAACGAATAATCTATCTCCTGTGCAAAGTATGCCTCGTGAGACGGATTAATTACAAGATCTAGATTCCCATATAAGATGAGAGAAAGTTGGTAATGTCACTTATACACCCGTAAATCATCACCAAATGGGACTCCTTTTGAGGGTGTGATTATCGTTAACTAAGCTAAAAGATCACATTAACTATTTGATGCCCTTGTCATCGGCGTGAGGTTTTAAGAAAAATGGAACAAGACCCATAATACAATAATAGAGAATTACCGTATTCATGAGGGTTGAAAAATGGATTTCAACCAATGTGTTCAACAAGAACTCCTCATTCTAAACATAGCCGTTTTTATCAAGTCAAGACCCACGGCACAATAAAGAAACTTGAAAGATTAGACTTTTATGCGTTTTGATTGCAAAGTTTCACTAGCGGTATCGCTGAAGGATCGCCATGGGCACAAATGTTGCTCAAATCAACATTAGATGATGAATCCGACGGACTTTTGTCTTTCTCCCGACTAAGCAAGCTTCATCACATAGTAACTTACATTTTCCGGTGAAATCCTACTTTAATCACAGCGAAATTCTCAATTTCTTCATATCACTCATTTTAAGATTAACTTCAATTTATTTGTGAGGTTCTTGCTAATTTTAAAACAAGAATAAATGTCATAATCAATCAAGAGTAAATAATGTTGGGACCGATAGGGCTTGGGAGAGCTCGTGTCAAGCACAAGCGCCCATCTAGCAAGAGAGGTTTGCTTGATAATCTGACCAAACGCCTCAGGGATGTCATTTGTCTCTAAAGGGTTGCAACAGAGAGTGATAGAATATTCATTATCAAACTACGCTTTCATAGAATAGTTAAAATTTTTAAAATAGTTGATAATGATCTCGCAAAATATTACTGTTTGTCCTGTGCTTAAAATTCTCCTACTATCTTGTCATCCTCTGATGAATAATTGATATCAATAGGAAAATTTAAGAGAGGGATCTTTCAACCCAAAGAAGATTCACAAGAATCTATTAATATTGTTGTGCTTTTAGTTTACTCTTGCTAATTTTCATTGTTCCTTCATAATAAACATCCCATAGAAGCACTTTTTAAAAGAAATGTGAATACATACTCAAAATCCATGTGAGCATTTGAGTGGTGGCTGAGTTAGGCGTACTTAAAACCGTGTTAGAATTTGCATTCATACAAAGGAACATGCAATCAGATGAATATAGACAGACCCAAATCGTTGCATAGCATGACGACATGGACCTCAAGACTTTTTGACTTGGTGCTTGCAGGTCTTGCAGTGCAGAACTCGTCCATTCCCGAAGTTTTTCCACAATAATGCTGTTAAGTCCAGTGCGTGCATCTTCGTTAACTTGTTGTCTATTGCTTGGCTTATAGCTGGGGGCAAAGCCAAGCACTTGCTCTGTTACATAAATATAGACCCAATTCTAAGATTCAGAGCCCCATATAAGATGAGAGAAAGTCAGTAATGCCATTTATACACCTTTAAATCGTCACGAAATGAGCACTCCCTTCAATGGTTTGAGTTCTTGTTGTCTTGAACTAAAGGATCACATTAACTATTCAATATACTTGTAAGCAAGACTTACAATAAAATAATAGAGAGCTGTTGTATTTGCAAGGATGAAAAAAGGATTTCAACCAAAATGAAAAACAAGAACTCATCATTCTCAATGTCGTCGTCATCTTATTAAATGAGCAAGAAAATCCATTTTTGTATAGTCAAGACCCACAACATAATAGTAGTGCACAATTGTAACTAGAGACTTGAAAGATCAGACTTTTGCGTCTCGCAAAGTTTTCTGTAGTTGTCATTAGAAGTGTCCCTAGAGGACCACCATGGGCACGCATGTTGCTCAGATCAACATGAGACGACGAATCCGACGAAAGCCTTTTTCTTTTTCTTCCGACTAAGGAAGCTTCATCACGTGGCAACTTCCATTTTCTGGTGAAGTCCTACTTACATTAGAGTCAACTTCCTCAATTTCTTCATATCACTCTTTTTAAGCTTGACTTCAATTCATTGGTGAGGTTCTTGATAATTTTATTTCTTATTTTTGGAGAAAATTACCGAAACAATCTTAAATTTATTGCAATTGTGCCAATTCAATCCTAAACTTTTTTTTTTGTCAATTGAGTTCTAAGCCTTTTACAATTGTGCCCATTCAATCATTCCAGCCAAAATTGGCCGACCACCGTTGACGTGATCGGTGGCCGGCACTGGCAATAATTTTTTAATAATATTTTTATTTAATTGAATTTTTTAATTAATTTTTATCTTTTTTCCCTTTTTATCTTCTTTTTTTCTCCTCCCTCCACCTTCCTCCTCCCTCCTTCTTCCTTTGACTCCGGTGACGGGCCAGGGGGTTGGCCGATTGTCGAACTAAGATGGCTGGGTGAGCTCACCTAGCTGTCGTTGGGCGAGGGCAAGCTCGCCCGGCCGCCACTAGCGAGGTGAGCCCTGGCTAGTGGCTGGGCAAGTAGCTCGCCTAGTGATGGCAAGGTGAGCCCTTATCGGATTTGGCAAGGGGGACCTCATTGTCGCTAGGTTTGGTGAGGCAAGCCCTTATTGGATCTAGCGAGGGCTCGCCCCGCTAGTAGCCGGGTGAGCTTGCCTAGTCGCCTCAATCCGGCAATCGGCTAGCCCTCTGGCCATCTTGAAGTACTCCCATCAGCCCAAGCACAAATTTTTAAAAAGATGATGTCAACTTTGATATTTTGGGAGATGGTCGACTTGGAGTCAAGTCATTGGGATGCTGATGGACAATTTATTAATGGAGAACACTTAAATATGTGTGAGAAGACAAGCTCATCTAATATATTAACTATACGTTCTTTAACATGACAAGCTCCAAGTAGTGGAATTTGTGCTTTCCCATTGCCTTTTCAAGTACTACAAAAATAAATAATTGATGGTTACATTTATCGTGACGGTAAATGAAACTATAAACACATGATATACATGATAAACGACCATGTAGAACAATAATGGGTGAAATTCACTATCATTCCTTCCCTTTCTCTCTATAAATGCCTTTTGTTTGCTCTTAAAGAATCCACTCAAAACCAACTTCTCAGAATTTGAACGATACGCCCAAGCCAAAAACTTGAAGCATAATCGAGTGGCGTTCATGTGCGCTATACCTTTTGTTTTCAATATTGCCATCATTCATGGCGGAACATGATAGTGTAAAAGTGCTTTTACTAGTAAGTCTGTTGTTAATTTTAGACAATGCGTGTGTATGCTTGTGCAGGAATAGAAGCTCATCCTCAATTTGCTTTGAAGATGAGAGGGATGCTCTACTCCAGCTTAAACAAAGTCTCTCGAACATATCTCACATCTTTTCTTTGTGGAACAACGAAGATTGTTGCCAACGGACTAGAGTAAAGTGCAACCAAGCAAATGGACATGTTGTCATGCTCAAGATCACGCCAGGATACAAATTCCCATTTAACAAAATTTCTTTCACAGCTAGTAAATTAAACTCTTCTTTGCTGAACCTGAGATACTTGAGCTACCTAGAATTGAGCAGGATCTTTTTCAAAAAGGCAAACATACTCAATGATATCGGCTCAATGAAGCAATTGAGGTATCTTAATTTATCTAACTCTTTTGGTTTTGTAACCTTTCCTAGGGAATGGGGAAATCTCAGTCAGTTGGAAGCCCTCAATCTCCATAATTATTATCACATGGGTGTTGTTGATGACATTCAGTGGGTTTCCCATCTTCAAGCACTAAAGTATCTTGACATGAGCGGCCTGAATTTGACTAAATTGGAGACTCCATGCGAGTGATCAACATACTCCCATCTTTATCTCATTTAAGCCTATCAAACTGTGGGCTTTATGACTTTCACCTACCTTCTCATCTTGATCTTCAATACCTTGATCTTCCACTGAATATGTTCAGAGGTTCCATCACAAGCACCATACTTCAAAACATGTCTTCTCTTCAGCAACTTGATCTTTCATGGAATTCTTTCCTAGGCCTCATCCCAAGGACTATATTTCAAAACATGACTTCTCTTTAGCACCTTGATCTTTCATCAAATTCTTTCCAATGTCTCATCTCAAGCACTATATTCCACAACATGACTTCTCTTTGGCGCCTTGATCTTTCATAGAATATGTTTAGAGGTTCCATCCCCGACACTATGTGTCAAAACATGACTTCTCTGTGGTACCTTGGTCTTTTGGGGTGTTTTATCAAAGGTCCCATCCCAAGTAGTATATTGTAAAACAAGAATTCTCTCCAGCACCTCGATCTTTCAAAGAATTTTTTTTGAGGTCCCATCCCAAGCACTATATTTCAAAACATGACTTTTCTTTGGCACCTTGATCTTTCATCGAATTCTTTCCAAGGTCCCATCTCAAGCACTACATTCCAAAACATGACTTCTCTTCAGCACCTTGATCTTTTATGGAATATGTTTAGAGGTTCCATACCCAGCACTATGTGTCAAAACACGACTTCTTTGTGGCACCTTGGTCTTTCGGGGTATTTTATCAAAGGTCCCATCTCGAGCGCTATATTTCAAAACATAAATTCTCTCTAGCATGTTGATCTTTCAGTGACCTTTTTAAAAGGTCCAATCCCGAGCGCTATATTTCAAAAAATGACTTCTCTCCAGCATCTTGATCTTTCATTTTATTGTTTCAACTCTTTAGTATCAAGGTGGTTTGATAACTTGAGAAGTCTTGTTGATCTCGATCTTGGACGGAATATTTTGCAAAGCTTTGAAGGAGGGTTGTTCTCTTTCTTAAGGAACAAACCATTCCTCGAGTCACTATCATTGAACTATAACAAACTTCATGAGGAGTTATTTTCAATTGAGGGAAATTCTTTGAGGCTTATCGGGAAAAACTTGGAGCGATTGAGATAGTGATAATTTTCTTCTTGATTGGAGCTTTGGAGCTTTGAAGGAGGGTTGTTCTCTTTCTTAAGGAACAAACCATTCCTCGAGTCACTATCATTGAACTATAAAAACTTCATGAGGATTTATTTTCAATGAGGGAAATTCTTTGAGGCTTACGGGAAAACTTGGAGCGATTGAGATAGTGATAATTTTCTTCGAGGACTCAATTACTTGAAAAACTTGGAACCAACCATCAATTACATGGAACCATCCTATCATCATATGGTTGGTTATGCTTGGTAAACCTTGATCTTTCTAATAACCAATTGATAGGAAATATTTCTACGGCCTTAGGAAGATTGCAAGTCTTATAGTCTCTACATCTCAGTAACAATCTTCTAAATGGTACCATTCCACACAATCTCGAACAACTTCAAGATCTCTACTGGTTAGATCTTTCAAGAAATTCCTTGAGAGGAACAGTTTCTAAAATCCACTTCGCCAACCTCTTGAAGCTATAATACTTAAATATCAGCAACAACTATGTAGCTTTCAAGGTGGATTCCAATTGGATACTGCCCATCAATTTGTGGTACATTAGGATGATGTCTTGTGATTTTAAAAATAAATTTCCACAATGGATAAAAACGCAAGTCAATGCAAAAGAGATAGTGTTGTCCAACTATCCATCATAGGAGCTCTCCTTGATTGGCTAGGTCTCATGTCATTCTACTCCCTGGATCTCTCTTACAACCAAATAAATGGATCTTTGCCGAGATTTCCTTTTGACCTATTGTTATTAGATCTATCTCTCAACTTAATCACAGGACCTATTCCGCAAGACATTGGTAAGGTGAAATAGGTCCTGTGATGCCTTATTCGAATTCCTTGTATCTAAATGATAATCTCTTAAGTGGTCCAATACAAACCTCATTACGTGAGATGGAAGCTATATATGAGTTGCACCTTGGAAGGAATGAATTAGTTGGCAAAATTCCTGCATGTTGGAAGGAGAGCCCTACGAATATCCTCAATTTATTATTCGACAAGTTGTCTAGAGTCATGCCAAGTTCTTTAGGAAATTTGACTATGCTTGTTTTATCACACTTGAACAACCACGGTCTCCATGGAGAAATTCCTATGACCATGGACCATTGTAAAAAATTGCTAATTTTGGATTTTGGTGAGAAAAAAAAAATCTTTGGAGCTATTCCACATTGATTTGGACCAAGCTTTCAATTTCTACAGATCCTTAGACTGCAAGTGAACATGTTCAATGGTATTATTCCTTCACAACTATGCTTACTCTCTACACTGCAAATATTGGACCTAGCAGTGAATAATCTGACAGGAGTGATTCCAAATTGTCTTGGCTATATGAAAGGTATGAAACTGAACAAAAGCATAGAGAAGGCAAGTCACTATCCCCTACTTATGACCTTGTACCTTGACTACAAAACACTTGATCTACAACTTATGGTCATTTTGGATCTCTCAAGCAACAAATTGATTGGGCTGATCCTTGAAGAGCTTACCTTGCTCTCCAAATTGCGACGCTTGAACTTATTCCGCAACTTCCTTTTTGGACGAATCCCCACTATGATTGGAGACATGGAATCACTCAAGTCACTTGATCTTTCGAATAGTCACCTTTAGGAACAATCTCATAGAGCTTTTCTACATTTACATCACTGAGCAAACTAAACTTGTCACACAACAATTTTGCAGGCCCAATTCCCAAAGGAAATCAAATCTAGGCCCTTAATGATCTATAGAAAAGAATCTGTATTTTCTTATTATCATCAAGTGATTACAAGGTATATATATACAGGAATAGGGGACCTAAATTAGGTGAGAAAATCAAGGATAGAAGACCTAATCTCTGTTAGTAACAAATTTACAACTAACAAAATCAAATCACATAATAAAATTAAATCAAATCAAATAATATCATATAATATCCCAAATGATTTGGGAGAGATTATAGGAGATTTTCCAACACTCTCCCTCAAGTTGGTGAGTGAATATCTTTCATGCCCAACTTGCTAATAATCTCCTTGAAATCTTGACACCAATAGACCTTTGGTTAGTACATCTGCTAGCTGATCTTTGCTAGGAGTGTAGGGAGTACTAATCAAACTAGATTCAAGCTTCTCCTTTTTAAAATTACTGTCTATCTCAATATGCTTGGTTCGATCATGCTGAATTGGATTGTGAGCAATGTTGATTGCTGATTTATTATCACAATAAAGTCTCATAATTCCTTCATGTTCCACTTTGAGGTCTTCAATAACAATCCTGAGTCACAAAAGTTCACATATCCCATTCACCATCGCCTTGAATTCAGTTTCAGCACTAGATTTAACAAACACATTTTGTTTTTTACTCCTCCAACTGACAAGATTTCCCCCTTGAAAAGTGTAATAGCTAGATGAGGACCTTCTATCTATTGGTGGCCCAGCATAATTTGCATCAATATAGACTTCAAGATTTAGCTTGTCGCCCTTTTTAAACAAAATACCTTTTCCAGAATTAGCTTTGAGGTAGTGAAGAATCCGGTAGTTAGCTTGCATATGTTCTTCTTTAGGATCATGCATGAACTAATTTGCAACTCCTACAACATAGGCTATGTTTGGCGTAGTATGAGATAGATAAATAAGCATTCCTACTAATCTTTGATATCTCCCTTTATCAACAATGGCACTCTCTTCGTGGCCATCCATTTTATGGTTTGCATCAATAGAAGTGCTCACCACCTTGCTATTGGGACATCCTGTTTCCTTGAGAAAATCAAGTACATACTTTCTTTAGGATATAAAAAAAAAAAAAAAAAAAAAAAACCTTTCTTAGAGTAGGCCACCTCAATTCCAAAAAAGCATCTCAACTTTCCAAGGTCTTTAATCTCGAACTATTGAGCAAGATTACTCTTAAGAGACTTTTGTTCAACTTCATGATTACCAGTCACAACTATATCATCTACATACACAAGTAGAGTTGTGACCATACCTTCATTTGAATGTTTGATGAATAGGTGTGATCCATTCTACTCGCTTGTAACCCATCTCAAGCATTGCCTTCGTGAACCTTCCAAACCAAGCTCTTAGGGACTATTTGAGACCATATAGAGTTTTGAGCCAACACACCTAAGTGTTTCCAAAGTCCTTGTCAAAACTTGATGGAGGCTCCATAAAGACTTCCTCCTTTAAATCTCCATGTAAAAACGTGTTCTTCACATCAAATTGCTACAAAGACCAACAAGAGAAAGTAGTTTATGTACTGTGTTCATCTTTGCTTCTGGAGCGAATGTCTCCTGATGATCCACTCCATAGGTTTGGGTATACCCCTTTGCAACTAACTTTACTTTATATTTCTCCAAGGTAGTATTAGCTTTGTACTTAAGGATATAAACCCATTTACATCCCACCACTTGCTTGCCTTTGGGTAAAGTCACAACTTCCCATGTATTCATTTCCTTTGTTATAGCTTCTATCCAATTCCTATCCTTAAAAGCTTCATGTACCGAATTAGGAACGGTAATTGAATCAAGAGTAGTCATAAAGGCTTTGTGTTGAGTAGATATTTTATGGTATGACACAATTTAGGAGATAGGGTGTTGGGTACATTTCCTAGTAGCTTTTCTTAAGGCAATAGGTAAATCCAAATCACTTAACTCAGGTTCATTAGAAAAAGGGTGAGTGATTTCATTATCTAATATCGGTTCGGATAACATGACTTGATTCAGTTCCAAGTCTAGCTTCATCCTTCTTGAATAAACTTGCAGTTTGGTTGGTTCATTCTTAGGAAGACTAGTGACGATGATGATGAACTAGGTAGAGGACTTAACGGGGAATTGGTCAGAGGACTTGATGGACTTGATGAAGGACTAGGTGGACTAAGAGGGCTAGGACTTGACAGAAATGATGAAGGAGACGAAGTAGGATTGGGCGATGCACTAGGTAGTGAAGGCAATGCTTCAAAACCACTATCTTCATTAGGAGTCTCTCCCTGAAGATAACGGTGGGAAGGAAAAAATGATTGGTTTTCATTAAAAGTGACATCCATAAAGATTAAAAAAAAAAAAAAAAAAAAAAACTTGACATATTAAAGGGTCATAGCATTTTTAACATTTTTGAGTATTAGAGTACCTAATAAAAACACGCTTTAGGGCACAACGGTCGAGTTTTTTTTTTTTTTTTTTTTGTTGCAATTATGAATATGCACAAATGCAACACAACCAAAAACCCGAGGGAAATGTGATATTTATGGGAGACATCAAGATAAAGGTAGGCAAGAGCTGTAAGGGACTTTTATTTCCTAAGGTTTTAAAAGAAACCCAATTAATAAGATATGCTGAAGTTAAAATAGCTTCCCCCCAAAAATGCTTTAAAATAGACATTTGAAAGAGAAAAGCCTGAGTAATATTTAGGAGGTGCCTATTTTTCCTTTCAGCTACTCCATTTTGTTGAAGGGTATTAACAGAGGAAGACTCATGAACAATACCTTGAGTTTGGAAAAAATAATTAGGATATTAATTGAAATATTCATTCCTATTATTAGACCTAAGTCTCTTAATTGACATCCTAAATTGATGGACTATTATTTTATGAAAGTTCTGAGAGATAGATTGAACATCAGATTTTTCTTTCATAAAATATAACTATGTAGTTTGAATACAATCATCAATAAAAGAGAAGCCATTTAGCTCCTGTAAAATTACCAATTCTAGACGGACCCCACACATCAGTATGGTTAAGAGAGAATGGTGTTGAAACCCTAACATTATTATTCAAAGGAAATGAAACACGATGATGTTTTGCAAGTTCATAAACTTCACAATGAAGATTTTCAACAGCAACATCTTTAAAAATAGAAGGAAACATAGTCTTAAAAAGACTAAACGATGGATGTCCTAATCGAAAATGGTGAAGCCAAATCTGAGATAAGTTGATAGGATTACAAGAGTTGTAAGAGGTATTATATCTCACAAGAGACCGACCACTTCTGCTCAAATCCTTAAGATAGTAGAGCCCATTCCGTTCCTTAGCAAATCCAATCGTCCTCCCTGTTTTCAAGTCCTGCAAAATACAATGATCAGTAGAGAAAAGCACCTTGTAATTCAGATTTGTGGTAAGTTGATGAATGGAAAGGAGATTGGTGGACAACTTAGGAACATAAAGGACATTGTCAAGTTTAAGTGAGGGATTTAGAATTATGGTTCATTGGTTAGTTATAGTAACAGGAGATCCATCTGCTATGGTAATACTCCTATTTCCTGGTAATGGTTTATAAGTTTGAATTTAGTGGGATCATGTGTCATATGGTTGGCTGCTCCTAAATCAAGAACCCATGAAATAGTGTACTAAGAATCTATTGAGTTGTCAGAAATTAAACACGCACCTAATTGAACTAATGAACACATATCAAAAGACTTAGATAGGTTTGTCAAGGAGAGCCATGATTTTACCAACTTCTTCTCTGTTAAATATCTCCTTGCATTGGGCTCCACAACCATAACATAATTGAGGAATCTTCTTTGTCCCATGTCTAAAGCTTAGGATCACCTTGTTCTAGACTAGTGCCTTCTAGATGACTAAGCTTTCCTTTTCCTTTAAGAAAAGTCCTCACAATCTGTGCCCATTGAAGATAATTTTTTCCATCCAATCAGTACTCCTTAATGTTAGTAAAATCTCTAATCAACGAGTTGGATTGATTTTGAGTAGAGGACCCAATTCGGTCGGAAATAGCCTTCCATGAATCTTCCATTCTAGCAACTTTAAGAACAGATTATAGGAGAAGACTAAGAAAGGATTGAGAAACAAGGGTGGTTGTCACACAATTGAAGGTCCGCAATAAGGCTGGTTAAGTTAGCTATAAGGGTGAAACAAACCGACAGTAATAAGGCTGAAAAAAAAGGCTACAATGAAGCAACAGGTAGGAAATACATATCAAAAACTAGGCTCCGATACCATATAGAAAGGAATTTGTATTTTCTTATTATCATCGAGTGATTACAAGGTATATATATATATATAGGAATAGAGGACCTAAATTAGGTGAGAAAATCAAGGATAGGGGATCTAATCTTTGTTATTAACTAATTTAAGCTAACAAAATCATATCACATAATAAAATCAAATAATCTCACATAATATCCTAAATGATTTGGGAGAGATTATAGGAGATTTTCCAACATGATCCTTCCATTTATGTTGACAATCCTCTACTTTGTCGTGATCCTCTACGAAAGAAATGCTTGGGTGCGGAGGCCCCTCAAGCACCAAAAGAAGATTCCTATGAAGAAGGTAAGCTTGAAAAGGCGAAGTTTTACGTAGTCATAATGCTCGGGTTTGCGACTGGGTTTTGGGGAGTTATTGGAGTTTTGGTGTACAAGAAGAATTGGAGACGTGTCTACTTTGACTATGTGGATCGTAAAACAGACTTGGTCTATCTAATTGTTGTAATGAATGTGACATCTCAAATTTTCAGTTCTGTTTTCTACTGAATAAATCGGGCATTTAATCGACGCACCTATAGTGTTTTGCTCTAAGATGGCCACTTGTGAGATAAATAGACTATCTGGGGAAGTCATTAAGGAATTTTAATGCAATAGACTTGAGAATTTGACTAGAAATTGGCTTCTCAACCATGCTTATCTTTAGAGGCTATTACGACACAATTAAAAATTGAATTGAGATCAGAGATAGGTCGATTTGACGGAGATGTATCGCTGATCGTGGGTGACTCCACTAAATTGAAAAATTCTCGTCGACCGGCACTAGTTTGATTTTTCTGTTGTTTTGGTACCATGTGTCCGTATTTGAATCCTCGAGAGTTTCACGACAATTGAGAGTCGCTAATGTGTCAAGTGGGTTCATAGTGGTTTGAAGAAAATCAACCATGAGTCATTTATACTAAAAAGCTCTGAAAACTACTCAGTAATCTAGGTCACGCTAAAAACGTGCCAAATTGAAATTAACTGCGAATTCAAATCCGATTTCAGAAAATAAAGTTTCTGTCATGTCACAATAAATTCTAGGAGTGTCGACTCAGTCTCAAAAGATTTTTCTGACAACCAAGACTTTTGGGGAAAAAGTCGGCTTAGGACCGTCTTTGTTCAATTAAGGCCGATGATTTTTTTTATTAAAAAATTAAGATGCAAGATGGTTTCTTGGATGAAGAAAATTATCAATTGAAGCATTGAAGTATCAATTGAAATTGTAAAGGCCAAATGAGGTTGAATTGAAGTAAATTAAGTGTCCAATTGTGAGGGAATTGTTGGAAATTCGTGTCCCTCAATGCCTAGCCAAATGGATCATTTCAAGAGTGGTAAAAATGTGTATTGGTAGCTCATTTGCAGCCAAGGGAAGTTAGCTTGATGGACAAGAACTTTGGGGACAAGTTTGTGGAAAACTAAGGCCAAGGGGCCCTCCATCTCTCTCTCCCTCATCCTTTCCCTCACTCTTTCTTTCACTCCACCAGCCAAAACCCTCTCCATTTCCCTTATCTCACCTTGTTCAAACCCTACCAGCAGCCAATGAAGTTGTCGGAGCAGCCACACCCCCGCCAGACCATTTTCCTCCTCTGTTTTCACTTTTGCCGATTTCTGCTCTAGCTGACCTTTCACCAAAGATTAGAGTAAAGCGTCAAATTCCTGAATGAATCAACGAACGAGCTACCCATCGCCATGAAGAGGACATCCAGACTATTCCATCAAGCTGAACCTTGCCCCGAACAGAGCTGCCAACCGTCCTGTACGGCCGTCGCAAGCCGCCTATTGCCGATCCTTCGGTCTGCCTAGCAGTCTGCACAATTTCGCCTATTTCGCATTTTCTTCGTGTTTTCTCCCTTTTCGACCTTTCCTCCACTCATACCAACCACTAACAGGTCTCCCTCGACCCCCGAGTGCTGCCGATTGATGGCCAATCCCTCGTTGGAGCTCCAGCCAAACCCATTCAGCTCTATTTCTCCTCCGGTGACCAGTTTTTCCAAGTTGCAGAGGGAATCTGAATTTGTGGCTGCTTTTTTAACCTTGCGACCGCTTTGGATTGCTGTGGTTGAGATTCCCGAGCCTCCTTGCCGACGTCCATCAGCCGTACGCCGCCCCTAAATGGCCAAACCTTTGCCGCTCACCGTTTTCATGCCAAACCACTGCCGGTTCCAACTGCTTGCCTCAAGAACAAAAACCAAGGGCAGCAATGGTTTTTGGTCTTCAAGGCCTGTTTTAGGTGTCTTCCTAGCTTCGCTTGGTGTTGCCGCTTCGAGGTTTGTTGACTGCCTTAACGTCGCCTTCGCCATGGACTCACCAAAACGCTAAACGAGTGAATTTTTCTCATTAATCCCTTATTAGTATGCTAATGATGCTTAGGCATTAATTAGATTTAATTAAGTACAATTAGGTGAATAGATTAGATTAGAGTAATTAAATTAGAGATTTATCAATGCATATTAGGTGGTTAGTTGTAACAATTAGCAAGTAGAAATGTTATAGTATTTATTGAACAGGTCTTGAAAATTTTCCAGGCTCGCCTTGACTTCCAATTAGGCATTACAGGCCTAAATTGGATTTATTGCATATATTTATTATTTTCCGTAATTAATTAATTAATTAATTATTTTCCGGAAATTAGGCTGGAATAGTCGATGATCGGAATTTTGTGTTGATTTTAGTGGTACTCTCTATTTATTTGTTTGGATGCCATGGATACATGTCTGGCTGAACTGTTTCTGGTGGGATTACTTGTCTGTCCAAATTCTGGATCAGAATAGTTTGATTGCATATCGTAATCCGAAAGAGTATCTGCCATGAATATTTCTGAGATTTTGGTTTCATCGCTGAGAGAGACTTCATAAAGATAGTCTATCTTAGAAGCATTTGACACACGAAATTCTGAGAGAGCTGAGGACGAAGAAGAAGGAGCAAGAGAAATGGGTGCTTCGAGAATTTCAGGATCTGTCATGGTGTGTGAGGATCTTCTCAGCACTGGATTCACCTATCAAGCGCATGGAATGGATAATATCAAAAACGAAACCATGGCTCCATGGTTTCGTTTTTGATATTATCCATTCCATGCGCTTGATAGGTGAATCCAGTGCTGAGAAGATCCTCACACACCATGACAGATCCCGAAATTCTCAAGCACCCATTTCTCTTGCTCCTTCTTCTTCGTCCTCGCCTCTCTCGAATTTCGTGTGTCAAATGCTTCTAAGATAGACTATCTTTATGAAGTCTCTCTCAACGATGAAACCAAAATCTCGTAAACTCAGCCTTCCTCCGATGAACCCCTACTCAGCCTTTTGCTAAACCCACTTCATCATTCTCACCTATCCGCTCCATTCGTCAACTCATCCACCAAACCCCAAAGCAAATAAAGGAGTACGTTCGGTCCTCCAAATTCGACCAGATCCCATCCCCGCACGAAAAGGAGTACTTTGTTACTCTCCAAATCCCTCCGAATTTCCCGGACAATGGGTCCAACAGGATATTCTCATGTTCACTATGGAGCTGTTCGTCTTGCTCTCACCTTTCATGGTCGTAAAGGTCCGCGCAAGAGGGCCGAATTGCGTTGTTAGATACCAGGTTCTTACAATACCAGCATGCTTGCATCGATTGTCCAAACCACTTTGAATGCCGGAGCAGTCTTCGTGACTCGTATCCAAACTTCAACATCGCTCTCTCGACCCCCAACTTCTCTCTTTTATGAAAGTTCAAGTACAGCTCACGGAGCCCCCAAACAAACTGAATCCGTAGCTGCAACCTTGCATTACCGAGATGGTTTATCGAGTACGTAACCATGCTCTCGACCTCAACTTCAACAATGGTAATGAAGACGCATTGTTCATCTCCATGCAGAATGATCGGGCATCCCGCATCCATGTTCCCCGACAGATTCCAAAAGATACGTTGGCCAAGCTCCTTCCGAGACTTGGATTACCAACTACGAAAAGCTACACCAGCATAACAAGCCATTCCAGTCTACGGACTCAGAGTTCATAAGGAAAAAAGATGGGACTGTTTCCATCAAGTTTGGCAAAGAAAAGGAAGAAGGTCCTTCTATCTTCCAAACTCTCTTCATGATTGAACCTTGTGTTCCAGAATCCATCTCTCGAACCAGATCCAAAAAGCATGTGCGACACTTCAAAAGTGATGGACATCCTGTCCATTACTATAAAGATAAGCATGGTCATTGTTTTTGGGATCCATTTTGCCAATGTTCCTACCGTATAAATTCTCCCGATGAGGTAGACCCTCATGCCAGATCTCCGCCTCGACGGAGAAAATCCAGGGATAAGATATACCAAAGGTACTTAGACGGAGATACCTCCACAGATACTCTTGGTGAGTGTGATAAATACCAGTTCATGGTGACTTATGCACCACCTCCACCACCAGAATTCAGTACCACATCCCAAATCTCATCAGATCCACCAAAATCACCTCCACCTTCTCCTCCCCAGAAAAAGCAAGCTCTCTCTCCATTTTATAAGCCAATCCTTAAATGGGCTAAGAAACATTCTTACCCCCTCGAAGTTCCAGCAGAAACACCACCCACTTCTTCCATCGCCATGTTCCAAGATACTGACTTTCCTCCTCTTGTCAAGGAAAGCTCTAAACTCTCGTTCCCTGCTACAGAAGAGTTTATTGATCCACATGGTAGATACCGCCATGTTCCCAAAGTACCTACCCCCACAGATGTGGACGAACATGGAAGACAGAAAAAAACCCCTGCTGTTGAAGCCGTTCTAAACTGGCAATCAGAGACTTTGTTAGCACAAAACAATGCCTTTAAGGCTATTGATTCCAAGATCGGAAATGTGCAACAAGACCTCCGAAGATATGACGAAGGTACCAAGAAGATACTTTCTGAGTTCCAGAAAAGGCTTCAAGCCTTGGAATCAGGACAACAGCTTGGGTACCACTATCTTGAAAGTCCAAAACCGAAATGGATAAACTCAAGAAGCAAATTCAAATTCTTGAAGAAGGAAGGTTTAGACCTTTCGATCCATTGGCACCTCCTGTTCAAACCGGGTATGTATCCCCAACACCGCAAGTGTCTGTTTTTGCCAATATCCCAGAAGATCCTTCTAGAAGAGAAACAGATTTGCGAAGTCGGCTCAAAGCCTTGAAGAAAGAAAAGGGAAAAGAAAAGACACCACCGACAGAATCAAGCTCAATTGCTATAAGAGAAATGCCAGACCAGATGATGTTATCAAATCCATTAGAATCCTTTCTGAAGGATCTGGGTAAGCAAGAAATCGACCCCATTACCCAACAACTCGAGCTCGACGACCCCGTCAAACAGATTCCGTCGAACAAACCTCCTCCTCTTCATCGATTCGGTATCTACTTATTCCTCTTCATCCTTTTCAGATCCACCGTTGAGTCTCCCCTTCGTTCCACCAAACTCACAAATATTCATGGCAGATACTCTTTCGGATTACGATATGCAATCAAACTATTCGATCCGAATTTGGACAGACAAGTAATCCCACCGAAAACTTGATTCAGCCAGACATGTATCCATGGCATCCAAACAATTCTTCTCCATTGATGATATTCCCTATTCAAAATGGCCACACGAGACTTGAAGAATTTCATACTTGGTTGAGTACACAGTCCATCACCAACCATGATATGAATGATGTCCTTTTCAATTTCGTTACAAGGTTCACAGGAGCCTTAAATTTTGGTGGCAATCACTCACGAACGGGACCAGCTTACGTTCTTGTTATCACCCGGTTTCTATCATGCCCTTAATTTTCTATACCATGTTTTTGTGGGAACACCGGAGATCTCAAAGAACTCAAAAGGAGAGAATTCTTTGAAAGAAGATGTGCTCCCTTCGAAAAAGCATCTTGATAAGCATTATCGATTAATGCTTCAGCTCTTTTACCAGATTGGCGCAGATCCAAATCTAAAGCATGTCTTCATCACTTCTATTCCTAAAGAGCTATCACAGATGGTTGAAAGATCCTTCTTTGGAAAACAAAGAAGAATACAAGACGTTCCCATGGGAGAACTACAGCAAGAAGTCCATCTATGCCTTGAAGAATTATGCTTAAAGCGTCGAATGGTCCAGACATACATCACAGATGACAAGCGTCTTGAATCACTGTTCCCATCGAAGTTAAAAATCAAATGCTCCAAACAGATTGTGATGGTACTGTGGCCATTACTCTCGGAAAAAGAAGCACTTCAAGAAGTACTCGATTAAAAAATCCAAGCATGGCTCCAAGCATTTTCGGAAAAAGAAGAAATGGCGATTCCTACGCAAAAGAAAGGACCACACAGGCCATAAGAAATCAAACCGTTGCTACATTTGCGACAAGAAGGGACATTTTGCTAAAAATTGTCCCCGTGCGAAAAAAGGGTCGAATCATCTCGATTGAAAATGAAACAGTATGTCCCTTGAAAATGATGACATTGAATCCTTGTTTTCTCGCGATGAAGAACCATCGAATGCACTTTGTGTTATCCCCTTCTACAAATCTTCCAATGAGACCAACCGACGAATCGAATCAAGACATTTTTCACATATCCCCCACATCCTCGTAACCAAATCCCGACATATTCTCAAGTCAAACTCACCGCCCCCATTTCCCCGTAAAAATCTTCACCTCAAAGTACGCCAAACCTATCAATGTTATTGCTCTTATTGATACTTTGGAGCAAGTTCCTCCATTCGGACACTAAAGTTCTCGCTGAAGAATATTGGACTCCTCATATCCGATACTTCAACTCCGCCTCCGGAGATACTTTCTCCACAAACGTCGAACTACTTCGCCATTCTTGTCCAGCTTTTTCCCGAGTGTTCCATAAAAGCAAAAATCTTTGGATCAAACCTCCCCAATAAAGATTTGCTAATTGGATGGGACATCATGACTCAAATCTCTCAACTACGCATCATTCCTGGGAAGGGTCTTAGATATAAAAATCATTTCTCTGAGTTTGTTGATATTCGAGACTCTTTTCCATCCAGATGAGTCCGTTAGATCCAATCATGCAAAGATTATTAGAATCATGCTCGGAATCCCACTCGAATTTGCTCAAAAGTGTTCTCATCCCTTATGGGAAAATCCGAGTTCTTTGTTCGCCTTCCCTTCAAGAAAAATGAAGACATCAACCCAACAAAGGCGAGTCATGCGGGAATGAAGCCGAACACTTGGCTTTAGCCCAAAAGGAATGCTCGAACTTCGCAACAAGGCCTTATTGAAGTTTCTAATTCTCAATGGGCTTGTGAAGCCTTTTATGTCAATAAGCGAGCCGAGCAGAACAGAGGGAAAATGAGATTGGTAATTAACTACCAACCTCTTAATCTTTTTCTCCAAGATGATAAGTTCCCTTTACCATCCAGAGATTCTCTCTTTAGTGGTCTAACTAAGGCCCATATCTATTCCAAATTCGACCTCAAAGCCGGATTTTGGCAATTGGGTATCCATCCTGAAGACAGAACAAAAACGGGATTCTGTATCCCAAACCAGCACTTCCAATGGAAAGTTCTTCCTTTTGGCTTAAAGGTTGCCCCATCTCTTTTCCAAAAGGCGATGTGCCGTATTTTCCAACCCATTCTGTCAACCGCAGCAGTGTATATCGACGATATTTCGCTCTACCCCGATGAACGAGCCACCGCCAACTCCTTGAGAAATTTGCAGAAATTGTGAAAAGGCATGGTATTATGCTCTCCCAAAGGAAGATGAATATTGCCCAGACAGAAATTGAATTTCTTGGTATGCACCTCAACAAAGGTACATACTATCCAGGGCCACACATTGCACGGGGAATTATTAAAGTTTCCCGAAAATGACTTCACAAAAAAGCAAGTTCAGCAATTTCTTGGGATAATTAATTATCTCGAGTGTTTGTCCCACACATTGCAAAGCTCGCGATTCCTTTGCAAGCCATGCTGAAAAAGAATTCCCCACCTTGGGGAAAAACCCTGACCAAAGCGGTTCTTTGAGCTTAAGGAGATTATGCAGAATCTCCCACCACCGCAAATACCATCAACAGCAAGAGGATTCTCTAAACCGACGCGAGTGACGAATGCGGGCAGCCGTCCTATTCGAAGAAATTGATGGTAAGAAACATGTTTGTGCCTACAAAAGTGGAAAGTTTTCCCAGCTGAAATGCACTACCATTCCACTTTTAAAGAAATCCTAGCGAGTCAAAAATGGAATTAAGAAGTTTGAATTTCATCTCATCGGCCATCACTTCCTAGTTGAACTAGACATGGCATCTTTCCCTCGATGACCAAGTTTAAACGAAAGATTCCAAACCCCCAATTGCTTCGATGGGCTGAATGGTTTTCAAAATACTCTTTTGAAACCCAACATATTCCGGGGAAAAAGAATGTCCTTGCCGATTTCTTGTCAAGACCCAAAACACCAGTGAGATCAACATGTACATCAAGAGGCCTGCCTTTCATAAGCTCCATTATGGTGTCAAATACAAAATTGAGAAAATTAAAGATTCACCAAGCCAGGCATATCCCCAGGAGATTATTCAGCAAATCCAGAATAACAGTCTTCCTGAAAACATGGAGAACCTCATGTGGAAATGCCACACAGACCTTTTCAGGTACAATGGAGGTTCGATTCTTTATCCTTTCGGGTTAAATTCAAATTATCCTTTCATTCATCCCCTAACCTGGAAGGAAGATGATTTCCCTGATCAGCTTAAAACGCTATTATGGTACCTAACCAATAAGTACTTGATAGCCATTGAAATCCCCACCAGAAGGTTCATTGCCAATCTCACCAGGATATTCATGCTCGGAAGAAACATCGAAAAGGAATGTGACAGAAATCTTTTAAGTTTTCTAAACCGGTTCTATCATCCCCCGCTGGAAACAAGATTTGGAAAGAGAACCGAGAACCATGACACCAAATCCGAAGTTCACACCATCCTGTTCTTTAGACGTCCATGGAATTTCTTTAGAAATAATGGCGGTATTCTCGATGCACCACTCGAAATAGGAACCACAGCCTATAAACCTCATTCGAACAACCGAGAAGCCCGGATTCACAAATCTTATCCAAGATCCGTTAGATTATGTGAACATGAATATCGAGAACTCCAGAGAATCCTATGCCAGGAAAACAAGACCATTCCCGAAGACATCTGGAATAATGTACCCACTACATGGGATCATTATGATCTAGCACCAGAAGTTAAGGAAGCACTCAGACAGTACAGACAAGCTGCATCGTCCCAAGAGCATGAAATGACAAGTGAAGACGACATTGTCCAGTCTACTCAAGACCTCTATGCACGCTTTGGAGGTCCTTTGTCCCAGAATCCCTACGAACAGGGACCTTCGTCTTCATCCCAAAGATATGGACCTATCCTACTATGCACGGCCCTCAACCGGCCCCTGACCAAGTTTTCCTAGCAACACTACCGACGAAAACACGGATCGGGCAGCGAGAAGAAGCATCCCATTGGGCTCATGAAGCCTCCTCATCCCAAAGGCTAAACCAGATTCTTTCACCGCAAGACCTTGAAGCCCTCCAGCGAAGTATGAAGCACATCTCCTAGAAGACAGTTCGAGACAACGACTCGCATGTAGCTACAATGCTCGTGACGGACGAGATCGTTGAGTCCGTACAATTTCACTGTAGCAAAGCACTGTTCACTTTTACTGTAGCTCTAGGCTAGGGAATGTTGTTCACGTACGATTCTTCGTTCATAGTGTGCGAATAATTCCCTCCGGAAAGTTCCGGAGCCTCGTTTGTCTTTGGACCCGTGAGTTGGTCCCTGTGTGTCCTTGTTGTCCCTTTAGTTTGCCTATATAAGGCCTTGTCGTTGTATCGTTTTGGGCAGAGTCCCCTGAAGTAAAGTGTGTGCTTTGTGAGAATCTCTATGGCTCTCTAAATCTCTCTTCATCTTCTCCAGCCTGGTAGGATCCTTCGAGAAATGCAGCTTGGGTAGATTAGAAACGTTTCCATCCTGGCATCTTCTGAGTGTCTCTAGGCTCTGGATTAAAGGGCTGAGTGATTTTCTGCTAAAAGGCTGTCCCTGAAAGGCTTGAACGGGTTGTTCGCCTAATGTGGGATGCATACCTGCAGGAAATTTACTCTCCTTCCCTGATCCTAAGTCTAGGTCCATTCATGGTATCAGAGCAAATTGAGTGAATTTAGTGGTTGTGGGTATTGATTTCAGAAATTTAATTAAATTTGGTAATTAAGTGGAAAATTACTGAACGTCGGTCTACAGCACCAAAAATTTATTTTGGGACTGCTGAAAATAGTGGGAGGTTCAAAAGTGAAAATCTTATATTTTGGCTAAGGCCGATCGTGTACCCACCTACGGGTATTTTTATCATGAAGGATAAAAATGGTGAATTGATTAAATAATCAATTATCAACATACTAGGAAAGTATGGCTAGCAGCTTCTAGGGAGCATATATACAATTATCAACATACTATGAAAATATGGCTAGCAGTTTTTGACGAGCATATATACATTTATCAGCATACTAGGAAAGTATGACTGACAGCTTTTGGCGAGCATATAGAATAGCAGATCAATGGATCTGGCAACTTATGGTGAGCATATATAATTCTCAGCATACTATGAAAGTATGTCTAGCAGTTTCTAGCGAGCATATATAATATAATATATCAGAAATTGAGGTAGCTCTTGGCAAGCATATATATATAGTATATTATCTCAGTATTTGAGGCAGCTTTTGGCAAGCTATACTACCTATTATCGGCTTATATTAAGCAGTCCTAAGTATGATCGGACTTATAGGTAGTATTGATTGAAATGGCCAAGGAATGGTTATCGTTGACATGTAATCAACTAGGTCGATTGATCGATAGTTCAATCGCAATTGATTGGTTGATGTAGTTGTCAATATTTATTGATTAAACTAATGTGCAGGTAGGGACTGAGGCCAAGGTAAGTTCTCTAACTTGTGTTGTGCTTAGGCAGCCAAAGGTGTATTGGCTTCCTAATCGGGTCTTAGGGGGTAGAATTTCCTAAGACATAGTCTCATCCCGGTTAGGGGACAACATTTCAGGACCCTGATGAGGAACTTGAGGAGAAAGAACCCAAAGAGGAGGACCTTGAGGAAGAACTGGAGGAGGAGTCCAAGGAGGATCCCGAGGATGAGCCAGAGTATGACCCAGATGAGGACTGAGACCTCACCCCATTTTGCAAACCCTGAGTGTGAAGTGTTATGAGATAGATCATACTCTTGTTAATAGTATTATAATATATACTATGAGGTTTGCCTTGTATAAAAGTATGGTTGTGGTTTTTCAGTTGAGAAATTATAGCCTTACTTTTCTATTCCATTGTTTTATCGTTTGGGAATTTTTATCTACTTCCGCATGCGTATTAAAAAGAAAGAGTCGGCGATGCATCCTGGGACGTCGCTATTAATCGACGAAGGTGAGGGATGAGTGCGTGTCCGAGAATCGGGGCGTAACAGTGAAGGCATTCGAGTTGAGGAGGAGATTGAGAAGAGCATAACAAGTCAGTTCTCCACATCAATCAATCCAATCCTTTATTGATCTCGTGGAGTTCTTTCTTTTTTGTTTAAGCAAAATCATCTCTGAAGTTGGCTTTTTTCTCCTTATGAGCAGTAGCCAATTATTGCTTTCTTCAATTTCAAGCTTGTACGAGCAAGTAGTCAATAAAACGGAATGGTAAGTGCAAATCATGTCATTTTGTAAATTTTGTGTTGCTCAGCTCTTTAGCAGCGCTTCTTGCTATTATACTTGTGATGTTTCGCTTCTCAATCATGTAAAGATATATTAGCAATTCCATTTCATCCCGCTTATGCTGCTAATTGCACGTTGAAGCTAATATAACATCAGGACATGAAATTGTTAAAAGCCTAGCGCCCACCAATGTTTAATGGATTCCTTTACCAGGTTAGGTTTCCTTTGTTGATTTTAAGACATCAGAAAATAAAGGAAAAAAAAAAAAACATGCATGTAAACAAAATCAGAATGAAGTACTCATGAAAAGAGTAGAAACAATCCTACACGGCGAGATTACCTAGAGTGAATCACTCAGCTGATAATACAGGGGCTATTAAACAAGTGAATCACTCGACTTATTAACATAGACAGATCGCTGAAAAGGGAGGTAATTCTCTTTTTCTTTTCTTTTTTTGTCTTTTCTTTACTATTTAATCTTATCGTTTGAGACGTATCCAAGGTCCAATCACAGGAAATTTGAAATTCCATCTTCAAATTCCATTGGTTGAAAAAACTGTGACCCGATAACTTGCTTGTCATTAAAGTAAGACACCACCATTGTCATGAATTCCTGTTTGGTTTTATTTATAAGGGAGAATCAAACTCAAGAAAAGTTAGGCCCGCCTCTCTTATAGACGAATCTCAATCGACAATATATAGTAGTGTTGAATTTGGTCTCAAACAGTGATAATATTAGTGTATATATTATAGTATGGAGGCCGAATATTTTTGATATATCTGCTGATTAATTTTATCCTGTGAACTTGTTATATGATATAACTTTAGACCAAAGTAACGACTTCTTGATGATTGCAAACTAAATAATTCATATTCGTTACAATACTCAAACCGATGGTTATCGTTATGAATGTAACTTCTTTCGAACTCATGAACAACGCATCATCACTAACAAGTCCCTAATCAAGACGATGATTGAACAGTACCTTCTTATATTTTGCCCTGATTTAATTTTTGTGTCTCTCCGCTCTATACTTTCTTTTCAAGAGCCTAAGTCAGCTCCTTTTCATTTGATCTTAGCCTTGGACAGTCACACATTACCACACAGGTGGCTTGAAATCTTTCCGAAATTCAAATACAGAGACTTCAATGTTGCCGGAGTGAGGTATGCAGGTCTGCGTGTGTTGTGGCCATTTAATTGTATAATGTAATTTTAGGTCACTCACAAGTTCAAATACCATCATGCGACTTAACTCGTGCGATTGATTGTAAATCGAAACAAGGGGATTGTGCAACCAATTATCAATCTGAAGGGAATATTGTTGAGACGATTAGCATCAAATCCGCAAGTGAACATTAACTACAAGTGAATATTTCCTCACTTCCAACCGTAACAAATAGAAAAATTTAGATGAACTATTTACTTTCCTAAAAATGAAATAGCTAATTATCATGTGATGAGTTAGAAGCTGGTACTCAATTTGACCAAAGAAACAACAATATGTTTTCTAAATTTGAACATCTACCTATTAATTATTAGAGTGGCTGACATGAGGACGGAAAACCCAAAAAGTTCATGATACAAAATTGGACACATTTATGCTCAATGCTCAAATATCTTAATTGATTCATTATTCAAAATTAATGATTCGTATAAGTGAATGAGAATATTTACCTAGTGATGGCAATTTTTATTTTTTTAACATTTTTAGAGAGATGCAAGATTGAATAAAAGTTAGTAATCTAAACAAGAGTCTACTATATAGAGGTGAGTGGTTTCAGATTCCGTATAGGTTCCACTTGGAACCTGGAGCTAACCGTTGAACCAGATTCTTCATTTTGTGGAATGTGGAACCTACCTACATACTTTGGAACCTAGAACCTACATTGTTATAGGTTCTAGGGTCGATTCCAAGGTCTATCCAAGTTCACTTTTATTATTAATTGAACGATTGTAGTGAATGATTATATTTAATAACTACCACTTGCTGCTACAATTCACTAGCCACAACTTATATCTAGATATATAAAAAATATGAAATATTAACTAAATAAAAGTCTTAATCATAAAATGGAAGCCCCGACTAGTGATTCCAGATTATATATTCATCATCGAATGCTATGGAATATCGCAAGATTATGCAAAGACATTGACAAAGAAAAACACGAAAACTTATTTCAAGTTCTAGGTTACAGGTTCCAAGTTCTAAGTCCTATCAAGTTAGAACCTAGAACCTACCAATAAAACAGGTTCATTAATATGTGGAACTTGGAACATATCTTGTATACCTTGAACATAAACTGAACAAATTCTCACTAGTCCAGTTCTCAGGATCCAAGTTCTACCTTAGAACCATGCTCACCCATACTGCTATACACATGAGTTGTCTAATATAGGATTTTCATTTGGATGATATTTTGATATTTCATGATGTTCCAGTTATAAGTTCCATATTTTGAGTTCGTTCTTTTTTCTTTTGGGGAGAAACAAAATTATTTTTGGTTTTAGGTTGGAGACGGACGCCAGTTGAACTGATCGATGCTATATGCTCATTTTTTTAGTTATTTACCTTCGCAGCTGTCTTTAGGAATATTTTAAACTTCCTCCAAGCATATGTTGCTAAATATTTGCAGTTTGGACAATCCAACGAGAACCTGCCCAACATAAAATTGTCAAGGGAGGGTGTTAAAATATCCCACATTACTTGTCTATGATGTTTCAATACAAACCTCGTATCTACGTAATCTATGTCAACCTATCAAATTAAACTAATGGATTTTTTTTAAAATTAATAATCTTAACCAAGTGCTATTGTTAATGATGTCTATTTTTTAATCCCAACGATTGAATTCAAATGGAAAAAGATGCGGTGCTGTAAATATGATGTGTCCTTTAAAATCTAAAAAATTCTTAAGTACTAATTAGGGAAAATTGTCAAAAATAGTCATAAACCTATTGTACGGTGGCCAATTAAGTCCTAAACTTTTCATTTTTGCTAATTTAGTCCTAAACTTTAGACAATCTACTAATGTAGTTCTTCTAGCTAGAATCATTGACGTTGGCACCAATAATCCTACATAACACGGCTGACTGATGCAAATTTGAACAGTCACATCAGCATTTTCCGCCTAAAATTGGCCGTAATGACTACATTAGCAAATTGTCAAAAGGTTTAGAACTAAATTGGCAAATTATTTCGACCAAAAATATTGACAAATCATCAAAAAGTTTACAACTAAACTGACAAAATTGAAAAGTTTATAACTAAATTAACCACCATACAATGGGCTTAGGACTTTTTAAACAATTAACTCATAGTAATAAGGATAGTTGCTCAAAACCCCCTTGAATTTTGGTATTCATGTGCAATAGCCCGCAAACTTTAAAAAGTTACATATTACCATTATGAACTTTGGCAGGAAAATTACCGATTTTTGTTTGAATTTCTAGTTTTGTCTCTATAGCCCTTAAATGTTACCCAAATATAGCCGTATTCTTTTTATTATTATTATTTTAACCATAATAACATCTACTACATGGTTAATGAATTTTTCTTTGGTAAAATAAGAAAGCATAAAGGTTGCATGGTTGATTAAGTTAATTAACCTTAGTGATTGTTATTTTAGTAAAAAAAAATGAGTTAATTTATTTTCAGTTTACACTTAACGATTATGTAGATGAAAAATTTAGCAACTGTAGCAAAAAATCCAATCTTCAGGGAAGTAATTTGCAGCTTCTAAAATTTCGAGGGCTATTATGCGACAATGCTAGAGTTAAGTGGGGAGGGGGTAATATATGAGTTTTCAAAGTTTGAGATTGTTATGCAAGAATATCGAAGTTAAGGAGATTTGAGCAATTAACCCCAGTAATTATTGTAAGGATGAGAGTGCCTTTGGAGCACCTTCAAGTAACACTTGACAGCTATGCGGATGAAAATTTGGCTGACTATAACAAAAAAAAAAATCAAATTCCATAGGACTAATTTCCAACTTTTCATAATTCTAAGGCTATTATGCAATGTTGCCAAAGCTCATGGGCGTAATATGAGTACTTCCAAAGTTCAGGGGAATTCAAAATTCACGAGGTTTGAGCAATTAACCCCAGCAGGATTCAGTCGAAGAGTACCTCTGCGGCACTTGTTCAAGAACCAAATCAAAATAATATATGCTCAAAACGCCCTCCTTGAATTTTAGCACGGTTGTGCAACATCTCCCGATCTTTGAAAAGGTACAGATAATATCCTTGAACTTTGACATGTTGCCCAATAGCTCGCAATATTTGAAAGGTTATATTACCTTCAGACTTTATTTTTGTGGCAATAACATATAAAATCTACTAATTCTTTTAACCAAAATAACATCTATTAAGTTTTCTTAAATTCGTCAATTATGCATTACCCCTAGTAAAGGTTGTTTCAGTAAAGAAGGGGAAAAAAAGGAGTGATCCCATTTTCAAGTAACAACAAACGGCTTTGCAAACGAAAACGAAAAATCAATTTTTGGGATGATCTTTATATTTTCAAAGTTCTAGATTCTAAAATCCAGGAAAAAAATCTGTAACTTTTTGAAATCCGGGGGAAATGCATAATGATGCCAAAGTTTACGGGCGTTTTGATAAGTTATACCTAAAAAAGGTGCTGCAACAATTACATGTAATCAATTCTTTCTAAGAATCGAATAATCTCTTATCAAGTACATTAAATAACGACTTGGTAGGCAACCGTACACTACAGAAGGTTATAGACGAGCACGTCCGAGTGACGCAATAGGAGAATGGAATGGAACACAGTTCAGTACTCCATGATTTCTACTGCGAGTTATGATAAGTTTATCGAAAAATTATTCAATCAACTCTAAACTTATTATATAAATACTAATTTAATTCTCAACTTTTTAATTATGTCAATTTAGTCTTAAATCTTATGCAAAATTGCAATATTAGTCTTTTTGGCCAATTTTCTCAAAATATCGTTGACATGGCAGTCAATTGTCATCAACATCCTATCTACACTACGCATCCCTACGTCAATGGTTTCCCACAAAAATTAATCAGAAGGATTGTGTTGGCTCTTCAAATAAAAGCATAGAACAAAATTGATAAAACTAGAAAATTTAGGATCGAATTACGGCCGTTCAATAAATTTAAGACCGATTGGACATTGTCCCACAAATCCATCCATCCACTCGTCAGAATTTTTTGAGTCCTCCTGTGTTTTCTAACATTATTCAATCCTCCACTTCATTGTGCGGGTTATCACAGTAGCTTTCAAGGTCCCCCACTATTGGGATGGTGCTCTCTACACGATACCCACGCTCACCTCCACCGAATGAGTGCAATTTGGGTGGTCGCCCTTCGCTCTTGGTGACTTGGGCTCTTGATTGTCCGGTTGACTTGTCCCATTTATAGAAATCGGCATCAGTGTCCTTCCATCCAACCCATGTGTACACCGGTTCCGTTCAATACTCGAGGTTATGTCCGTGTTGAAGTAGCCTCTTGGGTTGGTGTTACGTCTCGATCGACTTCGTCTTGACCCGTCTCGATTGGCTTGGCTTGATACGCTTTCGCTCCCTTCGCTTTTCACGCGGGTTTTGGACAAGATAATTAAATGTGTCGGTGGTCGTTTTTCACATTACCATAATACTTTCTTGACATCGAGAGTCATCGTGGACAATGTGCCGTAACAATTTTGTTCACGTAACTAGTATCGAATCCTTTGGGGCATGAGCATTTGTTTCCTGACCTCATCTTTTGAATCGAACTGTGGTGGAAAACTTCGTTTCCTAGTTAAGATTATATACAAGATATTCCTTGCCAAGATAATTTTCGAAGGCCGATACACAGGGAAGCAGCCGTTAACGCCTCAAAAATTTGCCTCCATATTTGCAAAAAAATTCATAAATTGCCCTAGGATTGACTGAACGACATCGACCAGAGTTTGGCCTGTGAAAAACAAGGCACGAAACACTTTTTAAACATACGAAAAAAAAGGTCATAATCATCACAAGGAGTCTTTTCACACCCTATTGCCACGCGTCTGATTTATGCATGTCGTATTCATTCGCACATATCGCATTTGTGATTCACGCCTCAGTTGCATGTCATGTTCATTCATTGCATATTCAATCACTATGTCACCTCGCATTAGGCTTCTCTAGTCATGTTCGATTACTGATTGCTTCGACTTCAATTTTTATCACGTAATATCCGATATCTCATTCCATATCATGAATTATGCACAGCGTATTTCAAAATACTTATTCACACACGATGGGTCAGCCGTTACACAAGCTGATTCAATATTTCTACCTCATCACAAGTTGATTAAAATTTGATTTTTCAAATTGTTTTTAAATGAATCATTGACATTGCATAATAATGCAAGCTAAGGCTTGATCGAGGAATTGTGGTATGAAAAAGGGTGTTGTGGGATGTTAATTTATCTGATATGCAATCAAACATTCGGATCTAGGGCTCTGGTCTATAGATAGACCAATCATGTTGCACATAGGCATCCTAGGTTAAACAAATCGATCAGTAGCGACTTCTCTTTGCTTTTCAATTTCATGTACTTGGTTTCGTAGCCAAATCAAACCCATGATTTGGAAAGATCCTACGAACCGAGGCACTAGTAGCTAGCGACCTGATTGGAACCTTTCAACTTTTTACACATCCGCATGGGATTCTTCCTTTGTTTCCGTAACTCACTCATGCACCCAAAATTTTCTTGGCTCACCCCTCACGTTTGTCCTTGAATTTAATAGCTATTGTCAGATTCAATTCAGTACAATTATATTTTGCCCTGACTAGGACCAACCTAAAGATAAGGCCTTCCTCGCTTTCCCTGATTTCCTTTTTTTAAGTTTAGCGATACCACGGGGTTTAAAATGCCATGACACTGCACAAGAAAAGTCTTACATGAGAACGTTTGGGCACGGTACGTTTTGGCCTTTCGTATCGGCGTATTCAGGTCAGGGCAAGGTACGTCTTTGTCGGGCTGTGGCTCATGTGAATGCATGGCTTGATTAGATGAAGGAGTTGTCGGTAACAAGCACGAGCCATTATTCGAAGGCGAATGCCGCACGAGGTAAATTACAAATTACAGAATAAGAAATAACAATCATAAATTGAATGTAAAGGGATTTTTTTTTTGTTCGTGACGATTGTCAAATATGACATTAATAATAAATGGTGGGTACATTATCACCAACAATGACACCTCTGTCAATTGGAACTTCCAATTGCCGTGATGGTCTTCGATTCGACAACCACTAGAGTCATTCTTCATGTCTGACAGTAGTACATCGTGACATTCAAAGGTCATGCTGGGTACTCTTTTTTTCACGCGTTAGAAAGATTCGATCCCATTCAGATTGTGTTATGTTACTTTGTATGAATTCAATTTTATGTTGACTACTTCTTTCTTTCGTTTTTTTCCTCTTGGTAAGATTGTTCACTTTCTTTAACCAATTCCCATCATCCACCGGTGCTAAAAACTTTAAATGTAAAAAATTCAGTGACATTGAACCTTGAGCATATAGTTAAAACCTAGTAGATAATTAACAAATCATGGGTTTGCATGTTTTTTTTTTTTTTTTTTTTTTTTTTTTTGGTCGAAATGGGTTTGCATGTTCGGCCCTTAGGAATCTTCCCATCTGTCGGCAATGCCAACTTTAAGCTGACAGAACTCACATAAAGAGAATTCAACAGGTTGGCTTAGCCTTTAATCTATCATTTATCATGCCACCAACTGCATTGTCTGGCCCTCGTGCTTTGTTTCCTGTTATATTATACACTTGCGTGACAAACGCATGGAGACACACACGCATTCTAAGCAAAAATTAGTGAAAGTACTCAACACGCATGACAAAATATTCTCCATAGATCGAGTCTTGAACGCAAACGCTTTACTTCATGTCTATCCTTTCTCGTCATGGCGTGTCCATATCCCTAATTACTTTATTTATTAGAAAATTAATTGATGGGAGGAAAGTTTGGGAACATATATGTGTTTTATATCAACGTATCATTATAAAAATCCACTCGTGGAACCACAATCAGATTACGGTTTTAGAAGATAAGGCAAGGTTGGATTCTTAGGACCTACTTTACTAGGTCCATGTGATCATCAAGCTAAAACAATCATGCCATGAGTCGTGATATGTCCCATTTCATGTAATTGTCCAGCTCACATCATTGATATGATTTTTAGATGTGTGATGCATGATTAAGAGCCCACAATTTCATCCAAGGGATTAAACTCGGGGATTTGTCGGGTTGATCACGACTTGTTAGGGTAACTCGATAAGGACCTAACGCCAAATTATCTCTTGAGAAGCGTCACCAAGGGTTCGAGTCACGACAAAGATAATTTTTTCGAGTCATTCCCTTGCATCCCAGCAATCATCTTGTCGGGGTGAGAAGGAGGTATGTTGTGATTTGGCGGGAGTTTTAAGTTAAATGCATTCAGATAGACAATGACGGTAAAAGGTAAAAAGGCCGATTGATAGTTAAGCTGAATGATCGACTACTTTTGCCGGTCATGCCTCCTCAATTTTGTTTTCTCTCGCGAAAGAAAAGTAAAACGATAGTATCTCCTGAAATTTGATATGGTATAAAGTACATGAAATTTTTGAGTTACACCTTGTTTGCCTACTTCTGATTTCTATTTTAAGAAAAATTATTTGAGCTATGAAAAATTATAATAAAAATGGGGAATTAATGCCACAAAAAACCCTAAAGTAGTACACTTATAATCACTTTACCTCAAACTAATTTTTGGATTACCGAAAATCTCAAATCAGTATACCCGTAATAAATTTACTAATATAAATATTTCGACCCCAAAAACTAAACTGGTGCATTTGTAACAAATTTACTTGCTATTAGTTTCTATGAAATTATATTAATACTACAAAAATCGCAAACCAATACACCCTTAATAAATAGAAGGTAAAATCCCAAATTGATACACTCGTTGGTTACCACATGTCATTTAACTCAATAATTTGATAATCATTTAATGAAAACTAATGGATGATAAATTTGTCATAGATCAAAAAAATTAATTTTTAGTAAATTTTTATCATGTGTATCAGTTTAAAGTTTTTCAATGTAATAACTTGTAAAAAATATGCAATTCTATATGTCAATAGTTGAATATTTTAAAAGGTCTTAAGAGCTTTAGTTTAAATGAAAATTAAAATAAAGGTTTTACAAAACTTGTAAAAAGTAAAAAAAAAAAAAAAAAGTAAAGGTCACTGTAAAAACCATATTACTCATCCATCTTATAATATAAAACTAATTTTCGTAATGCTGACTTTGAGTACCATTCCGAAGTAACGAGTGAGGGGAAGAAGATTATTTAAATACATCAGATCTCACAGGAGGTAATAGTTGGGATTCTTCCGCCTAATATGTCAAAAGTTAGCTTTGTTGCCACTATAGCAATCAATCTATGGGAATTTGACGGACAAAATCACATACTAATTAAATCAATCTATTTAACACGTGAGGATCATGCGGTTGACACTAGTTGACGAAACTATGCTGTCTGACAGAGTGGGGATGGCGCTTGGATATTTCTAGCCAAAATGAAAATGGCTGACCCCGCACTCCATGTCCATCCCCCCCTCTCTTCTCTCTCTCTCTCTCTCTAAACCCACCCAGAAGAAGATAATGGAAGTGTGAAAGTGCGTTTCCCACACGCGTTCCCACAGGCGCAGCACCACCACCATCATCATCATCATCATCGCGGTGTGAGTGTGCTTCTTGGTTTTCAACTCCTGCATGATATTTGTGAAATGGGGTTGTGACAATTCATCCACGCCCTTATGTTCAGCATCTCTTGGAAGCAGAAGCCATTATATATACGCTCAAGAGAAGAAGAAGGAGAAGAAGAAGAAGAGAGTCGGGACGATGCCGTGTGTGTACATCTCCACCAACGTGTGCCTCGACGGGCTTGACCTCGACCCTATCTTCGCCGATGCCACTAAAGCTGTCGCCGCCCTCATTGGCAGACCCGAGAACGTAATTTCTCTCTCTCTTTCTGGTCATTATCAGTGAATGACCATTCTATGGTTCATTTGTTCTATAAGTGCTGCGCTGTTTTTTCGGGGCGGATGAGTTCGATTAGTATGGTTCATAGATAGAATGAAGTTCCAATTTGGGAAAATTAGATCTTATTTGTCGCCCATTGTCACATCTAGCTGAACACACAGCAATACCCCCACGAAAGACAAGTTTCCTATAAAAAGAAAGTGTTTTTAATGGAGAGTACTTGGAGTAAGGAAAATGAAGGCTAACTTGAGCTTTGTAAGATTATAATGAGTGCCATTTAATGGATAAGGTTGCTTTAATTTCATTTATTTATTTCAAGTTGTTTAGAAAAATGTTATTTATTAGAATTAGGATTTAGCTGTCGACGACTTTTATATATACTGGCTCTGCTAACTCTTTCTATTTAGTTTCTAAATCATTGCACTCCATTTCTTCCCTGTTTCTATCTGAATTCTTCTGTCTAAATCTCCTTCCTTTGCTTACCATCTATTTCCCTTCCCTTTATGCAATTCTAAACTAATCTCTCCATACCGCGTCCTGCATTAGCCATGCAACCTCCAGCCCAACAAATTCGCGCATACAAAAGATCTGAGAATAGGACAGAGAGTGCCAAACTTAAAGGACACTTCCAGGGTTTCACAGCGGGAAATATCGATGAATTAGATTCGCAAGAAATGCAAAAATTCTGAAAACTAGAACTTGCGAAATAGACCTGGTCTAGTTGAATGCAATGAGCTCGTAATTATTCCAAACATATTGGAAACTTGCATCATGCGTAGGGCCCAAGAGTGCGAAATCTTTATTTCCCTTTCGACCACCTAACTGTAATCTGCAAATGAAGTAATCCGGGTCCACATGTACCCATTTCTCTAGCTCCCAGGAATGTAAACTTTCCTTGAGTTCAAAGTAAAGTTAATTCTCAGTGACAGATATGTTGGAAAAAAAAAACCCTCAAAAAGAGAAGTAAATCACGTTTGGATGGCTTTTCTTGGACACAGTTTGTGATGGTGATCCTGAAGGGGTCCTTGGCAATCTCATTTGGGGGCAACAAAGAGCCAGCTGCTTACACAGAGATCGTGGCGATGGGAGGCATCAACACACCAGTGAAGAGGAAGCTGATCGCCACATTGGGCGACATCCTCCACAAGAGGCTCTCGATTCCGCCCGCCCGGTTCTTCCTCAAGGTCTTCGACACCACTGCGCACGCCATCCCCAAATTGTAACCTTCATAAGTACGGTTTGTACTGATTAATGCTCAAGGCAATGATTTCTTTTCTATTTCCTATGTTGTACGGTGCTTGCGTTGCTCGAAATGGAGCTAATCAATGGGGTTTTCGACTGGTTTGGGAGGTGCTGCAAAGCGGCCTAGCTTGTGATTTTCTGTGTGTCCTATGTAGCTAGCTTTTTCACTGCGAAAAGTGGAAAGCGATGGGGAAAAAAACGAGCAAGATTCATTCTAGAAAGCAAAGGTTCCGAAAGGAGGTGGAGAGAATCATGTGAGGCATGTATCAAGACAACCAAGAAAGTAACACGCAAGAGATAAGTCAGTCAAGCAAGTGGCAATGATGCTCGGTGGGGAAGACAAGATGTCTTGGTCTTGTGAATAACCCCCAATAAAAAATCTCATTGTCGTTTGCGATTTTCAAACTTTGTTTATTTCGCGAAAAGTAAATAATTTTAAAAATATTTTTATAATAATAATCACTTACAAAAATAAACAAATGAAAAGTATTTTTATTATTCATAAAAATATTTAAATATAAATTGTTGTCGATAATGTAATAAATTTTCATTAGTTAATTATTTTAAGCGATATAGGCGATCAAATTTAAGAAACTATTTTTCCAAATCATTCAATTTCTACAAAACAAATGAAGACGGTGGTTCTTATGGAGGAAGATACCAAATCTCATCCTAGATTTTGACTCATTCATCACTTTGCATTAGCTACTTTTAACATTGCATATGTGCATATTCCATCGTAATATGTTTAATCGGATCGACCAAATACCTTTCTCGGGAAAAGAGAGTGAAATGAAAATACTAACCTCAAAACCATAAAACCCCCAACATCCTAGCCCTAATCTGAATGTGTCCACCACACCCCATTCTCTTTCTAGGTAGCAACTACGGCCTCAATCGAGGTTGTAGACGACATTGCTTCTTACCCTAAAGTAGACCCGTCAAATGGGTGGGTTGGGTCGGGTCAAAAATGGGTCGACCCATATTTGACCCATTTAACCTGTTTTAACCAATACTTATGTAGTGTAAATCAAGTGATCCATACCCAACCCAACTTATACCCAACCCATAACCAACCCATAACCAACCCGACCTGTATTGCTAAAACCTATTAATATTCTAGGAAAACCCATTTCTACTATATGATAATTGGATTAAAATTTCAAATTAAATCAAAAATAGTAAATAAAATAAAAAAGTTTAAAAAACCTATAAATTGAAATATTTATAATAAAAAAATTAGACTATACACTTGCTTCTCTTATTTGAAGTGAATATATCATTGAATAACTAAAAACGTAATATGAAAAATTTTTAACTAAACCTAAAAAAGCTCATTTTTATGATTTTTTTATTAAAAAAAAAACAAAAGTGTTGTTAAAACATTTTTATAAAAACCAATTTTTTTAACAATTTTTACGCAATACAAATTTTAATGGAAAATTTTTATAATTCTTTATAAAATATTTTTAAAAATCGAATTTTTAAAATTTAATTATTTTTTTTTTTAAAAATATATATTTTTTATAATTTTTACTTTTTAAAATATAATTGCTAATTTTTTAATTATTTTTCTTTTTCTCTTTTCTCTTTTCTTTTTTCTTCTTCTTCGGTTGACCATGCCGCCACAACGACGGTCGGCGATCGACCCACGGCAAGATCAAGCTTGCCGCATCTAGCGGGCGGGCTGATCTCGCCGATCCAACGAGGCTAAGGCCTCGAGGCCAAGCTCAAGTCTCACAACGTCGGCAAGCTCGAGGCTCGCCGAGCAAGGCTCGATCCCGTTGATCTGAGGCTCGAGCCTCGCCGGCAAGACTCGAGCTCGCTAGCGTCGGGAGGCTCGAGCTCACATGCCGGTGAGGCGAGAGCTAACGCCAACAAGCGAGTCTCTCTCGGTGCCCTATCGCCGGTCGATGGCCGGCTAAAGAAGGAAAAAAAGAAAGAGAAAAAAAAAAGAAAATTTGAAATATGAAAAATAATTATAATTTTGATTTAAAAAAAAAAAACATTTTTATAAAGTTTAAGAGTGAATGCCATGGGTTCAAAGTGAGTTTCCTAATAACTTATTCGGAATTTTTTTTTTGTACTTTACTTTCTCAAACTTATTTCTAACCCATATTTATAACTCATTTAACATATTTAAAAATGGGTTTTTGACCCATATTTAATTTATGGGACCCATATATAACTCATTTAACTAAAAATGGGTCATAATATATGGGTCTATGACCCATTTTGCCAGTTTTACCCAAAGGTGATCATGGCCTGCTGTGACCTTGCCAAGTTACCCATGGTCTTGCAACCTTAGAGATGAGGATGCAAAGGCCATGGTAACCTTTGTTTTGAGGTCATCCTGAGTAGAAAGAGAGATATGCAGGGGTATTGGATGAGTGAGGTGATGAGTGGCTTGGACGCCATTAGCAGCAAGTAGCCGCATTGGTAGTGAGATGCAATTACAACTTGTTTTACCGAGAACAGTATCAAATAAAATACCTTTCACTGAAGGGTTGGCTCTTCGGTTTTTTGTGTGTATCAAATTTTGTATCGGCTCAGAAAGGAAAGAAAGGACTCTAATGGCAGCAATTACCGGTGAAGGGAACAACAAATTCAAGAAATCTTAAAAGACTAAAATGACTAAAGGGTAACTGCAACGCAAATAGAAAAAAATTACTTGCAAGAATAGGTTTACATTGTTTTCATTGAGTATTTCCTGTCCTTTTGCAACAATTTGTCGTTGGTTATATATAGCCAGACCGAGTAGATAACCATTGTCATAATTATATTTCAATTTAAATTATTCCTGGGACATTCAAAAGTGTTTTCTAATAACCTTATCGCGTTATCCACAAGGTGGTTGAACACAAGGTGGTTGAAGCCCGGTAGCAAAGAGTGCCTCAATAACTCGTCTATCCCTTATTCAGTTACTGCTCGAATTGTAGCTGATGTCGAACCGTTGGTAACTGCAATTGTTGTTATCTACAAAGTCCCTCCAAATCTACGGGTCATTGTCCAATGGAGCTTGGTGGGCCTTATCGGTTAGTCGCAGCCCACAAAGGTCACTTTTTGGTGTCAACAAATGCCCTCTTTTGAACACGCGCTGCTGATATGCATAGCAATTATTAGTCTCTTTGGGTTCCTGCAAAACATTGACTTAACCTTTGATCTCCTAGTTGATTCTAATCCAACGTCTTCTAGGGTTTGGCGATCCTCAACTCTTTGGCCTCCCTGGATAGTTTTTCTCTTCTCAAGCTAGAAGGTGGTCTGGTCTGCTTCGTCTCTTAACCCTATTGTCCTTTACAAGTATCGCTGAGAATAGTTCCAAAATTGGATTTTTACAATTGCAAAGCTTGATTTCTGTGACCTTTCTTTCCTTTGGGTTCCTTTGCTCTTCTCTAGGTCCTACCATGTATCCTTCTTACGATCCTTTAGCCTTTTTGGCTCCACTGGACCAACTTCAACAACCAAAGAGTAAAGACAACTCCTCTTGTCACTGTTGAATTGTCTCGAGGTAGCACCAGAAGAAATCGTCCTTGGTACCTGTTTCCTTGGGCCTCGCAGTGTTGAGACGATTGTTCTATGGTTTGAGTTTTGTGAATTGGGATTCGTTGGTAGCAGATGCAGTGAAAGAGATGGAGAACTTTCAGGGAAGAACAATCTGGCTTAAGCCATAGATATGGCTACTAGGCTGTTTTTAAGTCCTGAGGTTGGTTTTTTTAGGAGCTCCTCTTTTTCCTTTAGCTTTCTCGGATGATTGTTTCTAGTTTTCCTTCCTCTTATGTGAGATTAATCTAAAAGTCATGCGAAATCAATTTAGTTGCGAATTTTTTCTTTTGATCAATAAAAATACTTTCATTCATTCATATAGTGATATTACTAGGAAATAACAAACAAGTTTCTGAACACAAAATATTCCAAAGGATTGTAGTTAAAGAGACCCAATTTGAAGGAAAAGTGTTGAGGCAATAGGCTTTAGGAACCCAATCGATTTAGTCGCAAATTTAAGTGTACTAAAGCATTGTCTAATTCTAAACCATCTAATTCTTGGGTAACCTTTTTTGAGTTTTGGGTTGCATTAGAAGTTGGAATTAGGGCGAGAATTCAAGTTTTGGTAGGCTTGGACAAGGCCCATTGATTATGAAGCCCATCTGGCGTTATTAGGCCCAAATTACTTGTTTAGCTTGAAAATCTGATATAACTTTCATGGGCGAGTCTGGATAACAACTAAATCCCGATACCCATCTAGCATGATTCTATCCATTAATCACCTCTTATATTTCCATTCATTTCCTTTTGGCACAAGCACAGGTAAGATAACAATTCAGGCATTTCTCCGGATAGAAATGATGGTGTAAGAGATGGGCATGGGATATGATGTCGAAAGCAAACATCTCTTCCTTTTCTTTCTAATTTCCTCTTCCAATTTCAACTTTGTAGCATGAAATCGTGCACAAATAACATCACTAATTGAAATCTGACCCAGCCACGTGGAGTCAAATTAAGATATGGATCGAGAGACGCTAATTAGGCCGTGGATTGGATCGCCAAGGCTCATAAATTAGTTCCCTTACCACTCAACTAGCTTGCTAAGCCTCCTTATTTCCTATGGTTAATTTCATGTCTTGATCTTGAAAACTCTTGTAATCCATCTTTCTAACAATAATGGAAGTTGTCTTTCCTAAACAAACAAATAATAATAATAGTCGGGTATTTCATGAACTTAAAATTTATTTATCTATCTAAAATGAATTTTTCTGACATAGATTTTAAAGTATTTTATTTTTCGACATTTTCTCTAATTTTTTATAAATAAATTTATTACCTTTTTATATTTTTTAGATTTCCTCTATGATCGATTGCAAATTAAATACCAATTTATATCCAAATTTAAGGATGAGAGCAAGTGGTTCTCATCAATATCTCTTTTTTCATTCAAAAGATTTTCCTTTCTCGATGCAGATTCATACTTTCTATTCACGTGTCAAATTAGTAATTGAGGAGGTCTCATGTCGGCCAAATCTCGACCCAACCACCAAGCCTATGCTCCTCTCTAACTTTCTAATTGAAACCCTGCTCGAGTGAAGGTCCATGCTAGCCAATCTACCTATCCTCCGACCAAAAAAAAAAAAAATCTACCTATCCAACACAAAAGAGAAGACTCGAAAAAAAAAAAAAAACATGATACAACATGGCATAACTCAACATAAATTCACACAAATTATAAATACGATTTTTTAATCAAGAAAGAGGAGCATATATATATTATATAATCCGGCGGACCGGCGCCGGCGGTGTCCACTTCGGAATTTCTCTTTCTCTCTCTCTCCGGATCGATCCGCCGCCGCCATGGACGACCTCCCTCTGCAGAAGATCTCGATCTCCGGCCCCACCCTCTCCTCCCTCCTCCAGCGCGTCTCCTCCTCCCCGGCCGACGCCGACGGCCTCCTCTTCGGCCACGTCCTCCCCCTCGCCCCCTCCTCCCTCTCCGACGACCCCTCCTCCGCCGCCGCCGCCGACTCCGGCTCAGGCTCCGGCTCCTCCTCCTCCGCCTCCGCCGCCGGCGCCCTCGTCGCCACCGTCACCTCCTTCCTCTGCCCCGGCTGCCCGCTCTCCTTCTCCGACCCCCTCGGCCGCCTCCTCCTCCGCCACTCCCAGCACCACCGCCTCATCGGGTGGTTCTCCTCCCGCCGCCGCTCCCGCCTCCAGCCCTCCATGCGCGACTTCAACGTCGCCGTCTCCCTCGCCTCCGACCCCTCCCTCTCCTTCCCGATCGCCGCCTCCGCCGCCGCCGGCGGATTCTCCCCGCGCGTGTTCCTCCTCTTCTCCACCCCGCCCCTCGACTCCGCGATCCACACCCACGAGTACCGCGCCTTCCAGTTCCGCACCGCCACGGAGACCTTCGAGCCCAGGTCGGTCGACGTCGTCAACATCGGGCCCGGGTTCCGAGGGCATTACGGGAACTTCAGCCCCAACTCGTCGTTCCCGTGGCTGGCCTGCGATCTGAGGGGATCGTCGATGATGCAGGAGGACGGCAAGGAGGAGCGGCTGAGCGCGATGAGGCGGGCCGCCAAGTGCCAGGACGAGATCGATTCGATCGCCGAGGGTTTCCCGGCCGCGAAATTGAGCAGGCTAGTGGGGCCGGAAGCTAGCAACTACACTGCCGGGTTGGAGGAGATGTATGAGAAGATGTTGACGAGGGTCGACACCTTGGCCAGGCTCGTCGAGGCGAGCTCTGCTCAGGTCCTGGAGATGGTGAGCTCCTCCCCATTTCTGTATTTGGAGCTTTTAAGAGTTCCGCATTTGTTCAGGAGGATTCGTGATGGATGAAGAAGTAAAGGTTTTGGTGTAAAATCATCGGGGCATTCATTTCGTTAGTCCGATGTCTTTTGCTTGAGGAATGTAGGGATGCTAGTTTAGTGTGTGGTTAGAGAGGCTATTGCACGCTCCACATTGCCTTGATAAGTTTTCTCTTTCGCACTTCATTTATCATCGTCAAAGGTAGAATTTTGGGTTCTGTGGTCAATGGAGTACTTCATGTTTCGTCGGGCTTCTCATGTTGATCAGTTTGAATCGGTTTTGTGTTATGTGCTGACTTGTCATGATTTTGTGTTGCGTTCGTGGTTAGGAGCAACATAATTCGAAGTTGAGGGCAGAAGTTGCTGGGATCAAGAGGGTGGTCGATGGCTAGTGGTAAGTGTTGTTCTCTTGTATCTGATTGAGTTTTAAAATCTAGTCCACTTCCCCTTTAACTGTGCAATGCATTGGTCCTTAAATGACCTTGCCTATGTCCTCTACTGGATTGAGATACCACTCTCTCTCATAAACCCATCGTCCTTCTCTGGATTTAAATGAAACTTAGAAATGTGTTCATTAAGCTTTTGATTCAGTTTATGCATCTGCATACTTCCCAAGGTGTCAAAAGAGAAGGAAAAGAAAAGGAGAATATGACTGGAGAGTAATGATCCTGTACTTTCCTCAAGAAGTGATAAAATTACTTTTGACAGAGTGCCATCTTTTAGCTCACTATAGTTAGCAAGATAAGGATGGCCATGCGCTTTCTAAACACTGGAGATTGTCAATGGAATGTGCAAAGCAATACTTGACTGCAGTAAGTTTAACATTTAGTTGCAACATCATGAGGTGTGAATGTGAAGTTCGATAAGTCATAAGATTGAAGATAAGTTCTAGGATTGAAGCTTTGATTTTTTGGCTTCTTAGCTTTTTTCCTTGAAATGTCACTCAACACCTAGAGTAGTAGTGGATTCAGTTTTGGGGAGCCTATCATCTTTGAGTAATTCGGTGTGTATGAGAGCAGTACTCTAAGCATCTCCTTTCCTGGGCATTGGGTATTTTGGTGGAAGCAAGTATGCACCAGCATAATGTTATGCCTGCAGGTTTAGGTTTTACTGATAGTGCTCACTAGTAAGGGTTGTGACTGTCTTTTCTTTTAGTGTCTCTTCATTAGGTGCACATGCTTCATGCTTGTGCATGGTATGAGTAACAAACAAGTGTGATTGGGTCTAGGGTGGGTAGGTTTCCGATTTGGATCCTGTACCCGACCCTGTTATAACCAATTCCCTTTTCTTGGATCCTGTACTCGATCCTATTTGCGCTGAACCTTTTTTGGAACCATCCTATTTTTCCGGTCTAGTTTCAAGGTCAGCCCTGTTTCCACTAGAACCTATTTTGCAACCGCCTGATATCCTATACGGCTTCGAATTTTACATTGATATGCGAGAACGTCCCTATTTCTACACCCCAAAGAATTTACTTGGGGCAGAAGTTGCGAGAGAACATGTACCTCTGAGATTTCATGCCCAACGATGCGGATGAGAATCACTTTGGATGGCTCGGTCATTTTCAGCAACAACCATGGAAAACCGCATTGACAACACACGAACACCCACATAACCAAAAAGTGGGATCAATAAATCGAAAGTGATGTTCAGGTGAGGAAGATCCCAAAAAATTTTCAACTTTCCACTTTTTGCTCGTGGATACCAATCTCTAATGACAAACCCACCACGAAAACATTGCTACGAAATGCAAAGCCGAACCGAGAGATGTTGAGAACAAGAAGAGGACTTGCCTAACATAGAAATCAGGGGAAAAAGTGGGTCTTGGACTTTGGGCTTTCCAAACTGGTTCCCGAACTGGTTCGGGAAGTGGTTCCTAGGTGGGTAATTACTTGGAACCAGTTCCTAGACCGGTTCAAACTGGTTCCGAATTTTGAGAACTGGTTTTTGGACTGGTTTCAATGGGAACCGGTTCCCGGCCCTATTTTCCAGGTGGGCCGGTCCGATTTCTGGGTATACCCAGTCCGGTTGCACACCCCTAGTAATAGATGTCTTTTTGTCGAGGAGGTCGGGGACCTGTTGTGATTATTGATAGATATAAAAGTATTAATCCTAATTTTATTTTTATTTTTTGTAAGAGTTGTGTCATAACTTCTCAAGTTAGTTTCCTTGTACTCTGCAGTAGAGTAGAAACCACCCCTAAGGTGATGGGTCTTACTCAGATAAAACACAAATAGATTATCAAGTTAATTGCCGGTTTAAGGAATGGAGCTGACCAGGAATATGAGGGGGGAAAAGTAATGCTGTGTGCTGGGGATGGAGATCAATGTTGACTTCTGGTTTAGGCATCTGGCGAGTGACATAGTTATGCCAATACTTCTACTTCTTTAACAAGCAGTGCCGGGTCTCATTTATTAGTTTGGCTAATTATGTCGTATCGAAAACAGTTGATGGTGCTGGCGAGTATCTATTTCGTATGTTGAAGTTGACAACCACTGGGAATTTGTAGGTTTAGCACTCCCTGCTAGTTTTCTGAAGCAGTCATATTTACATGATTTACATGGCTATAACTGGCTAAATTCCTTCCTGAATCTGGGAGACAATGTATGCCTCAAAGCCATGGATCTTGACCTTTTCCCCATGAAAATTTTCCTTAAAGAAACAATCCGTTGTAGTCAGCCGTAGTCAGTTTTGTTTTGTTTTGTATCTTTTTTTTTTTTGGGTTAGGTCCTATCTTATATCTATTTTACAAGCCACTATGTGTGCTATGCACTATGCACAAGTTGCGAAATCCTGCTCCCTCACTCACGCGTCTCCACCCCAGCCCCCCAATGATGTGAGAAATTGAACTCCCTATCTCCCCCTTCCCAAGTAGAAAAAGTGGCCACCAGGGTAACCCCTAGTGATTAGTTGTTAGTCAGTTGATGACTAGATATTTGTGCTGATTTTTACATAATTACCATGTCTAAATGATGGGAAAAAATTTACATGTCATCACACGAGACAACTGCAAGTACATTTTTTCATGCCTTTGCATCTTAAGTAGCATGAGGCTGCACATTCTGCGATTTTCATTTATAATGACATATCTTGCGCTGTAGCATATGTTAATCCAAATTTTTCTGTTCTTGGATTTCTTTTTGGACATCACAGTAGAGAGAAATGCATGATGTTGCTGATGTGTGAAAGGTGGCGGAGAGAGGTTTTGAAGACTCCGCGACCATTTAGTGGCAGAAGATGCCTGATGCCTTGGTTTATATACAGGGGACTTGAAGCTAGGTGGATGATAGATGTGGAGGTGTCGCAGACTGATGCTCTATTCAATCGTTCCTTTGTAGGAGAGAAAATTCGGCAACCTCCATATCAGGAGTGCGATAGTATTTTTTCTGCATTTTGCTTCGGTCGACTTTTGGGTCTATTGTATCTTCTGGGAATCTCCACAAGTATGGTAAAGTGGTTGAAGATGATTTTAAACCGCGAGGGTGTCTGCAGCATTCTATCCCTTTGGGCACGTACCATCAGAATTCCTCTTGTTCTTGTTCAGCACATTATCGGGTCGGTGCTCACAATGATTGGACAGAGATTCATGTTTCAGTCTTCTACCATTAATGGAGGAGAGGGTTATCCGTTGAGTGAATATCACTGGTACTTCATGGTCTGAAAGGAGAAGATTGCTTACAAATTGAAAATTCTAACCTTTTAACACCATTAACTTATCCACATGGAATGTAACGTAGAAATCATCACCACCAATCTAACATGAAAATGGTTCTTTTTTCAAACCCACTTGAGACCGTTGATACATGTCGCATTGGTCCACTGTCTAATTCATGATATTAAAATGAACCTCATATACATCAAGACGAATTGGGTTGTGAACAAAATGAATAATGTGATTTTTTTTTTTTTTTGGAGGATTTTTCTAATGAACTATATCTTTTCCTCAATCTTAAACCCTTTTTAATGGCCCGGCATCAGACAATCTTGAGTGACTCAGAATCAAAGTTAAACATACAAGAATATTGGATATCATTAGAAGTCCCAACTCATGTGGTTTCATCACTTCAGGATGATTACAAGTACATTCATTGTGTATTGCTCGAGGGCAGTCAACCATATCAAGCAAAAGATTCAATAACAGGTCAGAAAACTACGGCAAGGTTGAGTGAACTAATAAACAACTACAGAATACGAGCAGAACTCCAGATGCGCCATCCAGAGAGCTCTTAGTAAAAAAGAGGAAGATAAAATCGTTTGATTCAATAATTCGGAAGCATCAATGTGAGGTGCAGTTGGTATGCATTGGAAATGGTATATATAGATGAACCAGCGAGAACTGTATGGTCAAGATGCAAAGAGGGCAGGCCAGCCATTGCCATCAAAATTCGGCGTCTTCCGTCTCACCACTTATTTCTGGCAGCTTAATTTCTGTTTTGGTGACGCCATGGGGATAGAAGACACTCGAAGAGCGACTGCTTCTCGGGAACTCTATTTGGCTATGTCTCAAGTCCTCTGTGGCACTTGCTATAAGCTCACCGGGAAAAGCAACATGTACAAACTCGATTTGATATCAGTCACTTCCCTGCTCTGCCTCGGACCAAATCCTTTCCCATGGTCCACCTTTTGTTCCTAATCTGGAATCGTATCACCAATTGTCAAAGAGATGCACGACTACTAAATAAATTCTGGAGTCCTAGTAGGCAGTGCTCGATGTGGTGCAAATAAATCCAATAGACTATCGCTACATAATCTATCACAAGGACATCCCATGGAGTCACCTATCCATTCAGTTTCACATACAATGAATATTCTGAGATCCCTCTCTTTACTTTATTAGACGAAACCTCATTTACTAACTTCTCTATCAAAGTGCTCTAGATGTGCTCATGTGTGCGCATGTCAGGGTTACCTCAAGGTCCAACTTCGTTGTGTAGAACTGAGAAGCCATAAAGCGTAGCTTAAGTCAAAACCGGTTTACCTCCAAATGCCAGCCACTACCCGCAATGTCATGAAGAGAAACAACCCTGCCCAAACTCCAGCAAGACCAAACGTGGGAGCTGTTGCCAGTAAAAAAGCAGAAGAAACCACTCCAACAAAGACCTATTTAGTGCAGCAATGGAGAAGGTCAGAAACGTTGAATCTCTTTAGTTTTGAATAAATGTAGAACGAGAGCGAAGAGTCACCATGGAATAGGCAGCATATCCAAAATCAGAAACCCCATAGTAGAGCCCATCAAAAACAAATGCCACAGCATTCACTGGTTGAGATCCAGCAACGAACTGCAAATTATCAGCGTGAGACATCTAGTAGCATCATGTCTACAATCTTGAAAAGTCAGCAAAAGGACAGTTTGTGACGGTTTGTATTACATGAATCTGTTTTTCTTCTCTTTTTGAAAGTTTTGAGAAGATGACTGGAAGTATTAAGAAGTTCGACGACATCCTCTCAAAGTATAAGGAGCGTTCTGGGGCAAAGGCTCTGGAGATTGCAGGAAGTGAAAGGATGCTCTAAATGCGGACTTATCATGCATGGAAGAGACAATGGAGCAAGCTAATGGTTTTATCAAGGGTCACTGTTTCGAAATTTGTTAACCTGGTGAAAAAAGAAAAATCTAGAAGATGCCCAGGAGCAGATCCAGATAGCCTAAACCGAAAAAAGAAATTAAAATGCTCAGCTTCTTAGAGCTTTGCACTTTGAGTTTGGTTTAGTTTAGGTATGAAATTACCTCACATGCATTTAAACATTCACTCCAACTCCCAAACCTTTCTCAAACATGACGAACATGTGCATTTTGGCATTTTGTTACCCAGAACCAGAAAGCAGGACGTCCAATTGGAGACTAGGCATAGGCACTCTCTTACCAGAATACCCGACCAAGCAATTTCCAGAACTTCAGAATCCGTGCTGAATAATCTTGAAAAGGCTCCGAACCCAACAAAAAGAATGACAGCTAGAGCAACACCAGTGGCCACACCAATCTGTTCAAAAGTTGAAATATTAAGTAAGGTGGGAAAACAGTGCTCTCTGATTCCTTGGAAAAATAATCAAGAAATTTTATCCTTTTCACATTAGCATAACAACATGCTGAAGCAACAATATACCTGAAGAACCATGTATATCACTTCACGTGCTTGCTCATAGTCTCCTTGGGAGTAACCACGGGCAAGAAGAGCCTGTGAGAAAGTCAAGCAATTCAAAGAAAGAGAACCTCAGTATGAGGTGCACTCATGTGCAGATGCTAGCTTAATGATGAAACTTCTGGAGGTGCACAAAGCACCAATATTATCCTCTGTAATGTCAGAAAGTTGCAAGAGACATTGTAGTCATTTGTCACTTGCAAATCTATCCCAAATATGAATTGTTATGTTAATATTTGACCTGAACTGTGTGAATATAGAGTATTTCTTGCTCCACAGAGTGATTCATTAAAGGATAACTTGGTCAGGCTTTTAGGCTATTTGACGGTTTCATCATAGGGTACTCTGTAAATTGCTTAACCAAGACAGCAAACCAGTAGAAAGGCAATTCTATGACAGGGGAGAACTCATAAAACGGTTTGTACAATGACTTTGCTCAGCTAATCTATGACAGGATATAGATCAGAAAGAGCTGATTTGGTACCTGGCCAGCAATTGCTAGAGCATCAGTAAGCAGAGATACAGTCAACCATACTTGTGTGCAGATCTGATAACCAGCCATAGGTATAGGGCCCCTCCTAGCAGCCATTGATGTTGCCAAAGTCATAGTAATGAGAACTGCTAAGGTTCTGCCAATGAGAAGGCCACCTGAAGATACAACAAGCCTCGCTTTAAAAGAAACTGGCTTTCAAAACAAGCTGCAGATACTCATCACGGCGTCAAATTTGACTTCCATTTTGAACCTTAGTCTTGTAATTGACTACAAAATGTAATAATAAGTGGACTTTCTGACTTTGTGCCTCACTTAAGGTTCTTTCCAGAGTAACTTGCCAGAAGGAAATTAGGACAACATAAACTTCGGGCCATTCTTGAGAAATTAAATTCTACATTTGCCGTTAATTGGTTCAAATAATGTCTTCACCATATAGATGCATAAGATGATGAAGTTAGAAAATAGAACTAAAATAAAACAGGTTACCCTACTAAGAGTCATACCTGATTTCAGATACTGGATAATTTTTTTCCCATCAAAATTTGGAGAGATCAGTGATACTTCATCATTCAGCTTCCATAGCAGGACTAAAGCTATCAAATATCTGTTATATAGAAGGCAAACAAATTTAAATCCATTTAATGGACAAAGAAGTTACAACAAATCACATTACGGAGAAATGACAATACTCTGCAAATAGTTATGATTATGTTAAATTTACCACAGTACTGACATACTCAGAAGTTACTGTTGCTGCTGCAGCACCACCAATGCCAAGATCAAAAAAAAATATCAAAATTGGATCCAGAAACGCATTCAGTAAGTTGCCAGCAACTGCAGTTCAACAAAAAAATTTTGTCAAAAACTATGCCAGGAAAAGAGCTAAAGTATTAACATGTAGACAGAAAATTGTTTTCCTTTGTGACAATTCTCAACATCATCTGACTATGAACTCAGGCATCTCTTTAAAGACAAGCATCTCAGAGTGCTTCAAAAGACAATCGGCCAATGACCAGCAATTAGCATAAAAAATTAGCTTAGCAAACCAAGTTAGCCAATCTCAGTTTAATTCAAAGTGTAAATCTCAGAATCCATTAAATTATAGATTAGAAATGAGCCTGTCTGTCTGCAACTGGATTTATTAGGTGGATATAATATTTTATAGATGAACCTAAGATTTAACATTTACACCACTGAGATAAAATTTGATTATCAACACTCTTATACTTATTTTACACATATGTAAGATGATTACAAATTATAAAGATTTACGCAAAGCCATCAAGGCTGGTTATGAGGCATCATCGCAACAGTATACTAGTTTTCTAGAGGCGTATGCTGGCAGCCAGAGCAGACAAAAAAATTAACAGCGGAAGTTGTCAAGTCTAAAATCAAAAACATAATAAGATAAAGAGAAATTTCTCACTAGCCATAAAAAGAAAATTGCACATTTTCATCTTACCAAAAAATCCAGTTTTCAACAAGGAAAACTACTTTGTAAGCCCTTGATGATTCTCTGAAAATAGTTACTTGTCTTTTTCTAAGTTAACTGGTTCTCATGTATCTTGACAGTGTCTTGTACCTTGTACCCCATGATATCAATTAAGTTACATACTTCCACAGAGAAGATTACTCCTATTATGAGAAAGGTCTAGAATATTATGTTATTTAATGGTCTTCTTCATAATTATTATCTGAAGGTGATCTTCATTCAATAATGAATCTGATTAATTATAGTTCGACACTATAATATCCTAGAAATAGATCCTGTTTCTTCATAGTGTATAGCTAGAAGATCCTATTTCCAAGATCGAGATCCACACATTCAATGGTGAAGGAGATTATAATATTCCGTCACTAATTTTCAACAGAACTCATTGCAGTACATACCTATGGCATATAGAGGTGTCTTTGTGTCCTTAAATCCACGAAAAGCACCTTGTGCAGCAAGTGCTACTACAATAGCTGGAGCACCAAAAGCTCTCAAATATAAGAACTGTTCAGCCGGTATTCTAATCGGTGAATCCTGTAGATGAGTGAACCTCAATGAACACCAAAAAGATATTACACAAATGTCACTAAGAATGTAGAGAAAAATCTATATCAGATAGTAAACATCCCCCGAGGGTATTATTACACAGGTGTTTCAAACGAAATGCACTAAAACCAATCCTTTCCTGTTATAACAAAACTGAGGTGCATAATTTTAAGGAGTGACATTTCCATGTTATGCCCTATGAGTAAATGACATTCCTTGGTGGAGAGGTAAATATCTGTTGAACACCTCCCCAAGAAAACCCCAGTACATGGAAAAATGATAAAAATAAGAGAATTAAATGACGTTCATTTTCTCATAAATTCAAGGTGCCAAGTGTCTAAGCAGGCCTCTCGTGGCCTACAAGTAACAAGATAAATTTAATAAGCACAAACAAGGGCCACAGTGGAGCTCTTGTCATAATTTGTCTATAACAGACAAGACTAGGCACGGAGAAATCGGGCTAATCAATTAACTTCATACTTGGAAAAGGCAGACATACAACAGATATGCCCATCAAATTGATCCAGAAACCTGAGCCAGCTGAAAGTGCAATACTTTCGGCAATCCCAATGCCAGTAGCCAGTGCTAATGAAGTTGATAATGATGGAAGGAGCTTCTTTGTTTTTTGCTCCTCGGCAAAACCTTGATAAAATCGATAAAGCAGGAAAAATCAGAGGAACATAGCTGGAGGGATAATAGTACCCATGTCTTGAAGTATGATAAAATAAGAAGAAAGAAATTACCATCACCGAGTTGACGATAATCATCACTACCGTTATTCGCCATGGCTTGCTCTTCAGCTACAAATGACGTGGTAATGTTGAGCAAGGGAACATTAAACAATTTCGAAACCAGATTGAACACAGAAACTGATACTCCAACTGCTGCCAGTTCGGATGATCCTGGATAGAGAAAAATAACCAAGAATGAAAAAATAATCCTCAAGTAGCCAACGAGTTTCATTCACAATACATGACGCCGCATCAAATCAAGAATCCTTATCCTTACAATCACCGAGGATGTCACATTCGACCATTTATCTATCTCCGAGGAAACTACTAAAATTTCACCACCAGCAGCCAGACAATTTGTAGTTTTCATTGCAAAGCATTATCACGTAATAAACTATGATCATCTCTGCCAACATCTTGCGAGAACTTCAGCCAAATAATTTTCAAACGAGCAAGTATCGAACCAAATCAACTACGAATTTCATCAATTTATATTAGAAAGACTTCTCAACCATCCAAACTCAGATTTTGCACAGTTCATGAAGTTCAAGAATTACCTATACGACCAACAAAAGCACTGTCCACCAAGGACGTAATGGGATCAGCAGCCAAAGCCAGAGCAGCCGGTAAAGCAATGGACAGAATCTCCAACCCGATTTCGCTGAACCTAAATCCATCCCTGCACACTCCCAAACAAGCACTCACAAAAATCACAAACGCAACTCGCAATTCAACACCAATGACTCATGAGCAAACGCCTTCCCACCTCGAACTTTCCAGAACGCGATCGACCCAATTCAGCGACTTCGTCGGAGTCGCATTCCCGGCCTTCTCAACCTCGGCACGAGGTTCGGGCGACGAGCTTCGAACCGTGGCCGCGCTTTGCTTCACATCGGACGACTCCGGGCCGGCCTTCGAGCGGGCGGAGCAGCGGACTCTGCAGCGGCTCCGGGGCGGCGCGGCGGAGGAGGAGGAGGAAGGGTGGCGGTTCGAGGGCAGGCGGCTCACGGAGGTGAGGAAGCGGTGGTGGGGCGAGACGCCGATGGCCATTGGAGAAGCAGCGCGGCGTGCAGCGTCAGCAGAGACGAGGATCCACCATGAACGTTACTGGCGGGTACTGGCAGGTACTGACAGTTGAGTCAACGAACGTCGGATCATCCGGAGGAAGAAGCCATGGAGGAAGAGAGGGAAAACGGGAAAATATCTTCGACAGCTTGTTGCGGAACTTGTGGACTGCGGATGGAGAACGTGTGGCGTTCGATGGCGGCGAAGGTTCTGAGATTCAGTTTGAAACGTCGTACGACCCTTTCGTGTACCGCAACGTTCGCGTCTTTCTGGTACCACGATGATGTTATGGCGTAGAAAAATCTAATTTCATATCTTGAAAGCAGCTTAAATTCAGATGGAGTCGCTACCACCGAAAAAAAATAGGAACCCGATGTCCCTTTCATCAAAAACTACTTTTCTTGGTACAAAAAAAATCTGATATGAATGGACCGTCACAAATTTTCTCTTCATTAGTTTTGTCTAATGTCTTTCATATGGAAACACAGGTATCAAATAACTTGTATAATCGGTATATGAGGTGTGAAAACTCAATATAAATAGATCTTCAAGTCATAAAAAGAAATTGGATTGAGATTGAGAATCATATGCACACATTGCTACCCTCAACTTTATATGAATCTATAAATTATATGATAACTAAAAGATAACACTTTAATATAATCGTCAAAAAGATTATTGGTAGGGGTGAGCATAAGTCAGGTGAACGGTTCTAAACTTGGAAATAAGAAATTGTCCAAAAAATGGTTTCAAAAAATTAGAATCGAAAACTACTCATTAGTTCCATAAATCCACCTAGAAAATGGACTATCGATCCAATTTGATTATCGGATAGATCCATAAAATCAGTCTTCGGTCCATGCAAAATTGCATTCATCAATTATTATCATGGTAAACCTAGTTTCTATTTAGAACATCAAAGCTTATTTGGCTTTAAATTAAGGTTGGATTGCGAGCCATTGATTTTAATTGAATATTAAAAACTATTAAGTGCAAAATGAATAAACAATGATTGTTAGTAAGGAATTTAATTTCTTCAAAGGTGATGGTGTTGTCCTTTTAAGATTTCTTGACAGTGGAAACATGTGGATAATTAGACAATTTGTTAGAACTTAGAAGTCCTAATTTCCACATAAGTTAAAATATTAATTGTTTGATCCATCTTTTTCCAATGTCATCATAATTTAATCATGGGGATGATTAAAGAGAGACTTCATTATGCTCTTAAAACAAGCCATTGGCTCTTAATTTTGTGTCGTGACAACAAAGTATCACATCATTTATGAACATCTCCAATAAGCCATTTCATTCATCTTCATTTGTTTATTTTGTTTTGGTTGAGAAAGCAAATAAATAGATTATTAGAATAAACAAAAGTAGGGAGATTAATCCTCTTATACACCGAAAGACAAAATTAGTCAATAACATTATTTATTGGTAAAAAAATTATAAAATAATTAAGTAATTGAGTTGGAATTTTTTTTTTTTTAAATATATACATATATCGGTTCAGTCTAGGTAGGCGATGGGCAATTCCATGCCTAAAATGGGAAACCGGATTGATATTCACCAATTCTAGTAAACTAGAAATTGGAAGTGGACCAATCACCATGGGAATTGCCGAATCCGAGCCGATCCGCCCGTCCCTACTTATTAGTGCATCTAGAAATGGCTATTACTTACCGTGGTACCTGTCAATTTTAGGTTTGTCTTTGCGTCTCTAGTGATTTAATATACATTATTGTTAGAATACCATCAAAATACAAAGATACGATCATATTTTTGTGGTAATCAGTTTTATTTGTTCGAATTGGTTTTTCTTATCAATTATATCACTTTATTAAAGCAAAGCAAAAGAATAACTAGTCCAATGAAGAAGTGCTGATAAAATAATGAATTGATTTGTTGAAGAGAGAGTGGAAATAACTTGTAATTTCCTTCATTCTATAACAAACACAGCAGTAAAGCTCAATAATATACATCTCAGATTCACAAATGATGAAACAATAGCTGATTCCACACATCGGGCACACCCGGTAGACACCAATGGATGCAGTCGGAGTAACCCGCAGGGTTCGACAGCTGCTCAGGCTTCAGCGCCTCCCAGAACTTCCGATAGATCGACGGATGCCCGTCCTTCCGGTACTCCGAGAGCTGAGTGATGTTGACCACAGAGACTCTCGTACCCAGCTTGCCAAGAACTCGGTCCACCATGCGCATCGTCGGCAGGTCAGAACCGGCTCCCCAGTGGCCCTCCACATTGATAGGAGCCCGCTCGCTGTAGCAGTTCCCTTCGCTCCCAGGCTTCCATTCTCGGCTCCTGAATTAAGAAAAGATAGAAACATCAGATAAAGGGTCATGGAACAGATAACAGGCCGACAGAGATCTGATAGGTAATCCTAGTACTACTTGGCATCAGGCAAACTAAACATGCCTCTGTTTATCACGTTAGGTGTGAATTTGTGCAAGCATTATTGTTGTTTTCCTAGGAAGTATTCCTGCACCTTGATCCATTCTCCAATATGTGGTTTTTTGCTTCAAAAGAAAACATTCATGGAATTGGAAAAATTAAGTCCAATATTGGAAAAACTTGAACAGCTCTCTCCGAACACAATATTTTCACTTTGGCTATCGTCACTATCTTTTGCTGATGTTTTCCAGAAAACAGTGAGGAAAGGAAAAGTGAAGTGCTTGTGCAATTTCTGAAGTTTGTATCACACTGTCTAAAAGAGTTTATATTCATGCTTGGATTAGCCGATATAGCACATCAGGTACATTGGTAGCATTAGAAAAGAGCGCTACCCACCAGAGATGCGTTGGAGACATGGTGACGAAAAGGACTTTCTTGCGAGGATCGAGCTTAGTGGTCACCCAATCTGCCCATGTCTCCATTGCCAACTCCATTGCGCCCAAACCATCTAATTCTTCACAATCGCCATCTCTGTCATCACTCCATCTGCAACAGTCATCACACGTCATACTTTGCCAACATAAAATCAGACTCCTATTCTAGTTCTCCATTACTAGAATCACCGCCAGTGCCGTACTTACAGAAGCTTAACAGGACCTTGTCTCCACCATAAATATGTGTTGAAGACCAAAATGTCAGCATGCTCCCACTGTGACGCATGCTTCAGAATTGAATCCGGCCGTATTATTCGCTCGGCCAACCTATGGTTCACTGGATCATCGGAGTTAGATTCAACAAGGAGAGGGGCCCAGAGAAATTCCACAGTAGCATTGTATTCCTGCAAACGAACCAACACAAGAGAAATTATCTAAGGAACTTGAAAAAAATTGCCTGCTCCTATAAAGAATGTTGAAGACATACTTTAGCCATGCACTTGCAAAAATCAAAAGTCAGGAATAAAATGCCTCTCAGGGACCATGGACTGCGATGCCAGAATACAAGCTTTACCTCTGATCTAAAGATTGTAAGAGCTGCATTAGGCGTTATAGATCTTTTGTCCTCGGAAGTTGCTGACTGCAACAGACAGAGCATCGATATCCATTGCCCTCGATTTAGTGAATCTCCAACAAACATTAGTCTTTTTCCTCTCAACTTCTCCCACATTTCAGTCACACTCCATCTATCAAAACAAGACAACCACAACCATGGTCAAACATAAAGGAAACCTGTCCAGTTATTACTGCAACTACATACCAAACAACGCATCCAGTAACTCATTTTGTTTTTGTGGACACAAAATTAGAAAGATACCTAGAGTGTATCATTTTCCTGTAAAAACTTGACAAAATTTATTTCCAGAAAAGACATCTGCTCATTTAGAGTTCAAAGACAGATCATCCAAGCTGTTTCCAAACTTACCCAAATTCTCTTACCAAATCTACTCGCTCATGAGACTTTAGACTATCACATCAAAGTTGGAGCTTCTTGCCGAAGCCATGCACATATAAGGCAAGGACACAGTCAAAACAAGCACAGCAGACTAAATCCTTAAAAGGAATTACCTCTTCAAATTGCAATTATGAGGTTGCCATCTCCAATGCTGGTAGTCCAAATCAGACCTCCCATGCTTGTGGCAAGCCAGCTGGTCCGACATGTATGGGCATTCCGACTCGCCGTACATTGGGAACGACGCATTGTCGAACACCCATCTCCCGGAAAACACATTGCACCTCTCCAAATCAACCCTTCGTCGTTCGGACGCCGGTGCAGCCTCACCCCACCTTATCTTCCTCCCACTATACTCTCTCGTGGAGTTGCATCTACTAAATCTATCCAAGACCCCTACAACAAAAAGTAACCCACAAAAAAATTCAAACTTTAAACGCGAAATTTCAATCCAACGAAGTACCGCCATTGCCAATTACCAAGAAACAGAGAAAAGGAACACGAGAACCCACAAACCCTTTCGCAAGTTCAAGTGAAAAGACGAAGAGCAGCGTACCAGGAGCTTTGCCCCTGCGAGCTAATTGATTCGGCCTCACGAAAGTGACCTCAGGTTGCTTCCCGGGGACTCGATCCGGGTCATGGTTGATTTGTCGGATGCTGCTTTCGTTGTACAGGATCGAACAAACGATGAAACCGAGGAAGACGACCACGAGCAAAGGAAATTGGTTCTTCTTTCTGTTCCATCGATGCATCGTGAGCGTGTGGCAGGCTCCAAAGAATCCAGAAGAGCTCCTGATTCCGGAGATCCCTATGAATACAGGTCAATAGAGGCAACTGGGGAGAGCGACAGCTGAGCAGGGTCGGTGACACAGTAACGGCACGCATTAGATCCCTTTTTAAGTGCAGAAGTAAGGCAAAGGACAAGCTTTTTCTAAGCTAGTTTAACGCTGTACGGTCCGGTCAACGGTGGGTGTGAGAAAATGGAAGGGTGCTGCTGTTAGAATAATGGGACGGATGCAACCTGCTCTGCATCATTAGAATTCCCCATCTGATCTTCTTTTAAACTATGTAAGACAGGAGGACGATTCGTGGGTCCCTTTTCAAAGTGGGTCGTTTCTCATTGGTGGGTTGTGAGGCAAAATGCAAGAAGCAAAGGTTAGATTTTTGGTTGGGTTTGATGATTAATGATTAGGGAGAGAATACAGAGCACTTTTGCGCGTTTTGGTAAAGATCCAGTGAAGGGATTTCTGTCAAGGAAAAGTTGCTATAAACGGAGGAGTTGCAATTCTCGTTTTTGAGCTCCGTAACGGGGAAAACATATGAACGAAGGATATTCCTAGGAGGACTCGAGGGGTTATTAATCCAATCAGGAAAGAGAATTTTTTAGTGGGTTGTGAGTGACCAGACCACAATGGAACAATAAGGATGTATTTAGTAATGTTTCTATTTCAGAGAATAATTTTTGAATAGAAATAGTTTTTTTTTTTTTTTTTTTTTTGTTCTCGAAAATAATTTCCGAGTATAAAAAGGCGCTTGATAACTGCAAAAAGTTTTTATTTTAGAAATAGAAATATGTTTGGTAAATTTGTATAACTTTATTGCTTCTTTTAATTTTTCAATATTTTTATTATATTTTTCTTTCTTTTTTCTCCTTCTCTCTCTTTGTGCGGTCATTGGCCACGGAGGCGGTCGGTTCTCGGTTGGGCGAGCTTGCTAGAGCCTCGCCAAGCCACCATGAGGGCAAGTGAGCTTGCGAAATCTAGGTGAGGCCTAGCCTTCGGTGGCCTCAATGGCCAGGCAAGCCTGGGCCGATGAGGCTAACCTCACGCCGTTGTTTGGGCAAGGTCAAGCCTCACTTTGGCCTAGTGAGGCCAAGCCTTGCGCCAACGAGTCGGCGAGGCTTGGGTCGACAAGTCTCGCTTTGTGGCTCGGTGTCTCCAAGGGTCGGCGACGCTCCAACGAGGTCGCCGGCCCTCGTCTGTCTAGTGGCCAGTGTCGGCCAAAAAGAAGAAGAATAAGAAGAAAAGAAAGAGAAGAAAAAAAAAGGAGAGAGAAAAATTGTTTATCGGAATTGTTCTCAAGAATAAGAAATAACTTTTTTCTACTTCTTATTTTTGTTCTAAATCTATTCTCGAGAACAAATTTTTTGTTCATGAAATTTTTTTTTTTACTAAACATATTTATATTCTTTTTTTGTTTCAAGGAACAGAAACAAAATTTGCCAAATAGGCCTAAGTATGGCCAACAATGGAACAACGACATCTTGCAATCTTCCACAATAGGAACCAGGGCCCATGGGCTTTCTTCTCTGTCCCTTAGCATATCTGCCACAATCTTGCAATCTGTCTCGACCTCCCCCGCCCGTTCTAATAGGGAAAAACACCATTTCTTGCCTGCATAGAATACAGATTTACCTTCGACCAAAAAGCAAAGAACTACAAAACCGCCTCTAGATGTTTCATTTCCATGTAATGAATTCGGCTCCGAATGAGACGACACCAAATGTTGTATCAAAAACTAGGATATAAATTTAAGCAAATAACAGAAGCAATTGTCAATGGGCGACTCTCGGCTCTAGTGATTAGCGGCTGGAATGGGAGGAAAGGAAAATAAAAATAAAAAAGCCGTAACTAAATGGTTTATCAAATGCTCCAATAGGACGGGTAACCCCATTTTGCTTTTGCAAAATAAAAAGCTTAGACGAGAGCCAGACTATATTTTGGAAATTCACAGGTCAATATGAATTTGTAGGAGATAGAGTGAGTTGATTATTTATGGGCATGCTTTCCTATATTATTTTTGTAAAGTTTGCATGTTCTTGACATCTATTTTGTGAGGCTTAGTCTCAAATCAGGGATGGAGGATAATATAATACACTTTTATTTTAATTCCATTTGGTTTTCAAAAACTAGAGACAAGATTTAATCATATTGGAGTATGGTTCATATTTCCTATCAACATAATGGTATGAATGTCTCTATAATGAATATAAATAGAGCCTCAAATCATTTATTTTTTGTGAAATAAACGGAGCCTAAAATTGAGAAATGAATGTGAGATGAAAATTTTGCTGAAAATCATATAAATACATTTATTTCACGTAGTAAACGGTTTTTTACTAAAGGCTTCTGCTATTTTTTCTTATAAGGCAGATTGCTACAAAACACAAGTGGGCCAAATGGCCCATTTGGGCCTGCAGGAGCCTTCCAACTCATTTATGACTGAACTTTTTATGCCCACGAAATGCAATTTTGCCCATATTGATATGCTCGTATTGTTACGGGATTAGCATTTGATAACCCGTGAAACCCTAAGCAGGTTAAATATTCTTAAGTGTATTAAGTAAGTTGAATGAGAAAATTCACTAGGGATGGGAACAGGGCAGGACAGGGATCACGTTCCCTGCCGCTCCTACGAGCCAAAAACATACCCGCGTGCTAACTAGTGTGGGGCGAGGACCAGGGCCGGGGCCGCGGCAGTTTGTCCTTCACAGGGCGACAGTACCATATACTATAGTGTGAGAAATATTTCACATTTTATTATCATTATCACTATCATTACTAAATGCCCTCAAGGGTTGGTTTTACGGAGCCAAACAAATTCCAAACCTTATAAAATAGTCAAACTCGGACAATGTGAAAAGGGAAAACATGGAAAATAATTATTTTGCTCACATACTAATTACGATAAAACAGGGACAATAACAAAAGAATTGTCATTACTCGGACTTAGGATTAACTGTCTTGTCTTTCCTTAATGAGAAAAGAAGTGGATTTGGACTTGACGAGATCCAACTTATTTATGTAACTTATTAGGTCCATTATTTAACATTTGACATGGGCCCAATTGAATTAAATACATTAATGGGTTATATAGTTGTGACATTTAATTAGGCATGTGGAACTCATATCTTAAACCTTGATGGATGGTTAAGATTTGAGAGCTCTAGGGTTGGTCCATCATTGTCTCTATATAATGTCTCTCTTTGGTGGAAAATGTTGGCATCCAATTATTGCGATTCACCTATTTCCCACAAAATTATTGAGAGAAAAATACGGGAGAAGAATAATGTAGGTGTCATAACTTTCATAAGGCATTCACTTAAGTGACATAACTTTTTTTCAATCACTTAAATGCCATATCAGAATAAAATTGATTAGTTGAGTGTCATTTTCGACAAATCATCCCACTCAGATTTTTTATTTATTAATTTCCCATCCAACGTGGATTCTTTAATGCTTTTTAAAATCTTTATAGTTTTTAAGTTTTGATTTTTAATTTTAATTTTTTTTTTGTTTTTTTCCTTTTTTTTTTTTTAAGAGTCGGTGAGGTCACTCGAGACCCTCGTCAGCTGTGAAAGCCTTGTCAACCGCACGCAAGGCCATAGAGTTCCTTACTAGATCCAGACAAGGCGACCTAGGACTTTCATAGCCAATGAGGATTGCCAAACCTAGAAAGGGCAAAAAACGGAAAATTAAAAATTAAAAAATTATTAAAAAATTGTCCATGTTGATGTCTAGAAGCCATGTAGAATAACTAGTGTCTATGTTGAATTTTCTAGCAAGGCAAATTACTAATGGCATTTAAATGATGGATTTTTCAAATTTGTGGTACTCAAGTGAGTGGAAAAAATAATTATGGCACTCAACTAAGTGTCGTACGAAAGTTATGGCATTTACGTTAGTCTTACCTCGAAAAATACACACCCATTACAACCATTATAGAGGAGAGTGGTCAAAATTCATATCCACAAGAAGACATCATCTCTCTCATTAGTCAATAATGACTTCATTTGATTCAAGTATGCTATATTTATTAATTTGATCTCATTCATGTGATTGAAAGATTCTATTAATCAAACATGTGGTATTGGAGCGTTGGTTTATTCAACGCATAAACATGGTTATAATATTTATTATGATCTTTTGGCTCTTTTAATGATTGATTCATAGTATTTCATTGATGATGGAATAGATATACGATAATCAACTTTTCAAATATCTTATGCAAATAATGAATTTGATTGGGATGTTTTTTGGATTTGTATCAACAAAATGTTTGAAATAGATAGATTGTCATAAATTTTGCTTATCATTTCATGATATGGCCATTGAATGGCCTAATTTTGTGTTGTTCCACTCTCTTTTATTCAGCAAACATATATATGGAAAGCAAGTATTGTCAATGGTGTGTGAATGTGGTGGTGTCATATGTAATTGTTTTCTCAATACTTGCTTACTGGGTTGTATTAAACTTGTCAAGTATGACTATTGATGTCGATTTTTTTTTTTTTTTTGCAATTCTAAACTATTTGATTTGGTAATCAGCCCGGAGGAAGATTTTTGTTTTAAAAAGATTTAGATGATGATAATATCATGTTATGCTCATTATTAAATTCACAGCCTATCGAAAAATTAAGATATTTAATTTTGAGTATAATGATATTCCAATAAGCAAATAAATTGCTAATGGCCCGCTTAAATTAATTTTGCCCAATAGTGATTTAATTTGATCTATTATTGCCTCATGAAATTTGCTAGTATATTATGAAAGAATCCATTTAAAGTGTTTAAAATCAGCCTAATAGAAGACTATAGATGATTCTTGGATTTTTTTAGTAAGGTTTTGTGTATTTTACCTTTCTATGTAAGATGAGTGGTTCATTTTTTAGTTTATTGTGATGATGAATTAAATCATTTATTTATTTTTGTGGATTTCTTAAAGGTACTAATGTGTATGAATTTAATTATTCCGATCAAGCATACTATCTCGATGTTATTACGAGTTATCTTTCCTTTTTCGAACAATTGAGTCTTTCCTCTATTGAACAATTGAGTTGTGCAAATTTTAAGAAATGGACAAAGCAAATAAGTCTCACTCTTAGGGTCATGGATTTGGACCATGCATTACGAGTTGACGCTGTAATGGAATCAATAGTATTTGTGAGCACATTATGTAGATGAATGATATCACTACTCAACTTAAATCCTTAGATATAAAACCTTAGATATGGAAATCTTTGAAGGTTTTCTTGTTCTCTTCATCATGACATCTCTTCCTACATAGTTTGGTCCTTTGAAGATCAACTATAATATGCAAAGAGAGAAACGGAAGATGAGCAAGCTAATTTCTATGTGTGTCCAAAAAGATGGCATGCTGAAATCCAGACAACTTGACGGTGCTCACGTAATTACCTTTGTTTCAAATAAAGGAAAACAAAAGATGCATGGCAAGGGTTGCAATTATGGAAATAATGATACTCTCAACCTTATGATTGACAAGGCAAATCCTTTTAGTTTGAAAAGACCAGGTGGTCCTACGTGTCATTTTTGTAGAACTAAAGGACACATGAGGAAAGAATATTCAAAATTCCAATAGTGGCTAGAGAAGAAATATAATACTTTATTAAGTCATGTTTCTTATGAGTCATAAATTATTGATGCTCCTTTAAATATAAATGATAGATTGATATTGGTAAGATTCTACACATAACTAATTCATTACATGGATTCCTTTCAAAAAAGAAACCAATTGAAGTTGTTGGCACTCTCCATTTGGTGTTGGAGGGTGGTTTAATTTGGATTTAGTTGATATCATGTACATTTCCGATAGTATAGAAACTTAATTTTTGTTCCAAAACTTGACGCTTGTGATTATTCATTTATATTTGAGAATAAAATTTGTTCCATTTCTCGTTATGGTGAGACTATTGGTTATGGTTTGTTAGAGGGAAACATCTACAAATTGTGTTTAAATTCTTCATTTACCGAATCATTTGTTTCAATGAATGTGAATGATGAAGTTGCTAAAACTGATAAGAAATAGAAATTGGAAAAATGAGAATTCCTAAAATCCCGACATAAGCATTTGGGCCATATATCACAAGGCAGAATAGAATGCCTCATTAAGAATGGAAATCTACATTTTAGAAATTTCTCTGACTTTGACACCTATATTAAATGTATTAAAAGTAAATGGTGCCACAAAGAGTAGAGAACTTTTACAAATCATCCACACCGATATTTGTGAACCTTTCCCTAGTTAGTGGTCATAAGTATTTTATCACTTTCATTGACGACTACTCACATTATGGTTATGTCTATCTTATCCATAATAAATCTAAAGTATTAGATATGTTTAAGATCTACAAAGCTAAAGTTGAAAATCAACTCGACCTAAAAATTAAAATTGTAAGGTCTAACTAAATAGGAAAATATTAATGAATTTTATCTAAAATAAGTCATAATTCTTGTACTTTTACTTTATTTTTGAAGAGATATGATATAGCTACTTATTAGGAATGTACAACGAGAATCGCTTGGACTGGACCGGCCATTTCTAAGAGGTACTGGTCCAATCCTAGGTTCCTATTTTTGGAAGCAGTGACTGAACTAATATTGTATTAAGAGTTGTATGAGCTTACGAAAGATCACTTCTTAAAGGTGAAATAATTGCCTCTGTGCATTCTCTAAATAATTTTGCCAGAAAAAATTTAGCTTGAAACTGGTTAGATTTATATGAAACAATTTTGTTTCTCCAGCTTTCTTCATCCGCATTAACACTTTTGCTTATTTATCTAACTTTGTTATTCTATCTCTTTTTATTTGCATTGTTCAAATTGGAATTTATGTCTTATCTTCCAATGTTTTTTTTTTGCATGAAATGGTGTGCTTAGCTCTCACTTGACGTTTAGTCTTAAATGGATGACCCTAAAGCTTTTCTCACTCGACTTTTTGAATTTGGTAGCTGAATCAGGTGATTGTTTCGGTTTGATGGCTCAGTTTTATATTTTACTTGATTCAAGTGATCTATTTACATGTCAATGGAAGTGGATCAATCTAATAATATTATTAATTCAATGATGGACTCACCAAAACATAAAAGTGAAAAAAATCTCGAAGAGGCATCCAAAACAAATAAGGTATCTAATACTTGTTCTCCTAGTTCTAATAAATGAACATCAGTGGTGTGGCTTCATTTTCATAACAAAAAAATTAAGAATGCAAAAATTGAGGTGAAATGCAATTATTGTGGGGCTACTTCTATGTATTGTATTGATAAATGTACTTCTGTTATGTCGAAGCACTTGAAAAGGTGCAATAAGTATCCTCGCAACATAGACAAGAAGTAAAAATTATTTGCCACATGTAGAGTATATGTGACTCAAATGACAATAGGGCATACTAGCATTGGTAGTGATAGTGCTAACGTCTTATCAACATAACAACTTGATTATGATCATTGTAGGCAAATGCTTGTTTAGACGATCATAATAAATGAACAACCTTTTTTTTTTTTATATATGATAGAGCGTAACAAATTCTGTGATTTTATTAATCAGTTATAACATCTCTTGAATTGACAGTGGCTAGAGATTACATGAAAGTGTATCTTTGTGAATAAACTAGTTTGAAGACTTACTTTCACAAGCTTAAGTCTAGGATTGCATTCACAACCAATACATAGAATTCCATTCAGAATTTGAATTATTTATGTCTCATCATACATTTTATTGATAACAGCTAGAAATTAAATTACACAAAAAGAATCATCAATTTTATTGTGATACATATTAAAAAAAGGTAAGGATATTGGGAAAATGACTGAGAAATACATTTACGAGTGAGGATTAGAGAAAAAAGTGTCCATAATTACTATGGATACTGCTAATTCGAATGATGTTGCCATTAATTTTTTGAAAAAAAAAATTATCAAGAGATAAGCTAGTGATCTTAGAATGTAATGTTTTATACATGAGATACATGACTTATATATGAAACTTAATTATAAGGGATGATTTGATCGAGGTAAGTGATTTTATTGCACATATTTGAAACATAGTTAGGTATGTGAAGAGTTTTCTTATGAAAGCTAAAACATTCAAAGGTTGCATTAAAAGTGCAATAATCACTTATAATGAGTACAGTTTGTCTTGATGTCACAACTAAGTGGAACTCTACTAACCCTAGGTTGGACATTGCCTTAAAGTTCAAAAAAGCTTTTGAAATGATGGAAGAATGTGACTCTTTCTTTATTGAGCTTGGCTATAAACCTCATAAACATGAATACTAGGAAAATGCTAGAGTTCTTTCTATATTTTTGAAAAAAAATTATAATACTACTAACAAGATGTACATGACTCTGTTTATCACTTTTAATAAATAATTTAATGAGATAGCTACTTTATATAAAACTATGAAACAAGTGGAGAAGGTTTCGGATCCTAGTGTGTGTAAAGATGAAAGATAAGTTTGACATATACTATGAGAGTTTCGAAAAGATAAATATGATGGTATTGATTGTGGTAATGTTAGATCCAAGAAAAAGATGAATTATGTGCAGTATTATAAACTAATCTATGAAGATAATAAGAAAGTTGAAGAAATGTATGATAAAGTGAGGATTGCCTGGAACAATTATTTTATTTTTATGAGAAATCTTATCTTGGTTCCTGTGATAGAAATTTGGGTGGTCAATTTTTTTATTAATACTAGTAATTGTTGGGATTGGGATCCTGATAGCTATGAGAAGGGTAAAAAGCACGACATTGATTTGGTTAAAGATTTCATTTCGGAAAATGCATATGATATCTTTCTTCATGAGGAGAGAACAATGTCCAAGTTATTTGAATTCGGTAAGCATCTTAAAGTCAAACGTGAAGAAGGTCATGATCTTGACCTTTAGATGTGGTGGAAAACTGCTCATCAAGAGTTTAAAATCCTCTCTTTAATTGCTCAGGATATTTTATTTATTCACGTAACAACCATTCAAGGTCAACTTCCGGTACATCTGGTTGTATGCTTGATAGCTTTCGAAGTTCTTTAACTCTTAAAGTGGTGGAAGCTTTGATTTGTACTCAAAATTGATTAAGAGTGATTACTATGTCGATGAACTTTTTTTCTGTCATACAATTAACGTTGAAGAATGCATCGAAAATGTAGAAATGTTTGAATAGGGTAAGTCACTAATGTATCTTTTTATCTTGTAATTCTTTTGTATTCCTAATAAGTGATTGCCTTATTTAATATTTTGTTTTTGTTAGCTATGAATGATGTTCACTCAAGCTTATTAGTAAATAGAGTTTGCAAGTTCAAGTGGAAGAAATATATGTGGTGAGATTTTTTATTAATTATTTGAGTTCAATTTCTAGTAATTCTCATTTAAAACTAATGTTAAGTGATCACATATACTTATTATAGGACTATTAGCAAGTTTAGCCATGGTTTTTTGGCTCTTGGGTTTGATTATATTTTGCTTACTTGATCAAAGAATTTATTCCCCTCGAGGCATGCAATATTGAGTGATTTGATGAGATGAGTGGAGTTTGGCTGTTTAAAGTTGAACGTCTTTCTCTCATGCTAATTGTGGGATTTGATTTCAGTTTTTGTTCCACAGAAATTTTGTTCGAATTAGTTATGACCCTGTTTTTTTTTTTTTTTTTTTTTAATTGTTTGTACTAGTCCTTCATTAATGTGCTTTTGCAAGAGTTATGGTGATCGGGCTAATCCTTTTAAGGTGGTGGACATAAAAAGGGAACTTTTGTCAAATGCAATTTTTGACTTCAATGGACTGTATTGAACAATAGATAGAGTGTGTGTTAAACTTTTGTTGACCATGGGAGGCGAATGATATCGCTTTTGCCTCCCTAATAACAAAGAATAGACAAAAGGAACGCATATTTCTAGAAGCTCACATGGGACATCTATTTCTTTTTGTTTAGTTTAATGACAACAAGTGATTTGGTCTATTGGAATTGGTCCTCCCATTCTAGTTCCGATTCTTGGGAGAGTTCGAATTAGATCAAGAAACAATCACCTTTATTACTCAATATACAATGCTCGATACTCCCCTGCAAAATAGTATTATTGAGCGATGAAATCGTACTATAATGGATATAGTATAAAGTATGTTATGCAATAGCACTTTACCAAAGTGTCTTTGGTTGAAGCTCTCAAAATAGCTATGCATATCCTTAATCGGGTTCCTAGTAAATATGTAATTAAAACACCCTACGAATTATGGAGAAAAAGGAAATTAATTTTGAGATATTTTCATCTATGGGTCAATTTGGCTAAGGCAAAAATATATAACTCATAAATGAATAAACTTGCCACAAGAACCATTAAGTTGTTATTTCATTGGTTACCCTAAAAGATCAAAAGGTTTTAAATTTAATTGCCTTTCACATACCACTAAAATTGTTGAAACTAGAAATGTGGTGTTTTTGGAAATGTTGATTATAGTACCATCAGAACAGTAGACCTTGAGGAAACCTAAGAATAAGTTTCTACTCCAGATCATGTTTTGGTTCCCATTATTCAAGGATCTAGCATACCATTATCTTCAAAAGAAGTTTATGGTCCACCAAAGGAAGTACCTAATAAAGAACTTCACAATATAGAGCCTATTATTTTTTCCTGTTAATGAACAACTTTTTAGGAGGTTAAGACAAGAAAGAAAATTAGCTATATCTAATCATTATGTTATGTATCTAGATGAGTCAAACTATTATGTTGGATCTTATTTCTTTTGATGAAGCCACTACAAGCAATCATTCAACTAAGTGGCTTGAAGCACTGAAAGATGAGTTGAATGCTATGAAAACTTATAATGTTTTGGACCTGGTAGACTTACTTAAAGGGGCTAAAATTGTAGATTGTAAATGAGTCTACAAAACTAAGCTAAACCTTAAAGATATCAAGAAATACACCCAAAGTGCCAAAATTTGGCACAAAATGATACTTAAATGTCAAAAGTTAAAAGCATGACACTTAAGTGCCACTTTTGGCAAACCCCGCTAGAAATCTTACATGGCAATTTTTTATTATTTTTCTCGACTACGTGACTCGCCGGAAAGTTGACTCGGTAAAAAAAAATGCAAAAATAACGTCGTTTTGGTGCAGATTTGAATTTTAATATAAAAATTAATTAAATTAAATTATAAAAAATTAATTAAAAATTAATTAAAAAGGGAGGGAGGAATTCCTCCCTCCCTCTTTTTTTTAAATAAAAAAATTAAATGTTTTAAATAAATTTAGTTTTAAATTAAATTCAATTAATTTTTATATTAATTATTTACCACATCAACAGCAAAATGATGTCATTTTTGCATTTTTTAGCCATGATAGCGTGCCAAATGACGTCTTTTTGCACTTACCTCACCGGAAAATTACCACGTCAGTATTTTAGCCAGATTTTCTCGCTGTTGGCATTTAAGTGATCCATTTTGCTTTAATTTTGCCACTTAAGTGTCACTTTCATAACATTTTACACTTAAATGTCCCACCCTACCAAGTTTTAGCACTCTAGGTGTCCGGAACTCCTTAAAGATAATATTGAAAGTTATAAAGCCAAACTAGTAGAGTAGATTATAGTGATGTTTTTTTTTATATGTCAAAGAATTACTCTTTCAGAATACTCATGGCTCAAGTTGCTTAAAGATGATCCACTAATTCTTGATAGATGTATCGTGTGGTCTTACAATGAGACTCCATTACATATAGCAACAATGCTTGGACATGAGAAATTCATTAACGAGATACTAGATCGAAATCCTGAGCTTGTAGGAGAGCTGGATTCTTGAAAATTATCACCCTTGCAACTTGTTATAGTGAAAGGCTATCTTGCACTAATGAAGAAATTGTTGAGCGTTAATGTGAATATGTTCCACGCTTGTGACAATTATGGTAGAAACCCTCTTCACATTGCAGCAAATAAAGACCGAGCTGATGTTATAAAGGAATTGGTTCAAGAGAGTCCAGATGCAGCATGTCATAAGATAAAGCATGGCGAGACTATACTGCATTCATGTGTGAATCATAGTAATTTGGAAGCTTTGAAGCTTTTGGTGGAGACTATTGCAAATCATGAGTTCGTCGATTTGAAGAATGATGATGGTGACACTATATTGCACCTAATTGCTGCTAATAAGCAAACTAAGGTAAGTAGAAATGCACAATTCCCATCCTATAATATAAAGTACCTATAAATGTCTTTGATTCGATCTCAGAGTTAACCTTCTCATATAGTCCCTTGATGCATCCTATCGTCGATCAGTGCAAACTATAAATTTCTTGATGTCCTGTATAAAAGTAGAAGTGAACTCTCTAAATTGAAACAATCAAACGGCACATGACCTTTTAGTTTAGAGTGGAAAACCCAGAAGGCACATCGACAAAATGAACAACTTTTGTGAGCCGGAGTGAAGACTGCAAATGTTAATGCTCTCATTAGGAGTGAAATCAAATCCATGATTACGAGTGTCTTACATCCAAATGCAAATGATCAAAGTACCACATTCCTCGTGCAGTGAAAAGATTGAAAGAGGAGTATCATGAAACAATATGATTGGCTCAAAAGGAAAAAAGGGGTGAGCTAATGGTTGTAGCATCTTTAATCGTGACAATGACATATCAAGCTGGTGTCTACCCTCTGGGTGGTTTCTTGCAAGACATTACCCAAGATGACAGTCCAACAAATCCACACACCGCAGGATTTTCCATCATGATCGATAATTACCTAATAATATACTTTTCTTGGTAAAGGCTTTCTTGTGTCCATCAGCATCATCTTGTTACTCGTGAGTGGCCTCCCTTTGAGACGAGGTTCTTCATGTTGATTCTGATGGTGATCATGTGGATCGCCATCACATTTATAGCTTATGCACAACACCTAATGAGGATGCTTAGACCATATCAGTGTATGTATAGTTGCCGAAGATGCTCAGACTTCTTGAGTTTACAAATTTTGTGACCACACTCTTGTTTTCAAGGTTGATCTCCCTGGAGAATATGGTGCCTCAGCAACTTTCAATGTTGAAGACCTTTCTCCATATATTGAAGATGAAAAACTATTAGATTTGAGGGTAAATCTCAAACAACTTGGGGAGTTTGAAGTGAGAGCATTGGGCTCTATTGATCAACCCTCAAGCTCTACTCAAATTTCATCAATTGAACCAATCCATTTGCTATTCATGCAAGAGAAAGTCAATTTTTTTTTTTTTTGCAATTTAATTATGTAGCTTTAAGTATGAAGTTGCTAATTATACAACATAGTTGTTGATTTACAAGACTTGTTGCCGATTTTGAGATTCTCCATCGGCAACCTAATGATTGGATGTTGTTTTGGTTGATTTATACTGCTGTTTGATGACTTTTGCAATTGATTGTTCGACTTTCAAGACTAGTGCATGAATTTAGAGAGTCTTATCAAGTTTCAATGCATCTAATAATTAAGCATTTAAGTCTCTTAATTCATAGCTTTTTATAAATTGGTATTGCTTTCAAGAATCATAATTAGGTGATTTCCCCCAAGAATTTGTTCGGTTTTCGGGAACTTGGGAACTTGATCTCTATAAATAGAGGTGTAATCTCATTGAAAAAACATGCAATTTGAGTATATGAACATATAAGATTTTCCTCCATATGAGCGAAAATCTTTGGAAAGTGGATTACTACTATCTCAATTTCTTTATCATTCGAAAGTGGATTACTCCTTAGTGGTAAGCCAACAAACTCTTTATCATTGGCTAGTGGTGAGTTTCTCCTATCCCAAAGTCCTTTATCCTTGATGAGTGGTATGTCCTTTAAGCTTTGGTGGTGAACTTTATTAATCCTGATCTCATTCCTCAATTGGTGGTGTGACCTTTAAGCCTTGGTGGTGATCATGTTCTATCTTGTATTTACGTTTATCCATTGACATCCATCTCCACACACTCAGATCTATCCATACATCCTTTAACATCACTCAAAACACACTTGCTCCCCTTACAATCGCATTGTTTGTGCACACAAATCATCACCACTTATCTGAAAACGGATCAACAGGGGCTTGGTAGATAAATGGATAGGCTTGGAGAATGCTTTACATGAGAAAGTCTAGCCCTTGTATCTTTGGCCCGAGCTTAGCCTAATTAAAAATTTACTATGTAAATTCCATATAATGTGCTAGTCTGGATAACATGTTAGGCCAAATTTGGGCCTTAATCCACCAAATGAGCACATCCATATGGTATTCCAAAAACCCAAACACTTCATTGATACTAAAACTCCAATAGACGAGGGATTGAAGAAGCACAAGAAAAAGAAGAAAGCATTTGTGACTGGGCTCCACAACTAAAGCAAAGTTGGACAATTTAGTCTTTAGCCCATAAAAAGTCCATAGAACATAGGCTTGATTTTTCCCTTTTTCTTTTGTTCTTTTGGCTAACAAGGTAGGCTTGAATTCAACTATCCCCATTATCTCCAAACAAGACCGATAGGGGTCGTCGAGGCCAATGATGATCGACAGTCTGGAGTAGGTTGTGGTTCACAAGCAATTGAGCTCCAATGGGGAGTTTTTCTCCATCATTGATCGGAAAGCAGCACTCACTACTGCAATTTCTCTTTAATTTACTAACGGATTATAGGTGGAAGGCTGTTAGCATGGGGAAAGTGGACATATGCATATTTTAAGCCATGCTACTATAAATGTTCTATGTGCAAAGTCTTCTATGTTTATACTTATGTTTACTTATTACTTTATAGGAGCTTTCACACTACTGAATATTACTTGAAATCTAATCATATTAATATTTTGTTTCTCATAGTTATAGTTACACTTTTATCAAGAATGTTTCCTTGATTTTACATACTCTCGACCAAGTTTACAACCTGGATTGGTTTACCAATGCTCTAAAGAACGAGTGCTCTGCTACAGTTGGCTTTAAGTGGATGCTTGATTAGGTAAGTATCATGGACATCATTACAGATTTTATATAATTGGAATCATATTTTCAATCCAAACGGATCATGAAACTTTACTATACTTTTGGGTTATAATTCATTAAACATAAAATGCTCACAAAAAAAGCGTAGATGGACTATTTTGTTTTTACAAATTGAGAAAACGAAATAAATGGTTTTAGGACTTACGTTCAATGTACAATGTTATTCCTAGAATTTTAATCCCGAACAATTAATATATATTCAATATGGTCTTTAGATTATATGAAGATATTCAATGTTGTCATTTCGTTAATTCAAGTAAATATAGTTTTTTGATATTACTTCCCATCCAATAAGTTTAGACGGTGGATGACAAAATAAAGTTATATATGGATTATCAAAGTAAGATATTCATTTCAAATCGATATATAATAATCCATGTAATCAAATAATGATTGACATGGTCACACCTTAGTTTTTCTTATTTACTTTTCTAAAGTGGATAAAAAAAATATAGACATGTTGACTTGTCATTTTTAAAAAGCCAACTTTGAGTACAAGAATTCATGTCATCAAATAATATTTAATTTGTCAATTGAGCAAATGAAAATACTACGTTGAATATTAGTTCAATGACCACATTGAACAGATTAAAAGTCTAGGGATGGTTTTGCATATCGGGCTAAAATTTGCACCCTCCCCTAGATTTGGACAATGTAGGCCCTCCTATGTAGTTAGTGTAAGGATCTGGGCTCCACTGTGTGATATTGTCCACTTTGGGTCACCTGCCCTGGCATGGACGAACCGCCATCCCAGCCACGGTCTTTTTCCTCACGGTTTTAAAACGCGTCACACATATTAAAGGACCCAAGCCTTATAAAGGCTCCTAGGACTCCTCCCCTAAGCGATGTGGGACAGGAGAAATGCCCTTTAGCCTTGTCCACGTACTGTCGAGGTGATCTTAGTCTATCCCTCCGTAATGCACCGGGTCTGGGTCGTCACATTCTCCCCCCTTAAGGCACAACGCCCTTGCAATGGCCCCACACGCGGTCGGGAGTCGACTCTGATACCATTGTAAGGACCTAGGCCCCATTGTGTGAGATTGTCCGTTTTTGGTTACCCGCCTTGGCATGGATGAACTGCCATCCCAGCCACGGTCTTTTCCCTCACGATTTTAAAACGTGTCACACATATTAAGGGACCTAAGCCTTATAAAGACTCCCATGACTCCCCCCCTAAACAATGTGGGACAGGAGAAATGCCCTTTAGCCTCGCTTGCGTATTGCCGAGGCGATCTTAGTCCGTCCCTCCGTACTACCCCGAGTCTGGGTCATCACAGTTAGCAAGAGTCGCCGGTCATTGCCGAGGCCTCGGTGATCCCCAATGGCCCAATCAGGCAACCTCCTTGACCCATCCAAACCCTTCATCACCCAACAGGTGAGACCTTGAAGGCCTAACCTATTAGCCTTTCTTTGTTTTTTAAATTTGTGTTTTAATCTAATTTAAGTAACATTTGGGGTAAAAAAATTAGGATTTGGATCGAAACAACATTGTTTCGGTGTTATGCTTCATGCTGTGGTTAAAGTTAATGCCATGAAAGAGAAAGAAAATCATAAAAAAAAATGTCACATTAGCATTTTCTATTAGCCAAATTGATGGAATCAATAGACTATAGGACTTAATTACACTTTTTAAAAATTCAAGGATGCAATTACACTTTTGCGACAAGCTGTAGGACTTTTAGTATATTTATCTTTAAAAATTTTAGGATTCCTTCAAAGACCATAAAGGAAAATTTACTATTATTCAGATAAATTTTCTTTTTCTTTCTTTTTTTTCCCTTGTTTTTTTGGCTAAATAAGACATGTGCAACCCTCAGGGTTGCATTTCCTGGGGGAGAAGTATTACCCTAAGTGTCAAAACTTGGCACGAATGGACATTTAAGCGCTAAAAGTTAGGAAAGTCAGTGTCTTTTTTTTTAAAGTAAGGTCATTTTTGTTGAACCCCACTAGAAATCCTACGTGGCAATTTTTTTAATTATTTTTTTCGTCTACGTGGCTCACCGGAATACTGATTCAACCAAAAAAAAAAGGCAAAAATGATGTTGTTTTTGCGGGGATTCGAATTTTAATATAAAAATTAATTTAATTAAATTATAAAAATAAATAATAATACTTATTTAAATTTAATTTAAAAAATGGGGGCAGAGGAGGCGATAGTGGTGAGGGTTGAGCCTTGGCCACCTTTTTTTTTTTTTAAAAAATTAAAAAAATTATTTTTTTTATAATTTAATTTAATTAATTTTTATATTAATTATTTATCACATCAGAAAACAAAACTACATCGTTTTTGCTTTTGTTTAGCCACGTCAACATACAAAACGACGTTGTTTTGCACTTACTTCGTTGGAAAATTGCCACGTCAGCATTTTGGCCGAATTAGCACTTAAGTAATCCATTTTGCTATGATTTTAGCACTTAGGTGTCACTTTCCTAACTTTTGGCACTTAGTGTCTCTCCGTGCTAAGTTTTGGCACTCTAGGTGTTCGGCACTCCATTTCCTGGAAATGAACCGAGACCTCATCTTCTCAGATTTATATGTAGCGTTCAAGAAACGTCTCTAAAGATAAATAACCTCATAAGCAGCAACTGTTGACTTTATCATATTGTATCATCCTACTTAATTACAATACATAAAATCATACAAATTCAAACTTTTCTGCATAGCACGACTGTGGGCTCCTCACCTGAAAGGAGATTTTTAGTTATACGTTGAGATGATTAAACGGGTCAAGGATCCATATTTTCACTCATATCAAATGGATCGTGCAAAATAGAGACTATTTGAAATTTTAATAAGAGTTCGGAATGGATTTATCGTCACATAAGTTTATGTCATGTAGATCTTTGCAAGCATGTTATCTTCTGTTAAATTAGATTGAATTTATAATATTAGGAGAACTAATAGGATATAAGTTCTAATAGCCTGATTTGTCATTTTTTAATAATTTCTTATTTGCTAATTATTTTCACTTTTAATTTGTTGTTAATAGTTAGTTTTTTTTTTTCAATATGTAGTTTTCCATATTTAAGGGGAAAAATTGCTAAGGATCAAAGAGGTTTTAGTTAGATTTGAGTTGAGTCAGGTATGGCTTGTTAAAATGATATTACATAAAAATGAGTAGGACTCATTTTTTTTATTCAATCTAATCCAGCTCGTTTGACAAATCTAATAGTAGGTGACAGAGGTAGGCTATTTTCACCTGCAAAAAGATAAGAGTTGGTCAATGATGAAGCTGAGTGCATTGAATTATTGGATCAAGGGCTGCCAAGTGGGAATATTCGTATGTGACAATTCAAATCATCCGAGTATTCCCATGGCTGATTTTAATATGGCAGGATATCATTTGAAAGCATTGTTTTATCGAATAAATATAAATCGTTAATGATGACAGGATTGGTCGAGTCAGATAGATTGTGAGATGCAATTAAGCTTTCACACTAACAACGAGCTGAAATTCCCCTTAATACCAACAGGCACCTTGCGATGGTCAAGCCAGTGCGAGAATCTTGATCAGAAGAGAGATGTTTTTTTCTCATTGAAATTTGTTCGGTTTTCATGCCTTCTCTCTTTCCATAGAAAAGGAAAAAAAAGAAACAATTGAAATAAAATACATAAAAAAGGGGGTGATGCTATGATCCTCAGAAAGTATCGTGCCCTAGTAATCAACATATCTTAACTTGGACAATTGTTGTTCTCTGCTCTTCGATCCAACGTTGAAAAGCCTAAGCAGTGTCTCCCGATATCACAGAGAATCATTCTAGGGAAAGGCAAGGAAAGGGAAAAAAATGAAGAAGGAAAAAAAAAAGGTCAAAAGGGAAAAGAACAAGGACAAGGAAAAGAGTTCCAAGGTAGCACGGCACAAGAAGCATCCGCCAGGCTGGAGGAGGTCCGAGGCCGGTCAATGAAGTGACCTATCGAGTTCGAGGACGACGATAATGGAAAAGTAGATTTGACCGAATTATTGTCGCAGGACTTCCCCGCCCGTTAGTTTCGATAATCTTTTGACGGTATTGAAACGATGTGAATATCACGATGTTAGATTCAAATAATGTCGGAGGGGTCATAACTTCTCAATTAATATTTAGGCTGTGTTTGTAATGAAACGATATATCAACATAAAAAGTTGTTGTGAGATTCTACTTGATGCTCTTTCACGATGTCAGAAATATCTAATTCCAATTACAATCTTTTCCCTACCAGATTATTCCATAATCAATCATAAATTTATTATATGGATATTAATTTAATTCTAACTTTTTCAATTTTATTAATTTAATCTTAAACATTTGTATGAAACCTACCTTTCTGTTAATTAATGAATATTAATTAGGGAATCCAGTGAAAACTACTTCAAGATCTCTAACAAAAATTAAGGGGTTAAGAAGATCATTATATGAACTGACTGAGCAAATTAACCACCCGGTGCTGAGCATCGCCAAAATATCTTTCTTTGGAAAATAATTGAAATTCACACCAGTTAAGACTTGGAGCACCTAATTATTTTCAGAATTTTCGATTCAATGATACTCGATATTCTTATTTGGGATATATTTCCATGTTGTTCTATAGTGCTCCTTCAATCCGTAATCAAATGCTAAAATGCTATTCACTTGTAAGACTGTTTGGTTGAGAGGGAATAAGAAAACATTCAAATATAAAGACTCGGGCAGCGCTAATTCCATGTCCAAAATAGCTTACTACACACCTTTTTCATTGAGTCAAAGATGTTTTTATTTGAGTAAAAGAATTTTATGCGAATCAATTTTCTGGGCTTTCACATGTTTGGTTTGCTGAAAATAATTAGTTAATGGAAAACCATTTACGGTTAAAGAAAATGTGTGTGCTTAAAATTAGGAAAATGAATTCTCTAATATGGAAAGGGGAAAACATTTTTCAGGAAAATGATTTCCTAGAAGACCTTTTTCCTCTATTAGGAAGTTTTCCACAAAGCAAACACCCCCTAAATGAAAATCAATACTCTTTTAACGTTGTTTCTCTACTGAAAGAAAACACAAACAAACTTAATGTTCACATTTATCCCCTTTAACTTAAAGATCTCCAACTTGGCATCAAACATACTAATTAATATTTTTTCAGTCGTCTTCGTAAATATGAAAGAATCAAAGAGGCTGTGTAAATGCATTTTATGCAAAAGTGAGTTGAGGGGAAAGAGACTTTAAACAAAATCGGAACATGGTATATAAGTTAGCCAAACTATTCAAGTGAAAGCACGGTGGATATATGTTTAAAAGTGATAATTAAATGAATGTTTGTATGAGATTTGCGTTTGAATATTTGTGTGGATCAAGCTGGTGTCGTCTTGTGACAGTTATATTTTTGTGGTGATGTGATCTTGCATAAGGCATTTCTTTTGTAATTTTTAATTACATTTTCACATTAGCTGGAGAACTGTTGTCAAATTAACATGCATGAGAGACTTCCTTTCTGATGTTCTTATTAAATGATTAGTACTTTTAAAATTCTGGACTTCTACTGGTCATTTATAAATTTGTGCTTCGAAATTATTAGTCGATCCCCAATATTTGTTTATTGGAAAGAGAAATTAATGGAATATGGTGCCTTGGAATTTCTTTTAGGACGAAGAGGATGAAGAGGAGGCCCCTATGACCGCTCTTCCTACCTAAGAATGAGAAAGTGGAGACACGTGAGTGAAGGAATGGGATTTTGCTCACTTAATGACTTATAAAATAGATATAGGATAGGAAAAAAAAATGTTTAAATCTGTCTAAGCACGTTGCCGATAATGTAAATTTCTTTTTCCCCCTTGATACATACATTGAATTATTTCTTATCGCATTAGTACGATATTGAATTATCCTCACGTCACCTTTTTCCAAAAGCCGCCATTGGATATATCTCAATCATAAATGCTTATTTATTAAATTTAGGAATTTAATATCTATTTGAAGCAAATGGCATTTGCTTTCTATTGAACCATTCTCATGTTTGGCCTTTTAATGGATGAGGACTCGCAACTTGCAAAATGCAGGAAGGACGGCAGCTGGTTTTTGAAATTATGTTGTGTAGAAAGATAGAGGAAATGAGGCTCAAGATTGATTGACTAGAGAGAAAAATTAATGGAAGAAGGGTTTTCGGATGGATATGTCTCTTTAGACTTTAACGGATATTTGAGTCAATTAAACTAAAAAAAAAAGGGTGAATTAAGTCATTTAAGGTGTGGAATTAGCAGCACCTAAAACGGTTGGGACAATGGTTCTAACTAAAGTTGAATGGCTTTAGGGTTCATTCAGATTTCACATGGAACCTCGGACCTTACATATCCCAAAACCTAAAATCTTCCCCGTCATAGGTTATAGGGTCTATTCAAAAATTGCCCAATTTTTTTTTATTTATTTTTAGTTAAACAAAATAAAAGTGAACACAACAACAAAAATGAAGTTTCTATTTTGCCAATAGCAATAATCCATATCCATGAAAAATCGCTCTCAATTACAACCACCTAAAATCAAAAGAAACAACAAACATAGTTAATCGCTTAATAATAATTTTAAATTTAAATTACTATTAATTAAACTAAAATAATTATTATAAAGCCTCACCACATATATTCATTCCCCTTCAACTTGTAAACTCTATTTGCTAATGATGATGTCCTCATTAGTACAATCCATATCTAAAATAAAGAAGAGATTAAATAAAATATTCACTTATTAAATATACAAAGAAATTACAATATAAAAAGATATAAACATCACATACTCAACTCAAATTTCTGATCACTTGAACAATGTATACTAAGTTCCTGGTCTGGTTCCTAATTTGGTTCTCCTAGGATTCAAACCACATATTCTCTCGTTCCTAAAACTATGGAATTGGAAATTGGACTGGAATTAGATCGATGGGAATGATCTAGTTCTCTAATTCTAGAAGAAGAAGAAGAAAAATTATTATGAGAAAGCCTTAAACGAGCTTGTTGCTCCCAGGCAACTTGATAAATCTAATTAGGGAATGATATTTTTAATATTCTGCAAAAAGATTGTTAAGGGCATTGCCCCTAAGATAAAAATATTCTTTTATTTTAGACAAATTGAAGCCGAGTGCACGATCATTCACGATTAGGTTTTGATGCCGCCAGTATAAAGAGTCCGATGGCTTATGGTGAGGATAAGTTAAGAAATTCTGCCGTATGCCATCTTTCACTGGGGACGACGCCACCAGACATAAATAATGGGCATGGATACAATCTTATGCAATAAATAAGTTAGTTAAATAAATGACTTACAAGGAAAACAGAGAAACTTAGATTTGCCGTGAAGTCGCAGGTGTTGACAATAACCTTCCTTGTAAGACCACCCGCCGGAATCACGGTAGCATCCATTGACGACCAAACAAAATTTATATTTTGCATATATAAGGAGCGCACTTGTTACGCGTGAATAGAGAGAGTTGAAATTTTTTATTTCAGTAAAGACAAAGAAGCATGTAAAGAATTCGTCCTTTTTTTTTTTTTTTAATATAATTTCAAAATGTCACAAAAAGAAAGATGATAGAGATTTGCGAAGTGCTCCACAACTTTTTTTGACATTAAGCATGATGCATATTCCGGATGTTGATAAGGCCATGGTTTCAAAATGATGTTCCTGCTGCAGCTAAAATTTCAATCCAGTTCCTTGTGCCAGCTCTTTTGGCTGCTATTTCTAACCACTGGAACAAGAGTTAGATGGCGGCCATGGGTGAGAATTTGGTTCGCGTCAAGGCTAGCCGGTCTCACAAGAGTCAACGAGATTTTTTCTAACCCTATTTTCCGATCTCAGCCATCCGTTCACACCCCACTTGAGCATTCCTTTCGATCTTCCAAGGTTGTTTTCAAAAATCAGCTGTCACAAATCAATAAGAGCCGCATAAATTCTATCGGAGTCATAATTACTTCGCATGATTCACGTTTAAGATTGGTGACAGGTGAAACTCATCGTCAATGCAGCCTCGTTGGCATTACGAAACGATCCAATAAGAGGTTCGCTGATAACGTGACCCACACACGCGATTTCTAGGAAGTCGAAAGGGACGTCCCTGTTTGCAGACAAGGAAGTACGTGTGATTGCTGTTTTCTATTTTAACTTTCTTCTTTCTTCTTTCTTCTTCTTCTTAAAGGGGAAGGATGGGAGAATGGAAGGGTGGCGTGAAGGCATTCAAAAGGGGACAGAAATAGTACACGAGGGTATCGTTCAAAGCCAATGCCCCCCCTCCTTCTCCTCGTCAACTTGTCTGCAACTTGCGCAATCTCCCTCATATTCATATTCAATTCAAACTCTCACATACACTCACCCCCACCTTCCTTCCTTACAACACCTTCCTTCACCACATATATATCTATATAATATTATATATATACAGAGAGAGAGAGAGAGAGAGAGAGAGAGAGAGAGAGAGAGAGAGAGTTGCACTTCTTTTTATCTGACAGAGAGAGAGAGAGAGAGAGAAGAGCAGAAGAAAACAAGGTGCAACTTGCAAGATATACCCTCACTTTAAAAACAGCCACTTGCAAAGCTTGATTGATTAATCACAGAAAAGAAGCCCAAGCAAGTTGCAGCGCTTTGCTCTGATCTAGCTGTTGGATTCCCATCACCTCTTATTTTTCTCAATTCCTTTTTCTTTTTCTTTTTTGCAATTACACCCCCCCACATGTCCGCCCTCAGAAAAACACTGCCCCCAAAATTGCGTTCATCAATTCTTCTTTTTTATTTTATTATTATTAAAATAAAAAAACAGAGGGAAAATTACCCGGTATGATTTCCCACTGGCTGTTATCAAATTATTTCCTGACGAACCCATCTATTCATTTAATGAGAAGAAGATATTTGCGAGGAATCATTTATACAGGGGGTGGTTTTGTAAATATCTCTAGCCTTTCTTGCCCACAGGAAGAGGGCAATCCGGCTTAACTTCTGGAAGTTCAGAGCATGGCATGCCCCCCTTTTCGCCTGGTCGTTTGTTCTTTCTTCTCTCTTCCTTTTTTTAACCCCCGAAATTGTACTAAAGCTAGCAATCCAGTCCTACATTTTCGCGATTTCCAAAAAAAAAAAAAAAGGTCCTACATTTTCGCTCGCTTCCTCTTGGATTCCCATTTTAAGTGAAAATAATAAAAGCACCAACGAAAAAAATATAAGAGAGAGTTTTCTCCCAAATGGCATTGCATGCAATTATAGAAAACAAGGAAAAAAAGGGACAGAAATTCCAGAAATGCAGTACGTCATTGCGGTTGCTGATAACTTGAGATAAAAATTCACAAGAAAGGATGGGAAAAAAATAATTCAGATCAAGAATAGAAAAACCCTAGAAGACCAACAGCAAGTAAATTCATGTAATAATAGTATATTAAACAAGATTCGGATTGGACTGAAAGGTTTCTGGCTCGGCGACGGGGCAACACACATCGGGCTTACTCACGGAAAACGACTGGCGTATCGACAGGGGAGGCCGGAACACCGGAAGAACACATTGATAATATCTAAATAATAATAAATCGAAAAGAGAGAAAAATAAAGGGGAGAAAAGGTCAAAAATTACAGGAACAAGAACGGACATGGAAAAAATCGGTCGCTCACGGAGAGAAGGGTTTGCCGCTGCTGTTGTTGTTGCCGTCGTTGATGTTTCTGGCCAGGTTGCGTGAGATCTGAGAGAGGGACTGGAGGTTGCAGCGGACGATGGTGTCCACGAAGACGCAGGTCTCTTCCTTGGTGTTGCCCGGGGGCACGTCGACGACGTAGGACTCGACGACGACGGTGCCCTCCCGTCGCCGTGGCCGTCGCCGTCGGCGGCGGGGTGGAGGGTCGTGACGGACCTGTAGTTGGCGAGGCGGTGGTCGCCGCCCACGACGCTGAAGCTGATGACGTGGCGCTCGTCGTCGAGGATCTCGAGGCGCTCGGTGCTGTTGGCGGCGGGGAGGCCGGAGACGACGCGGATCTCGCGGAGGGTGCCGACGTCGCCGTCGCCGGCGAGGACGTGGCAGCTCTTGACGAAGTGCTTGTAGGCCTGGGGGTGGTCGAAGCGGCGGACGAAGGACCAGACGGTGGGGAGCGGGGCGTCGATGCGCTGCACCACGGCGGAGCAGCACTGGTCGGGGCCGACGGCGTAGGTGTGGTGGAGGGCGGCGGCCTCGGGGACGGGGCACCCGGCGAGGGGGGTGCGCTTCGGGTAGTCGTGGCACGCGGTGGCGGTCGTGGCGGGGGCGGCGGCCGGGTTGGGGTTAGGGTTGATGCGGTGGAGGAGGACGGAGGATTGAGGGGCGTTGGAGGGCATGGCGTCAGGATTGGGGGAAACCAGAATGGTTGCTTCTTCAATTTCTGCTAGAGAGAAAGGGAAAAGAGAGAGAGAGGGAGGGAGGGAGGGAGGGGATGGTGGAGGTGGAGGTGGAGGTGGTGGTGGTGGTAATGGAGAGAGAGAGAGAGAGAGAGAGAGAGAGAGAGGGAGAGAGATTGGCTGGGGAGCTTTGAGGGGTTGATGAATGAATTTGAAGGTTGGTGGGTAAAATAAGCACACTTTTTTCTGGGCTAGTTGTGTGTGTATATATATATGTAAATAATATAATATTATATATATGTGGGAGTGTATGTGTGTGTGAGTCACTTTCCAACTGCCTCAGAGGTGGCTGCGTTTGTTCTTTCTTCCAAGTGGGTGATGTTGAGAGAGAGAGAGAGAGAGGGAGGGAGGGAGAAGAGGAGGACTTCAATGAGAGGCCGTGGAAGAGGGAGGTAACAAATACGAGGAATGTGTTTCGTGTCACGGTCACTTTACGTGACTAATATACGGCTTATAAAGAAGAAAAGAGCCTCAAAAAATTTTAAACGATGCTCATTATAATATATATATATATATATATATATATGTGTGTGTGTGTGTGTGTGTGTGTGTGTGTGTGTGTGTGTGTGTGTAGATATACATATAGGTATCTCAAATTTTTATTTATAACGTAAAAAAATTCTAAAATTTATATCGATATGACACATTTATTATAAACTTTTTTTGATAACACAAAAAATCCAAACTTATGCATGTGACTCCAAATTATTTTTTCATAACACCAAAAACCCCAAATTTTTACTCACGTGGTCCATTTATCCTAAATTTTGAGGTAAATATGTTAGGCGGATACAGATCTAGGGTTTTTGATGAAATTTTTTTGAGTAATTGTGTTACATTGGTACAAGCTTTGGGTAAATGCATCTCATGGGTAGAAGTTTGGGATTTTTTGTGTTATAAAAGAAGTTTAAAGTAAATATGTCATGGTATGCATAATTTATAGTTTTTAGTGGTTTTTCCTATAAAAATATAAGAGAGTTAAATTTAAATATAATTTGATTGAACACATATCATGTGAGCAATATGATAGTCACCTATGCCATGTCAGCCGCCAAATGGTAATCAAAGATAAGTTTTTCTGTGGAAGTACTTATGAAAAAGTAAGAGATTTAAATTTAAATATAAAAAGGTTTGGTCGAACACATATCATGCGAGTAATGTGATAGTCGCTTATGCCATATCAGTCGCTAAATGGTGATCAAAGATAATTTTTTCTATGCAAGTACAATACAAGAGAGCACTTCTTTTTATCCCTATCCAGTAAAGGTTTTCAACCTATCTTTTATTGTCACTTTTCTTTTCACCACACTCTAGTTCGATGTAATCAATAGGCTTACCTATTGATGGCGATATGTTCACTAACCAACAGGCAATATTCTCTACTTTAGCTAAAAATCCACATCTATTTTGGAATTAGAGAGTAAACAGGAAGTCCTTTTAGTTACATTTTGTTTTTGAGTTTTGCAAATGCATTGGTAGAAGTGTAATGTTTCACTATGTCTTTTTTTTTTTTTTTTCGTTAACCAAGGATTCGCCAGGCACCCTTCTCGGTTTACGCCGATTTGGAGTCCACGAGCCTTCGAGAGGCCCTCAGTGACTATACTTCGGGAGAGACTGACTCAGCAACCCACCGCCGGGGCCCCCCGCTTCAATTGCGACCAGCGTAGGGTTTCGAATCCTTGACCTCCATCGAAGGAAGGAGAGCTCTTAACCAACTACACTATCCACGGGTGGATATGTTTCACTATTTCTTTCTCTATGTAAAATAGGCTAAGTTTCTTAGAACATAATTTCAACCCTTTGTCGATTCTCGTGAACATGATCTTCATTCTGAGATGCTTTTCAAATATCACCTTCCATGACTTGAAACAACCAGGTACCTTGCTCTTATGCTAAATCCACGTATTAGACATAAATGGTTCATGAGCTTTGGTTTAATGTACAATGTGATTCTTAAACTTTTTAATTTGTTCAATGTGATCCCTAAGTTTTCATTGTATTCAATGTGCTCTTTGAGCTTTTGATATATATTCAATTTAATTCCTGAACTTTATAAAAATGTTCAATATTGTCTTTTCATTAATTCAAATTTAAGGACAACATTGAACATTATAATATATTATTCATGGACTAAATTGAATATGTACCAAAGTTTATGGATCACATTGAACAATTTAAAAATTCAAAGATCACATTGTACATTAAACTAAAATTCAGGTGTTTTTTTTTTAAACATCATAAAAAATGACAGCACATATTAGGCACCTCCCTTAGATGAAAACTAAAAGGGTCACCATAAATCTAAGTGAACACAGCATACAATCTCCTTAGTCATTTGAATTATCGCATCAAATTTCACTCTCCCACAACCACTATTGTCACCATCTTCACATAAATTTAGCTTCTCAATCCCGTGACCTCTCAATAAACTCCTCTAACTCAAAATCATCATCTCTCTTTCACTCATGTGTATGAGCCTTATGTGTGATCAATACGTCGTGTCCTACTTAGAAGCCTTAGAGGATCTTGTAGACAAATCCATTATTGTCATTCATTGGAAGAGAAATAACTTGCACTCTATCTTCCCTGGGGTCATAGTCTACGCACCTCAAGAGACATCCAAAACTCCACCTTCAAGGGAGATCTAGTATCTGACCCTATCAAGAGCACACGGCCAAATAAAGTTCTTCCTCAGCATTGGCACATGCCTTACAATAGTCAATGTCCTCATAACGCCATCATGTATCCTAATCTGGATTCTTCCTATTACCACTACTTCACAAACAATACCATTTCCCATAAGCACTTTATTACCCTCTATGCAACGGTAAGTAGTAAACTTCAATATCCATGAGAAGCCACGTTATGTAAACATCCAATCATTACTTGATGAGTCATGGTAATCACTAAGACATCATCAATATCAATTGAACTATTGTTTGTTGTAACAACAACATTATAATTGCATGCAGACTCCACCTTAACTCCTTTATCTCTCATACTTCAGACAATATCTCCTATAATATCCTACATCATCATTGTGACCACACCAAAGATTCCAAAAATTGGACCTTGATTTAGAATGACTAATCTATTTGCTACTTCCAAACCCTCAATGGTTAACCGAATCTTGTGCTATATCTTGTGCCAAGTTATCTTCTTGTAAACCTCTTTATAGGTGCATCAATGTTTTCAAAAGGAGCCGGTAGGTGCACCAGTAACATCATGCCTTGTATCTCCTCAAGAAAAGCCTAAGTAACATCCTTTAAGTTCGTCATAAATTTGTTTAACTCATCTAAATGGGTTTCGATGCCTTCAATCACTGGAATTGAAACATCATTTTTAGCATATACAAGTAATTATTTGAACCCTTCATCAAATAAAGGGTCTTGGGTTTTCCCCACAACAGTAAGGCATCATTCTCTTTAGCCTTCTAATAACAGCTTATTTAACAAATTCAACAACATTATGCTCTTTGTCTTCCCCATTAGCTCAACCTTATCAGTATGTTTCATCATTTCTGATAATTTATTTTTGCCATCCAATGCCTTTGTCAAACTCTTGGTTGTTAATAGGTATGCATGTTAATACTCTACAACCCAAAGTTGTTCCTTCTCAATTTCAATCTTCACTCTAGACACAATTGCTAACATAACATTCTAGATAGTGAGACAAGCAAAGGCCCCAAATCAATTTTAGAAACAGTAACCTTAGCTCTCATATAATTGTTGCAAAATTACGAAAAGCTATCAGATCTTGCAATTAGGCATCAAACGTGAGAGAACACAATTACCAAAGAAAGCAACAAGGACAATATAAGAGATTTACATGATTTGACCTAAGGATTGGTACCTATTCCACAGAGAGAGCTAGCCACAAAGAAATCCACTTTGAATCTGGAGTATTATACTCAATTGCTCTAGTGTTTTCCATCTCTTGATCACATCAATAGCATACTCATAAGTGTTATTTCATATTTTTTTACAAGTTACTCACTTAGAAAACTCACAGAAAGATAACCTTATCTCTTGTCTTGGTTGCTCCAAAGTATGAGTTATGAAACTAGGTTAAAAACAAGCTTTAAATCCCGAGTTTCCCCAAGTCAAATTGCCTTCAGGCACCCGCTACAGGGGCAGAATCAAGAGCCCTTACGGGTTCCAAGCCGGCTGCCCGACCAATGCCTAGAATGGCCTACTAGGCGGCGTCCAGGCTTTCCTGACTGCCTAGCCTATACTTTTGGTTGGGGCACGCCTCGTAAACGTCGCAGTTTGGCTCCAATCCAACCTCGAATTCGGCTGGAAATTGAGAAACGCTTTTAACAAGATCAACCCCTTCTGGTCGTTAAAAAAATCCCAAAGGAAATGCCATGAGAGAGTGATCCTAAAGTTCTTGTCTTGAAAGTCGACTGTAAGTTTACGAAAGGTATTCCAAAGGCCAGGGGATTGGGCTAAAGGCTGTTAGAATTCAACGACTTTGAAATGGATTTTTCTCCAAGAAAGAAAGGAACACCAAACGGTTTGTCTAGTGGAGGCATTGCCTTACATGTCATGCACGAACCATTGCAATTCAACCTGCACGACTCGATATAAACATCTCGAAACGGTGCCGAAGTCATTGTCCATTTAAGAAGGGGTCTTGGTCAGATTCCCTATTGCGGATGCGAAGACTTCTCATATAAGTAATGTTTATTTATGACAGGTGGTGCAACTGAGCAAGATAAATGCGATAACAGTATTTCTATACATTTAAGAAATAAAAGAAAAAATGTACAGCGAGAATAAATCAATGATTTTCGAGAACTAGTCAATACGGTAATGGCACGGGCGAAATTCAAAAAACCAGTGCCAGCTTGTCCGTTGAAGAAAGGATAAATAAATGGTCATGGCCTGAATTCTATTACTACTGTGGCAGATTTTCATTATTAGTTTTTTCTTTTTCAAATTAAGCTCGAGTATGTGTATTAATTTGTAGTCTTTAATACTGTACAGGGTTTTTTTTTTAATAAAAAAAGTGAAGAAAATTAGGGACCCTCAGACATAGAGGCACGGTACTTTGCTCAAGAGCAGATGGTCCCGGTTTTATTTCAAATTTAAAGGGCGGTCCTATCAGTTCCTATTGTTTACGAGCCTTATATCTCAAGTTGGAAAATACAATAATAATTGCTATTAAATAAGAAAAAATAAAAAGCGACAAGTGGTCCATGGCTCAACCTTGATCATTGGGAAAGAAAAAATAATTATCGATCTATCTTAATCATCCCCTCCCAACGATTGCACCCCATCAATTTGCAACTTGTTCTTTTTAAAATTAATTGCTTTGTTGATACCTAAAATTCCAACCTTGACCTCCCCATGTCAACTCAACGCCTCCCATTCTTATAATGTTTATTGCATGTTGCATCACCAAATTTCATTATTTTTCTCGTGCTCTCATATGTTACAAGGATAAAAGTATAAAAGGCTCTTCGATTCTCCCACGGAACACTGTACGTGGTTATAAAGAGTGTCTAGAATTTGGTACCCAGCCTTATACCCGGCCTCTGTTTTACATAAGTTTAGTAAATAATGAGATAAATTATATTAAATCCTAGGTACTAACTGGGCTAACTTCTATGACCATTGACTTCAGGACCTATATAAAAACACCTATATACTAACAAACACCCCCCTCCCCCCGGGAAAAAAAAGTTGAATTATTGTTTGCAAAATCATAGGAACATAAGAGGACGCTTCTCAAATGAGACTGCCCAATAAATCATACATGACAAAGCTCACTATCTCTGTAGAAAGTAGCTCAGCTTGTCCGTTGGTATCGAGTGCACTTAGAGGTGACATGGGGAAACGAAAGGGAGAAAATTATCCGATCAGTTCCAAACTTATTATATGGATGCTGATTCAATCTTAAATTTGTTTTATTTTGTCAATTTAGTCATTAATAATTGCGTGAAACTCCAACAATCCTTCTAGTCAATTTTTGTTGGAAATTATTGATATAACGGTCCAATCATAATCAAGCATCTTAAGTGGCACACCACTAGGCATAACAATTTTTAAGCAAAAGTTGATCGAAATGATTATATTGAAATTTCATGCAGTTTGGGATTAAATTGCCAAAATTTGAAAATTTAAAATTGAATTGACATCCTAAAATAGATTTTTAACTAATTAGATTATTTTCCTGAAAGAAAACTGTATGTGTGGAGTGAAAAAGGAGCACTTAAATATTCAGTTACTTAATTGTCTTAAGAAAATTAGCTTTAGTGAAAATGGTAAAGGATATTATTAACAAATGTTCCAAAATACCTTTGAAAACCCAAATAAAGAAATTTTATCATTTCTGTTTTCCAAAGCACTGGGTTTCTCCTGTTATGTTCAATCAACATATTGAAAAAGAATATATTTCTTTTAGGTACGATTAACACATGTGCACTTGTGCCAAAATCTTCAACTCGAACTCGGTTTTGCAATCTTCCACCATGAGGTGCTACTCTAATATCAAATGCATTTGTTTATTGCAACGAAGGACGTGCCAATTATTGCCCATTCCATTTTGACTTAGGGTCAATTAGTCAACAGGAAGCACTCCCAAAAAAATCAATCCTCAAATTGATTGGGGTCTCAACTTGAGGAAGGAAATAGGAACATGGACGAAAGGATAAAGAAAGTGCTTCGAGCCTGACCCAGTTGCGAACTCTTCGTGAACTAATTTAGGGAAACAAAAGGACCCAATTGAGAAATTTCTCTCTATTATAGTGGGATTGGAAGCGACGTTCACTCCCCCACGCGATGCCAAAGCAGGCCTCTCTCCGTTTCTCCATGTTCCTCCAATTAAATCTTCGTCTTTCCCTCTGCCTTGACGTGATCCACTTGTGTTGCTCCTATCTTGTTCTATGGCCGCATGATTCAACAGCCATATCGGGGTTGGCTTTCATGCTTGCTGACGAGCAAATTTTATTTAGGGAAAAAGTAATACCTGACGTGACATGTTGATGTGCTAAGATAGCTCCATTAATTGGTGATTGCATGCACGCTTTTTCACGATAATTTTGCCACGGCGTTATCTCTACAATGGACCGATTAAGCTCGTTTTCAATGCAAGTTCCAAAATTTTAACGATTGAAAACATGTGCCTTACACTTTCCTTCCTGATAATATGGTTTTTGGCCTCTCAGGAAACTGTAAGAGATAAGCAATGATTAACTAGCTATTATCGTCATGCTAATTTATCATGCAAAATAGGCGTTATGCATTGAAATATATATGGTTCAATGAATGTGATTTGACCATTTTAACTTTGCTTCCACCCTTTTTAAGTTACCTTTCTTCAGTACATATACTCCCACTTGCACATATATTATCGTATAGAAAATCATTCCTCGTCTTTAATTTGATTCTCCATTTCTCCCTCATATTGCAGGCTGCATCCTCCCACTTGGGTTTGAATACAAACCCCACACTCATGTATATATGGCCAAGTGCACAGAGCATTGACATCATCGCATACGTATCAATCTAGTGTTCCTCAGGACAAATCCCAAGATTATTACCTTACCTATTAAAAAAATCCTGCATTGCAAAAATTTTAAAAAGATTTGTGGAAACTATAAGAGATAAACAATGATATTTATCTAGCTGTTATTGTCATGCTAATTTATCATGCAGAATAGGCGTTACGCACTGAAGTGTGTATGGTTTGACGAATGTGGTCCGACCATTTTAACTTTGCTTCCATCCTTTTTAAGTTATCTTTCTTCAATACATATAGTCCCTCTTGTACATATATTATCTTCTAGAAAACCATTCCTTGTCTTTAATTTGATTCTCCATTTCTCCCTCATATTGCCGGCTGCGTCCTCCCACCTGGGTTTGAATACAAACCCCACACTCATGTATATATGGTCAAGTGCACAGAGCATTGACATCATCGCATACGTATCAATCTAGTGTTCCTCAAGACAAATCCCAAGATTATTACTATACCTATTAAAAAAATCCTGCGTTGCAAAAATTCTAAAAAGGATTTGTGGAAATATTATTCTGCTGATATTATATAACTAAATAATATAAACCATGGTAGAAAATTTGAGTAATTCTGCGTCGACACACATGGGCATGCGAGCACACATGATTTGATATATATACATCAACTAGGAGGGTGTTACAAGATGGTACTATACGTACTAGATAGCTAATGGAAATCAAAGGGTACCCTCAAGGGCTGAGGTCAGGTACTGATTGACAAATATTTTATGAGATTTTGCAGGACCGGTGTTAAACTATGGTAAAAGTTTAAAATTCGTGGTTTCATATTTGATTATTCTATTCCTTTAATAATTGAGGTAAAAAGTGAAAGCTAGTTCCTTCCTTCCGAAAGGCAGTTTCATCAACTTAAAGGAAGGGATGGGAAGTCAAAAAGTCAGCACTTGAGCCGGACAAAGATGAGCATCGAAAAGAGAAAACAAATATTGACCAGGAAAAGAAAAAAATAGGGGAAAAAGTCGAGTCTTACCGCATTTTGCGCAATCAGTTTTGGAGTCTATTTTAAAATTGGTCTTTGAAATCAATGAAAGCTTTGATCTTTGAAATTAATTTATTTTTTCACTGTGCTGCTAACTATAGCCTTACAATATATATATTTTTTCCAATATGAAGCAATAAGATTCTCTATGTGATAGTAAATGCAGGAATTGAACCAACACTTTTGTTCGGAAAGATGAATAACGCCAATAGTTATTTATTTTTCAAAAATTCCATGCAATAATTGAAGTGCGTAACTTCGCTTATACAATGAAAAAGAAAGTTTAGATTAAAATTGCAACTTGCATTATTTTGGTGATAGTTATCGACATAGCTAAGAAGCTTCATAAAATGATATGTCACGGTTATCTTATAATTTATTAAGTTGAAGCATACATGTTTGGTTGGTGGGGAAATCATGTATGCACTTTATTTCATCTATGGATTTAATTTACAACCAAAAGAAATTTGTATTACTAATATGTCATAAACAAATGTTGCTGCTGTGCATTACAATATAATTAAATGAAATGGCTTTATTTTCTATACTATACACTCCATTGAAATTACTTTATATAATTAATATTGAAAAAATGTGTCTAATGTGCATTTATAGTAGAGTAAGTGAGATAACTGAGATTTTTTTCTTCTAATCAGTCTAAAGAGTATTGAGATATGGGACGATGTGGCTCGATGACAAAACTCCGTTCTTAACCATAAATCCAATTTACACAATTTTCTATCTTTATACGAGATTAGATCTGATAGAGGTAAATAGAAAAGAAAGGAAGATTATTAATTACAGAAAAAAAAAAGGGAGGGAGTTGGAGGGATTTGATTACAGCGTTGTTTACATGTTAATTACTTGAGAAAATGAATATACTATTTAGGACTAATATAAGATAAGTTTTTAAATATACAAGAATGAAAAATGTGTTTACTAGTCACCACACCTCTCCCAACTGCTGAACATTGATGGATTTCTAGGATTTTAAGAGCCGTAAAAAGTTACTCTGGGTGTGTCTATTTTGGTAAAAAAAAAAAAAATGAATGATTTGTTAAACAGTTTACTAAAAATAATTTTTTGTATTGCTTATAAAAATAAATTAATAAAAAATATTTTTACTGTCATTGTTAACAGATATACCACCGATTTTTCTTTTCCCATGCTGTAAAATTTCTGCTGTTTCTACCCATTGGAAAAACGGTGTTTCGAGCTCTCCCCGATGGATTATTATAGTTTTGGCATTTATTATGGTGGCCATATGTTAGTTGAGTGCTTCGTATGCTAGATGTTAGAAGCTTGGTACGGGAATCACGGACTCTATCTGAAACTCCACTGGGGATTTGATCTGGCACCAGAAATTAGAGCTGAGGGTTTCGGGGTTTTGTGGTTGGATTGACCTTTTGATACTTAACTTAGCATTGGAAATGAGAGAAAATTTAGAGGGAAAAAGGGGAGTCTATGGGACCATCCGCCGTGGTGGCTCAGTTGGGTAGGCGCTAGACTTCCATCAAGGAGGTCTAGTGTTCGAAGCTCCTGCAACGCTATCTTTGAGTCTCTTGGCGACTTATCCGGTGGTATGTGTGTGGTGGCTAGCACGTGTCGCTCCCAGTGGTTTACCTTCGGCTGCCGGCCGTGCGGGGTTCCCTGGGTCACCAAAAAAAAGAGAGGAGTATATGGGCTTAAGGATGGGAGAGACATTTTTCTAGAGAGAGAGAGAGTCAGATGGAGAGAGATCATGCTTGAGTGTCCGTGTAATTGTTTATATGTTACTATTGACAGGTTGTCGATAGTGTCAGATGACAGTTTATAGATGACAAGTAGTAAAAGAATATAATAAATTGCGTTCTCATTATGGGGATCAATGTATGTGTAACTTTTCAGATAACATTAGCATCATTACATGCTCCAATGAAATAAGATTAAAGTGATGTCTAGTCAAGATCAATCTATCAAATAATTAACTATAATTGCTAGATTAAATACTCAATATGCCAACGTATCGAAAATATCTTGACAACGATGGATTGGCTAGTCAAACCACACCCGCCCTGTCAAATAGCTGGTTCAAGCTCCCAACCCAATGTCACTCTCCCCACAGGTCAATCTTCCTCCTCACGCTTGAAATTCTCAAATCAAAGAAAGACAAAGATTCTTCTATGTAATATCTACTTTTTCTTTTTACGCTAGCGATGTATGATCTACTTTTCCATAAAAGGTTATGAGAAATTAATATGATACCTTACAACTAGACTCAATATATGAAATTGTTAAGTGATTAAGCGCTTGATTTGAATATATTACATTATAATTTAAATACAATATATTAAAATTTAAATCAAAGCACTTCCAAATAGAGCAACCTGATATTTGACGCTCACTATTGTGTGAGTAGAGTGAACCTTAGACAAGACAGTTTGCCTACATCCTTGAATATCAGTAAAAAGAAATGCTTCCAGATACGAATGGTTATCAAAGGTTTGCATCTTTACCAGAAAAGATCCTTGCTTTTGTCTCCTTTTCAGTTTTGATAATGTAGTCTTTTCTTCAATTACTCTATGGGACTCAATAGGCATGATTGGAAGAATCCAGAGTACTCAAATAGAATATTCTCATAAATGTGTCATATCAATCGTTCCTATCCTACCAAAAAAACAACGAACTTGACATATGCACATGCGACATGTTTAAACAATGCATGCCAAAGGACAAACGCAAAGAGAAAATAATAGGCCAATCCGAACGCAAGCGCATGCAGTTCCATGATTCTTGAGTTGCATGGTCTCGTGACGAACTGGGGTAGTAGGAACCCGCAATTTTGTACTGAAAGTCTTCTAGATGTTCCGTAGACCGAAAGCAAGGACAGGAAATATCTAACGCGCTCCTTAAGATTTAACATACGGATGTCGAGAAACTATTCATGCTCTGGGAGTTCTGTTTTTCCTCGACAGTGCATCTCAACCTTCGAATGCGTGGATGTCATGCCCTGAACGCCTTACGCCTTGAATCTAAGGATCGAGATGCTGATAAGCAATGCTCCCTGTTCAGATGAAGAATACTCGAAAATTTAAGGCATCTCAACGTGCCTTTGTGGAAATCAACTTCCGTGAAATCAATTCCCGTCATGTTTGTTACATGCTGAGCTATTTTGGCGATGGGCATGAATTCCTGCGCAATGTTTCAGCCCTATAAAACGAGCGTTGGAGGATTGAACAGGCATGTGATGAAGGGTCAAAGGGTTGTTGTTGGGTTTGATCAGAAGGTTTGGCTCACCGCAATCGCGGGGGCTCTCAGTTCTGGTCCCGTTCTACCGTCCGAGAAGACGACGGGCACTTGACCTTTTGAGGATGGAAGAGGGCACTGTTCGAGAAGGAGATGGCGCTTGACCTTTTGAGGATGGAACGGGACACCTGATGTTGAGGAGTCGTCGTCGCCCCCATGTTCAAAGATTGATAAAATAAGACAGAGAGATGAAGACTACTTTTGAAGACTGCATTTTGCACTTGACCCAAGCCAGGCACGCAATGCCTCGTGGGGATTATATTTTGCACTCTAGCACTAAATCATGAGGCCAAGAGAACTAAGGGCGCACATGAAAAAATTTATATTTCTCTATTTTTTTTGTTTTTTTATTCCTTGAAACAGGTTTGGAATATAAATCCATTTGGTAACGTATTTCTGAAATAGATTTCTATTTCAAAAATAGATTTGGAATAAAAATTAGAAGTTAAAACTTTTAGCATTTCTATTTCTAAAACAAAAGTGATAAATGAAAAAACTTCTTATTGTTTACTCTCGTCACTGCCCACCACTCATGGAACACTAGATGCTAGCTGCGGGTTGCCCATTGCCCGTTGCTTGTTGTTGGGCATCATACGTCAGATGCCTGCCGCCCATTTCCTGCGGTCTTTTTTTTTTTTGGTAAGGGTTGCCTGCAGTCTTGCCACCCCTTGAAAATAGAAATTCTATTTTGTTATCAAACAAATTTCTATTCTGGAAATAGAAATTTTAAGTTGTTATTAAACGCGTTTTTTTACTCAGAAACTTGTCTAGGGAATAAAAATTAAATTTTGTTCTAGAAATTTTATCATATGTATCACAAATTGTTCTCTCAGAAAATACAAGCTAAGCCCTAATTCCCAAATCACCAACTATAAACCTAACCTTGAATTGAACACCTCCATTTTGCCGCCTCTAGATAGAATTGAGGTAGGTCATCATAGTTGTTGACTAGACCTAATCAAATGGACGGGCTTGGCTACTTTTTAGTGGCCCATTGGCCCGCTTGGACAAAAATCCCAACCTTGATCAATGGGGAAACCGAGCTTTGGATGGGACGTTGCCTTCCTTCATGAAGCATAGGAGAAATAATATAAATGATATCTAAACTTTGACCCAAATACAATGTAATCCCTAAACTTATAAATCATTCAATATGATCCCCAAACTTTTGGTGTATGTTTAATTTTGTTGTGAGATTATATGAAAATATTTAATATTGTTCTTGAAGTTGAATTAATAGAAGGAAAATATTGAACATTTTTATATAGTTCGGAGACTAAATTGAACAAATACTAAAGGTTTAGAGACCATATTGAATAAATGTTGATCACATTGCATATTGAGCCAAAGTTCATAAATCATTTATGTCATTATCCTCTAAGTATAAAATAATTTAAATAAGCTAAGAGTAGGGGAGGAAGCATGATGAGTATAATCAGGTAACCGACCCGTCCAAACCCTAAGGCTGCATTTAGCAGTTGGGATAAAATTCGGGATAGGATATAATTTATCTTATCCTATGTTTGGTGCTCGCTCAGGAGAGGATAAAATGAGATATAATGGGTATATAGATGGGGATAAAATTATCCTATGGGGGAGGTGGGATAAAGGTAAATAGGATTTCTAATGTCCATAATAGAAAAGTTATTTTTCTTAAATAACAAACTTATTAATTAACAAAATTGAAATTATATTTCAATATAAATAATATATGAATTCTAATTTAAGAAATAAAAATAAAAAATAAAAAATGTATTTTTAATTAATCTTATTTTAATTTATATATTCAACTTCAATTCTATCTTATAATAAAATTCAATCTATAAATTAAATATTTATATTTATTATATATTTTAGGTATTTTTGTATTTTAGGTATGTTAGTACAATTTACTATTTGATAAAATTTTATTAAAGAATGATGAAATGGGAAAATGTATATGATATGATGTGAACATATTTGACTTTATGAAAGTAGAAATTTTAAGGAATAGTGTTATGAGAGATTTTCACCATCTCCATTTATGAACATTTAGGTTCATTTGTAACGATATGCCGTTTGTATCAAAAAAATGTAGATAATATGATGTGAGTATATCCGACTTTAATACTGTGATTCACCAAACAATGGACAGAATATAAAAAAATCTCATAATTTCATATCTTATCTTATCCAGTCTTATCCCGATTAGAAATTCGGACAACCAAACGTAGCCTAAGAGGATGTAAACAACTTTTGGGTTTTTGGTAGCAGGACGGGTTTTAGGTAGGCTGAACAAGAACCCAAGGGTTTGGGACGGCTATCGAAGTTGACATGTAAAAATACTAAAATGCCTTTATTTCATTTATAGTCCTTAGGTTATGTAATAAATAAAAATAATAATATAGGCTTTGGGAACTTTTAAAGATGTACCTTTCGATCATACCCGAAAACCTCTATGTTTGATAAATTATTTTAAAGGAACGCGAGATTACTTACATAATTTTGTGAACCCCAGAAAAAAAAAAAATAATAAGCATGGCTTTTCATTTTAGGACAGTCAGATTTTAATTCTTTTCAGCCTTATATTCTGCAAATTGATGGGCTTCATTTGACCAAAAAGATTATGGTGGGGTGTGGGTTGCCGACGGAACCCGATTACTTTAGTGAGGCAGAGTTGAGATTTTATATCGGAGCCAAAAAAGATCCATAATAAATTTAGATCTGTGTCTAACTCAGAAAATGAATAATTTATTATAAAAACAAACAAAAATAAATGTTTTCACTCTCCATGAAAATGCGTTGACATGAATTATTATCAGTAATGAATATTAATGTGTAATTTATATATATATATATATATATATATATATATATTGTGGGATATTTCTATAATTATATTTCTATCAATATCCTTCTATAATTATTCGCTCCTACAAATACATATCATGCAACTCTCCTTGGGGTTAAGCCATTATAAACACTTTATCATTATTTTCTCTTAATTCTAAACATCAATGATAAAAATATTTTTTATTGGCTAATTATTTTAGACAAAACAAATAATTATTTCTAAGGAATTTTTTTAAAAGGTGAATTTGTTGAGAAATAAATGGAGTTCGCAGAAAAACAAAAATTATTGGGACAAGTCTGGATGGGCATGGAAAACAAAAGAAAATGACAGCATGCATCTCGTGCACTCTGTATTCCTTGGTCTTCGGTCTGAAAGTTCTTCAGGCCCCCGAGAGAGAGAGAGAGAGAGAGAGAGAGAGAGAGAGAGAGAGAGACGTGTTTGATCGTTTTGGATTGAGGGAACTCGGGAAGCTGATAGCTTGCGGCGTAATTCTCAGAAGGGTCGGATCATCAGGAGCGGGAGAAGGTCCGGGATGGATCAGATAATGAACAAGGTGGGGTCGTATTGGCTTAGCCAGAAAGCTAACAAGGAGATTGATTCCGTCTTTCACCGTGAGTTTATCCTCCAACACCCCCCGGGGGATTGTCTCTCTGTCCCACCCTTTGAATTTTTGCAATTCGTGGGTTCGGTTCATGTTGATCCGGTGATGAAGTTGCTTCGTTTAAGACCAAATTGACATGTGCGGGATAGCTTCTTTTGTGGGTTTTGTCGTCCTTGCCTGTAACGATTGGATTTCGGCAATGACATTATGGGTTCAGTTCATTGGGTCTCTGCATGTCTCCTGCCTTGCGACTCAATCTGACATAAACCAATCTGTGTATGCTTGGCATCCCCTGCACTTTCTCTTATATCGCCTTGCCTGGTTCTTGTAATCGGAGAAGAGGTGGATTAACGTATTTTTCTCAATAAAATGATCCACTGCTGGTAGATTTTTTCCCTTCGGCTAAAAATTTTCCATTGGCAGTTGTGGAGGAGTTAGAGAGTATGTTATTGATAATTGAGAATGAACATGCAACTAACAACTCCTAACGGAAATGGATACTGTAGTTTTGCTTTTATGCAGATACATCGAAGTGAAACCTCTCTAACACCAATGTTTGATAGATTTTCTGTCCAACTATGCACATTTTAGGAATGAGAGCAGTTTGTTTGATGCACATTTCTGTAGTTAAAAGCACTGCCAAAGTTTTGTTCAGTTGCAGCTGAAAGCTCATTGGTTTTAAGCTGCTCATGTCTTTATTTAGGTGAATTTTTAAGGGTTTCTGAAGTGCACTAATTAGTTTGCCTATCCTTTAAGCATGGTAGTGGCGGATGCCAATGAACGGTGATGGCTTTGCCAATCAGAGCCTGATTGGTTGTAATCCTAAGTTAGGTCTTTGCCCCCATGCATTTAGATGAGAATCACGTGTTAAAAACTATAGGGCTTTTATTAATCAGTGTCATGGCTTGCTTAGTATATGTTTTTGAGGAAAAGAAGTCCTATTTTCTCAGGTCAATGTAGGTCTTGACAAGCACGTGTCAGACAGCATATGCATGTGGTTTTGTAGATTAGTAATGAAGTTTCAAATTCTTTGTTGGTTGAAGTTAAATCTATTGGCATAGAAATCTACAAAATGCATAAGACCTATCTCTCTCCACGTGCGCGCAAACACACGTGGATATCTGCTCTCGCTTAGTGGTAGAAAACAGGGGAGAAAAGAAATTAAATTTGTTGTCACCATCACATTCATAAGTTCATTAGCGTACAAATATGCATGATTGTGGAATTTTTTTTTCCTGCTAATAGTTTTCTCTTTGAAAAACAGTCAATGTCAAGAAGCCTCAAAAGTGGAACTAAATGGTTGGTCAACAAACTGAAAGGTTTGCTCTTAACACATATCTTGTGTGCCACTATTTGCTTTCATGTGTTAATCATTAGGTAATGACGCTCTTACTCACCTGTTCTGCTCACTGGAATTTGAAGAGCATTCTTTGCATAACATAACCTGGCAGATTGTTTGTACACTGAGAAAAGTTGCCCTTATAGTAGTAATTTTATCGTGTTTTTCCCTTTGACAAAAGCTTCACATTGCCATGTGCAGCCTGACTTTGATTATTTCCCCTAGTAAAGGTTCATGACGACCCTCATAAATGTCCAAATAGATGCTGATGCCCCAGCAGCAGAAACCTCCGCTGTTGAGTTCCTCAATGTGATATCATGGTCTGCCATTAGTTATCCCCTTGGGTAACCTTGTGAAAGCCTCTTGTTTCCATGGGTCATTTGCAATGAATCTGATGGCATGGATAATTTGATCTAAACACCGATATAATGTGGTATTATAACTATAAATACACAACATGATTTTTTCTGTTTCATTAGAGATTTTGTGTAATTGCATCCCTTACTTTACTGGAGCCTTGCCTTTCAATATATAAAAAGAGTTGATGATATAGACCCGTCTTCATAGTTTCATTGTCATAGGCTATGCCGAGGGTATTTACTTCTCCAATATTTTTACTTTTTTTAGATAGATTGGAGATGCACTTCGCAAACAAAACTTGAAGAATGAGCATTTTACATCAGGTTGAGGGTTGTTCGACTCTTTTTTTTTTTTTTGCATGAACCTCACTCATAACTTGGTTTTGCAGGAAAGATGCAAAAGCCATTGCCGGATCTTCTGAAGGAATATGATTTACCAATAGGGATCTTCCCTCGTGATGCTACCAATTATGAGTTCGATGAGGAGACCGGAAAGTTCACTGTCTTCATTCCATCAGTTTGTGAAGTAGGCTACAGAGACTCCTCTGTTTTACGTTTTTCCACCACGGTGACCGGCATTTTGAATAAAGGGAAGCTGGTGGACGTAGAAGGGATGAAGACGAAGGTGATGATTTGGGTGAAGGTGACGTCAGTTTCTTCTGAAGCATCGAAGCTTGACTTCACTGCCAGTTTGAAGAAAACGAGAAGCAGAGAAGCTTATGAAGTTATTAGGGCTGGATTTACAGTAGATAAGTTTTGAGGTCTTCTGCGTTTGTGTTGAAGATCTTGGCTATTTGGTCTTGTATTATAGAGCTTCTGACATAACACGCCGTGCACTTTATGATTGCTCGATGTAAGCATTCGAATCGCTCCTCATAGTTAGAGTCAATAATATCTGTGTGATCTGGAAGTTGCTATAGCTTCTGGAGTCCACTTGCTGTTCAAATCAATAACCATGTGTAAATGTCAGAGTTAACTCGCTGTTGATAATAGCTTCTGATGTTATACAACTCCAGGATGTCATAAAAAGCTGGTTTCTCTGTAGATCTGGTTGGTCTTGCTAATGGGGTTTGTTGCCCCAGCAGTTGCAAGTCTCAAGGAGCTTGCAAATGATGCAAGGAATGTAAAATCAAGTAGCAAGTTAACCTCTATGAATCTGTGTGAGGATCCAATTAATCTAATACTATTATACCATGTGGATGCTCCATGACGGGCCCTATGGGAATTGACATGTGGCCCATCTAGTGGTTGCCACGTCACTTCCCTTTGCTTTTATTCTTTTGTTTCATCTTCATTTCTAAGAAATAATTTACCATCAGTAAAGCCTTGAAAATAATCTTATATGGTTACCACCCCACCTCACATAATTATCTATTTTTTTTTTTTTTTTTTTTGGTAAAGATATAACCAAACTATAAAAAAGGTGATCCCAACACCAAAACTTACACTCAAAATGACAAGGAGTTATAGCGAGTGGAAAGGTGCTGCGACAAAATAAAAGATTGCCAAACAGCAGCACAAACAGCCAACTGGTGATGCCCACCAACAACGGCAAGGAAAAACAGCCAAAACAGTGGCGAGTACAAGCAAAACAACGGCAACAAAGAAGGAAATAGGAGGAATGGAACCGCCAGCAGCCAGAGCACCCCTCAAGCAACCTTCGAAGACAGAGCTAACTCCAAGTAACATAACTCCCAGCCAACCGTAACAGCTACCAGCAAACCTCCAAGGAGAATGTTGAAACAGCCCATCCGTTAGAACCAACGGCTACAAGGGGGACGGGCAGCACAAGAGAAAGCGGGACGCCCTCAGCAGGAGAGCTAGACAACGTTAAGGATGAGGCTCGGACTCTTCCGTAGAGAAAATAACTGGGTCAATTCCTCAGTTGCACTAGAACCTCCTATTCCTTATAGTGTCTGCAACGTTCCTGAAAGTCAAAGCCTTGTCTCTGACGACTTTAATGAGATGGTTCTTCAATGCTGGAATCGCTAGACCTTGTTCTCTAAACAGAATGCTATTTCCATTCTTCCAAATAATATGGCAAAGGGCACCAAAAGAGAATCAGGCGATGCCATAATTATCAATTTTTTAGTTCTTTATTCTTCCTGAAATTTATTCTCAATGAAATTATATTGATTGAAATAATAAAATATATAAATATCACTAAAATAATCCCCATGCATGAAAATTTTCGAAAGAACACATAGATGTAGTATCTTTCTTTCCTTTTATCATCTTATATTGAAATATCATATCAAAACCCATGATAAAAGAAACTTAATCAATCTGATATATTTAATGTACTGTTGGAATAAGCCAAATATGCTGATGACCTGCCTTTTTTCGCACCCTCGTGCGCCGCCACCAACTAGCCTTCGTGAATCAGGTTTTTTGGGGTACTCCTCGTAGACCCTCTTGAAGAGAATCGCTCACGGGCTTGAGCTCCTGAGATCAAGAGAGAGGAGGTTGCAGACATGGAAGTCCCTGCAGAGGACTCAAATGCTGAAAATAAAAGGATATATGTCTGATGAACTTAAGTCTTTTGAAGAAAGGAAAAGCAATCTAGACCAGTCATGTGAAGGTTATTGACGTCGGCTACGTAAACTGTAATGTTCATAAGTGCTCTTCGTCAGCGACAAGGAAACAGTAAGTTCCAGGGATTGGTTAAGGGTCTAGATAAGCTTGCTGTCATTGATATCATAGTCTGCATTTGGCCTAGCATCACGCGCAATTTATCCGTGTTTAGTGCTGTACAATCTGTTAATTGGTGGCTCATATTCATTTATGCGAGACCAATGTGTTCAATTTAGGAACTTAATATGCAAAAAAGAATGCAGTGACCAGTCCTGGGCAAAATCCTCCCCATTTCCGAATCAGACGTGTAGAAGTGATTGCAGTAGGAATCCGTTTGCCTGCCGTGCGCTCACTGTCGAAGATAATGTTCAAGTTAAGCCCCTGAAAATTTGGAGGAAGTACCTCGGCATGGGCGAGTTTTTCCTACGGGATAATGGACACAACGCTCTTAGGCAATGCATTCGGTACGGTGATTGCATAGTATATTAAACATGTGAATTTCCACGTTGCCCGAGATTCGGCTATTTCAGATCATCTTGTTAGGTTTAGGTTATGAGTATTATTCGAAGATCAACTTTATTACAGACTGCCTCTTGTTGATTTCATTCAACCTCAGACATCAGGCCAATTTTCCCCGATTCAAACCAGCTGCCATCATCTGAACAGATACTAGAGCGGTCGACAACATTTTCATCGTAATCACAGTCTATATTAACAAGAAATTTACACAATTGTGATGGCCCCAGGAACAAAAAACAGGATCTACCCATATCGCCTTTCCTTGGTAGCAGAATGTAAGCTAGCTTCAAAAACGGATTTCTTGGCAAATTAAGTCGATCTAATCAACCAACATATTTTTTTATGACTTACAATTTGTCTCCTTTGGCCTGAAGCAGAATTTCCAGAAAGTGCTAGAATGAACACCTAGAGAGAGGTGAATAGGTGTGAATAAAATTTTTCGCAAAAGAACAGTAGGAATATTTTTCTTTTGAAACTGAGTTTGAAGAACAACAGACTTTTGAAACTGAGTCTGAAGAACAACAGACTTTTGGCGTTGTATCTGAGGCATGAAGTGAAGTTGAGAAGCATAGACTTTGTTCGGAAAAGAAGTGAGTTTCTGAAGCTTGGCCAGTCTCTCCACTTGTTCACCCTCATATTGCTTTTCCCGCACTCACTCACACTCTCACTTGCATTCACTTCCTTTTATAAGTCATCTCACTCTTTCTCTCCCGCTTATCTCCTCACTTCACTCAACAAAACAATGCTAAACAAGCTACACAACAAACCTAAAACAGACATGCCACAAAACAGCACTGACCAGGACAGGACGCTCCATGTAATCAAATTCCTCCTTTATATTATAAACTAAACATAATCAAAATGCAATGAGACACTCGTGCTTGTCCTCTTGATCCAACAATCATTTAGAAAAGTCAAAAGGATCCAATTTATAAACAATTTCAAATTGTTTTCTTTAAGTAGCTCCAGATCAAAGGGTTAAAAGATAAGGGACGTAATCCATACAACAACACCCACATACCCGCAGCCTCTTGGTAATTTCAGCTTCTGGCAGTTGAACCAAGAGTCTCCAGTCTCAGCAATCACAACTGATTCACTAGAGAGCATGTCCTGTATGTGCTTGAACAGGACATTCACCCTCAAGGGCACCTTGGATTCACACTTCAATGGATGGCCCTCCGGAACATAAATCATGTGATAATTCTCATAAGCAATGGTATTCTGCTTGACCCGCTTCACGAGTGCTTTAAGAAAAATCCTTCATTAGAACACAACCAAAAGCGGGTCCATTTCCAATTACAACCCTATCAGGCTGCAAAATAATGGCCTTCTCCTTCTTGAGAAGGAGGGAATAACCAACGGAACTATAGTCATTGAAAATGGGCCCAGCAAATAAGTAGGCATCTGCCAATTCCACGATCTTAGCGCAGAATGCGGTGCTCACCGCACCCCAGTAAGTCCCAAGGAAGTGGGGATGGTGCTTGGGCACGAGCCCTTTTGCCGATGGCATCACATCAATAGCATAGCCACATGCATCAGCTAGTTCTACGAAGGCTGTAGAAGCCTTTGTGACCCAGTGTTTTGGGCTGCCCACTGTTGTTAGTTTGTTTATAAAATAAATGAAGAGGTGCCTTGTCTCACATCGAAAAGATGTGAGTACGCACGTGGATGGGATTTTGCATTAACCAACGATCATTATTTTTATTTATTGAAAATTTGGATTTAACCAAAATTGGTTGGCTGACATTGACATGGCAGCCGATCAATGCCGGCGACCCTTTTTAATAATATTTTATTTTTTGAAATATTTTATTTATTTATTTATTCTCTCTTTTTTTTTCCTTCTCCCTCTCCCTCCCTCCTCCTCCCTCCTTCTTCCTTTGGCTCTGGCGACCGGCCAGAGGGGAGGGTTGGCCGGTCGCTAGACTGAGGCAGCCGAGCTAGCTAGCCTCGTCATCGCGGGGCAAAGGCGAGCTTGCCCAACCACTGGTGAAACGAGCCCTCGCCAGATTCGGTGAGGGGAGCCTCGCCATCGCCGAGTCTGGCGAGCTCGCACCCAACGACAACGGGGCGAAACCCTGCCAAAGCCAAAGGAAGGAGGAGGGAGGAAGAAGGAAGAGGGAGAAGGAAAAAAAAATTAATAAAATATTATTAAAAATAGGTCACCGGCGCCAGCGCCAGCGGGTTGCCATGTCAGCGCTGGTTGGCTAATTTTGGTTGGATGGACTGATTGTGAATAATTTTAAAAGGTTTATGACTCAATTGGTCAAAAAAATAAGTTTAGGACTAAATTGGTACAATTGCAATAAATTTATGACTTTTTTGGTAATTCTCTCTTTCTTGAAAGGTTGCCTTTGTTCTTTTTTGCAACTTTTTGAAGAATTGCCTCTATTCAAAAGACAAAGATAAGTATGTTTATTTTGAGATCAAACTAACTTCTTCTTCCATTTTTTCGTTTTCTTTCGAAAGAAATTATAGCCATTGTTTCCAATTGTTTCTAATGAGAGACCTTAGAGAAATACTAGAATTGCTATATAGTATTCTCATTTGAGACTTTGTTGTATCCTAGAGAAAATTTGCCAGTGACTATTAGCAACTTTGTGGGGCAAATAAATTCTTAAAGAAAGTGATATCACACCTCAAAGTCCGACTTGATTACTCAATCGGACTTCATTATTTTACCCAATTCGAAGTCATATTTTCCCAACACCCACCATTACCAGCTTAATTGCCTTGTTCAAGAACTCTGCAGCTACCTCTACTGTAGCTTCCAATCCCATCTCACTAGTTAATCTGTGTCAACAAAAATTAATCAATCACATCACTCTATTTATAAGCTAACACAGCTAACAGACTCAATCGACTGAACATATGAAAAATTACTTGGGAGAGAGTGCAAATGGAATCGGTTCACGATTGAAAGTCGGGTGAGGTATGGCAGGCAAGTTGCAGCTTATGCTTATGTAAACAGGCTTGCTTTCTTTCTAAGCAGTCGAGATTTCAGTATCGATCAGTTCAGGTGCATCTTCCAAGTTATTTACCACAACCTAGAAAAAGGCGAAAAGGAAACACTCAACACGTCAGTTCATTTGGTCTGCACTTAACATATTTACCCCCATCACTACAATCTCTGCTAGCAAAAACTCCAACTTTGAGTCCCATGCCACACTACTTAAGATACCATTAGTTAATTATAATAATCTTACACGACAGATCCACCACAAATAACGAGATCCAAAATCACGACAAGCATTATAATATGACTAATTCCAGAAAGTCGTCAAAGCACTGTTTCTAGTCAACATATACAACTTTCTTCAGACAAAGATTGGGTCCGAATAAAAAATTAGTGTTAGCAAAGGGAACGATGAAAAGGGGACCGAAGAGATACCTGGAAGCAAGTAACATGTTATAGATAAAACCAAATATCTTTAGGGGTTATTTTATCTTTTCTATCAGATTTGCTTTTAGGTTAAAAGTGATACTATTATTTTAGTGATGGCAAGACGCTAGCCGTCAAGATGCTAAAAAAGAAAATATAGAGGCAATAAAAAGAGAGAAGAAAAAAATGAGTTTTTCTTTATGAGGGTTCTCAATATCTTTGTGTCCTAATATTGAGAGAAGATCATCGCTGTATTCCAATTTTTTTTTCAAAGTCTAGTGGATGTGCAGAGTGCCTCTGCGCGGAGACATAACCTAGGTTTGGGTGAACTTCGTTAACAAATTTTCTGGCGTGTTCTTCCGATTCTACTTTTTTATTATTATATTCTGCTTGGTGAATTGTTTGCGAGCATTATTTTTCTGGGATCGACGTACGATTTCATTACAACCGGTATCAGAGCTTGGGTTGGCTAATTGAGAACATCGAGGGTTTTTTTTTTTTCCGGTGACGTTTGATTGAAAGCAAACAGTATGGCAAAAGATAAAATCAGAATCGATAAGTTTGATGGGCAGGATTTCGGATGGTGGAAACTACAAATCGACAATTATCTTTATCAAAAAGATCTCTATGCACCACTTGAGGGTTGGAAACCTGAGATGGCGAAAGTGGATCCGACAGCAGAAGCAAAATGGAAAATTCTTGATCGAAAAGCATTAAGTGCAATTCGTCTAGGGTTGATGAAAAAGACAGGGTACCACATCGCGAAAGCAAAAACTACAAAAGAAGCCATGGATATTCTAACGAATATTTATGAGAAGCCGTCCACATTAAATCATGTATTTTTGCTGAAGAAACTAGTTAATATGAAGCTATCTGATAGAGGTTCTATGGCAAAGCATAGTAATAGTTTCACGGAGGTCACGGATCAATTGGAATCCTCAGGTATGAATTTAGATATGAAGCTTCAAGCTTTATTATTTTTATGTTCTCTTCCAGAAAGTTACAATACCGTAGTGCAGAGAATTTCGAGCACCATGAATGATAATTTAACTCTTGATGATACTGTGAGTTGTATCATGGATGAAGAGATGCGAAGGAAAATCTCAGGTGGAGATAATTTTTCTGCATCTACATCTTCAACGGCACTCGCAGTAGAGAATCGTGGAAGAAGTAAAAGTAGAGGAAAGGTTAGCAGGCATGGCAAATCACAATCAAGGGGTAAGAGACAAGTTGCAAAAGATGAGTGATGGTTTTGTCACCAAACCGGACACGGAGGTTTCAGTATGAAGTCTACAAAAAGAAGCAACGAGATGAGAATCAATGAGCTAATGTGGTTAGCGATGAATCTTTGCTGGATAATTTATGTTTGTCTGCAGGGTTTGACTTGATGACGGATAAATGGTTTATTGATTCTGGTGCTTCTTTTCATTGCACCTTGCAAAGAGACATATTTGATGATTATGTCAGTGGAGATTTTGGACAAATGGTTGTAGGAAATAGCCACATGTGTCCCATTGTTGGGAAAGGAACTGTGACTGTGAACATCTCAGATGCAGGACGTCTAGTTTTGCATGAAACTAGGCATATTCCGGAATTAAAGAAAAATCTAATTTCAACTAGTAAACTTGATCAAAAAGGTTTGGTATTAACCTTTGGATGTAGTGTGGCATCCCGGAAATTCAAAGCCAAGCCTTAAGGTGTGTTAAATGTCTTTAATTAGGTGATAGAATTTTATGGCTTATGCTTTAGCCAATTTGTCTTTTAATTTGATGAATTTTGCTTGTGTTGTGGAAATTTAAATTTAAATGCTTGGCCATATGATTTAAATTTCAATAATTAAAAATATTCAAGACTTTGGCCAAGATGGAAATTGGAATTCAAAAATATTATAGAAGAAATTTCAAAAAAAAAAAAAAGGAGAAAAGAAGGTTATTTTCGAAATGGGCCTTGGACCCATTAGCCTAAAGCTTGGTGGGCCAAGCTAGTCGGCCATTAGGGCCCAAGAAGGGGAGCTCGACCAGCCCAAGGGGGAATGGCCGGATGGGCCTAAGCCCAAGCCCATTCAAAATTCAAAAAAATAAAGATTACAAGTGGCCAAAGGAAGAGCATGCATTGGTTGGTCATTAGGTGGATCAATCATTACAAATTATGGGATTAAGGGGATATAAAAGGGGTTAGGAGAGAGAGTGGCCGGTTCTTCTTGATCATTTGGCCGAGAAAGGGTGAGAGAGAGAGAGTGTGTTCGAGCGGAAGGAAGGAGGGACCGAGAGAGAGGAGGTGGAGCCGAGAGTTGCCGCCGCCCGTCCGCCGTACGTCCGCCTAGTCCGACCGCCGTACGCTGCCGTTCATCGCTGTTTGTTCATCTTGGAGGCAAGTGGGGTCCTTAACTTCTCTTTCATGTCTGTTTTGTTGGTTGCATGTTCGGTTTTAGGTGTGATTTGGGCGAAAAACCGAGGTAAGGGTTGGATGTGTTCAAGCTATGTGACTGTTTTCCTTCGGTTTGTGGTAGTCAGTATCTTAGTCGAGCTTGCATGTGTATTTGGAGTGCACTTTTGGCTTCAGTATCTTCATGAAAGTTGAAGCTAACATCTTGTAGTATGACATACTCTAATTTCATGGAAAACGATGGTGATATGTGGGGTCAAAAGCTTTTTTATACGGAGACCTCAGATCTGCGAAATCTTCACTGACCTTTTGTTGACTTCTTGGTTACATGTTGATTTCTGTTGGAGATCTCACTTTGTTGTCTTCTTGAAAGTTGTAGGAAACACCTTAATCTACAACATACTCAAAATTGAAGCAAAAATAACAAGTATAACTTGGTGAATCGGTTAGATCTTGGAGATGGTTGATTCTGGTGAGGTGTACCGAGACACCCGAGACTTCATGGGTTAAAATGGTGACCATAATCTGGGTATTTGACCTAGATCCCTTCATAAAACTTGTAAAGGACACATTTTTACATAACATACTTAAATTTCAGAAGGAACGAAAGAGATTTGATGGGTGAAATCTAAGAAATACGGAGAAGTGTGTTCTGGACGAAACGGTAGTAGTTCCAGAAGCTTCGTAGGGCTATGGAAATTAATCTAAAAATAATTTGGCTTAAAGTTCTTAATGAAAAAGGTACGAAAATGTGTTGGCTATCACCCTGTAAAGTTTCGTAATTTTTGAAGACCGAATGGGTATTTTAATTTAATTTATTCGGAAACTGTGCAGTGGGTTTAAATCCGAGAATTTTAGGATGTTTTTGGAGGAAATTGTGAAATTATAAGAAATTCAATTTGGCCACGAATTTTATATAAAATTGTGATCCTATAAATGATTATTGAATATTATGATTTTGGGAAAATCATAAATATTAAATATTTATTTATGAAAATAAATAAATATAATAAAATAATAAAATAATAATAAAATAATGAAATAATAAAATAAAATAGATTTTTATTTGGCCATGGATTCAATTCCATTTGTGTGGCACTTGTGTGATGAGGTCTTTGTACATGCATTAAGTTGAAATACTTATGTGATTAAACTATGACATGTGCATGACATGTGAATTGAAATGCTTATGTGATTAAACTATGACATGTGCATGATATGTGAATTGAAATGCTTATGTGATTAAGCTATGACATGTGCATGACATGTGAATTGAGATGCAAGCGTGATATGTTTGATGCCATGCCAAATTTCCATGTTAAATTGAGATAAAGATAAATGTGGATGAGAATGAGGTTGTGGTGGAGGATGTTGTCGGTGGCCTGGTGGCGTAATTCCGCAGATTCCCCGGGAGTTTCAGGATGCCCGGAATGTGGGGGCCGGAAGCCCCGTCGGAGGTTTACGCCCGAAGGGAGTGACTCGCGATGCGAGTGGGGTGCGAGATCCGGCTAGAAGGGTAAAGGCCGGAAGCCCCGTCGGAGGTTTCGCCGAAGGGGAATGCCTCGTGATACTAGTTGAGATGCGAGATGCCCGGAATGTGGGGGGCCGGTGGCCATGAGAGGGGGCCAGGAAGGATGATGATGGTGAATTTGATGATTTGAGAGAAAAGATAATGTGGGATCCGTGATATGCATGGTGATGCATGGCTAATGATGATGTGATATGCATGGTGATGCATGGCTAATGATGATATGATGATATGGTGAATGGCTTGATGATGTGATATGCATGATGATGCATGGCTGATGATACTTTACCTTCTCCAAGGAGATAATATCTAATGATGATGTGATATGCATGGTGATGCATGGTTAATGATGATGTGATGATAATGATATGGTTGTAACTATAATGGCTATAAATAATTTGTCTACTTTTTGACATTATCATTCATGGGGTATTTTACGGTATGCATACCGTCGATGTTGAGGTGGAGTGTACGGAGATAGATTGGAAATCTTAGTGAAAAATGTGTAAAGCAGTTACACTCGAGGAAATTACTTTTAGATTTGCAAAAAGTTGAGTTAGATTTTTGTAAAAGTTGCATTTATAGAAAACGATTTGCAAAAAGTTGAGTTAGATTTTTGTAAAAGTTGCATTTATAGAAAATGGAAAGTTGTTAGTTTTCAATTGAATGGGCGACAAAATAAAGGCCAGAAGCTAGAGTTGGTTTATATCGATGTATGAGGACCTGTTCAGGAACTCTCTTATGGCAGTAAGAGATATTTTGTCACATTCATTGATGATGCGAAAAGGAAGACTTGAGTCATGCTCTTAGAGAAAAATCATAAGTATTTGGGATGTTTAGAATGTGGAAGACCATGGTAAAAAAAGAGACAAGTTATCAGATTAAAACTCTAAAGTTTGATAATGGTGGTGAATACACGAGTAAGGAATTTGCAGAATATTTGAGTCGAGAGGGCATACACGGGTTAAAGACTGTTCCCAAAACTCCTCAAGAAAACAGTATAACTAAAAGGATGAACAAGGCTATTCTAGAACATGCGAGATGTATGAGGCTACACGTGGGTCTCCCGCTATACTTATGGGCTGTCACAATTGATACAGTTGTTTATCTTATCAACAGAAGTCCATCTAATGCGTTGAATGGAGAAATACCACAAGAATGGTAGTCAGGTAAAAAGATTAATTATTTACATATAAAGGTGTTTGGTTGTATTGCATATGCTTTGATTGACAGGGAGGATAGAAAAAGCTTGATGCTAAGTCCCAAAAGTGCGTCTTTATCGAATACGGTAGCGATAAGTATGGCTAGAGGCTTTGGGATTACGAGAATAACAAAGTCATCCGCAGTCGGAATGTGACATTCCATGAAGAAAAGATGTATAAGGACCGTCAAATAGAGCATGAGAAGATAGTATAACCAGAATATGTTGAATTAGACATAATGCCCGTGAAAATGTTTCTAGTAGATCAAGGTGCACTTGAAAGAGAGGTTCAAGATGAGCCTATTATTAGTGAAGAGGTAGTTCAAGATGAACGCAGTGATTCGGAGCAAATTAATGACCCGGAGTACCTATATTGAGGAGGTCTACACATATGAGAAAGCCAAAGGTAATTTTTGATCTATCAGCTAATACTGTTCTGAGCCATATCTTATATACAAATTTAGGGGAATCGGAGACTTACGATGAGGCAAAGACAGACACGTCTCATTTGTAGTAAGAGTGTGCTATGAAAGACGAGATGAGCTCGTTACTTCAGAACAAAACTTGGGAGTTGACCAAGTTGCCCATAGGTAAAAAAGCTTTATTAAACAAATGGATGTAAATGATTAAGAATGAAGCAGATAGTAGTATTAGATACAAGGCGAGACTTGTAGTCAAGGGCATTTCTCAAAAAGAAGGGATCGACTACTCTGAGATATTTTCACTTGTAGTGAAAATTAAATCAATTAGAGTTCTGCTGAGCATAGTTACAGTTGAGGATCTTCATCTTGAGTAGTTTGACGTAAAAACAATGTTTTTACACAGTGACTTAGATGAAGAACTATACATGGCACAACTTAAGGGTTTTGAAGTCAAAGGTCAGGAGCACATGGTATGTCACTTGAAGAAAAGCTTGTATAGCTTGAAACAAAGCTTCGTAGCAATGGTACCTAAAATTTGATGGTTTCATGAAAGAAAAAAGATTTGCACACTATGAGTCTGATCACTGTATTTATTTTCGCAAGTATGATGATGGTAACATTGTATATCTCTCTTTATATGTAGATGATATGCTGGTGGCTAGTTTCAATATGAAGAGAATTGTAGAAGTGAAGAAGATGTTATCATCACAGTTTGCTATGAAAGACTTGAGACAGGCCAAGAATATTTTAGGTATGAAAATTATCAGGGACAAGAAAAATAAGAAATTATGGCTATCGCAGGAAGACTATGTGAACAAAGTGTTAAATGGATTTAACATGGACAAAGCAAAACCGGTTGCAACTCCTCTAGCAAGTCATTTCAAACTTTTCAAAGATATGTGTCTAAGTACTTAGGCTTTGAAAGATGAGATGACGGTAGTTCCATATGTATCAGCAATGGGGAGTTTGATGTATGCCATGGTGAGCATGAGACCAGACATTGTACATGTAGTGAGAGTTGTGAGTCGATATATGCAGAATCTAGACAGAGAGTATTGGAATGCAATGAAATAGATATTGAGATATCTAACATGTACTTCCAATTACTCACTTTATTATGGTGGTACATCTCTAGAGTTGCAAGGTTATGTAAACGCAAATCTTTCGGGTAATCGAGATGGTGATAAGAGTACCACTGGATATGTTTTTACAGTTGTAGGTACATCAGTGAGATTGGTATCTCAACTACAAAAAGTAGTGGCTTTATCGACAAAAGAGGCAGAATACATGGCGATTACAAAAGCCTCCAAGGAAATCATATGGTTACAAGATTACATGGAGGAACTACATCGAAAACAGTCAATCAGTACACTATGGAGTGATAGTCAAAATGCAATGCACTTAACAAAGAATGCATCTTATCACTCAAGGATTAGACATATTAAAAAGCGTTATCATTTTATCAGGTCAGTATTGAAAGATAATGAGTTAAAGTTATAGAAGATTGATGGCTCGAAGAATCCAGTTGACATGTTGACCAAGGTAGTAGACAGAGATAAGCATATTTTCTGTACAACTACCATTGGTATTACTCCATGTTAATTGATAAGGAATATCACAGAGGCACAAGTTTTTTAAGTACTAATTTTTTGAAGAAGATAGATGCAAAATTACTTGGTGCTTGGGTTTATTTGTCTTCAAGTGGGAGATTGTTATAGATGAAGCCAAATATCTTTAGAGGTTTTTTTTTTTTTTTGTCTTTTCTATCATATTTGCTTTTAGGTTAAAAATGATACATTTATATTAGCGATGGCAAGACGCTAACTGTCAAGACGCTGAAAAAGAAAATAGAGAGGCAAGAAAAAGATAGAAGAAAAAAGTGAATTTTTTTTTATGAGAGCTCTCAATCTCTTTGTGCCATAATCTAGAGAAAAGATCATCGTTGTATTCTAATTTTTTTTTTAATCTAGTGATTCGCAAAGTGCCTCTACGCGGAGACGTAGCCTAGGTTTGTATAAACTTCGTTAACAAATTTTTTAGCGTGTTTTTTTGATTCTGCTCTTTTATTATTATATTATGTTTGGTGAATTGTTTGCAAGTATTATTTTTCTAGGATTGACGTGCAATTTCGTAACATAACAGTCTGAAAACACCAAAGCTCTTGGCTGAAATCAGGCAACCCAATGGTATGGTGAAGCACCATGTTTGTCCCGTAGTCATTGGAGTTGGGCTCGCTGATGATGCAGACCACCAGTAGGTTCTTGCTGTAGGCCCCGACAGTAGCGTTGAGCACGCTGAGACCACCGACAGTGAACGTCACAACGCAGGCCCTGACACCCTGAGCGCAGGCGTAGCCGTCGGCAACGTACCTGGCGTTGATTTCGTTGCAGCAACGATGAGGTTGAGCCCCGGCTCAGTGATGAGGTGGTCGAGGAGCGTGAGGTTGAAGTCGCTGCGGACGGAGAAGACGTCGGTGATGTTGATCTAGACAAGTTGGTGGGCGAGGTGGCAGCCCATGGTGGCGTTAGGGGAGCCAACCGCTACATGCGCGGGCTCCGTTGGGGGGTGACCTGACGTTGTTGCAGGGGGGCTTGCATGAGTTGAGCACTCCGATGTTGGTGTCCATGGCAGAGCGGCGGCGATGGAGGAGGAGGAGGAGGTGAAGGAGAAAGTGAAGCGAGGAGTGACAATGGAGGTTCGCGGGCGCTTCTGGAGTTTTTTTCCGTGTGTTTGTGCGTGGAGGAGTGGTTAAAAATGCAGTCTTTATATATGCCAACGAGAGAGAGAGAGAGAGAGAGAGAGGATACAATGGGCGGTTTTGCGGCGGAGAGAGGAAAGGTATTGGCATTACCGTTGAAGGCGGAGGGAGAGAGGAGTGATCATGAGATCGGAGTGATCATGATGATTTTTTTCTTCTCCGCCTTTTGGAGGATTGATTTTTCAAAGGTGCGCTGAGCAATTTCATGTGGGATTTCCTTGGTTTTGGATGTCGAATTGACCCACAAATGTTGTGTTCCACTCTGTTTGGACCGTGGAATCGAGGAATATTCAATTTCGTTTAGAATTTGTGGGCGAGGACTAGGCGTGACTCGAAAAAGGGGTCGCAAGACGAGGTCTTGACCCTATTTTTAGTAGCGTTTCCATTTTTATATTTTTCAATTCTTTTGCTCCCCAAAACATAAAAAAAAAATATAAATTTGTTTGGTAACATCAATTAATTTGTTATTTCTCGAAATAGGTCAATAATCAAGGAATAAATTTAGAATAAAAATAAGAAGTAGAAAAAACTCATTTTCATATTCCTGGAAAAAAAGGAAGAAATAATGTCATTTTAGAAAAACAAGCTCAATATAATTTAATACTTGTCTTTACACAATCGACACAAGATCTGGTCTCATGATCCAATCCAAGTCCCACTTTTTGGAATAATAAAAAAAAATTAGAAATTAGATTTTGAGTAGTTTTACTATATTTTAATGTTAATTCTAGTTTAGAATTAGTTTAGCATAAAAAAATATGAAAATATTTTGATGAAAATTGGATTCAAAATTGAATAAGCTTTTAGAGCTTTACTAGATAGATTTTTCAATGTCGTTTCTTGTAGAGACAATGCAAAGTGACAAAAGCTTGATGACTCCAAACAACATTTACTCTTTTATCTCAAAAGATCTATACACCTTTTCATTGTAATGCCTAAAGGTTTACTAGCAATCTCCTCATATCATAAGTTATATAAACTAATGAGACTCTCTTTCCGATTCCAATCATCCATTTTTTACTAATTATTATGTTGGATTTTCTGAGGTCATCTTAAAATACCTTGATCAATCAAATCATTACAAAAGTTCAATTTTATCCAAATATGCAATGTTAAATCCTTTTATTATTAAATAAAAAAATTAGAAGTAGAAATTCTTAGGGTTGTACCAAACACATTTTTATTTATTTTCCATCCTGGTAACAAAATCCTTGTATAGTTACCAAACACATTTTTCTATTCAAAAACTCATATAAGGAATAGAAATGAAAAAAAAAATATTTCTAAATCAAAATTGTTCCCGAGAATAGAAATATTACCAAATGTACCCTATAAGTCACATGATTGTTTTGGGGATTCGGAATTCGAAAATCTACCTGCACACTCTTTACGCATGCCAATAAGATTTTTTGCTCTCTTTTTTTTTTTTTTTTCACCAATCCTTTTTTTTTGTTTAATCGTATCAAGTAATGGGAATAAGTTTATTTAACTCTTACAAGTTTATTTTTCAGTGTTTGTTGAGTTTTAAAATTACATCGTTAGTAGCCACTAACATGTCCCTTATAAACCACCGGCCATTGTGGCTCCACTGGCTAAGACTCTACTGATCCTCAATGAAGAGATAAAGGGTTCAAAATCCAGGGGAGGTGCTAGGTGTATTAAGTGTGACTCAGGGGTAGTGGGTCATCTTGCTTAAGTGTCACCTGGGGGTTTACGGCGCGGTTGTCGGCTGCAAGCCGGTTCCTCCAGCATAAAAATACATATACATATATATATGTCCCTTATAATGAATGAACCAGATTTTTTTTTTTTTTTATGGTGAATGTTATTGAATGTGCTAATAACTACAATCGCCAAATTTTCTTTAATAAGTTTTTTGAAAAAGAAAAAAAAAATTGCACATGATGGTGTGAAGTACTTTAGAACCTAACGAAACCCACATGCTACAATTTTGAGTGGTAGGTTCCAAGTTTCAGAATATGCAGGATAAGTTACTAGTTCTAAAAAATATGGAACATGTTCTAGCTGATAAATTATAGATGGAGGGTGAAACACAGTTCATCCATAATTGATGTTGACGCAACCATATTGAAATCAATCCGCAAAATTCCCATGTTAATGTATCTAATATTTAATAGAGAAATTCCAAATTATTTGATATATGAAATCATGTATCATGAAATTTTACATGTTGATTTTCAAAAAGAAATATGTAATTTTACATTTGAATACATCGCACGATAGCGACACGCGATGCATCCACATCAGTAGGAAAATGTGCTTTTACCCATGTGACTCGCAATCACATGAAACACTGCTCGATGGCGGACTGAGATCCATCTGTGGACATTGTTTTGGGGTTCAAAAATCTGGCGAGTGGTCCTTGGAAACGATGCATCGGGCTGATTTCAGAAGACTAAGGGTGCGTTTATTTATGTTTCTGTTCAAAAATTATTCCGGGGAACACAAATAGAAAAAACTATTTTTGTTCCGAGGAACAATTTTTGACCAGAAAGACGCGTTTGGTAAACTTGTTCCGGGAATAAAAAATGAATAGAAACACGTTTGGTAAATTTGTATTTTTTTTGTTTCTTTTAATTTTTTAATATGTTTATTTTATTTTTCCTTTTTTCTTTCTTTTTATTTTTTATTTTTCTCTTTTTTTGGCCGGTCGCCGGCCTTGGCCATGGCCGGCGACCGGCCGACGAGGGCCGGCGGCCTCGCCTTGGCTGGGTGAGCCCAAGCTCGCTGAGCCTCGCCCCGCGCCGCCTAGGCTCGGCCTTGCCTTGGCTGGGCGAGCGCCAGGGGCCGGCAACCCTCCAGCGAGTTCGCCGGCCCTCGACGGCCGGTCGTCGGCCATGGCCGAGGTCGGCAACCAGCCAAAGAAAAAACAAGAAAAAAAAAAAGAAGAAGAAAAAAAGAGAAGAAAATAAATGAGTGAGAAAATTTGTTCTTCAAAAGTGTTTCTGAAACAAAAAAAAAAACTATTTTTTGTTTCTTATTTCTGTTCTAATTTTGTTCCCAGAACAAAAAAACAGATTTTGAACAAAAACGCAAACAAACACGTTTCTATTCTTTTTTTGTTCCTAGGAATAAAAAAACAGAAAATCTATTTATGACCAGAAAAAAAGAACACAAACATGCACGCCCTAAGACGTTGAGTCGAATTTGGCCACTGGTTTGCTTGGCTTTCACAAAAGAAAATGACAAGTGGCAAAGGGAAACCGACCATCCTCGGATCATCGTCATCCTTTGTTGGACAATTTGGCCTTTTCTCATTTTTGGGCCAAAAACCGAAACTTGTCCTTAGATTAAGGGCCGAAGTGTATTTTTTTTTCTATTTTCTTCTCAATGTTTCTTTCATTTTGCAGAAAAATAACACTAGTAGTTCATAAACTTTGATCCAATGAGTGATGTGGTCCATTAACTTTTAATTTATTTAATGTGATTATGAATTTTAGCTTAATATACAATGTGGTCCCTGAATTTTTAATTTATTTGATATAGTCTATGGACTTTTGATATATGTTCAATTTAGTCCTTAAACTATATGAAAATATTCAATATTGTCCTAATCTTGAATGAAATGAAGGACTACATTCAAGCACTATATCGAGCATGTATTAAAAGTCCAAGGAACAAATTGAAAAAATTAAGAATTCAAAGACCACATTGAACATTAAGTAAAAGTTTAGAAACCACATTGCACATTGACCAAAGTTCAAAGATCATTTGTATCATTATCTCTTCATTTTCTTTTACTTTCCACTAAGTTTATCACAAACGTGGATGGCTAGAGGATTATGGTATTATGTTATTCCTAATGAATAGTGGAGCCACTTAACTTGAACCACGTTTTTCCACTCAACCCCCAAAAGAAAAAATCATGTCTCAGAGTAAAGTGCCCAAGGTATAAGCTAAAACTCCTATCCCCGAGCTTGAAAGCGGATTTTCCTTTTTGTAAGTCATTATTTATAGGAAGAAGGGCTTAACTTTGAACATAAGTTAGAAGATGGTGGATCACTCCACAACTTGATTCTAGAGATTACGGCAATCAAACTTCTATATCATTTCACATATCCCAAAAGTAAACAACTTGAAGGGTCCCCATACTAATCAAAGATAAATTTGAGGCAATGCATGTGTTATGGTATGTGATTCTTCTGTACTAGCGAACACTTATGAGTGAAGCGTAGGGTTATCGGATGAAGAGTGAGTGATGTAAAGAAGATGAATATAAAAATTCTGTGGGAGTGGCATTAGGACAATTGATGCTGGAACTTTTAGGATAGAAAGGATACATCTTTAGAGAGCGCTAAAGGTGAGGTTGGCCTCCCATACACAAACTAGTTAAGAGTTGTTACTACTCTTCTAATGACGCCATGATAGGCCAAAATTAATTAGTGTGCCAATAGTGATCTGCTATCTTACTCAATGGACTAGATGTCCAAACTAAACTAGGTGTGGTATGATCCAATATGAGAAGTTATTTGCCATATTATTCTCCAAAACAACTATAGAATGAAGATTGGCCTAGTGTTATTTGTTTACCAGGCACCACACTAGTTATTCCTCAACCAAGGATTTGCTAACCCATGAAAGATGGTATCAAAGCAAGATCCCTCTAGTGAGTGAGATGAGTATGAGAAAATTTGTGGTCTACCCGGCCCTACGAGGGCCAAGGAAAAACGTGCTTGAACAAAGTGCGGCTCTCGACCAACTTTTATGATGATAATAGGAGCACAAGAAAGAACTAATTCCTCATTGAATACAGAAAATGCTCCTAGATCAATTGGTGAATCTTAAGAGGTGGTTTGTTATCACATTTTCAACAAGGGGAGAAACCTCGACTGGTATGCTAGGATCAAGAAAGGCTTTGTAGGAAAAATAGAGTGCTACCAAAAAGTGCAATTGGCGAAAAATGCCACACTTGTCAAGAAAAGCACAAGTGACCGAATGTGTCAAATGGATGCAATCAAAAGAAATTACCAATGGAGCAGTCTGTTTAGTTGGGTGAGCATTGCCATTTGATATATGATGATCCAAAGTGGAGTATCAATGGTTAAGGAAACACAAGGATAACCTACAATGAGAGCATTGCGGAATTGAGTGAGGCAGAATGGCACAGTTCGTGATTCTCTCATACTTGCGAACCCTTATGAATGGAGCTTGGGGTTATTAGGTAAAGAATAAGTGATGTAGAGGAGATGAATACAACTGGCCCATGAGAGTGGCATCAAGATGATTGGTCTTAGGAGTTCTAGGATAGAAAGGATAAATCTCTATAGAGTTCTGAAGGCAAGGTTGGCTTCTCTTGCACAAACTAGTCAAGAGTTGATACCGCTCTCCTGGTGAGGCCATGGCAAGCCAAAATCAGTTGGTGTACTTAAAGTGATCTGTCCTCTCGTTTGATGGACTAGACGCTCAAGCTAAATTGGGCGCGGTGCGATCCGATACAAGGAAACTATTCGCTGTATAATCTCTAGAAGAATTAATAGAAGGAAGGCCAGCCTAGTGTTATTCGCTAATTATACATTGCATGGGCTATTTCACGGCCAAGGATCTGCTGACCCGCGACTCATGCATTCGTGGAGGTCCCTGTCCTCAACTCCAAGCCCACCAAACGTAACCGTGTATTCGCGATTGTTCCTTCCGCATGTTTAAAAAGTCGACCCGAAGCCAACAGTCAAAGATATTATAAAAATCCATAACCAGGAGACATGATTATTTTCATTTCACGGAGCATAGGCAATGCTCGAGAAGACGCTCTCTTTTTCATGTTCCCAACAAGTACTTGAAGCAACATACTGATACGAATCAAGGCTTCTACTAAGAATTGGGAGGGCGGCCATTGGCGGCCGAGACCCGGGAACCCCATTCCAGAAGCTCTTTGCTGGTGTCGTCCTTGTGAAGTATCACCTCTATGAAGCACAAGCAATCTTTCTTGGGCCCTGTCGCCGTCTGAATCGCTTCCGTAAGCTCCTCCTCATAGAGAACCTGCGAACATGAGCAAATTTTATTATTTCCGTGGAGGGATTTCTTGAATTGGCAAATCGTCCTGATTGTAACTCGTATACAAGCAACTTACTTTTGCTGTCCAGCACTTGCCCTCGCCATTGTGAATTGCTTCCACTAGGCCAGTGTAATTCCAGTTCTTGATCACATTGTAGGGACCATCATGGATCTCCACTTCAATGGTGTAGCCGCCATTGTTTATCAGGAAGATGATGGTGTTCTGCCCACATCGCAGCATGGTTGACACATCTTGGGCAGTTACCTAGAGTGCAAAAATCGCCCACGACTTTAACATTATTCATCTCTTCCATTCAATCAACACAACAAGATAAAGCCAATAAAATTTAGTAGAAAAGGAGGGAAATGAATAAGGTCAGCGCATGACTGACATTGTATGACAAAACTCCTCACCTATGCAAAACAAGCCATCATGAATGATGTAGTTATGCATAGAGCTTCCGTCAAGAAGATATCACTAGTTATAGATATGCTAGTAATCCTATAAGTTTGGTTTAGCATTTTGAAAACCCATTAGGAAAATGCAAATCGGTTTAACTTAAAGGACTTTAGGTAAATGTAAAGACTGTTTGGTAAACTATGATTTCAAATACAACTCTAAGAGAAATGTCATTTTATAGAAAACACATTTGAAAAACTCTTTGGGTGATTAATATTAGTTTTTTTAATTATATTTGTTTAAAATTTAAAAAAAATAATGTATGCAACTTTTTAAATATAAATTTTAACAATAATACTAAAAAAATGAATACATATATAATTTTTTTTAAAAGACCAAACCCTTCATCCAATTTTTTTAATTTTTATTTGATTAAAAGTGAAAAAAAATTATGCATACAACTTTTTAAATATAAATTTTCACAATAATACTAAAAAAATCAAATACACATATAATTTTTTTAACAAAAAAAGACCAAATTCTTCATCGAATTTTTTTAATTTTTATTTGTATATAATTGAAAAAAATAATGTATGCAACATTTTAAATATATATTTTGACAATAATACTAAAAAAAATCAAATACATACATACATACATATATATATATATTTATTTATTTATTTAAAAAGACCAAATCCTTGAATTTTTTTAATTTTTATTTTTTAAAATTTGAAAAAATAATCTATAAGACTTTTTAAATATTAATTTGAAAATAATACTAAGAAATCAAATACATATATATATATATAATTTTTTTTAAAGGACCAAACCTTTGTCATAATTTTTTAATTTTTATTTGTTTATAATTTTATAATTTTATTTGTTTAAAATTGAAATAAATAATGTATGCAACTTTTTAAATATAAATTTTGACAATAATGCTAAAAAAATCAAATACATAAATAGTTTTTTTTTTAAAAGACCAAAATATATTTAATTTTTTTAGCATTTATATAATTTTTATTTTTTTAGCATTACTTTGGCATTTAAAAAAATAATAACAAGAGCAAAATCAGAAATTTGAAGAATGAGTAAGGATAGTTTTAGAAGAATAAAATAATTATTAGCATTTTGGCAAATACTGAAAGCTTAAAGTTAGTTCCTACTAGCATTAGGCTTTCAGCCTTCCCAATGTTAGCTTTCACTTGAAAACTACTTTAAAATAGTTGTCAAATAGTTCAGTATTTCCCCAAGGGCTTTGGAGACTAAAAACCCTTGGGAATGTTGAACCAAACGCACCCTAACAGATACCAAAAATCATTCTATACCTGGAAGCTACCATCTCCAATACATGCAATGACTCTCTTCTCTGGCACTGCTTGTGCATACCCAAGGGTTGCGCCGACGGACCATCCAATAGATCTATACTGCATTTGGAACTCATACCTGCATACCCCCATTCGAACAATTTCAGTTTGTTTTCTTTAAGTAGCTCCAGATCAAAAAGTTAAAGATAAGGAACCTAATCTATACAACCACACCCACATACCCGCAGCCTTTTGGTAATTTCAGCTTCTGGCAGTTGAACCAAGAGTCTCCAGTCTCAGCAATCACAGCTGATTCACTAGAGAGCATGTCCTGTATGTGCTTGAACAGGACATTCACCCTCAAGGGCTCCTTGGGTTCACACTTCAATGGATGGCCCTCTGGAACATAAATCCTGTGATAATTCTCATAAGCGGTGGTATTCTGCTTAACCCGCTTCGAGAGTGCTTGAATAAAATCCTTCATCAGAACACAACCAAAAGAGGGTCCATTTCCAATCACAACCCTATCAGGCTGCAAAATAATGGCCTTCTCCTTCTTGAGAAGGAGGGAGTACCCAACGGAGCTGTAGTCGTTGAAAATGGGCCCAGCAAATAAGTAGGCATCTGCGGATTCCATGATCTCGGCACAAAATGCAGTGCTCACCGCACCCCAGTAAGTCCCAATGAAGTGGGGATGGTGCTCTGGCACGAGTCCTTTAGCCGATGGCATCACAGCTACTGGAAAGCCACATGCATCAGCTAGTTCTACAAAGGCTTCACAAGCCTTTGCAACCCGGAGTTTTGGGCCACCCACCATGACCGGCTTCACTGCCTTGTTCAAGAACTCTGCAGCTGCCTCTACTGCAGCTTCCAATCCCATCTGATTAGTCAATCTGTGTCAATAAAAATTAATCAATCACATCACTCTAGTCCTAATCTAATGAAGCAAATAGGCTCGATCGATTGAACAGGTGGAAAGTTACTTGGGAGAGAGTGCAAATGGAACCGGCTTGCGACCGAAAGCTGGGTGAGGTATGGCAGGCAAGTTGCAGCTTATGCTTATGTAAACGGGCTTGCTTTCTGCCAGAGCAGTCGAGATCGCGGTATCAATCTGTTCATGTGCATCTTCCAAGTTATTCACCACAGCCTAGAAAAAGGCAAAACAGAAACAATCAACAAGTCAGTTCATTCGATATGCACTTAATATACATTCCCCTATCACAATGATCTGTGCTAAAACCCCAACAGCAACTCCCCCTGGCACACTATTTAAGCAACCATTAGTAGATTATTATAATCTCACAGAACAGACCCACCACAAACAATGATATCCTCTGAGCAATATTTCTAGTCAACAGATACGTCTTTATCAAGATAAAGATCAGATCCAAAAGAAAAATTAGTGTCAGTGGAAAGGATGATGAAAAGGGACCGAAGAGATACCTGAAAGCAAGTAACAGTCTGGAAACACCTAAGCTCTTGGCTAAAATCAGACAACCCGGTGGTATGGTGAAGTACCCTGTTCGTCCCGTAGTCGTTGGAGTTAGGCCCACCGACGATGCAGACCACTGGCAGGTTCTCGCTGTATGCACCCGCAATCGCATTGAGCACGCTGAGCCCACCGACAGTGAACGTCACAACACAGGCCCCAACACCCCGCGCACGGGCGTAGCCATCGGCAGCGTACCCAGCATTGAGCTCGTTGCAACAGCCAACGAGGTTGAGCCCCGGCTCAGTGATGAGGTGGTCAAGGAGCACGAGGTTGAAGTCGCCGGGGACGGAGAAGACGTCGGTAACGCCGATCTGGACGAGCCGGCGGGCAATGTGGCAGCCCATGGTGGCATCAAGGGAGCCGGCGGCCAGGGCATGAGGGAGGGTTGGGCTCTGCATCACTGAGGCGACACCATTGGGGGGCGACCCGACGCCGTTTGAGTCGGACTTGGGGGAGTTGAGGTCGCTGACGTGGGTGTCCATGGAGGAGAGGCTGGAGGAGGTAAAGCGAGGAGGTGCAGTGGAGGTTCCTTGAGAGGTTAGTTAAAAATGGAGACTTTAAATAGGCAAGAGGGCGCGAAGAGCCGTGAGGAGAGAGAGAGAGAGAGAGAGAAGGTGTTGGCATGTCGATTACCATTTCAACCTTCGAAATTTGGAAAAACCCGCCGACACGCCACCATTTCTGCTCTCCCTCTGGCCATGTCCCAAAACCAGATTCTAACATGACCTGCTCAAACACCTTAGCTACCCTACGAACTTGGAATCGGAACCCGACTGAAAATCAACAATTCCATTCTCATGGAACTGTACTGGCGCCCCCTTGAAATCGCCCTTGAACCGTTTAATACGATCTAGTCCAAGCGATTCCCAATTCAGTCGGTCCATCTTACTCACCCCTAAAGCTATTTATGAGATTTTTCACTATTTTTTTCCTTTATAGATATTTATTCACATTTAAATGTGTTGGGTAATGGGAATAATTATATTTAATCATTAGATTAATATCACAAAAAATTTCAAATTAATACACATTTGATAGATTTATCTCAAACTAATTTTTTAATATAAAAAATCCAAAATAAGTACATGTGTGGCAAACTTGCCACAAACTAATTATTTGACCACTAAAAACTCTAAATTAGTATATCTGTATCAGTTAAATTTTATTGTCAACTTACTAAGTTAGATGATACGTGACAATTAACAATTGATAACGAAAGTGCTTCAAGCTTGACCTAGTTGCGAACTCTCCATGAACTAAATAGATCTTAGGGAACAAAAGGACCCAATTGAGAAATTTCTCTCTATTTTAGTGGGATTGGAAGTGACGTTTACTCTCTCCGTTTCTTCATGTTCCTCCAATTACATCTTCGTCTTTCCCTCTGCCTTGACGTGATCCGCTTGTGTTGCTCCTATCTTGTTCTATGGCCACATGATTCAACAGCGATATTGGGGTTGGTTTTCATGCTTGCTGACGAGCAAATTTTATTTAGGAAAAAAGTAATACCTGACGTGAGATGTACTAAGATAACTTGATTGATTGGTGATTCCATGCACGCTTTTCCGCGATAATTTTGCCACAACGTTATCTCTACAATGGACCGATCAAGCTCGTTTTCAATGCAAGTTCCAAAATTTTAACGATTGAATACTCCCCCCCCCCCCTCCCCCCGATAATATGGTGGAAACTGTAAGAGATAAGCAATGATATTTATCTAGCTATTATCATCATGCTAATTTACCATGCAAAATAGGAATTACGCACTAAAATGTATATGGTTTGATGAATGGGTCTGACCATTTTAACTTTGCTTTCACCTTTTTAAAGTTACCTTTCTTAAGTACATATACTCCCATGTGCACATATATTATCGTCCAGAAAACCATTCCTCGTCTTTAATTTGATTCTCCATTTCTCCCTCATATTGCCGGCTGCATCCTCCCACTTGGGTTTGAATACAAACCCCACATTCATGTATTATGGTCAAGTGCACAGAGCATTGACATCATCACATACTTAAGCATTGACATCATCCTAGTGTTCCTTAGGACAAATCTCAAGATTATTACTGTACCTATTAAAAAAAAATCCAGCCTTGCAAAAATTCTAAAAAAGATTTGTGGAAATATTATAACAAAATAACATAAACCATGGTAGAAAATTTGAGTAATTCTGTGTCGACACACATCGGCATGCGGGCACGCATGATTTGATATATATACATCAACTAGTAGGGTGTTACAAGATGGCACTATACGTACTAGACAGCTAATGGAAATCATAGGGTACCCTCAAGGGCTGAGGTCAGTTACTGATTGACAAATATTTTATGAGATTTTACAGGACCGGTGTTAAACTATTGTAAAAGTTTAAAATTCGTGGTTTCATATTTGATTATTCTATCCCTTTAATAATTGACGTATAAAGTGAAAGCTAGTTCCTTCCTTCCGAAGGGCAGTTTCATCAACTTAAAGGAAGGGGTGGGAAGTCAAAAAGTCAGCACTTGAGCCGGACAAAAATGAGCATCAAAAAGAGAAAACAAATATTGACCAGGAAAAAAAAAAAAAATAGGGGAAAAAGTCAAGTCTTACCGCATTCTGCGCAATCAGTTTTGGAGTCTATTTTAAAATCGGTTTTTGAAATCAATGAAACTTTTGATCTTGGAAATTAATTTATTTTTTCACTGTGCTGCTAATTATAGCCTTACAATATTATTCTTTTTTTTTTCCAATATGAAACAATAAGATTCTCTGTGTGATAGTAAATGCAGGAATTGAATCAACACTTTTGTTCGGAAAGCAGATAGTTATTTAATTTTCAAAAATTCCATGCAATAATTGAAGTGCGTAACTTCGCTTATACAATGAAAAAGAAAGTTTAGATTAAAATTGCAACTTGCATTATTTTGGTGATTGTTATCGACATAGCTAAGAAGCTTCATAAAATGATATGTTACCGTTTTCTTATAATTTATTAAGCTGAAGCATATGTGTTTGGTTGGTGGTGAAAATATGTATGCACTTTATTTCATCTATGGATTTAATTTACAACAAAAATAAATTTGTATTACTAATATGTCATAAACAAATGTTGCTGCTGTGCATTTATTTACAATATAATTAAAAGAAATGGCTTTGTTGTCTATACTATGCACTCCATTGAAATTACTTTATATAATTAATATTGAAAAAATGTGTCCAATGTGCATTTACAGTAGAGTAAGTGAGATAACTGAGATTTTCTTCATCTAATCAATCTAAAGAGTATTGAGATATGGGACGATGTGGCTCGACAACAAAACTCCGTTCTTAACCATAAATCCAATTTACACAATTTTCTATCTTAATACAAGATTAGATCTGATAGAGGTAAATAGAAAAGAAAGGAAGATTATTAATTACAGAAAAAGGGGGGGGGAGGGAGTTGGAGGGATTTGATTACAGCGTTGTTTACATGTTAATCACAAGAGAAAATGAATATACTATTTATGACTAATATAAGACAAGTTTATAAATATACAAGAATGAAAAATATGTTTACTAGTCACCACACCTCTCCCAACTGCTGAATATTGATGGATTTCTAGGATTTTAATAGCCGTAAAAGGTTACTCTGGGTGTGTCTATTTTGGCAAAAAGTTAATGATTTGTAAAATAATTTACTAAAAATAATTGTTTGTATCACTTATAAAAATAAATTAATAAAAAATATTTTTATTGTCATTCAGATTATATAAACCTAAATTGTTGCAGATAATGTAAATATTTTTATTGGCTAACTATCTCAAGCAACGTAAACGATGATTTTTAGAAACATATTTTTCAAATTATTTATTTTTCGAAAACAAACGGAATGAAAAAGAAATGCAAATCCCTTCTAATTCTCCCCTTCATTCTCCCTTAGTTTATCCAACCTAGTGACCATTTTCGAATGACTGCTCTTCTATCCTAGTCTCTTCTACCAAAACACCATCATTTTGCGTGGCCACGACTTCCTTGAAAGTTGAATTTTCGAGAATTATATTGCGCATAGGCTGTGTAAAAACGGCTTTCTATTATTACTGTCTCGGTTAGATGATGTATCGTTGTGCGTACTTTGCATGTTCTATCAGCAACCAAAATCAAAATACCTTTTCAAATCCACATTCAGCCAGATTGCGGGTTTGGCCATGAGCCATGTTGAAAGCGCAGTGACTACACGAGAAAGGCAAAGACCAAGCAGAGATCGAACACCGCCCTTGTTAACAGTTATACCGCCGATTTTTTCTTTTTCCATGCTGTCAAATTCCCGCTGTTTCTACCCATTGGAAAAACGGCGTTTCGAGCTCTCCCCGATGGATTATTATAGTTTTGGCATTTATTATGATGGCCATATGTTAGTTGAGCGCTTCAAATGCTAGATGTTAGAAGCTTGGTATAGATACAAGTAGTGAAAGGGTATGATAAATTGGGCATGATTGTCCATGTAATTGTTTATATGTTACTGTTGACAAGTTGTCGATAGTGACAGATGACGATTTATAGATACAAGTAGTGAAAGAGTATGATAAATTGTGTTCTTATTATGGGGATTAGTGTATGTCTAACTTTTCAGATAATGTCAGCATCATTACGTGCTCCAATGAAATGATATTAAAGTGATGTCTAGTCGAGATCAACCTAGCCAATAATTAAGTGTAATTGTTAGATCGAGCACTCGATATGCCAACGTATCGAAAATATCTTGACAGCGATGGATTGGCTAGTCAAACCACACCCGCCTAGTCAAATAGCCGGTTCAAGCTCCCAACCCAATGTCACTATCCCCACAGGTCCATCTTCCTCCTCATGTTTGAAATTTTGAAATCAAAGAAGGATAAAGATTCTTCCATGTAATATCTACTTTTTCTTTTTACACTAGCAATGTATGATTTACTTTTCCATAAAAGGTTATGAGAAATTAATATGATACTTTACAACTAGACTCAATATATGAAATAGTTAAGTGATTAAACACTTGATTTGAATACAATATATTATCATTTAAATCACAGCGCTTCCAAATAGAGCAACCTGATATCTGACGCTCACTATGGTGTGAGCAGAGTAAACCTTAGACAAGACAGTTTACCTGCATCCTTGAATATCAATAAAAAGAAATGCTTCTAGATAAAAATGGTTATCAAAGGTTTGCATCTTTGCCAAAAAGGATTTTTGCTTTTGTCTCTTTTTCAGTTTTGATAAAGTAGTCTTTTCTTCAATTACTCTATAGGACTCAACAGGCATCTGATAAGATTCCAAGAATTCAAAGTACTCAAATGGAATATTCTCATAGATGGTGTCATATCAATCGTTCCTATCCTACCAAGAAAACAACGAACTTGACATATGCACATGTGACGTGTTTAAACAATGCATGCCGAAAGACAAAGGCAAAAGAGAAAATAATAGGCCAATCCGAACGCAAGCGCATGCAGTTCCATGATTCTTGCGTTGCATGGTCTCGTGACGAACTGGGCTAGTAGGAACCCGCAATTTTTACTGAAAGTCTTCTAGTAGTGCGCATGACAAAATTTCTAAAACATAAATTGATTTCTGGCCAGAAATTGACTTCTCAATTTCTATTTCAGAAATTGAGAAGTTAAAAATTTTAGCTTTTGATTTCTTCTTCAAATCTATTTATGGAATATAAATATGTTCTAAAAATAGAAAAATTAAATTACGTTACCAAACAGATTTCTGTTCCAAACCTGTTTCAGGGAACAGAGAAATAGAGAAATAGAGAAATAGAAATTTTATCATGCGTGCCCTAGATATTCCATAGACTGAAAAGAACTCTTTTTATTGTTCACTCTCGTCACCGCCCACCACTCGTGGAACGCCAGACACTAGCCGCCAGTTGTTCGTAACACCATACGCCGGTCGCCCCTTGCTAGACACCGGATGCCCACTACCTGCAGGGACCTGCCACCTGCTGCCGGACGCCGGCCACTGCCCCCTAGAAATAGAAATTCTATTGTTATAAAACGAATTTATATTCCAGAAATATAAATTTTAAGTTGTTATCAAACATATTTCTTTGCTCAGAAACTCATCCATAAAATATAAATTGATTTTTATTCCAGAAATTTCGTCATGTGTATCATAATCTGTCCTATCAGAAAATACCAAACTAAGCCCTTGCACCCATTTTGCCACCTCTAGACAGAATCGTAGTAGGTCTTCATGGTTATTGACTAGACCTAATCAAATGGACGGGCTTGGCTACTTTTTAGTGGCCCATTGGTCCGCTTGGACAAAAATCCCAACCTTGATCAATGGGCAAATCGAGCCTCGGATGGTACGTGGCCTTCCTTCACGAAGTATAGGGAAAATAATGTAAATGATATTTGAACTTTGACCCAAATACAATGTGGTTCCCAAACTTGTAACTTGTTCAATGTGATTTTCGAATTTTATTTGTATGTTTAATTTAGTTGTGAGATTATATGAAAATATTTAATATTGTTCTTGAACTTGAATTAATAGAAAAATATTGAACATTTTTATATAGTTCGGAGACTAAATTAAATAAATACTAAAGATTTAGAGACCATTTTAAATAGATATAGATCACATTGTATATTAAGTCAAAGTTCATAAATTATTTATAACATTTTCCTCTAAGTATAAATAAGTGACTTTAAATAAGCTAAGAGTAGGGGAGGAAGCATGATAAGTATAATCAGGTAACCAATCCGTCCAAACCCTAAAAAAGAACCCACGGGGTTTGGGATGGTAATCGAAGCTAAAATGTAAGAATACTAAAATGCCTTTATTTCATTTATAGTCCTTAGATTATGTAATAAATAAAAAATGATTATAGGCTTTGGGAGCTTTTAAAGATGTACCTTTCGATCATACACGAAAACCTCTAAATTTGATAAATCATTTTAAAGGAACTCGAGATTACTTACATAATTCTGTGAACCCCAGAAAAATAAAAAATAAAAAGAAGCATGGCTTTTCATTTTAGGATAGTCAGATCTTAAATTCTTTTCAGCCTTATATTCTGCAAATTGATGGGATTTTTTATGTATTTAGTATAAGATCTTCATTTGACCAAAAAGATTATGGTGGGATGTGGGTTGCCGACGGAACCCAATTACTTTAGTGAGACGGAGTTGAGATTTTATATCGAAGTCTAAAAAGATTCGGAATAAATTTAGATCTACGTATAACTTGGAAAATGAATAATTTATTATAAATATATACATATATATACATATATACACATATATATATATATATATGTATATATATATTGTGGGAGTATTTCTATAATTATATTTCTATTGATACCCTTTCTATAATTATTCACTCCTACAAATACATATCATACAACCCTCATTCGTAGGGGTGAGCATTGGTCCAAGGTTGACCCTGGACCGATCCTAAACCATCCCAACCCTGCCAATCTTGATCCGGTTCTTAAGAAGACTGGATTAGTCCTTGATCCTAGAATTCCTAGACCAACACTATGCGGGTCGGTCCTCAATTTTGAGAGTTCCGGGTCGGTCCAACTCAAACCAACCATGACTATATATATAATATTTATATTTTTTTTATATAGAGAAAACCTTAAAATAAACAGCGTCAACAACATTAAATAGTTCTTTAATTTTACATTGTTCTTTAATAACTTAGGTTTTTAATGTCTTTTACAGCGTCAATAGTCATAATTTACGAACTAGGAAAATGTTTTTGTGAGGAGTTCTCACGGTGTCCAAAAAGGCACCTTATGGCATCCTCTTCTAGTATTCGTTTTCTTCTGTCTTATTTGTTCTCTTAGTCTTCAATTTGCTAAAATCGAAAAAAACAACTTCTCCGCTCTCCACTCGATACTTGCCTCGCTTGCTTTGGGTCACTCATGATGTCTTATATGTTACTGTTGACAAGTTGTTGATAGTGATAGATGATGATTTATAGATAACAAGTAGTGAAAGGGTATGATAAATTGCATTCTTATTATGGGGATCAATGTATGTCTAACTTTTCAGATAATGTCAGCATCATTACATGCTCCAATGAAATAATATTAGTGATGTTTGGTCAAGATCAACCTATCCAATAATTAAGTGTAATTGTTAGATCGAGCACTCGATATGCCAATGTATCAAAAATATCTTGACAATGATGGATTGTGGCTAGTCAAACCACACTCGCCTGGTCAAATAGCTGGTTCAAGCTCCCAACCCAATGTCACTATCCCCAAAGGTCCGCCTTCCTCCTCGTGTTTGAAATTCTCAAATCAAAGAAGGATAAATAAAGATTCTTCCATGTAACCACCGTATTGAGTGGCGTTGTTGGCTTCGGGCTTTCTCCCCCTCACAAATGAGAGAAATTCGAATCCCCAGCACGTCGCAGGTGGAGTTATCCGCTTCACGGGGGTGGTGGAGTTCCTCCATGGGCCTCAAGGTTTGCCCACCGGCTATCGACTTACAAGTTTCCCTAGGTCATCAAAAAAAAAAAGATTCTTTCATGTAATATCTACTTTTTCTTTTTACACTAGCAATGTATGATTTACTTTTCCATAAAAGGTTATGAGAAATTAATATGATACTTTACAATTAGACTCGATATATGAAATAGTTGAGTGATTAAACCCTTGATTTGAATATAGTATATTATAATTTAAATCGCAGCACTTCCAAATAAAGCAACTTGATATATGACGCTCACTATGGTGTGAGTAGAGTGAACCTTAGATGCGACAGTTTGCCTGCATCCTTGAATATCAATAAAAAGAAATGCTTCCAGATACAAATGGTTATCAAAGGTTTGCATCTTTGCCGGAAAAGATTTTTGCTTTTGTCTCCTTTTCAGTTTTGATAACGTAGTCTTTTTTTCAATTACTCTACAAGACTCAACAGGCATCTGATAAGATTCCAAGAATTTAGAGTACTCAAATGGAATATTCTCATAGATGGTGTCATATCAATCGTTCCTATCCTACCAAGAAAACAACGAACTTGACATATGCACATGTGACGTGTTTAAACAATGCATGCCGAAAGACGAAGGCAAAAGAGAAAATAATAGGCCAATCCGAACGCAAGTGCATGCAGTTCCATGATTCCTGCGTTGCATGGTCTCGTGACGAACTGGGCTAGTAGGAACCTGCAATTTTGTACTGAAAGTCTTCTAGGGGTGTGTATGACAAAAATTTTGAAACAGAAATTGAGAAGTTACAAATTTTAGCTTCTGATTTCTTCTTCAAATTTATTTCTTAAATAGAAATCTATTCCAGAAATAGAAAAATCAAATTGTGTTACTAAACGGATTTCTGTTCCAAACATGTTTCGAGAAATAGAAAAACAGAGAAATAGAGAAATAGAAATTTTATCACGTAAGCCCTAGATGTTCTGTAGACTGAAAGCAAGGACAGGAAATATCTAACACAATCCTTAAGATTTCACAAACAGATGTCGAGAAACTATTCATGCTTTGGGAATTCTGTTTTTCCTCTACAGTGCATCTCAACCCTGGAATGCGTGGACGTCATGCCCTGAACGCCTTACGCCTTGAATCTAAGGATCGAGATGCTGATAAGCAATGCTCCCTGCCCAGATGATGAATACTCGAAAATTTAAGGCATCTCAACGTGCCTTTGTGGAAATCAACTTCCGTGAAATCAATTCCCGTCATGTTTGCTATTTTGGCGATGGGCATGAATTCCTGCGCAATGTTTCAGCCCTATAAAACGAGCGTTGGAGGATTGAACACGCATGTGATGAAGGGTCGAAGGGTGGTTGTTGGGTTTGATCAGAAGGTTTGGCTCACCGCAATCGCGGGGGCTCTCAGTTCTGGTCCCGTTTTACCGTCCAAGAAGAAGATGGGCACTTGACCTTTCGAAGATGGAAGAGGACACTGTTCGAGAAGGGATGGCGCTTGACCTTTTGAGAATGGAACAGGACACTTGATGTTGAGGAGTTGTCGTCGCCCCCATGTTCAAAGATTGATAAAAATAAGACAGAGAAATTAAGACTATTTGTGAAGATTGCATTTTGCAATTAACCCAAGCTAAGCACGCAATACCTCATGGGGATTGTATTTTGCACTCTAGCACTAAACCATGAGGCCAAGAATATTAAGGGGTGCATGATAAAATTTCTATTTCCCTTTTTTTTTTTTTTTTTTCTTCGAAAACAAAGTTTGGAATGAAACTCCATTTGATAATATAATTTTATTTTTTTTTTAAAATATATTTATATTCCAAAAAAATTTGGGACAAAAAGCAAAAACCAAAATTTTTAGCTTTTTTTTTTTTTTTAAATTCTGAAACAAAATTAAGTAATGAAAACTCTTTTTATTGTTTACTCTCGTCACCGCTCACCACTCGTGGAATGCCAGATGCTAGCCCCAGTTGTCTGTAACGCCATACGTCGAATGCCCACTACTTGCGGGCCTGCCACACCTGCTAGACGCCAGCCATTGCCCCCTAGAAATAGAAATTTTAAGTTATTATCAAACACATTTCTTTGCTTAGAAACTCAGCCAAGAAATATAAATTGATTCTTGTTCTAGAAATTTTGTCATGTACATCATAAACTGTCCTATCAGAAAGTACCAAACTAAGCTTTTGCCAATCGCCAACTTTAAACATAACCGTGAATTGAATACCTCGCGGCTAGCCCTTGCACCCATTTTGCCACCTATAGACAGAATCGTGGTAGGTCATCATGGTTATTGACTAGACCTAATCAAATGGACGGGCTTGGCTACTTTTTAGTGGCCCAATGGCCCGCTTGGACAAAAATCCCAACCTTGATCAATGGGCAAATCGAGCCTCGGATGGTACGTGGCCTTCCTTCACGAAATATAGGGAAAATAATATAAATGATATTTGAACTTTGACCCAAATACAATGTGGTTCCCAAACTTATAACTTGTTCAATATGGTTTCCGAATTTTTTGTGTATGTTTAATTTAGTTGTGAGATTATATGAAAATATTTAATATTGTTCTTGAACTTGAATTAATAGAAGGAAAATATTGAACATTTTTATATAGTTCATAGACTAAATTAAACAAATACTAAAGGTTTAGAGACCATTTTAAATAAATATGGATCATATTGTATATTAAGTCAAAGTTCATAAATTATTTATGACATTATCCTCTAAGTATATAATAAGTGACTTTAAATAAGCCAAGAGTAGGGGAGGAAGCATGATAAGAATATTAGGTAACCGATCCGTCCAAACCCTAATAGAATGTAAACAACTTTTGACTTTTTGATACCAGGACGGGTTTTAGTTAGGCTAAAAAAGAACCCACGGGGTTTGGGATGGTAATCGAAGCTAAAATGTAAGAATACTAAAATTTATAGTCCTTAGATTATGTAATAAATAAATAAAAATGATTATAGGCTTTGGGAGCTTTTAAAGATGTACCTTTCGATCATACACGAAAACCTCTAAATTTGATAAATCATTTTAAAGGAACTCAAGATTACTTACATAATTTTGTGAACCCCAGAAAATAATTTTGGGTTGCCGACGGAACCCGATTACTTTAGTGAGACGGAGTTGAGATTTTATATTGAAGTCCAAAAAGATTCGGAATAAATTTAGATCTATGTATAACTTGGAAAATGAATAATTTATTATAAAAATAAATAAAAAGTAAATATTTTCTCTCTCTACGAAAATGCGTTGACATGAATTATTAGCAATAATGAATATTAATGTGTATATATATATATATATATATATATAAATTATATTTCTATCATACCCTTTCTATAATCATTCACTCCTACAAATACATATCATACAACTCTCATTGGGGTTAAGCCATCATAAACACTTTATCATTATTTTCTCTTAACTCTAAACACCAATGATAAAAATATTTTTCATTGGCTAATTATTTTAGACAACACAAATAATTATTTTTAAGGATTTTTTTTAATGGTGAATTTGTTGCGAAATAAATGGACTTTGCAGAAAAACAAAAGTTATTGGGACAAGTTTGGATGGGCATGGAAAACAAAAGAAAATGACAGCACGCATCTCGTGCGGCTCCCGCGTCTCCTCCAGTCCTTCGTTTTCAAAGGCGGCCTACGTCGTTCCAGTTTCCAGTCCACACGTGACCCGATATCGCCTTCCAAACTCCTTCTAGAGGAACCGGAACGGGGCCGCAAAAGTCAACGCGGCCCGAAGCATCGCCTCGGTCGCATGGAAGACCGCGACGGCTTCTCTGTATTCCTTGGTCTTCGGTCTGAAAGTTCTTCAGGCCCCCGAGGCAGCCAGCCAGCGAGAGAGCGAGAGAGCGAGAGAGAGAGAGAGAGAGAGAGAGAGAGAGACGTGTTTGATCGTTTTGGATTGAGGGAACTCGGGAAGCTGATAGCTTGCGGCGTAATTCTCAGAAGGGTCGTATCATCAGGAGTGGGAGAAGGTCAAGGATGGATCAGATAATGAACAAGGTGGGGTCGTACTGGTTCAGCCAGAAAGCTCACAAGGAGATTGATTCCGTCGGCGACGATTTCACCGTGAGTTTTTCTGCCCCCCCCCGGGGTGTGTCACCCTTTGAATTTTTGCAATTTGTGGGTTCAGTTCATGTTGATCCGGTGATGAAGTTGCTTCTTTTAAGACCAAATTGACATGTTTTGGATAGTTTCTTTTGTGGGTTTTGTCGTCCTTGCCTGTAACGATTGGATTTCGGCAATAACATTATGGGTTCAGTTCATTGGGTCTCTGCATGTCTCCTGCCTTGTGACTCAATCTGACATAAACCAATCTGTGTATGCTTGGCATCCCTTGTCCTTTCTCTTATATCGCCTTGCCTGGTTCTTGTAATCGGAGAAGAGAAGGATTAACGTATTTTGCTCAATAAAGTGACCCACTGCTGGTAGATTTTTTCCCTTCGGCTAAATATTTTCCATTGGCCGTTGTGGAGGAGTTAGAGAGTATGTTACTGATAATTGAGAATGAACATGCAACGAACAACTCCTAACGGAAATGGATACTGTAGTTTTGCTTTTATGCAGATACATCGGAGTGAAACCTCTCTAACACCAATGTTTGATAGATTTTCTGTCCAACTATGCACATTTTAGGAATGAGAGCAGTTTGTTTGATGCACATTTCTGTAGTTAAAAGCACTGATAAAGTTTTGTTCAGTTGCAGCTGAAAGCTCATTGGTTTTAAGCTGCTCATGTCTTTTATTTAGGTGAATTTTTAAGGATTTCTGAAGTGCACTAATTAGTTTGCCTATCCTTTAAGCGTGGTAGTGGTGGATACCAATGAACGGTGATGACTTTGCCAATCAGAGCCTGATAGGTTGTAATCCTAAGTTAGGTCTTTGCCCCATGCATTTAGACGAGAATCACGTGTTAAAAACTGTAGGGCTTTTATTAATCAATGTCATGGCTTGCTTAGTGTATGGTTTTGATGAAAAGAAGTCCTATTTTCTCAGGTCAAGGTAGGTCTTGACAAGCACGTGTCAGACAGCATATGCATGTGGCTTTGTAGATCAGTTACAAAGTTTCAAATTCTTTGTTGGTTGAAGTTAAATCTATTGGCATAGAAATCTACAAAATGTATGAGACCTATCTCTCTCCCCGTGCATGCAAACACACATGGGTATCTGCTCTCGCTTAGTGGTAGAAATCAGGGGAGAAAAGAAATTAAATTTGTTGTCATCATCACATTGACAAGTTCATTAGCGTACAAATATGCGTGTTTGTGGAATATTTTTTTCTGCTAACAGTTTTCTCTTTGAAAAACAGTCAATGTCAAGCAGCCTCGAAAGTGGAACTAAATGGTTGGTCAACAAACTGAAAGGTTTGCTCTTAACACATATCTTGTGTGCCACTATTTGCTTTCATGTGTTAATCATTAAGTAATGATGCTCTTACTCACCTGTTCTGCTCACTGGAATTTGGAGAGCATTCTTTGCACAACATAACCTGGCAGATTGTTTGTACACTGAGAAAAGTTGCCCTCATAGTAGTAATTTTATCCTGTTTTTTCCTTTGACAAAAGCTTCACATTGTCAATGTGCAGCCTGACTTTGATTTTTTCCCCTAGTAAAGGTTCATGATGACCCTCATAAATGTCCAAATAGATCCTGATGCCCCAGCAGCAAAAACCTCCTTTGTTGAGTTCCCCACTGTGATATCATGGTCTGCCATTAGTTATCTCCTTGGGCATCTATTGCCACACAAAAGGATAACCTTGTGAAAGCCTCTTGTTTCCATGGGTCATTTGCAATGAATCTGATGGCATGGATGATTTGATCTAAACACCAATATAATGTGGTATTATAACTATAAATACACAACATGATTTTTTCTGTTTCATTAGAGATTTTGTGTAATTGCATCCCTTGCTTTACTGGAGTCTTGCCTTTCAATATATAAAAAGACGATTGTCATAGGCTGTGCCAAGGGTATTTACTTCTCCAATATTTTTACTTTTTTTAGATAGATTTGAGATGCACTTCGCAAACAAAACTTGTAAAGAATGAGCATTTTACATCAGGTTGAGGGTTGTTCGACTGTTTTTCTTTTTCTTTTTCTTTTTTGGCATGAACCTCACTCATAACTTGGTTTTGCAGGAAAGATGCAAAAGCCATTGCCGGATCTTCTGAAGGAATATGATTTACCAATAGGGATCTTCCCTCGTGATGCTACCAATTATGAGTTCGATGAGGAGACCGGAAAGTTCACTGTCTTCATTCCGTCAGTTTGTGAAGTAGGCTACAGAGACTCCTCTGTTTTACGTTTTTCCACCACAGTGACCGGCATTTTGACTAAAGGGAAGCTCGCGGACATAGAAGGGATGAAGACGAAGGTGATGATTTGGGTGAAGGTGACGTCAATTTCTTCTGAAGCATCGAAGCTTCACTTCACTGCCGGTTTGAAGAAAACGAGAAGCAGAGAAGTTTATGAAGTTATCAGGGCTGGGTTTACAGTAGATAAGTTTTGAGGTCTTCTGCGTTTGTGTTGAAGATCTTGGCGACTTGGTCTTGTATTATAGAGCTTCTGACATAACACGCCGTGCACTTTATGATTGCTCGATGTAAGCATTCGAATCGTTCCTCATAGTTAGAGTCAATAATATCTGTGTGATCTGGAAGTTGCTATAGCTTCTGGAGTTTACTTGCTGTTCAAATCAATAACCATGTGTAAATGTCAGAGTTAACTCGCTGTTGATAATAGCTTCTGATGCTATGCAACTCCAGGATGTTATGAAATGCTGGTTTCTCTGTAGATCCGGCTGGTCTTGCTAATGGGGTTTGTTGCCCCAGCAGTCGCAAGTCTCAAGGAGCTTGCAAATGATGCAAGGAATGTGAAATCAACTAGCAAGTTAACCTCTATGAATCCGTGTGAGGATCCAATTAATCTGACACTATTATACCATGTTGATGCTCCATGGCGGCCCCTATGGGAATTGACCTGTGGCCCATCTGGTGGTTGCCACGTCACTTCCCTTTGCTTTTATTCTTTTGTTTCATCTTCATTTCCAAGAAATAACTTACTATCAATAAAGCCTTGAAAATAATCTTATATGCTTTTATTCTCAATGAAATTATATTGATTGAAATAGTAAAATATATAGATATCACTGAAACAATTCCCATGCGTGAAAATTTTCGAAAGAACGCATAGATATAGTATCTCTTTTTCCTTTTATCATCTTATAGTGAAATAGCAAATCAAAACGCATGATAGAGAAATTTAATCAATCTGATATATTTAGTATACTGTCGGAATAAGCCTAATATACTGATGACCTGCCTCTTTTCGCACCCTCGTGCGCCGCCACCAACTAGCCTTCGTGAATCAGGTTTTTTGGGGTACTCCTCGTAGACCCTCTTGAAGAGAATCGCTTACGGGCAAGAACTCCTGAGATCAAGAGAGAGGAGGTTGCAGATATGGAAGTCCCTGCAGAGGACTCAAATGCTGAAAGTGGAAGGATATATGTCTGATGAACTTAGTCTTTGGAATAAAGGAAAAGCAATCGAGACCGGTCATGTGAAGGTTATGGACGTCGGCTACCTAAACTGTGATGTTCATAAGTGTTCTTCTTCGGTGACAAGGAAACAGTAAGTTCCAGGGATTGGTTAAGGATCTAAATAAGCTTGCTGTCATTGATATCATAGAGTCTGCATTCGTCCTAGCATCACGCGCAATTCACCCATGTTCAGTGCTGTACAATCCGTTAACTGGTGGCTCATATTCATTTATGCGAGACCAGTGAAACAGTTCAATTTACGAACTTAATATGCGAAAAAGAATACAGCGACCAATTCTGGGCCAAATCCTCCCCATTTCCGAATCAGACGTGTAGAAGTGATCGCAGTATGAATCCGTTTGCCTGCCATGTGCTCACCGTCGCAGATAACGTTCAAGTTAAGCCCTTGAAAATTTGGAGGAAGTACCTCGGCATGGGCGAGTTTTACCTACGGGATAATGGACCCAACGCTCTTAGGCAATGCATTCGGTACGATGATTGCATAGTATATTAAACATGTGAATTTCCACGTTGCCCAAGATTCGGCTATTTCAGATCATCTTGTTAGGTTTAGGTTATGAGTATTATTCGAAGATCAACTTGATTACAGACTGCCTCTTGTTGATTTCATTCAACCTCATACATCAGGCTAATTTTCCCCAATTCGAACCAACTGCCATCATCTGTACAGATACTAGAGCGGTCAACAACATTTTCATCGTAATCACAGTCTATATTGGCAAGAAATTTACACAATTGTGATGGCCCTAGGAACAAAAAACAGGATCTACCCATATCGCCTTTCCTTGGTAGCAGAATGTAAGCTAGCTTCAAAAACGAATTTCTTGGCATATAAAGTCGATCTAATCGACCAACATCTTTTTTTATGACTTACAATCTGTCTCCTTTGGCCTGAAGCAGAATCTCCGAGTCCAGTGTCTCCGGAAACTGGTGTTGTGATCATTATCGGGAGGACGAGAAGACTGAATCATCTCCCACATCACTCTTATGTCTCCACATTCCTCACAAGACTCCATGTCCTTGTAAAGCATCATCAGGCCATTCATGTTACCTTCAGAATATGCCATCCCATATCAGGAGAAAAAATTGTTTAAATCCAATGATCAATCCAAACATAAATCTTAAGCTCTCCTGCCTCTTGCGCTGTGTGTGTGTGTGTGTGTGTTAGGCTCTTATGTTACCTTTGGCCTTGTATCTGAGGCATGAAGTGAAGTTGAGAAGCATAGACTTTGTTTGGAAAAGAAGTGAGTTTCTGAAGCTTGGCCAGTTTCTCCACCTGTTCACCCTCATATTGCTTTTCCCTCACTCACTCACACTCTCGCTTTCATTCACTTCCTTTTATAAGTGATCTTGCTCTCTCTCCCTCTCATCTCCTCACTTCACTCAACAAAACAATGCTAAACAAGCTACACAACAAACCTAAAACAGACATGCCACAAAACAGCACTGATCAGGACAGGACGCTCCATGTAATCAAATTCCTCCTTTATATTATAAACTAAAAATAATCAAAATGCAATGAGACACTCGTGCTTGTCCTCTTGATCCAACAATCATTTAGAAAAGTCAGAAGGGTCCAATTTATTGCAACAAATGCTCTAGCTAATTGAAATACGCAGTGAGTCACCTTGTATCATATGTTTATTGCAAGTAAAAATGAAGTAGATGGTATGTCCAAACTTTTAACTTCTTGTGTAGGTCCCAACATAACTAAACCAAACTACCCTAAGATAACTCTTCTTTAATGAAACTGCCATTAGGTGAAGGGACTTACTTTGCACACTAGATCAGTCAAGGACTCATCAGTGTCAACTACTTCAGCTTATCTTGACACTTGTTGAGGGACTGTATTGATCTGGGTGAGGAAGCTTAGGGACACTTAAGCAAGCTCTTACCAGAAGATAAGAAGATAATGGGTTAGGACAATAACAGTACAAAGATTTTTTTAAATGTGTGTGTGGTGGAGAAGTAGAAAGAGCATACTAGAAACAATGACACAGTTTTAAGCAGGCAAAAAAGAAAGTTGCTTTGGAATTTTGCAGATTTCTCTTTCCTCTCTCACCAAAGATTCTGAGTTTTCTATTTTTGAATTTAGGAAAAACAAAAGCGATGGGTCCCAGGTCAAACGGTTGGTTGGATTTTCTTTCAGTTCACTGGTGTTTGGGGGCATACAAATTCTCTCATTGCTCTCTTGTGGGTTGTCCAGTAGTGGCGTGATCAACTTAAAGTGTAAGCTCAAGAGAAGATTAGACAAATGCAGAGTTCCGTCACTAAGTTTAAGGTCAATTTAGATTTTGGAATGGAATGACAAATTAAAGAGAATAAGTCATGCTTCATAGATAACCCGTCGACGGCCGCGAATGCCGCTCGGGATGTTAGTGTATCCTGTGTGGGATACACGATTTGATTTTCCTACCAAGCTGCTCTCGAGATCTCACTCGGTCTACGGAGACAAGGGAACCCGTACACCTCTAGTGGTTTCAACCCAGTGAAAGGACCTGTGGGATTGCCCTAAGTTTATCTCTAGATACTTCAACAGCTACTGAGGATATTATAAACGAATTGTGTTTCTTTCACTATTTTGTGGTTAGTCTTTAACAGATGCAAGCCTCTAATTAAGCACATGATCAAGACAAAGTAATACTCTCTTAGCATTGCTTCCTAAATAGTGAGATTACATCACAAGAACTACCAAAAATTGGGGAAAAAGAAGAAGGGATGAACCTAATCGACGTCTTACCAACTTATTATTCTCCCACCAAAAGCCGTTCTCTTTGTGACTTGGTTTCTTTCTGTGTCAAAACCGTAATTATCTCTGCCAAGTTCGAGAGATTTCGTTGTTGGCACCATGTGCTCACCGATGCTACAACACTGATGTTGATTTGACATGCAATGACCCTTTCGAACCTGAAGGAAATGACGTGAAAACGAACATAGACAACAGAATGTTGCTGTTTTTCGAAAGGACTATTTCTTCTCGGAGTACTAGTTAAGTGACCAACAAGATATTTCTATTTTCAAAGCTTTTCCTAGTAGAGCTCCTATTCCACAACTCGAGAAATTAAGATGCCAAGTGGTTAAAAAGATGGCCAAAAAATTGAAAAAAAAAAGCCGAGGCAGGAAAGGGTTACTGAAACTCGAAAATGAGCATAAAGAGTCAAGAGAAGAATACTCTAAAATAGGTTGAAGATTTTCTACAGAGCTCTGACATAATTACTACTCACTAGAAAATCGATGAAGTTACTAATTCTTGAGAATAATAGCCCAACTTCTGTGACTATACCTTTCTTCAAAACACAAAATGCCTTGATGACACATGAAGAAAATACTAGAGCTGAAGAAAATGGGATATCGGCACATTGGTGCATGCTGGTTTTTGTGGCCAAATCATCAGAAGTGCCTCACCCATTCCCACAAAACAATTCTCAACAATGCATGCATTACCTAGGTAACAGATCCTGATAGGGCATAAAGCTTACACAAACTTCTACACCAAATCATAAGGGAACAAAAAGGACAGGTCCAATTCCAAAGTAGGAAAATTTGGGAGGATGGATTAATTTGTCTTGAGTGCTATAAATTTCATAGTTCAAAATATGACTGGTGCAAAAATTAAATTAGTCCGGAGATTTCTAAAAGGAAAGCAAATCATTCTTCTCCACCACCATGTCCACTGCTTCCCCTCGAATAGGCCCAAAAAAAAGTACTGTCGATGGACAAATTATCATGAACATCTTTAAGCGGTGGCAGATGCTTGGGCTGCAAGCCTCTTCCTGGCCTCCTCAATGATAGACAGCTTGATACCCTTGCCCTTGGGAAGAGACAACCAAGGTTTTGATCCTTTACCGATAATGAAGACATTGCCCAACCGAGTAGCAAACTCATGTCCAAGAGAATCTTGGACGTGGATGGTCTCAAAAGTACCCTTATGCTTCTCCCTGTTCTTGATGATACCAACACGCCCTCTATTCCTTCCACCCGTCACCATGACAACATTCCCAACGTCGAATTTGATGAAGTCGGTGATCTTGTTGGTCTCAAGGTCAAGCTTGATGGTGTCGTTGGCCTTGATCAGAGGGTCTGGATAGCGGATCGTGCGACCATCATAAGTGTTCAGATAAGGGATGCCCTTCTGCCCAAACCGGATGGATCGCACTTTGCATAGCTTAAACTGCAGATGACAAACTTTTTTGTGAGCGTAGAATAAAGCTTATTGCCATCTCCACTTCCACAAAGGAACAAAGGATACTTTAGATGAATAATTCAACAGAATGATAAAATAACACCCTTATAAAGTTAAGGCAGACAGAATACAGACCTTTGCCTCGTCATCCCTAATGCTGTGAAGCCGGAATCTACCCTTTGTGTCATAGAGGAGGCGGAAGTTCTCATTCGTCTTGGGGATTGACACAACATCTGACAGGATCATAAAAATCCTAAATTATAATTGAGACTAGCGTGTCATACAGGAGTTTATAACACACAGCAAAATGAACAACGGTCAAGTTGCCAATTTATCCTGACCACCCAAATCAATCCTCAATTTACTTGCACCATTATATGTTAAAAGATGGGATCTTCAGTTTCTAAACATTCTATCTTCCCATGCACTTACATTAAATACATGTTATAAGCTTCAGAGATCGTCGAAAAAGAAAAAGGGAAACTATAAAAACCATCCTGCACATTTGCCTCAATAGCACTTTGCATCCTCTAATTTCAAAACCAATTTGCACCCTCTAGTTTCGAGATCTCTTACTTTGCATCTGATGGTTTCAAAAAGGAAACTTCGCACCCTGGCCTTTGTTCTCCATAGCTACTTCCCTGGTGTGGTTTTAAAAACCATAAGGTGCAAGGTGTATATTTTGTCGTAGAGGATGCAAAGTTAACATAAGACCATATTTGCAGATGCTTTATGTTATTTTCCCCAAGAAAAACAGTTTGATTATGTTCTATACAATTGTAGCACAAACATAGTTTCTCTGAATGAAAGGGGTACTCTAGAGCACATGCATGTGTATGAATGCATTCTTTATACATGATTCCTATGTGCACACAATGGGCAAATGTAATAGCCAGCTGTCTGTAGCAATGACTTAAATGCTTCAAGCTAGATTTACGAGTAACCAAGTATTCAGACACAGCTAGGAATGATTTCACACGAAAAGATCAAGTAAATGCTAATGTCATCTCAGGTCTTGGGTTTATATAAATGCTAATTTCTGTCTGATTCATAGGCAAGATGAGATGCACAGCTTCAGAACAGAAACGTATAGTGCACATACCCATGAAACCAGCAGGATATGTCTTATCCGTCCTCACTTTGTTATCAACAAGAACATGGCGCTGCATCAAGATGGCTATAACCTCACGATAAGTAAGGGCATATTTCAGCCTGTTACGCAGGATAAGGATCAATGGCAAACATTCCCTTGATTTGTGGGGTCCAGATGAAGGCTTTGGTGCCTGCAGAACGGAAAAGAAAATTAAAAAGACATAATCAGAATCACAAGAAGATCGCCTGAGAAGGTTCACTTACAAAGGCGCCTCCTAGCTTGTCAAGCATCCAATGCTTTGGGGCATTTAGCCTCTTCAAGTGTTTCTTCAACCCTCGAGCCTGAAATGCAGAGAGACACCAAGTGTCAGGAATACAAGAATTCCAAATCAGACCATGCACATCTATAAAGTGCCCTCGAAGTTAGTAGTTGTACTTTAACTGTAACCCCATTAATCAAAAGAAAATTAAAAGTCCCGCAACCAAAATTCTCTAAAATAAGTACCAACCCCTCCTTCATCAGGATTCTTTTAGTAACCACCAATTCAGAGTTGGATGAAAAAATTTCAAGGAAAGAGGGAGCAAACTTGAGGAGTCAAATCTATCCAAATTTTAGGCTACAGTAAATAAAATTTCTCTCGTTTTTCGACCTTGCTTTGTGATATGGACTCATTCGATTATTCTTAAACTCTTTTACTTCAAAATCAGCTACGCAAATGCTCATTCACTGAAAGAAACTTGCAGCTTAAAGCATTTGAGAGATACTCTCAGTTCCGAATTCACCAAATTAACACTAAACCTCAAAAGGGTCGCTTGAAGAAGAAGTTCTGTGTACCCCCATTAACTGGCATCGTTCAGGATTACCCTCAAAACGGATCCATTCGATCGACACGGAACGCCACATTAGAAAGCGCTCGCTCCATTCGAAGATGCAAATCAAAGAAGCAACAATGACCCGCAATGGAAAAACCCCAATAGTAGCTCACTAGACACTGATCCACCCCAAGTCACCATCAAAAGGCACACGCATGCTCACAATCAGTTCAAGTAACGACCCTACGGGGGGGCACAGACTGCAGTCCAAACAGATCCCCCATAATCGCCACATCGCCGATACATCGCGGCCCCGCCGCCGAACAATCTAAACTAGAGTTCGCCGACGACGACGCCGGCGCCAAAACGAGCTAAGGGCATCGAATTCCTACGCCTTCCCTAAGTAAACTACTCGGAGTACAAACGAGGCGGGATAAAAAACAAAGTGAAAATTCCAATCGAATCACAAAAAGCAAAGCAGATTCGCAGCCGCAGACCACCAGCGAATGCAAATTGACGGGGAAAAAGGCACTGACCATCTTCGGATTAGCTTGAGCTCGACGACGGAGGAGCTCCGGAGGCCGCCGGCGAGGTGAAGCTGTCGAGAGAGAGAGAGCTCTAAAACCCTAGCTAATAGCTATTAAGAAGAAGAAGAGGCGTTTCGGTTGCTCGAATGGAATAGCCTTTTGGGCCTGTTCTTGGGCCCAGGCCCATAGTCCGGCCCAATGGGCCGGTCCGATAGCTGCCGGTCCGGTTCGTTGTTCATTACTTCTTCATTGTCCTTCGAGTTGGAGAAACTCTCAAACGATGAGTACGTTTAAGAGGAATTGTAAAATTAGCTCGATGTGATTTAAACGGTGTAGAGCTCATCGGGTATAGTTTTGCTATGGACCGCTCATCAATCTCTAGAGACCATAAATGCTAACTGTCAATGATTTAATTTTAGTGCCGAGTTAGTTTATGGCTAAGTTAACCATGTTTGTCTTTTTAGTTGCATGGAAATAAAGGAAATTGCAATGTGCTTCTCAGGTAGGCATTAGATTAGATTAGATTAAATATGTAAAATGTCATAAAGTTTGTAGTGATTGGATGAAACCGAAAGTACTTATCGCTCTGACATACCATATGGCTTTTTTTTTATAGTAAAAGTTGGAAGAAGATGGCTTTTCTTTTAATATATGACAGCAAGCCAAATAAAGGAAAATGAAAATTTGAAAAATTGAATTGAACTTAACCATATCAAGGTTCGGCTTGGTTCATATTTGGTTAAGGTTGTGATTTGGTTCAATCCAATCATTCACTCTAATGGTTTAATTCGGTTCAATTCAATTTTTTTGAAAATTTGAATTGTCGGCACCTTATCTATTACTTATATTTCTAATCACTCGTTATAAATCGCAACACTTCAAAGGATTAATTTTTGAAAAGTTATTTATTTTTATTTTTTTAATGGAGTACTATGTACAATAAGAAGCACCTCCCTCTCTGATGAGTATAATTGCCAAAAGCAGGATGAGACCCCACTTAATCTTCGAGTTCATTTCATCAAATGAAAAATGATGATATCGATGTGTTGCCTATAACACCGCTCCTAACCTCTCGCCTCGTCTCATTCTTCTTTTGTATCGTCGCTTGAACGAAGAAGACACCTCATGCACCTGACTTTCTGGAATGCTCACCACCGCCGCCAGCATGCCTTTTAAGTCCATGATAAGTTCTGATTTCTAAGGGGCTAGAACTAAATTTCGAATGGATATGCTTACAAAATACATACTAGACCAAGTATATTTGCGTTAATTTTGATTTATGGGATTATCATCAATGATATGATGTTTCTCAATTTTTTTGACCCTCTACTTAGTAAAGAAATGTACACAATAATAAGCACAAACATTCTTAAAGATCATCGAAAGAACAAAGAAAACCATCAACATAGTGAAGTTACACCGTTTTTGTCCCTAAATCACAATATTATTAAAAAAGAAGAAGAAAAATGTTCCTCCCGTGGACCAATAAGAAAGATGAATTTCGGAAGTCCGAAATTGGCTTCTCAGTCTCGAACGATGGAGTGAATCAGCATAGAGGCCTCATCAGTAGTCGGGCATGCATCCTCTGCTCACCAAATAATAAAGAAACGAAAAAACAAAAAATTGACATTAATAATACTTTCGACATCCAATATCTTCCGTAGTCAAACAATATGATCCATGAACTATTTATATATATTAAATCAGGTCCCAAAACTTTCGATTTATCTTCCCACTTTTAATTTTTCACCCCATTGCGCTTGCTTTAGCTGTGTATCTATATTCTGAAATAAATCAAATAACTCGTTTTTTTACTTATTTATAAAGAATCAGTTTCAGTATTCGTATTTTGACTACGTGCACTAATTTGTGTACCATCCCCAAGTCTTTAATTAAATATACAAGTGAAAATTTAATGAAAACTCCATAGTTCTTCTCACTGCCACCACCCACCAGCTTATAATAGACATAATTCCTTTCTAGATTGAAAAAAAAAAGAGTCAAATTGGTAATTTCGAAAATGACAGGATAATTATTTAATAATTCACGTAAATATTAGCACAAGCCTCCTACACAAATATACAATATATGTTAAAATGAATCATTTTTTCTTTTTTATTCTTTTATCAACCATATTTTATTCTTATTTTAACTTTTATTTTCAGACTTTTGCCCTACTCCTTTATAATTATGAAAATCGAAATCTGACACTTAAAACTAGATTATGTTTACCCTAATCTCAAGAATATGGGAATTCGAACTCTAATTACAAAAAAAGAATAATAAAAGAGCTGATTATGTACCTGGCAGGTGAGAGATGATGTTCTCGATGATGCCCCTGCCGCCCCCGCCACTGCCGCCACCCTCATCCACCTCCGACGCCGTCGCAGCCGCCGTCTCGCCTCCTTTAGCCGCCCGATGTCTCTCTATCTCATCACCTCCGGCAGCGGCGGCGGCAGCGGCGAAAGCACTTCCTTCTCCCTCCTCACTTGAGTAAAAGAAGCTCGAAATAAGACTGCTTATCACCCCACCGCCGCCGCCACCACCGACTGCTTCACTTTCCCCATCGCTCTTCGCCCTAGAAACCCCACCGGCCTCGCCGCCTCTTCCGCCGTCCTCGACCTCCAGGGCTTCCGCTTTCCTCTTCCCCGACCACCGCCCCGCCTCGGGGCTCCCGGGAGAGACCAGGTTCGAGATCAAGTGACCGATGATCCCCGCCGCCGCCGCCGCCGTTGCCATTTCCCTCGCCTTCCTCGCGACCCCCGTCGGCGTCGCCGCTTCCGCCGCCGGTTCCGTCCGCTGCCGTCGCCGGCGGCGCCTTTTCGGGGATGATGGTGGAGAGGAGACTGTTCAAGAGCGTCTTGCTCTCTGTCTTCTCCCCTCCATCCTCGGCTCCCTCCTGCTGCTGCTCGCCCCCGTCGTTCTGGAGTGAGGTTGGACTGAGATCTGGCGCCATGGCTTCGTCTGAAAATCCAGTCGCCGGAACTGGATGACCATGTTTATATACAGAAGCGGAAGAAAAGGAAGGGACAAGCGTCCTCGTCTGGAGCGTCGGTCGGAACTGAGAGAAGCCCTCGCTTTGTTACACGTTCTTCGGAGCGATTTGTCACTTTCTGGAACAATGGGGAACCGACACGTGGTTCCTCGGCCGACGTGTCGTGCGTGACTAGCGTCGATTTCCGCGATAAGTCGGTGGTAATGCTACTCGTCTATCCATAGTCAGTTCTGGCACGATGCCGGGGTCATAAAATATAATACCAATAAAGATAAATCGATCGATGGAAAAATAAATTTACCAATTTTATTTCGATCATCAAGTCAACGGTACTGTGAAGAAATCCATGAAGATATCTAGAACATAATGTTTGATTATTTGGGATGTATAATTCTTGAAGATAATTTAAAATGCTGCGTTTTTATTTGGTTACTCATTGTGGAGGAGGGATTATTGACTCAATCACACTAAAAACTTTCACGGCTATTATCACATTAAGAATGTGTATTCATCCTAGAGTTCCTAGACAGAGAAAGTGAAGCAAGGTTAGATTCAATTCCCTTAGTAGCGGCTATTCTTGATTCAATTGTAAGTGGCACTCTTGATTCAATTCCACCAAATCCGAAAATAGTTCCATAGAAGCTTGCATTTGAGTCATTCTCGTTATATATGATACAACTGAAAGTTTGGGATATTAATATCATACGACAATTTCCTTGAAAATCGATATGTCAAACTAAAATGGGATCTTATTGATATAATTCCGAAACATAATTCTTTTGACTAGTCCTTATGCTTTAACGCTCTTCGAATGAGGGATAGAAAAGTGAGCATTGTAAAACAAAGATGAAAATAAATACAGACGAGCAGTAGAAAGTGTAACTTGAATATATATATATATATATATATATTAACATAGAAGTAACGAAATAGTCATTACAAGAGTAAACAAAAAGAAAAGGTTAAGCGAATCCCAAATATAAAAAGAAGAAAATAATGAAAAGAGGGCTTGAGTGAGCAACAAATGTCCATCCATAATTTATTTTCAAAAATTATAAGAAAGATATTGACTATTTAGAATCATTTATTTCGCGAAAAATAAATAATTCGTAAGACATCTTTCTAAAACAAATCACTTAATAATTAGCTAGTGAAAAATATTTTCATTATTAATGATAATTTGTATTTTAATATTTTTAGAAAATGAAAATATATTTATTCATTTTTTTAAGTGATATACACAATGATTTTTTAAGAAAATATTTTCCAAATCATTCGTTTCCGCAAAACAAACGGAAATTTAAAGAGAATGGAAAATCTAAAAATGGTCGAAGGCAACGGCATAATACAATTCGTACAACCAATCTCACATGATGGAATAAGGCTTGGCTGTTTCTGTTGATGCATAGAGAGAAGCAAAATAAGACAGGTAGAGACTTCACAAGCTCAAACTCTGCAGAATCATTATGCCAATCCTCCCAACACAAAAGAAGATCTGACTTTGTTACTGTTCTCTTCCACTTGAAATGGATGCAAAACTACAGACTACAAACCTTCCATTTCAAGGGTTTGCCGGCATTACCGAGCAACTAATTTCAAACTCAAAGTGAGCCATCTCAATATGGGAAAAGAAGAGAACCTGCCTCCTAAACCGATGCTGCACAGGTTGAATCCATCGATAGAAGATCTTAAAGTATCATTTGAGCTGCAGGGTGACGACCACAGGCGATGCTATGGGTTTTTTCGAGCTCTACCATATATGACCTCCTCCTGCTCGGCCTTCTTTTGTGCCTCTTTCCTCTCCTTCCGTTTCGCATCCCTTACGGCCGTGTCAGCATGGACTTTCTCCATTATTTGGGTAAAACCAGGTACGGTCCTTTCTAGTTTGCTATACACTCTAGAGCTCAAGTTGAGGAAAATCCTAAACATTCGCTGAGACAACAATGAACAAAGGTCAGGAGACCATTATGCATAAATAGCTTTTCACTGTTCTCATAAAGAAAAGAAAAGAATAATATGTCACCGTCCTTTCACCAAAAATCCAATAAAGAGCTGATGCTCTGCAGTGAAGCTATAACGTGCCACAAATTAAACTGACTAACAACTGCTGATGCGTACATAAGGTCATACTTTCTAAACGTCAAAGAACTTAATGAAACCAACACAAAAAGCAAACTAAAAGCATAGCATGAGAGCTTTCATCAAAGATGCATGGGATTTTAGCTCAATAGCAGTAGAGGGGAGATGAGAGCTAGATTACACATTAAGAAATCCACCCGGAACCAGGAAAAATTAATCAAAGGTAATTTTTTTTCCCTTCTTCGGAATGGGCCAAGCAAGGGTTGAAATAGGGAAATTTTCAGTAATCCATTCTCTTCGTTGCCCTTTCTTTATGTCAGTGGCCAGTCAGGATTGTAAGAGGCAGAAATCTGTGAAATAAAATTCTCAACTGTCGATAGGGTAGCCATTACCAACTGGGCCCAAGGTTAATCTTCTACTTACGGGTTTCAGTATAAGAATAGTCTAATTAAAATAGTCATCAGGGAAGAATGGGAGATGACTTATCGAAAAAGTCTCCGCACTAATAACTATTTGCAGTTACGCTTCTTTCTCTCAATATTATTATGGTGGAAGGCAAGTTTAGCCCTTTTGATTTTTATTAACTTGAGTGGTAAAAGACAAGCTGAATAACAAATAGAGGCAAAGAAAAAAGAGCAATACTATGTCGCACCTTAACGTCCTTGTTCCAAAGCTGGATGTACGGAGGACCTGTATGGTAAGTACCAAGGGGTAGACGGTACCATTCTCCACCATATGTTATCTGATCCATTGCTTGTTCAATGCTTAAAACTTCCCAAGGCCTTAAACCAGGTATTACTTTAGCCAATTGGATCCTGCATCATTAATAAGTACACCCACATGGTCAGGCATTGGTTATTTGCTTCAAATGTTTGGTGGCTAAAAGGACTAGCCAGAAGAAATATACTTCTTTCTGGAGTACCTGAGATCTTTTGGGATGTACTTGTTCGGCATGTGGTCAGCTTCTAAAATGGTTGTGAGTTCTGAACCACTAGCCCAAAGAAATAGGCAATGACTTGGAATTTTCAGTCCAGGCCAAATACCATCATTAGCTTCGAGCACCGCTTGATCGCGTCTCCTGCTTTCTATAGCTTCTTGCTGGAGCTGCTTGTAAGTTTTCTTCTCTTGCCCTTTGAGAGGTACCCAAGGAGGTATTCCTTTCTGGAGTTTGTGAAGGAATGCAGTGGCCGCAGCACCTAGTCTTACTGAAAGCCCATAATAACAAGTAAAAAGATATCTCATTCACAGTGGCATAAGAAGTAAACAAAAAGCAGTTATAATTTTTCCCCAGGAAAAGAGTAGCTATGGTGAACAGTAGTATTCTTCTACCAACCTGAACATGCTCTTCCAATCAATTTCGATGGCCAGAACTGACAACATCAATACACAAGTGGCAGAGATAAGATCTAATCAAACCAGTCCCCCAAACATGGCACTTCCATGCCTTTACAAATATTAGCATGCATATGAAGAATGCTTTACAGAGTAGACTACGCTTGCTGTGACTGACTATACTTTCCTGCACAAGACATTCGAATTTGTAGCGTAAAATTGACAAAACAATATGCCTACCTTCCCATGTGGCAATGGCAGGTTCCAGTCCATAAATCATATGAATTGGAGCCCATTCATCCAAGTCCTCACCCCAAAAGAACGTGTCCTTGTCAATTATTCCAGCACCCCAAGCTGTTTTAAGTTGTATCAGCTCCATCGGTCCCCGAGTTCGACCCAATCGATCCTTATAGTAGAAGCCACCACTCCTCATGATAACTGTCATACCAACAGCCAATCTATGAGAACATAATCAGATAAACAAATAAAGATCCACCATCTACCCCATAACAATCTGTTAATGCTTTTCATTAAAATTGGCGTGCATACTTGCAATTACCTTATCATGCCAACAACCAATCTATGAGAACACATTCAGATAAACAAATAAAGATCCACCATCTTCCCCGTAACAATCTGTTAATGCTTTTAATTAAAATTGGCAGGCACACTTGCAATTACCCCACACAAAACGCAGTCTGTTGATTAAACCACAAATACTATGGCAATCAAAACATGGATACATTGGTTAAACCCCACACGAAATGCACATTTTGAGCAAACAAGCCTACATATTCTCATTCGAATGTACCAAACAGCATTAGCAGGAATTAAGAAACACAGAATACAGAGATTACGCATTCATCAAACTAACTGAAAATCAAATTAACCGAAAATAAATCTTCCTCTATATCACAAGGACAGATATTTCTTACACCGGAAATTCTACAAACACGTCCTGTACAACAACACAAGCAACCAAAAATTCCGATCTTGATGATGATCAAACAATCATTCAATCTCAACACGACATCAATGTCCAACGAAACTTACAATCATAGTACCGCCGCTCGAGCCGCTTATACCCGATAGCCTGCGCAACATCGATGGGCCGCCCGGGTGGGTACGGCCGCTGCCTGAACCCCCAGAGCCCGAAGAAGAACTGCCGCGCGAAATCCCAGAACTTGTCATCACTCTCTTCCCTCGTCTTGATCGCCTTCCGCGGCATCGGGCGGCCGTCGAGCCCCGGCACGTGCGGGACCCCGCGCCACAGCTTCTTGTCCTCGCTTCTGTACGGCTCGTCGTTCTCCTGGAGCTCCAGCTCGTTGAACTTATCCGCGACCTCCTCGGCCCGCTGCATGAACTGCACGACGGGGCTGGACCGGAAATCCTGCCACCACTTCTCGTTCTCCCGCACCTCTTCCTCGGTCGGGTTCTCCTTGGCGTCGAACACCGGGTCCTCGTTCAGGATCTTCTCGACCTCGGGGGTGTGCCGGTAGTCGGGCAGGTTCTCGCATTCCCAGAAGTACCGGTCCATCGCCTGGGTGTAGATGCCGTCCTCCTTGCCGTCGGGCTTGGGCTCGGCGTCGGGCTTCGGGGGTCCGAGGCTCGAGCTCAGGGAGGCGAAGTTGGGGGCGGCCCGGGAGGCGGCGGAGAGCGGCCGGGCGGCGGCGGCGAGGTTCGGGAGAGGGAGTGGGTTGGTGGGTCTGGCGAACCAGTTGTCGAAGAAGCTGAAGTTGAGCGACGCCATTGGAGGAGGAGGAAGGAGAAGAGGGAGAATTGCAGAGGAAATTGCAGATAAAATGCCCGAGGCAAGGGGAAGCGAAAGGGTCGAAAGGCGTGGTGCTGATGGGCCCAGTTGGGTTCGGGATTTGGGCCTTGGGCCCATGGCCCAATAGGCCCGTGACCCGATTAAGTTCTCTCTCTAGTCTGCCAAAGTCTTGTACATTTTTGTAGACGGAGCTTTGCGAACAACTGGGCCTAGGAGGGCCCAAAGAAACCTAATTAAAGTGAACTCCCCATATTGTATTTCGCCTTGGTTGTGTATATAACGATACGTTTTGGAGATGACAAATCTTGTTTCATTTGGAGAGCTTTTGTAGATTTCATAACATTTGGAACGGTCGGGAAAGCATACGTGAAAGCACGAAACCCAAATGAAGCTGGTTTGTGAGGCAACGGACATTCGACTAGTAACAGGTGAGACATCTATCTCGGTTGAATGGGTAAATCAATCGCTTATGATCTATCACTTACAGAAAGAAAAAAAAAATAATAAAGGAAAAAAAATGTTATTGACTAGTTTGTGAGGTCATGTCCTTTTTTGATACTAATATGGTCACTTCATATTCTTATTTAAAATAGTATTCATTTTAAGTCTTTATTTGAGAAAATGAAAATACTTTAGATTCTTGTTTGAAACAAAATTCACTTAAGATTCTTATTTGAAAAAATGAGGGCATTTTATGTTCTTATTTGAAATTTTTTATAAAAATAATTGACACGTGTGTAACTAAGTGTAGACAATCAAGAACCATCTCATCCTGACATGTTTTGTAACGCAGCATCTATAAAAAATAAATAAATGACCACAATAATATAGCTTCCTTTAGTAAATATTGAAAAGAACAATAACATTTGACATTCAAAATTATCCATATTACAAGTGATCACCCCTAAGTTATTGAATATCCTCGGCGGCACTTTCCGTAGTCCCGAACGATAAAGCTAACCTCCATTCTGTATTGCAACAAAAGCATATAGTTAAAGATTTTTTGCCTCCATATTTCCACGAACTCTATTTTTTCCTAGCTAATTTCGCATGATGTTATGAGATGACTATTGTATTTCATAAAATGAGTTGAGAATTAACGATTTGGAAAACATTTTTTTTAATAAATTAAGTATTGTTTAAGAAAGTGAATGAATGAAATATATATTATAATCATCAATGAAAATATATAGGTATAAATTGTTATTAGGGCTATACTATCGAAAATCTCAATCGGTGGTACACCTGCACTTTAAATTGATTTATATATATATATATTGTAAACTAAGTTTCATGTCACATAAATTTTCAAATTGATACACATGTATCACATTTATCCAAAACTAATTATTTTGTTACAAACAATTTCAAATTGCCAAAATATTTTATTTTGAAATTTGCTAAAATCCGCTAATTTTTCCCTAAAAGCTCCCTCAAGTTTCACGAATTTGCTAAATTCCCTAATTTTTTGTGATATGGAAATCAATTTTGGGTAAGTGTGGTATGAACTTACCGGTTTAGGATTTTTATAATGTGAAAATTAGTTTGGGGTTATGCGGCATGGATATATCACTTTGGAATTTTTTCTGAAATGAAAATTTGGAGTAAATGTGCTAAGTGCGTGCTAGTTGTGGTATTAATCTTTGTGATTGATAGTGAAATCCTGCACTAATTTTTATAAGCATAACGTCAAGTTTTAATAATGGATCATGACTATCACATTACTAAAACAAGTCTCAAAAGTACTTACAGCAGCCTGGGGAATGAGGTGGCTTGTCTCCACCCGCATTACCTACAAACACAAACAATCAATTATGTGAAGGGAATAACACGGTTTTTTTTTTTTTTTTTTTTACCCATTAGACCAGTTGCAGGGGCTACTATCTGATAAATGTGAACAATTGGTGTTACTATATTTAGCCTAATTATTCACCCATATTAACGTTTATTTATTCCTTATTTGTCTCTTTTATAAATGTCTCTCATACGAACCTACCAACCTTTATTTGTGAGTTACCAGTTCTTCTCTCATTAGGTTTCAAGTTAGTTTAAATATATCAAGTCTCATTTAAGTTACTTGTTAATGGTTATTTATTTCTTTTAAATTTACCAACTTTTCTATTGAATTAACAACTTATTATTTGTCTTGCTTACCAACCCGTTCCATTTACCAACTCTTTTTAGAAAGTACTAATGTTCATTAGTGTGGTTACAAACTTTTACCCAGTTAAGTTACCAAGTTTTGTGTCACCACCCCTTCTTTAAGTTAGTTACCAATGTTTGTAACTTTTTTTTTACCAACTTACTATAAGAAATTACCAACCTTTATTTGAGTGTTTCCCTATTCTCCAGTGGAGATGCCAACTGGTTTTGGATTACCAAGTATCATTTGATTGCTTGTGACCACCATTTATTACTATTTTGTTAATTTACTAGTTTTCTATTGAGTTACTACTTTTATTTGCCTTGTTTGTCAACCTTTTGAATTTGCTAATTCTTTTTAGAAATTGTCAATGTCTATTAGAGTGATTACCAACTTTTCTCCAATTAAATTATCAACTTGTTTGCGTCACCAATTTCTATTTGAGTAAGGTATTGATATTTTTGTGTTTTCTTGTAAATACCTACTTCTCTTATCTCATACCAAAAAAGTTTCTTTTATCTTTTGCCAATCCTTGTTTACCTTTCTTACCAATGACTTAAATTCAGTACCTATTATATAAGTTATCTACGTTTGTTTGGGTGACTTACTAAGTTTTCTCCAATTAAATTACCAATCAATTCTAGGTTATAATTGCTTACCAACATTTATTTGTTTTTTCTTAAATCTACTAATGTTTATATCGAGCTATTCTTTTTATTTGTCTTAATAATCAATTTTTAAAATTTGTAATTTCTAGAAATTACCAAGTTTACTGAGTGTGATTGACAACTTATCTCCAATCAAGTTACCAATTAGGATTGGTTTACCAACTCTAGAGTTAGTTACCAACTTAGAGTTAGTTACCAACTTTTTATTTTTAAATTATCAACTTCCCTTATTTCTAATAGAAAAATTTATTACCTTTTCACCAACATTTTTTCTTTACCTTTTTCTCGTAAATTCATATAAGAGTTGACAAATTTAAAGTGTAAGTAGAAAGGTGAACAAAAGTTGATAAAAGATAAGAAAAGTTGGTAAAGGAAAGAAAAATAAACTTGGTAAGTAATTCAAATGAGAGTTATTAACCCAAAATTAATCGGTATCTTCATCAGAGCAAAGTTGGTAAGTCACTTTAATTAAGGTTATTAATTTCTAAAAGAATTTGGTAAAATTAATGCATTATTAAGAAATGCAAGTAGAGGTTTGTAAATAAATAGAAAAGTTGGCAAAAAAGAATGTTGGTAAGTAACTTAAATGTGAGTTGATAATCCAATATTTGGTGGTAATTTAATAGGACAATAATTGGTGAATCATGCTAGTTTACATTGGTAATCTTTAAAAAAGCTAATAAATGTAAGAGGTTGCTAACCAAGTCAACTAAAAGTTGGTAACTCAATAAAAAATTTGATATCTACAAAAAGAAAACAATTAAAATATTGGTAGTAATTCAAACGAGAGTTTATGGCAAAACATTTAATTGTCAATACAATTTGACAAAATTTGATGAATCACTCTAATTTAGATTAATAATTTCACATAAGAGTTAGTAATTCAAAATGTTGTTAAGTTATGCAAATAAAAGTTGGTGAGTAGTAAAAAACTAATAATATAAACAGAACAAGAGAAAGTTGGAAACTTCATAAATATTTTGGTAAGTTACCAACGGGTTATTTTTCTGCCAACTGTTTTTTCACATTTACCAACACTTAATAAATTTACCAGAAAAAAAAAAAATCGTTTTTTTAACCAAACAATAGAATTCTGCTTTTCCTGGAAGTTCTCTTTCAAAGACTCATTATAATATTTAAAATCCTTTATATCTTCTGCAACATTCGTCAACCATTCGCAGAGAGAAGCGTCAAAAGGAATTTGCAACTCTCGGTGACCTTTCTAATCTAAAGGGTCATTCCCTCAAAAAATACCCTGATATTAATCATAATAAAGAATTCAAGACTTCAAAAACAAAATCCAGAATTTCAGTTCCACGTGTTTTTTTGGATCTATGCCCTGTTTTCCTGAACAGAAATGTTTGAGGGAGTCGCATTATTCTCAACATACAATCGCAGTCGATGTTTTAATGACAGAAGATAAAGAAGGTACAGTTCGTTTCCATCTGTTTGTGGAAAACCACAATGAACCTATATCTGTCATTCGGATTTCCCTGTTAATGATGATTTTGCATGTTCCCGAATGTGAGCTTAAGTAGAAGAAAGAGGAAGCAGACTTACCACCACACCCAGGACTTAATCTTCTCGCAAGCAAGTGAAGGATCGCGATCGATAGAAACCAGCAGATTCTGATGCAGTAGGAGGAGGAAGAGGAGGAGGAAGGAGGAGGAGGCTTGCAAGCCATTTCCTTCATATTCTCGTTCGAATTTTTTGGTCTCCTCCTCTTGAGGCGTGAAGGGTTTTATATGATATGATGATGATGTTCTCTTCGAAAGTCAGACGTGTCTTGATCAAATTTGGCAGGCATTGACAAAATGGACAGAAGTGGTTGGTTTACTTTTAGGAAATAGCCGTGCTTAAGAAGTGAATCCCGTAAAGTCTTTGGCACAAATACTTGTTTTCTTGAGTTCAAACTTCAAATGAGACGTGCTGAAGCGTTATAATTATATGGACGCAAGGTTTGAAAGTTTCCAGGGAAAGAGGCTGATGTCACTTTTTCTGTCACTCTCTTCTTCATCCTGCTGGTTCTTCCTCTTTTTGTTTGAATCAATAGGATGCAATACCGCAGCAATTGCCACGATAGCACCGATATCGACTGCTATCAATGAGGCTTTCATTCTCCCCGTGATTCTGGCTGGTAGTGGCACTGCTATACAATGGCTGCTGCTATTCAAAATCATGCTTGGCACATTAATCGTAGTTAATTTGAAGATGAAAAATTTGACAAGTAGGACTACGTTTCTCTTTAAACAAAACAAGCAGAATGAAGATCAGTTTTTGAAAATGAAATGTTGGTGAAATCAAAAGAAGTGAAGTTATGCAATGTCCAATGAAGTGACTCTACGTGCTCAGGGACGTGGCTCCGGTGTTCTTACATTGATCTCTTTAAACTTTAGTTTTTGCCAGACTCAATCAAATCCAAGCTAAAACCTTCCGATCAGTCCCCTTTCTTTCTCCTCCCTCTTCAACCGAGCAATGTGCCAATCACCACCGCACCACCTCTCTTCCCTTTCCCTTTTGCCCACAGCCTTCGTCGTTGCCGTACATTCAACCACCACCGTCTAGGAGATTTCCACCTTACTGCCCGCTGCAACCACCACCGTCGTTGACTGTAGGCGGGATTCACATCTCTCTCTGTCTCTCTCAACGAAGCTCGAGGTGGTGGCATTCTCACCACCTCAAGCTTGGTTTGTTGGGACAGAGGGTTTGGTTCGGGACCAACAGATCGATGTCCTATTTACCCAAGATGCTTAACTTTTAAAGAGATGATATGGTTTCTACTAAAGGATGTTCGAAAAAAGAACAATCTATTTGAGAATGATCGCGCATGGGATGATCCTTTCAAAAGATCATATTTATCCTCATAGCAAAAGGAGTACAAATATGCTTTATTTATGTCCATCGATGGAATGAATCATAATTCCTCAAGAAACAGGGTTTTTGGAACAATGCCCATGTAGAATCTAGAACATCAAGAAACATGACATAGGCTTATTTAATACCCTAGAGTCAGACACCTTTGGCACTGGACCTCGACAAGCTTCCGTGATTCAATGGTCTGCATTACAAATAAATTCGCTGTTAAAGATCTTTCACAGACATAATATTAGTGAACTGTGTCTGTCTCCTAGTTACTTTTTTTCACTTTCCTTAAAGATGTTATGCAATGAATTGAGTGGATTTCTAATTTATAAAATAAGGTAGTCCATTGTTCTAAAATGGGTTTTGAGAGTGCTTACGGCATCCTGGGGAGGGGGATGGATTGCTTCCACCCGAACCGCCTGCAAACATGGACAGTCGTAATGTGATAGATAAAATCAATCAAGATATACGAAGGAACGAAACTGAAATCGGTGCTTTTTAGGATCCGAATCTAGTGATATGAGTTCATGGAATGGATGATATATTAAGTACCTGCAAACAAGTCAACTTGCCTTTCTTTTCAGACAATTTAACCTTGATTAGGCGCAAGATTTGTATCTTCTTACTCTAATTGCATCTTAGATAGAGTTAAGTGAAGGTTTTGAGATTTTTCCATTATGGCTCCATTTGTTTTTGGGAAAATATAACATTTTAGAAAAATATTTTTCTAGAAGTTTTTTCCAGGAAAATGATAATATTTTTGGTATTTGGCTGAAATTTGAAAATGAAATAAAAAATATTTTCTAATGTTTGGTATGGAAAAACTAGTTTAATTTTTTAAAATAGACATACATTGTTCGAGGTCTAATTCCCTAAAAAATCTTTAACTTTAGGTCCAATCGCATTTTTACCCTGAACTTTTCTTGTCCCATAAAAAACCCAAACATTAGGTCTAGTCACACTTTTAACTTAATTTTTTGTCTTATAAAAAATCACCAACTTTTACATAAGTCCTAAATCTGCTCCCGTTAACCCTTAGTTCAAAATTTAAAACTCTCGAGTGCAAGCTATTTGAGTGTCCTGAGTCAAGTGCCTCGAGCGGAAGCTCTCTGACCATGAGAGATGAAAGACTCCTGACTATGAGAGATTGAAGATTGAGCACAAAATCAAAGATCTCCAAGCAAGATGAAAGGCAGACTCTCTAAAGAGTAAGAGCATTTGAAGAAAGCCAACATTAATTGCTAAAGTTTTTATCTAAATTTCAGATCCAATAAGAGGTTATTTGGGTTTACATGGAAGATCATCTACAAAAGACGTCTTCTTGGATATAAAATTTGGGAAAAGATTTGGAGCAATGATGTGGAATACCATGTTACTACCGGCAATTTTGGATGGAGGCTTGATGGAAACAAAGTTCAAAGTAGAATTGAGAGTGTACCTAAAATTGGTGGTTTTTATAAACAAAAAAAAAAAAGTGTATTGTAGAATTGGAACTTGACCAAAAGTTGGTGGGTTTTTTATATAATGAAAAAATCAAGGATAGAATTGAGAAAGGAGCTAAAGTTGAAGTTTTTTTTAAGGGTATTAGGTCCATTATTAGAGTGCTAACTGCTTGTGCATGGGCAACTGAGGAACTGGGTATTGGTGATGGAATCCCAGGTCCAGCTACAATGGGCCCCAACCTAGGCATCATAAATCAGGGCATGGACAATTGGGTCCAGTGCCTGGCCTTAACAGACTTGAGCGCGGGCACTAGGGTCTCAAGTTTGGCATCGATGGACCTATACATGACCTTGGTGGACCCGCACATGGCCTTTGTGGACTCGGGCCCAAGTACTAGTGCATCAAAGACGAGCATTATGGCTTTTGGCCTGACCTTAATGGACCTTGAGGGCCCCAACATGAGCACGGGGTCATGAACTTGGTCTTGATGGACCCAAGCTAGCTACCGAAGATTTGGGCCTAGATGCATGCATTTAGGAACCAACCTTTGGGTTTCCATGCACCGTAGAGTTTCATATCAAATGCTGATATTTAATCTTATTTCAAAAAGAAATTTCCCATTTTTTAAAGAGAAAATCATTTTCCTAAATTTAAGCATAAATTTTCCGTTGACTAGAAAAATATTATCTATTGACTCATTTTCCTAAGCGAACCAAATGCTGAATAATGTTTTCTTGGAAAATATATTCGCGCAATAAACGGAACTTACATTATGAAAGATGTCCTCTTATAAGTAGGGCATTCGTAATGTTTTATCCAATCATATATGGACATTATAAAAGGAAGAAAGTACATGCAATATACCTTTATTTGAGAAACTAGGCGATACTGAGGTTGCGGACACAGAAGTCAAAACGGTACATCTCTCTCTCTCTCTCTCTCTCTGAATCCTTAATAAGGAAGTTTATCTCCATCTATATTTATAAGCTACAGTCATTTTCAATGTTCAATATCCGATTTTTGTGTAAGCGTACCTCATTCGTTGGCTCTCCTACGGTCTACACAAGAATCAAATGACCTACGGGCGCGAAGTCGCGGGCCGGTCTTTTTGGGCTACAAGTGAAATAAATTATTTGTTTGACCTTGCACGAGGTCGTCATTTTCAGTGTTTACTATATCATCTCAAATGTGGTAAATAATCTGAGCGTTTTTTGACTATTTCATACGAAGAAGAAGAAGAAACTTCCATTTTTTTTAAGGGGGGCTTAAAGATGATTTATAGTTTGTGCTTATAAAAATAAAACCTAGGATTATACTGAGTTAGATTTGTATGTCGTATACGGTATGTTGGAAAGAAAATTTATGCCGATTGGACTAGATGATTGATAGCACTCCACTTCTTATATGCCAAGACACTTGATATAAGATAAATAAGTAAACTTTCTCGATGCAATTTCATATGCAAGTTTGTTTGAACGTATTGATATATCGTCTCGTGGGAAATTAAGTAAATTATAAAGAAAGGGATTGGAAAAGGGATATATAGGAGACTCCAACAAGGTGAGGCCAAAATGATATGCGGTTATACTGAATGATCTAGGTTTTGGTATTCTTAGGGTTAGTGAATAGTGAATAGAGAAAAGGACATGTTAAATAATTCATAAATTTAACTCAAGAAAACATTTAGACATGCCTCCAATCTTCTTAGTTGTTCAAGTAGGATAGATTGGATTCCTTTTGTTAAGTATAATACCATGTCAATTGAATATGTGGTTATAATTTATCTTTAATCCATTTAGTCTAATTCTACATGTGGGCTTAACTTTTAGATTAGATATTCCGATTACGTACATTTAGTTCCATGCCACCTAATAACTTAACTTTTAGGTTGGATAGTTTACACGATATCAGAGCTCTGGTTAAAAGTTTGAATCCTGACATTTTTCTCTCGAACTAATTGCATGTGGCTGGCTTACAAGAGTTGGCTCACTCAAAAAAGGGCCCATGGCCATTTCATAATAATTAAGCCAAGTCATGCGTGAGTAAGGGATTAGCTTACACACGCTTGATCCTTTAGCTCACTTTTTGGGATTAGCTTACACACCCTTGACCCTTTTAGCCCACTTGTTGGGATAAGGGTATTCTATCTCCAACGGTACTATCTCTCTCTCTCTCTCTCTCTCTCTCTCCTGCCTCTGCTTGCACCACGACTCCCGACAATCATCGTCAACAACAATAATTGAACAACTACCACCACCGATCACGATTCTAACCATGCCAGCGTTGCAACTCAATTGATAGAGACTCCCTCCCACGGAAGACCAAAAAGGCAATCACCCGTTGCAATGACGGAAGTCAATTTCTAGGACATTGTAGAATTTTCTCCACAAAGGTAATGTTTCAAATCTCGTTGTTGTTCACAAGGCCGTAGAAAGAGATGCAAGGCGCAATGCAGTTGGAGCTAGAGTTCGTTAAGAAGTTAAAGGCGGGCAAGGCGTAAGATTTCTTCGACATCTATGATGGTCATGATGGAGCATAACTGGTGGAGGCGTGCGTGAAGAATTTGCATCACCTGCTGCCGGAGGAAGATGGATAGGGTGACAACCAACATAGGCGATAAAGACAATGGGGTCGACAGTGGAAGTGGTGACGATAGAGAGGGAGGTCATGGTGGCGACAGTGAACTTCGTTGATGGCGATCGAATTTTGGACTAGACAGTGCACGGAGCAGGAGAGAGTGAGGATAGTGTTTTCCAAGAAAATATGTTAGCAAGTAATGTTGACAGCAACCGCGTATATCTCCATTTTTCTAGACTTTTCTATAACTAGTATCTACAATGGGTAGTTGTAGCTCGTGGTGTTCAAGGTTTGTTTATTGTTAGGTAAAAAGGGTGGTTGAAAATAAGTTGAAAAGTAGGTGAAGCTTGTAATTTTAGAATAGGCCAAGTTGGACTCTTCTAGTGCACTAGTCTTGTACTTGGTTGGTGGGGAGCTTCCTATAAATAGGCAACCGCCCATTATTGACTTGAGTGTGCATAAGTGATAGAGTGTGCAGTTGGTGTGGGTGACGCGAGAGAGTGCATTGTATTTGCGTGTGTGGTGTTGGTGAAGAGAGTATCTTAAGTATGTAACGAGTATAGAGTTGTCTCTTTTTTGTAATAACAGTGTTTATTATATAATTAGTGTTTACTATTTTGTTCATCAAGTGGTATCGAGCAAAGGAGGAGAGCATGCCAAAGTTCTACTAGTGCACAATCCGAGATTGTGAAGCCGGTTGGTCCGAGACCAGGCTTACTTGGTATAGTGTTGGGTATTACAACCAAGTCACAATGACGGATGTCTCGAGTTCGATGAACAGCGTTAAGAAGTTCAAAAATTTGAGCACTCACATATAGTATTACTTGTTGGATCAAGATCTACAGATATTGTTGGCACTAACAACACCGCACCACCCACAAATGATAGCAATTTAAGAAAGTGGAGCATCAAATCGGGTAAAACTCTATACATTCTTGTTGTAATTATTGAATATGAATTATTGCAGCCCATAAAGAGCACGAAGACCCTAAAGGAGGCTTGGGATAACTTGGTGGTACTATTCACGAGGATGAATGATGCCAAGTTACAACTATTAGAAAACGAGCTCCTCTCAATCTCGCAGCAAAGCATGATAATAAGTCAATACTTCTCTAAAGTTAAATTTATTTGTGAAAAAATTTCAAAATTAGATCCTTAGAATGCCATATTTGAGACAAGAATGAGAAAAATTATTATTCATAGGTTACAACTGAAGTATAACGATATAGTTACAGCCACCCGTGGATGGGCAAATGAGCCAACTTTGATCGAGTTGAAGAATATATTGGTCAACCAAGAGATAACAGACTAAGTAGCACCGACATTGACACGTGATACGCGACATGACACGATACGACACGTCGTTTATAAAAAAAATAGAGAATTCCGACACGTTGGGACACGTTGCATATTAAATATATATTTTTATATATACATAATAAATTATCATTTTTATGATTATTTGAATCAAATTAATTTAATTCAAATTTATAAATAAATAAATAATTTTAAAAATAGAGAAACTAAAAACATTAACTCATCATTTATTAATATCATTCATTGTTTCAATTTGACACATTCAACTCTATTTTATAATTCATACAACTTGGAGAAAAAACAATCGATCCACATTATGGACTAGTATGTTAGATATGTTGGAAGAGGATAAGAAAAACTTAATGAGTGAATTATGTATCACGGAAAGTGAGAGTTAGAAAAGAAGAGAAGATTATGTTTTTCTTCTTTCTCTATTCATTATTTCTATTATTGTGTTTTATTTTCTTTCTCTACTCATTATTTCTATTATTTTTCTATTTTTTTACATATATATTTTAACTTATCATTTATTGAAATTTTTTAAAGTTGACCTCACTATTGGAATCACATGTCGGAAACTCGTATATCAAAATTCCAACTCGAGTGTCAGAGAGTGTTGGGAAAGTTGACCAGGTGTCAAATTTTCCGACACGTATTTATCGAGTGCAGAGAGTGTTCGAGAGTATTGGACACGTGTCGAAGTGTCCGACATGACATGAAGGCTCTTAAAGAGTGTCGGTGCTTCATAGACTACAAATAGACAAATTGTCTAAGGTCTTAGTTAAGGAGGATGAAAGTACCATCTTTAGTAATAAAAGAGGGTCTAAAGGCCAAAGTAGAAATGGTTCAGTCATTTGAGATGGCAAATATAGAAAAATACATGGAGAACGGTAAAAATGACTAGAAGGAATGGAACCTCAACTAGGGGAGTTTGTTGAGTTGCAACAAGGACAGTAATGAAGATAAGAAGAATAAAAGGTGTAGTGGACGATGTTATACTTGTGGCAAAAAATGTCGCTTTGCCAATGATTATTGATTCAAAAGAGTTGAAGGAAATATCACAACATCTAAGGAGAATGATAACGAGGAGGAGTGGGATTTCCAAGCATCTCTTGTAATGGAGGAACAAGAAGAGCTTCCAATCTCCTCCATCACCGGGTTAGAAGATGCAATGGCTCTCATCATGATAAGTGATAAATTGATCAATTATGATAGTGATTGGATAGTTGATTTGGGGTGTTCAAATCACATGACGAGAGATTAAAGGCAAGCTATCAAACATGTCTAAGTAAACCAATGGATGAGTAGTAGTCACTTCAAAGAACTCAAGGTTGCTGATTACTCAAGGCGGCCAAATGGTGATAACACCCCATTTGAGTTCACATCAGGTTGAACTGAAAAATGTGTATCATTTGCTGAGAATGAAGAAAAATCTATTGTCCTTGTCACAACTCACTGGCTCAGGCAATTATGTGGTGTTCGGTTCAAGAGACGTCAAGGTGTATTGCGTTTGAAACAAACTAATACACCAATTATGAAGCGGCATCATCTAGAGTTTGTCTACATGATGTTAGCTCATATGGCATACGTGGACGAAATAATGATATGCTTGATTTGTGGCATGCAAGGCTTGGGCACCTAGCCATCATAAGTTAAAGGTGATGACGAAGAAAGGAATGCTAAAAGGTCTCCTCCACTTGGAAGTCCAAGAAGACATAGCATGTGCCGGATGCTAGTACAAGAAGGCACGTCAGCTTCCACTTGAGGAGTCCACATTCAGAGCTAAGATGTCTCTCAAGCTCAATCCACTTAGATGTATTTGGACTAGTGAAGCAACCATCGGTCGAAGGATCAAAGTACATGATAACATCCATCAATGACTTTTCTAAGTATGTTTGGATTGACTTTATTAAAGAAAAATGTGGGGCATTAAATAAATTTAAGGAGTTCAAAGCAAAGTAGAGAATGAAGTAAGCAAAAAAAAAAAAAAAAAAACTTTGCCTCCATATAGATAATGGGGGAGAATATACATTAGATGAATTTACAAAGTATCTTCGAGATTGGAAGATACATCAACAATTTACTTGCCCAAATAAGCCATAACAAAATAGAGTTGCCAAAAGAAAGAATCAACATTTGGCGAAAACTTGTAGGAGCATGTTGCATGCAAAGAATGTTCCACCAAGTTTTCAGGTCGTATGAAGACAACAACTCACGTGATCAATGGGCTATGTCAAGCAAGGCTTGGCTTTATGTCGCCATATGAGAAGTCGTGGAATCGCAAGCCCACGGTAAGCCACTTTAGAGTATTTGAATGTATATGCTATGCATTCATATTGGGCCATCTACATAGCAAGTTCGAAAAAAAAGGCAGCTCGTTGCATATTTGTAGGCTACAATGATCAAAGGAAAGGATAGAGGTATTGTGATCCTACAATTGGGAGGTGTTACACTAATTCGACAAACTATCATCTTGGTGGTCATCACAATCTAATTCGAAACAAGTCGAAGAAAAAGGAAATGACAAGCTTTTTAAGGGCCACCGATTGAAGAAGGAAATGATCTTGTAGGTAGAAGAGAAGAAATCATAGTGCAATCACCAGAAATATCGAGGAGTATGTGGCGAGCTAGTGTACATCTAAGAATGATAGAAGAGCTCCAACCAAGTCCAATGAAAGAACCTAAAGAGTAGGTTTCTCAATTTAGGAGATCAACAAAACGAAGAAGATCAAATCCCAAACATGCAAATGCAACATTGACCGAAGATGTCAAAGTAGTTGAGCCGTCTACATACAAAGAAGCCTCACAAAGCGTGGAATGGAGGAAGGCCATGAAGGAAAAGATCCAAGCACTAAGAAAGAACAAGACATGGGATCTAGTGCCAAGACCTAAAGAGGTACATCCATTGTCTCCATTTCCATCATCTCTAGGTGTTCCCACCCCCCCCCCCTACATACAAAGAAGCCTCAGCGTGGAACGGAGGAAGGCCATGAAAGAAAAGATCCAAGCACTAAAAAAGAACAAGACATGGGATCTAGTGCCAAGACCTAAAGAGGTACATCCATTGTCTCCATTTCCATCATCCTACAATTGGGAGGTGTTACACTAATTCGACAAACTATCATCTTGGTTGTCATCACAATCTAATTCGAAACAAGTCGAAGAAAAAGGAAATGACAAGCTTTTTAAGGGCCACCAATTGAAGAAGGAAATGATCTTGTAAGTAGAAGAGAAGAAATCATAGTGCAATCACCGGAAAAATCGAGGAGTATGTGGCGAGCTAGTGTACATCCAAGAATGATAGAAGAGCTCCAACCAAGTCCAATGAAAGAACCTAAAGAGTAGGAATCTCAATTTAGGAGATCAACAAAACGAAGAAGATCAAATCCCAAATATGCAAATGCAACATTGATCGAAGATGTCAAAGTAGTCGAGCTGTCTACATACAAAGAAGCCTCACAAAGCGTGGAATGGAGGAAGGCCATGAAGGAAAAGATCCAAGCACTAAGAAAGAACAAGACATGGGATCTAGTGCCAAGACCTAAAGAGGTACATCCATTGTCTCCATTTCCATCATCTCTAGGTGTTCCCCCCCAAGATAGGTTTTGCATTTCAGGTAGGATTGGGCCCATTACATGCCCTTTTGCACATTGCCCGACCTTATCTGCCAACTCAACTTTAGGTCCACCATTTTCTCCTGCTTTTCTTGCCTTTTGGGCTTTGTATAAGTATTTCAAGATTTGGACGATAATGCCACCTTTGGTTTCACAACAAGAAATCCTCATTCCACGAATTAGTTTTTGATTTTTTTTTTGTCAATTGTTTGGAATGCAAAAAACTTTGATCTTAGCGGGAAAGTAATTCTTATCCGCGGCGGTGAACAATAACCAGTGGCCGACAGCGAAGTTCAAGGATTGACGGCCAATGATAGGCGACAAGCAACCAATGATGGAGTTTGACAACTAGCAACAAGTTCAACCGCCAACGACTGACAGCAGAGTCCGTCGATGTTGGTGCGAAGGCCGAAAGTTGGCGAGTGGCCGTTGGTGGTGTGATTGGGTTTTTGGTAGTTTCATGGTTATAAAAATATGGAATGAAATCTCAATTTTAACTATAGTCAGAAATTCTATTTCATGTGGAATCTTAAACCGTGTTCGGATTTATCTCCAGAAATCCTGTTCCTTGAGCAATCCAATTCCGCAACTAACCAAACTGAGGCAAAAAAAAAATGGTTCGTAATCAAAGAAAAATCTTCAAAGAAAAGTAATTTCTTAATCAATCTTGATGATAGAAGATGACTGTGATTGCAAAGGCTGTTGGTGTTTTCTAGCGTCCCCACCATATACTCATTGGAGCCAAGTTCATGATCCCGATATGTCCCTGGGACCTTAGCTTTAAAGTAGACCAATAATTTGGAAAGTAAGATTGTCCAATCATTTCACTATATAATTACTTTTATAGTAAAGTTCCGTGTGTGTGTGTGTGTGTTTGTTTTTTTTTTTTTATATAAGTAGCCGAGTGTTTCAATAGTTCTAATTAAGTAAGTCGAGTATAGTAATCTTTCAAAATATGAAAAAAAACTCATCAAGGTTCCTAAAGAATATTCGTTATGCCACATACATAAAGATACCTAATTTGGTAATGAAAATTTGTTAATCTGAATTTCACAAAATATGACAGTTGAGAAGCGGTGCCACTAATATTAGGGATTCTTGCTAAAACTCGTGTATGAAGTGATTTGATGAATTTACATCGAATGTTTAAATATGTGAGACTCATGCACTGTAAGATTAACTCTTGAACATGATCTCGCAGAGTCACTTAATAGAAAAGCTGATGTTCAAACATGCAGTCACTTTTGATTAGAAGAGAAAAATTGACACAAAGTGCTGGAGTGAAGTCAGTCACGGAGCTTGTCCCCAAAAAAATAAAAATAAAAGTCAGTCACGGAGAAAAAGACCATAAAGTAGATCGCACTAACACTAGGGATTCGTGATTTGAGTTGAGGGCAATGGTTTCTTTTCAAAGAGTACCTCTTTTTCCTCCTCCTTCAGGTCCAGCTAGGCTTGCCAAATCCTGCATAATCTTTGCCGACAAGGTGGCTAGTCGAGTGATTCAGGGCTTACTTTGTAAATCGAGGGTCATACATTCGATTCTCTAATTTATTCTCAATTTTAGGAAATCCTAATTAATCCGCAAAAGATGAACCCGTCTCAGGGTACAAAAACAGGCTCATCTAAATGGGCAGCCGGTGCTTCGTCGACACTCTAATCCGAACAAGTCCTTTTTTCTCATTTTAAAAGGGTGAGAATAATCTTTGAACCAGAAGAAAAAAGAGATGAGTAAAAAAAAAAAAACCAACAGAACTTACCCATATAAATAATACTGCATTAAAGCCCCAGAGAGAGAGAGAGAGAGAGAGAGAGAGAGAGAGAGATGGGCAATGGCAGCTTCTCTCGCCGCTCTCAACTCGCCGTGACGAACCTGGTGCTCGTGCTGCTGCTGCTGCTGCTGCTCGTATCTCCATCGCAGTCGGAGGATCAACGAGTCAAGCTCAGCCTCTACTACGAGGCCCTCTGCCCCTACTGCGCCAACTTCATCGTCAACTCGCTGTCCAAGGTGTTCGACACCGGGCTCATCTCCATCGTCGACCTCAGGCTCGTCCCTTGGGGCAACGGCTGGGTCTCGCCCGACGGCTCCCTGTCTTGCCAGGTCTGGCTACTTCCCCTCCGCTTTGCTTCATCCCCTCCTGCCCTGCCTTCGACATTTCTCTCCGTTGTTTTCTTGCTAACGTCCTTCGATTTATCTTGAAAAGCTGCAACCTGTTCCGATCATTACTCGATCTGGGGTCCTCACATCTACTGATGTACATGTAATTAATAGATGCTATCCTTCCATTAATTACGTATTAAACAATATGATGAGTTGATAACAAAAAAGAAGAAAAAAATTGACATGTAGTTTGATTAAGTGGGTAACTTTTCTTGATATGTTGACAAATGCGGAGTTATAAAGTTTACTCGAACACACAACGAATACTAATCCTTATCAATTAGTAAATAATTGTTGTTTGCATAACTCGGATACAAGCTTGGTTTCATTTTATATGCTCTTTATATATGTAAGTTTCAGTTCGATACAACTATCAAATGAGTTACAAGTGCCCATGCGTTAAGAAATTGAAGTTGGTGTGGCCAAAAAAAAAAAAATTTATTTAGGAAAAGAAGTCAATAAAATCCTAAATTATACTCATTGTGATACACTTACCCTCATTTTTTTCCTATGACACCGAAAATATCAAACTTATAATCATGCGACACATTTATCCTTTGTCAAGGTTTTGTCAATAAGCACCATAAAAAATATAACTACATAAATGTCTAAAGAGGAAACGGTGTTGGCATTAAAAATGACGATATTCCTTGTTGGAGGGTAAATGTGTTAAATGTTGAGTTTTTTATATCATATGAAATTTATGGTAAATATGTTTGGGTTGGCATAGTCTAGGATTTTTGATGAAAAAAGGTCAAGATAAATATATCACTTTCTGCATAATTTAGAATTTTTTATGATTTTTCACTTTTTGTTCAGATACTATCTATTTTGAATAATTTGTACCTACGAGGACGTGAATACTTCAAAACTTAGCAACAGCGGACGGTGGCTCCATAAATTTCACTATAAAAACTTCCCTAATTTCCATAATTCAACTTTATTCTAATTTTTTATACTCTTTTATGGTGACTTTTCATAAAAAAATTGAATAAAGTTGGTACGGTGGGGCGAGGGCAATAAATGGTGTCAGAGGTTCTGCCCCCAACGGTCCGCTGCACAATCCACGTGATGATTGCTTCCAATCTTTGGAGGTATTTTAAAAAGAGAAATTATTTAGTGAAATTTTAGTAATTTTGGAGTTTAAATTGTCACACTTAGCAATATAACACGCGATACTCACGTGTACCTCGTCATTTTCAATAACTGCACATTTAATTTAATACATGCTAGAAGAAATGCACATGTCACACTTGTGCTAGAGAATAATAAAATATACCAATTAAATTTCCCTCGCAAAAATATTTTGCCAGGAAAATAGAAAATGATTTAGTGGAGACAAGTAAAATGACATGTTTATCCCTCTATAAATACTCTTTCGATTAGCTTCGACATTCACTATAAGGGCAAATTGCGGAATGTGTTTAGTGAGAACATGGCTATTTTGGTCATTTGAAGGATATTCCACTGAATTTTGAAGTTGACTTTATATATAATATACGATAGACACTATACTTATTAATCTCTTTAAAATGTCATGCCTTTCACATCAATCTTGCCGATATACCAATTTTTAAATTTTTATAATCGAACTTTTTTTCACTTGTTTCTTTTTGGTACATCATATTTCTCGTTTCTTGTTCTTTTTTTTTTTTTTTTTGTAATATTTCACAGTGTTATGTGAGCAACATTCATGAGATTTTTCATTAATTCTTACAAGAGCAATTTAAAAGGTCTATCATAGTATGATAAAACCTATAGTTTAAAATGTAAAAAAAGGGGCTATTTGACACTTCAATTTTGAATCTAGCATGTTTAATTGGATGAAGATAATATCATTTTCTTTTTCATCTGTAATCTTTTCCCTTCAATTTTTTTTTCTCCATCTGAATATTGTGCAAAATTTGCAGCATGGACCAGATGAGTGCCTACTGAATGCTATTGAAGCTTGTGCCATCACCATCTATCCGGACGTGGTGAGATGTAGAACTACATTAATATACTGGCATATGCATTCATATTTATTAATTAGTTTGTAAATATAAATAGAATGTAGCCAACCATGCTCATAAAAGTAATATCAGCTTCTTTGAGAATTCTATCAAATAGATATATGAATCTAGAATTGTAGTCTCCAAATTGTCAAGCAGTAAGATTTGGAAATGCATAAAATTAATTTATTATCACCAAATTTCCATAAAGAACCGTATTGCATGATTTATAGTAGTTTCTTGACCAATGAAATAGTTGAGTTGAAATTCATAACATGATTAAGATATTATTACCCAAAATATATATTTTTAGAAAAATAATTATCATGTGAAGATGAAAAACAAGAAGTTTACATACCTATTTATCTCTCATCAGACTATTTACATATAGTATTTCATTGTTAGATATTGTGAAACTACATATAGATTGTCGCGTCCTAAAAAATGTTAGAAATGGTGTTATTTAATGAGTAAGATTTAGTATATCCTGGCTCAATAGAATTGGTGGATTCAGCGATGAATCAATGTTGCTGCTCGATCCAATGGTCCGTCGATTCGCACATAAATGAATCAATGTTGCTGCTCGATCCAATGGTCCATCGATTCGCACACTGGATTTATGGATGTGACTTAGAGTTTGAATTGAATTGAAATGTCCATGGCGACATGATGTGTATAAATGATAAGAATAGCGCAATGCACATGTTATATGACACATTGACTTTCACAATCTTTGTAGAACCGGCATTTCAGGTTCATCAATTGCGTGGAGCAATTGACCCTGCAGGGTAGGCACGGCGAATGGAGAAATTGCTTGGGCGCGACGGGCGTCGGCAATGCTCCGGTGGATTGTTATAATGGAGGCTTTGGAAATAAGGTGATTTTGCTTGGTTCTAATTATAATTCACGCAAAAAATTCTTCATTTTTTTATCCCTCCTATATCTTTGACATGGCAATCCGAAATTAAAAAAAAGAAAATTTCAAAAAAAATTTGCTCTCCGTGGCAGCTTGAGCGGAGGAACGCCGACGAAACTGGTCGTCTCAACCCGCCGCACAGATTCGTCCCGTGGGTGCTTGTTAACAATCAACCACTTCAGGAGGTTAGTTAAATTGTAAATTCCGTCATCGTCGTTGTCACGATCGTCACTTTCTCTATCGGACATAGATTATATATATGTATCTCTCTCTGTCTCAGGAGTTCCCGAATTTCATGAGCCATGTATGCAAGGCCTACAAAGGCGATCATATTCCGGCGGCGTGCAGGTCGCTTCCGGCGACTGTCGATTCCTCCGGGGAGGAGATTAGGTCCATTCCGGTTTGCTATGCAAGCCAAGCAGGAAACGTCACTTCGGGCTCCAATAACAAAGATGGTATTAAATTACCAACAACCAGAAAAAAGAAATTAAAAAAATGATGGTATTGCTGTTTATTTATCTCTCTAGGGAGTGATTATAACTAATTTCTCGTACAATAGAAGGGTGATGCAGATACAATTGATTTTGCATCTTATAACATATGATGCTGCTAAAGTCAGCTGTGGTTAGTGATTCTTTTTTTTTATATTTTGCTGTTCTTTTAAATCCACCTCTGCAGCTTGAAATGTCAAAAATCATCTTATAGTATAAGAGCTATTTACTACTTGTCCAAATATAAAAATAATATAAATTTGCATCGACCACTCATGTCCTGCCACGTAAGCATAAATCAGAAAAGTAATTCTCTTTCTCCTCCTTCAAGCTGATATGGAATATTAGAGACGGCACTCGTTCGAACTCTGTAATGACGTATTTATATAGACATATTCGTGATTACGTATTTCGCAAGCACACGTATTGTTTTGATATGAAGACTGTATTCGGTCGAGAATTACTGGATTGCTCCTGGAATTAGTCCTCTCAATTCAGATGAACACGTCTCTTCAGCATCTTCTTTTCTCATTCTCATGCCAGTTATTTGTCTTATCTACTCTCTAGCACATGATGCTCAGACTGATTCAATTAATCATCGAGATCACAATTCAAAGACAGGACAAAGTACTGGTTTAAAAAAATGTCGAAATCATTCGATTATCCGGCCGGGCGATCTTTACAACGAATTCTGTAATTACCGAGTTAATTTAATCTTCTTTTGTCTATCAACATATTGCTGCAATTTGCTTCTATGAACATGTTTCAGAAAGAAAACTTGTCTACCATCTCTTGGGTCTATATTCCCAGGAGGAAAATCTGGCCAGTTCATGTCCTCTCCATTCCAGGAACATCTCATTCTCTTGTTCTCCAAGCTTCACCTCATAGGATGTCTTCCCTTTCAGCATTTCCTGGGCTTCCACAACGCTCTCTCTGGCTATTCGCAGCCGGTCTAAGCCTTGCGCAACCGGGGCGTCTGTGCCATTTCTCATTTCGCCCCATCTGTGGAGCCACGAGAGAGACGAGATGAACGGCGCGACGAAGAGCATCTCCATGGCAATCCGTGACTCTGAAAGCTGGGGAGGAAAATCGGACTGCATTGACTCTAAGATTGAATGGTATCGCCTTAACGAATTGTCAAAAAAATCCCCCAAGGTCGAGCAGTTCTTGAGCTTCTCGAATCCGTTTCCATCGCCAAAAGTTATGATCCCTGCGGTACGAGCAAACCAATCGGCGCGATCGGCCAAAAATGCCTTGGCCACTCTAAAGAAATCATTCACTCTTCTAGTTGTCGTAGTCCTTCCCGTGTGGGGCAATCCGACCATGCAATTGAAGACCATCCACTCTTTGTTAGCGTCTCCTTCATTCCTCTTCCTCAGCTCATTCACTAGATTCGCAATGTTCATGCTATCAACCGTCAATTTCACGCCGAATGATCGGGCATGATCGTGAAGTCGCCTCTTTGTATCGTCAAAATTCCAGTTCAATTGAGCATCTTGACCACGACGCTCTTCGTCGCAACTCAATGATGTGATCTTCAACGTTTTGTTCCTCTGCGCAACGGCCTCGATCACCGGCGGCCATTGAATACCTTCTCCCATATCGAAATCCACGATATGGATTGTCTCTGCCCCATCGGGCATCGCCTCGAGTAAGGCTGAGTTTGCAGCGAAGTGAGCGAACCTTCCGTAGGGAAACGCCTGGTAAAATGCAAGGAAAGCTGCCTCAAAGTTCTTGCACAACTCGCGTGTCAAGCAATCGCTCCTGTCCTCAGGAGTTTGGAACAAGTAGAAGGCAAGCCGCTCCAGCACCTCGCCCAGAGGGCTCGATTTCTCAGCGATGCGCGTCGAGATGACCTCCATGAGCTCCTTTTGCTCCTGATTCCCGGCCTCACAATAGGCCTTGAGCAGGTGATGGAGGCTGAGCAAGTTGTCAACCTCCATTTCTTTGGCGGGCAAGGTCCAGGGCAACCATGTCGTCGCAGACGCACCTGCAGAATTAGACTCTTCCGACTTTGACAAAGTGCTCGTTGGGCTCCATGCCTCCGTCGCCGCTTTTTGCGAAGCAAAACTCCCGTCACTCATCTCCGAAGTGTTCTCAGGTTCATCACCATTCAAAAAGGCCTCCAATCCTTCGAAATCCATGGTGAAATCCTCAAGCTCACACCCGACTCCTGGCGATGCATCGAAAGCAGTATGCATGCCGAACTGGACAATCGAATCGTCAGTAATATCGCTAATCGGCGAAGGGATCATACCATAATCACCAACGTGGAAATCAAAAATGGAGCTATAGTTTCCAAGTGGGTTGATCGTCGAAGTGGTGAGGTCCTGAAATGGCCAGGAAACTGGAGGAGACCCTGATTGCATCACCATCTTTCAGGAAGGTCTCACTTTGTTTTAGCTGAAGAGATGGAAATCTGGATGAAGTTGATTAGACGATAAGGATCAGGACTATTTATATTAGATCTATATGATTAAACAATTGAACAGAAAAGGACATGATATAAAATAAAACCAATCAATCATTCTCAGTCTTTTACGTATTTTTCTATTAGAGTTTGGTTCCAGCCGAATTCCTCGTTGAAATCTTCCCCTTTGCTTGGCAGCTGCTAAGAGGTTTCCAGGTTGCGGACGATGTAGTTTTCACGAATGATCAAATTGGTTTTACGTTACTATCATATTTAGTCTGTTGTTTTCAGTGTCGCTAGCATTAGGACCCGGGAAGGAATACCAGTCTTGTAAAACTGCTCTTGCCCGGAAAATTAGTGAGAAAACGAGAGCAAAGACAGCTACGGTCAACACCGTTAGGGAATATTTACGGGTCGGTTAACGTGTTGTGTAAGTAAATATATGTGCGGAATTTAACAATAAATAAACTCAAAGGTGAAAGTTCTGAACAAAAATTCGAAACTAATCTCGTCTTCGATTTGTCCTAGGCAGGTTTTGTTACCGTGACGCAAATATCACCAAGCACAAAAGGACACCATTGGGGTCCGAAGCACAGAGTCGCAATTTGGTCTAGGACGCTTCTACTTTTTCATTTAAAAGGACGGGCTTTCTTTCACCGTGCTAGTAGATTTCTAAAAAATGTTTGTACGTCTTAAAACATCACTAATTAGAAGTATTACCGGTGACTTGATTTCCCTAAAACTTTGTTGCGATAACTTGCTCGTATTCTGGTGAAGTTACCAACTTTGTCCAACAGGTTGCAAATTATCGATATTTTCGTATCTTTTACTATTTTTTTTTATTTTTATTACGAACACTTTATACTTACCAACTCTCATTTAAATAAATTAGTCTTTAATTAGTGACATACCAAGCTTTTTTGATTAAATTGTCAATAAGTTTTGGATTACTAATTCTAATTTGAGTTAATTACTAACTTCATTTTATTTTCTTAAAATTCATCAACTTTTGTTATCTTTTACCAACTTTATTCGTTTTTCGGACAAAACGCATTAAGGTCATGAACTCGTGTAAAAATTGGCGGACCTTTGTTTGTGTGACTTACTACCGTTTTTCCAATTAGGTCACCAATTAGTTTTGATTTAAAAACTTAACATTCGATTTGCTTACATACATTTATTTGTTTTAACATAAAATTACCAACTTCACTATTGAGTTTCCTACTTTTATTTGACTTGCTTAACACTCCATTAATTTATTAACTCATTTTATAAAATTTTGACCTTAATTAGAGTGATTACTAATTTTTTTTCCGATTAAATTACCAACTTGTTTTGTTGTACTAACTCTTATTAGAGTCAGTTACAGGCATTTTTTTTTCCATGAGTATGGTATACATATAAGAGTTGGGATAATTTTCCAAAAAGTCCTAAACCTATCCTAATTTAGTTATAAGCATTTCAATTTGGCCAATTTAATTCGAAGCATTTTGACAATTTGCTAATTTAGTCCTTCAGGCCAATTCTCAATGTAAATTGACCATATGGATGATAGCTGTCTTAAGTGGCACGGTTAGCGTTGACATGAACATTTTTTGCAATTTCTTTTTTATAAAAACTAAAATTTTCATAATTTTTAATTTCTTTATTTTCTTTTTTTTGTTGTGCTTTTTCCCTAAAGGTCCAACACAGGTCACTGACCAATAAGGGAGGGCCAAGGCGGCCTCGCTTTTGTGTGAGGCAAGGGCTATCGCCACCATCACTAAGGCCCCACGAACCATTGAGGAAAAAGAATAGTAGAATAGAAGAATAAACAAATAATTTAAAAAAAAAAAAAACTCACAAATAATTTCACATCAGCGCCAACTCTATCACTTAGAATGATCAATGTCCACGACATCAATATTCGGCCAAAATTCGTGGGAATGACTAACTTGGCAAATTATCAAAAGATTTATGATTAAATTTGCTAAATTAAAAGGTTTAGTGTTGAATTGACCATACAATAAGTTTAAAATTTTTTGGACATTTTTCCTTTTAAGAGTTAGTTAAGGCAAAAATTTGTTAGTACTTTAATATGACAAAAGTTAGTAAGTCACTGCTGTCTAGGTTAGTAAATTAATGTAAAAGTTAGTAAATTCGAAGCATTAATAAGTTATAAAAATAAATATTGTAAGTTGATAGAAACATTGTAATTTACAAACTATCGAATAATGCTTCATAAAAATCTTAATTAGTGACTTGCCACTTTCTCAAAATAGTAAGTTACGCGTTGTTTTATGTATCAACTTTTACCGGGATGGAAAAGAGTCAGTTTTTGGGCTCGAGACAATAGAATTCTACCCTCGTCTTTGACCACAAGTGTCACGTCTTGATCCTTCGAGCACATGCCCATCCCGGTTTGGTCAATTAAATCGCAACATCCTAGGACGCATCGCCAACCTATTCATTTTTATACGCATGCAAAAGCACATAATAATCCCCAAACAATAACAAGATGGGATAGAAAAGCAGGGCCACAATTCACAAACAAAACAAGTCTTTTATAAACAAACAGTTTTATATACAATACCAGGCTATTTACAAAAATATCAGCTTAACAAAAAGGGAACTATCCTATGACCCACTAGTCAGACACTTTTGCCGATTCTTCAATCTCCACCTTCCCAGACTCCAAGGGTTTCGGTCCTCCACAACTGCCATCTAGGGACGTGAAATTGTTATCCCACAATGGGGTGAAACGACATCTCAGCGAGTTCACCCCCTAAGATCGGATTAGAAAGAAAATACGACCTAAGGGCTGCCTAAGCACAAACACGAGTCAGAGGACTTACCTTGGCTTTAGTCCATTCCTGCAAATCAATAAAATATGCACTTCATTGAATCACATCAACCAACCAAATCACCACATCAGATCGAATCAACGATCAATCGACTTAATCAATTCCATGTTATCAAAACCATTTCCTAGTCATCTCAATCAATACTATCTATAAAGTCCGATCATAATCAGGACTGCTCACTCGAAACTGATAATAGATAGTATAGCTCACCAGAAACTAATAATGCTCACAAGAAGCTACTAGATATACTATCCTGATCATTAAATCATTTCACCATTTTTATCATACTTGATAAAAATAATTGTGTGTGGATACACGGTCGGCCTCAGCCAAAATATAATTTTTTGCCTCTTGTAAATCCCACCAATTTTAACAGTCCACAAATCCATTTTTGGTGCTGTAAACCGACACCCGATGATTTTCCCATTTAATTACTGAAATTAAATAAATTTGGGATAAATCCCCAAAATTACAAATCACACTCAATTTGCACAAAATAATAGTCAATTAAATAAACAGATCACACCACTACAATCAGCACGAAATTCCAGTCACCGGCTATCCTGATCTAATTTCCGGAAAATAAAAAAATAATTAAATAATTACGAAAATTAATTATTAAATACTAAAAATAGCAACTTAGGCCAGAAAAGCCTAATTAAAAGTCGAGACGGGCCCAAAAAATTTCCGAACCACTCTAGATAAATACTAGAGCTTGTCTTGCCTTAATTACACCATTCTAACCACCTAACATGCAATAACGATTAATTAAATTGCTAATCTACTCTAATTATCCACCTAGTCCATACTTAGTCTAAACTAATTAATCCTTAAGCTTCATTAAATTACTAAATAGGGATTAGTGAGTTAAACTCACTTGATCAATGATCTTCTCGAATCAAAACGACGGGGATGCGGAGGGGCTCAATAAACTCCAAAGCGGAACTACCAATCAAGGTCCAAAAAGCACTAAAGCGGGCTAAAACAAAGGCTGAGAACCCAGGGCTAACCGGTTCTGTTCTGGGCCGAGAGAAGCTGGATCGGTGGTTCGGCTGAGGTGGAGGCGAGCAAGGAAGGACGGAGGGGCTGAACCAAGTCCAGGCGGAGGTAGGCGGCGACTCCAACGGTCACGGCAGCGACAGACTATGCCTTGGTGAGCTGCTGGATGCACGAGCTAGGCGAGACAGTGGCCTGAGATGCACGGCGAGGAGGGGCAATGCGCGACGGCTTTGCGGCTGATGTGAGGCGAGCGACGGCAAACGATGGTGGCAAGGGGTCCGGCGGGTTTCAACAGGAAAAATGGGCTGTTGGTTCAGTTTCCTAGGCTTGCTGAGAGTTTCTTTGGTCTGTACAAGGAGGGGGATTGACGGATTGGGGAAGAAGGAGGGGGACCGGTTGGATAGGGGGACCACTTTGGTCTCTCTCTCATCCCTTTGTCTCCCTCAACTTGGTCTCACATGCAAGTTGTCATCCATAGCTAATTTCCAACCCTCAACACACTTTCTAGAAGCCTTGAAGTAGTCCAAAGGTTGGGTCCATGGGGGGCATACGAATTTTGGTTCAATTTCCTCAATTTGGACTTCAATCCTCCCTTGGACCAATCCAATTCAGCTCGATCAATTTGATATTTTTCCTTACCAATTGAACCTATTTGCATCCCAATTTCGTGATAAAAAATGGTCATCTACATTTTCCGATCGAAAACGGCCCTATGTCGACTTTTTCCGCCAAAACCTTCGGAAACTGAGTCGATGTTCCTAAAATGATTCGTGACATAACAGAACTTTCAATTTCTAAAATCGGATTCAAATTCGGGGTTAGTTTCAATCTAGCGTGATTTAGCGTGACCTAGTCTACCGGGTAACTTTCATAAATTTTTAGTGTAAATGACCCGTAGTCGATTTTCTTTGAGCCACAATAAAACTCTTTGACACATTGACAATTCTCAATTGTCGTGAAAATTTCGAGATTTCGATTACAGACACAAGGTACCAAAAAGACAAAAAAATCAGTGTAGTGCCGATCGATGAGAATTTTGCAATTTAGTGGAATCACCCACATTTAGCAACCCATTTCAGTCAAATTGACTTATCTCTAATATCTAAGCGATTTTTAACTATACCGTAATGATCTCTACAGATGAGCATGGTCGAGTAGTCGATTCTTGATCGAATCTTCAAGTCTATTGCATTAAAATCTTTTAATGACTTCCCCAGATAGTCCAGTTATCTCGAGAGTGATCAGCTTTGAGAACAGCACTATAGGCGCGTCGATGAAAGATCCGATTAATTTAATTGAAAGCAGAACTGAAAAATCCATGATGTCACAACAAAGTTGACGGAAAAATTGTCCAAAAAGTCCTAAACTTATTGCAATTTTTCTAATTCAGTCCTAAACATTTTAACTTTGTCAATTTAGTCATAAACATTTTAACTTTGTCAATTTAGTCCTAAACATTTTCACTTCTTGTCGATTCAATCCATCCAACATTTTGGTCGGAAAATGCTAACGTGGATGCTGGCAGTGCCATGTAGGACTTTCGGTGCTGACGTGGATAATTTTTAATAATATTTTAATATTTTTTGAATTTTTTGAATTTTTTTCTATTTTTTCCCTCTTTTTTTTTTTGGCTTTCTTAGCCTTTTCTGGTGGCAAGCCGTCACCTGTGGCTGATGGCTGGCCACCGAAAAAGGCCAAGAAAGCCAAAAAAAAAAAAAAAAAAAGAGGGAAAAAACAGAAAAAAAAAATTAAAAATTCAAAAAAAATATTAAAATATTATTAAAAATTATCCACGTCAGCACTGACGGTCCTACATGGCACCACCGGCATCCATGTCAGCATTTTCTGGCCAAAATTGGCCGGATGGACTGAATCAGCAAGAAGTGAAAAAGTTTATGACTAAATCGGCAAAATTAAAAGATTTAGAATTGAATTGGTAAAATGCAATAGATTTAAGACTTTTTGAATAATTTTCCCCAAGGTTGACCATACATTGGCCGTGGCATTTAGGGTTAACCATAAAAGAGGCTCTTCTTAGAATGTCTCATTCGTGAAAAGACTTAGGATAGAGATATAAAATATGGTCGGTCATATGATTTCGGTTGATTTTTGGTAGTTTTTCATGGACAAACTATTGGAGATTTAGTATTCTAATTTTTGGAATTAGAAGGCGAATTGTTCTTCTTGTATATCTGACAGAGTTAGCTGAGTTTAAGCCACTAAAAAGCCATTGAATCCCCTAGTCCAAATGATAAATTTTACTCAAATGCAATATAAAAAATATGAATCGCATGAGAAATTCATATGATTAAAGAAAAATGGTATTTACCCAAAATATCACTTGAGAGTGAACTTCAATTCAATTATTGTGTTTGGTGTTTGACAAGAATTTCTATTCATTTAATTTTGATAAGGTAGTGATTATTATATAAATCTTTGGAACTACAAATTTGGAATTATGGTACAATACAAATACCTTCGAACACAAATTCCTGCCAGTTGTCCTCAGTTGATAGTAGATTGAAAACAAACAGTAAACGCTTTCATGCCCACAATTACTTAATGACTTGAGGACTCTTTTGACTTCTTGCTTTGTTTGTAGGCCATGCACAAGAATCTTGGTATGAAATTAGATGATCCAAATCTCTACTCCAATATAAAAATGACAAATTATGCTGGCAGATAAATATGAAATTTTTTAGGGTGGTCATTAATTGAGAAAGTTGGAAGTTGATAGGAATTTTCATCTTTTCAACAGGATATGCCTACCATTTAAGAGAAACCATGAGAAAGACCTATTCCCATAATTTTGAGGGTTGAGGACTCTTTTGGCTTCTTTCTTTGTTGGTGGGCCATGAAATGGGGGATTTGCACACTTTTGCCTACAATATTTTATGTTTCTTCTTGGACACTAGTTCCTAACTCATACATGCAATTCGTATAATTATTATATGCATAATATATTAAATTTGCGGGATGTTAGGTGAAGTCTCCCGTCAAAGAATTAATATAATTTAGAGCGGTTAAATTATCAATTTAAAATTTTCAATCAATGTGGCTCTGGATATTATAAAGGTCTTGAAACTCTAGATTCTTTCTTAATGCTATCCTTAGGTTAAAGCCCCCATTTGGTTAATAGAAAATGATTTATTTGAAAATCATTTTTTCAAAAAATGATTGCCTATATTGCTTAAAATAATTAGTCAATAAAAATGTTTCCTTGTTGACAACAATTTATGTATAAATATTTTCATAGACAGTGATAATATTTTTCATTTATTCGTTTGTAAGCGATACTAAAAATCATTTTTAAGAAAACATTTTCCAAATTATTTATTTTTTGTGAAATAAATGCACTCTAAAGGTATCATAGATCTATTGCGCATCCAAATGTGTCACAGTTTTGCATCTAGCCAATGGTTGGTTCGAAAGTACAAAATGCATAATGTTATTTTTGACCCTAAGGAGCTCTTTGGCACTTTTATATCGACCCTATCATCTTGTGGAGTTTTGAGAGGCCCAAGTTAGGGTAAAGGCCCCGGTTAAAGGCCCAATCTTCAATTAATCATGTTCTCGTTGAATGGGAAAATCTAGATACAAACCATCTAAAAGAACATAACATAAATGAAACTCCATCTCAGTTTATGCAATTCAAATATGTATTTATAATTGGTTTTGCACGATTTTTTTTTTACTTTATACTAAAAAAAATTTCAAAACAACTTCTAAACCTAATTTGACAAAATAATTTCACGAAAATCCATATCTATCTTAAGATGACAATTACTATTAGTTTATTGATAGTACTAATGAGAAATTAAACGCCATAATAATGTATATAAACAACCATGTGACCATTTTCAGTCACAAAGACATGACTAATACACGATAAACGTCATTTAAGTTTCTTTCTTTCTTTTGAAAAGATGACATTAATAAATAATACCCACTAGTTGCGATCGTTTTTATTAGTCTTTAGTAAAAAAGAAAAATAAAAGAATTCTTATTTGAGATGTAGCATCCAAAAGTTTTTATGTACAGTAATGATATTTTCACACTTGTTAGTATTGAGAATAGACACTGATTTGCTTGTTACATATTAATTTTGTAGATACTTTGGTAACCTAACAAATTTTTTATTATAAAAATCTTATAATTGAATCAATTGGCAGTTTTTCCATTTGTGTTTTTCTTCCTATTCTCCCTAAATATTTAACCTCTCACATGTTTTACTCTTAAAGATATGGAACTTGGCAATGATGAGGTCATGCATTGCCTTATGAAACTTGGCCTTAGTTCATTAATGCTTGAAATGATTATTGCTCACACTTGGCCTAATAAAATGAAGCCTTCTATCATTCACATAAATATTTCTTCTCTTGACTTATGATATCAAGCCATTTGCACCTCAGCTATTAGCATTAGGGGGGTTGGAGCACTACCCTCTATACTTATTGTTCTAACCCTAAGAAAATTAATGCCTTTAACCATGGTTAAATCGATTCCACTCTGTTCTTCCTTGTTTTAGTTGATTTAGGTAGAGGGGAGACTATTAAAAGAACGCAAGCCCCACTTCATTAATTGTATTCATCAACTCATTTCTTCAACTTAGGTCCTCAAAACCGTATTATAAAAGTTTCTGTCTCAATCTTTCAAGTTGGACGATGTGACCCTAAGACAATTAATGCCTTAACCATGGTTAAATCAATTCCACTTTTTTCTTCCTTGTTTAAGTTGATTTGGGTAGAGGGGGGACTTTTAAAAGAACACAAGCCCCACTTCATTAATTTTACTCAACAACTCATTTCTTGAACTTACATCTTCAAACTTATGAGTAAAAGCCAAGGCCCCACACCCGTATTATAAAAGTTTCTGTCTCAATCTTTCGAGTTGGACGATGTGACTAAAGCCTTAAATTGCCTAATCTTTTTTAAGGTAAGTGAAAACTCTAGGGGATAAGTTAGGTTAAGCTACTTAGTATTCTTGATATGGTTGATAAATGTAAATTTTGACTAAATTTTTTGATGTAAAGTGCCATTAGGTTCCAATAATGGTATGTTGAGTTGTTATGTTTCCTTGATTTATATTGATGAGTTTGTTATGCTTTTTTTTTTTTTTATTCGGTCTTACTCTAACTCTCACTCTCAGACTTTTGTCATGTCTCCTTACTAAACGTGAGAGTCAAATCCCATGCCTAAAGCTAAATCGTCCCCATCCCAACTTCCTAAGAAGATGGGGATTCGAACCCCTGCATCTCCCTTAGAATGGTTTATGCTCCTTGATTTGTATTGACAAGTTATATATTTTGAGAGCAAATAAGTTAATTTCAAGAGAAATTAGTAGTATGTTGATGGAAAAGTGTGAAAAGAATTAAAGAAAACTTAGTAGAATAAGTGTGGAAAAAGGTGAAGATGTTGACTAGGAGGAGTTGAGGCTGGTTTTATAAATTTTGCTTAAATTGACTTATGAACATCTAATTTGTTGATTTTTCAAAATAATGATGATGATGACGATGACGATGATGTCAATTTTTGGAAGTTGCCAATTTTTTTTTTTTTTTAAAGATGCTAAATTTTGAAGAGTTGTCTATTTCAATGGGGAAAAGTTTCCTTATTCTGAAGAAATTTCCTAAAGTTGTGAAATTTGAGAGGTTTGCTTTAAATTTGAGAGATTAGGGGTGAGCATCGGTCTAAGGTTAACCCTAAACTGACCTTGAACCAGCCCAACCCTGCCGATCTTGGTCCGATTCCTAGGGAGATTGGGGCAGCCCTTTTTCTTGGGATCCTTAGACCAGCACTGTGCAGGTTGGTCCTTGGTCTTAGAAATTTATAGTCGATCCAACCTCAACCAACCCTGACTATATATATATCTAATATATTATTTATAATTTTTTTATATAGTGAAAACCCTAAGTCAAACAGTGTCAAAAGCATTAAACAACTCCTTAATGAGGAGTTGAAGTAATTTTACACTGTTCTTTAATAGCTTAGATTTTTAATGTCTTTTACGGCATCAACAACCATACTTACAAATGCAAATGAGGAAAATGTCTCTGTGAGGAGTCCTCAAGGCGTCCTCACGGCGTAAATAGCTTCTCATGGTATCCTCTTCCAATACTCATTCTCTTATGTCTTTTTTGTCATTTTAGTATTCAACTTACCAAAATCGAAAGAAACAACTTCTCCGCTCGCCATTCGACACTCGCCTCCCTTGCTTTTGGTCGCTTGCGCTACTCACTGCTTGACACTCGCTCCACTCGACGCTCGTCGCTTGCGCCGCTTGCCTCTCTTCATTGACCTTGCTTGTCATCGAACCTATTGAGTAAGTTCAATCCTCGGTCGCCTTTTCCAAGAAGTGCAAAAAATGAAACAAAAAAATTATCGGTCGATCTCGGGTTGACCTTAGAACCGAACCAAACCCATTAGGTCGGTCTGGTCTTCGATCTTAGGCTCAATAGGGTTAGTCCTCGGTCTCAAAAATTGAGGACTAACACTATGCGAGTTGGTCCTAGGATTAGGGGGTGGACCGGCCCAAACCAAACCATGCTCACCCCTACCTAAGATGCTTACCTTTGGTGGACAATTTCTAAGTACCCATCTTAAGTTGATGATTATTTTGATCACTAATTCTTATATTGATTTTCTATGAATATTATCATTTCTTGCTTGAGGAAATAAATGAGGTAAATATGGCGTCGTTTATGTAAATGATCCGTGAACAAACCATGGTGTGTGTATCCCAGTGATGTTTTGAGTAAAATGATGTTAATTACTTAACAAGGATTTTGAACATCTTTATGTGCAATATTATTGTATGATAAAATTTGTAAAATACTATAAAGTATTCTTTCATCGTCGCCATAGTGGAGACAATGCCCTACTGTGTAATCATGATGTCATGCTTTGTGATTTTAATACCTTGGGAGTGTTTAGGGTTTTCTTGGAAGTTTCAAGATGCCCCATGAGTTTGGATGTCTTGGAATTGAGATGCTCTGCTATGTGATCGAAATGACTTGGGAGTGTTTGAGAGAAGAAATAATAATGAATATAATACATGATCATGTGTATACATATATTCACACGTTATTTAAATTAGTGTTAGCCATGGATCACAATATGATATGCAATCTACTTGTAGTGGACTTAAATGATTTTGAATATCGTCACTAATAGTTTTCATTGGCATAAGTTGTTTGGTGATATTGGCGCACCATGATGTAATGTAATATATATTGGTATTGGCATATCATAATCACAACGGTAGATTACTCATTTATGCATTCGTTATACCTGGTCATTTGATTTGAGTATGTCGATTGTTGATACTAGATTAAGTAGTAAGATGATTTTCTACATTAGACTTAGAGATTTCATTTATTTAGCCTCAGTTCACTCCTTTATTTTTAGACATGTATGATGGATCCCCCACCGCCACCACTTTTTAGAGCTCCCAAACTAGTCGATTGTGTCTTTGAAGATGTGTCTGTACTTGGGTTTGCTATAATATATGGTTGGCTTATAGAGTGGATTCCCCATCGGAATGTTGCTTGGTATGTTAACATAGGGGGCAAGTTGGTCGGACCACTTAGAAGCTTTGATGGTTCTCTAGATTTTGGTGATGATGGTTTATCAACGAGTGAAGTTGTCAACCCTTAGTTGATGGTCCAATAGTGTATAGGCAAGCTTTTGGGAGTAAGAGTACAGTGACATAATTAGGTGACCTTGACCTTTCCTGGGAATTATGTATTTCATATTCGCTTAAATGTTATATAAATATAATAACCACTAAAGTTTATATAAAGAGGCATATGTATATTATTTTTAACTTGTGCAATTTTCTCGTATGGATTGATGTGAGTATTTTGTTGTGCTTCCACATATTATGAAAAAGAAAAAAAAAAAGATGTAATTTCTTAGGACGTGTGTCACATATGACGTTGTGGGGCATCACATGAGACAATTATAGACTATATGGCTAAAAAACATTAACTATTTTGGCCCATTTATATTGAAAGGTTAATTAGTTTTGGGAGAAATACCAAAAAATTTCTAAACCAATTGCAATTGTGCCTATTTAGTTCAAAACTTTTTTTTTTTTTGCCAATTGAGTTATAAATATTTTACATTTGTGTCAATTCAGTCCATTCGACAAATTTCGAATTGAAACCACTGACGTAGATGTTGGCCATCCAAAGTGGTGCAGCTGGCATAGATGTAGACAAATTTTTATAGTATTTTAATATTTTTCAAATTTCTTATTTTGTTTTAAAAAAAAATTGCCTTCTTTGGTTTCTCGTTGTGGCCAGCGAGGTTCGCTTGAGCTCACTAGCCATTAAGCGAGGGCTATTTACCTACCATCAACGAGGGTCGCAACCCTCACCCATATCTTGGTGAGGCTATAGCCGTTGTCACCCACAAGTGAGAACCCATCTACTTCCTCCTCTCAAATGTTCATAATCAAGCAATGCAATCGTAGAACCTCAAAATCCAATTACAATGAAAACATAGTCATAAGGATTTGGGGGAGGCGGGCTCGCCTATGGCCATTGTGGCCTTGCCTAGTGGCCGGTGAGCTTTGACACCCCTCGTTGGCCATAGTGAGAAACTAAAGAAGGAAGGAAAAAAAAATTAAAAATCAATAAAAAAAATTCAAAAAAAAATTATTGACGTCAACTCTAGTCATATAACGTAGGACAATCAGTGTCCACACCAGCGATTTTCAGCCAAAATTAGTCGAATACACTAAATTGGCACAAATGTAAAAAGTCTAAGACTCAATTGATCAAAAAAAAAATGTTTATGACTGAATTAGCGCAATGGCAATAGATTTATTACTTTTTTTTGGCAATTTTCCCATTAGTTCTTAGATGGATTGGTTCCCAAGTAGAAAATATAAAATTACACAATTTTATTACAAAAAAATATGTTGGTCAAATTGTTGTTTTGTTTCTTCATGCTAAAATCCATGATTCTATTCTAGATGAGTATAAAAGTTTTTTTTTTTTTTTTGGCTTTTAAAAGAGTCTTTAGAATAGAAAATGAACTTGTGAAATTAAGAATAGATTTTCCCTAAAACCGAAGTTGAATCTCAGCCCACTCTTTTATTTTTAGACATGTATGATGGATCCCCCACCGCCACCACTTTTTAGAGCTCCAAAACTGGTCGATTGTGTCTTTGAAGATGTGTCTGTACTTGGATTTGCTGTAATATATGGTTGGGTTATAGAATGGATTCCCCATTGGAATGTTGCTTGGAGGCTTTGGTCAAAGGTAAGTTTGGTCAAACCACTTAGAGGCTTTGATGGCTCTCCAAGTTTTGATGATGATGGCTTGTCAATAGGTGAAGTCCTCAACTTTTAGTTGATGGTCCAATAGTGTATAGGCAAGCTTTTGGGAGTAAGAGTACAACGATATAGTTAGGCAAGCTTTTGGGAGTAAGAGTACAACGATATAGTTAGGTGACCTTGACCTTTCCTAGGAATTATGTGTTTCATATTTGCTTAAATAGTGTGTAAAGATAATAAGCACTCGGGTTTGTATAAAGAGGCATATGCATACTATTTTTAACTTGTGCAATTTTCTTGTATGGATTGATGTGAGTATTTTTTTGTGCTTCTGCATGTTATGAAAAAAGAAAAAAAAAAGATGTAATTTCTTAGGACGTGTGTCACACATGACATTGTGGGGGCACACATGAGACAATTATAGAACTCTATGACTAGAAAAACATTAACTATTTCGGCCCATTTATATTGTAAGGTTAATTAGTTTTGGGAGAAATACCAAAAAATTTATAAACCAATTACAATTGTGCCTATTTAGTTCTAAACATTTTTTTTGTTAATTAAGTCCTAAATCTTTTACATTTGTGTTAATTAAGTCCATCCGAAAAATTTTGATCGAAAATCGCTAATGTAGATGTCAATCGTCCAAAGTGGCATAGTCGGTGCTGATGTAGACAAATTTTAATAGTACTTTACTATTTTCAATTTTTTTTTTTTTTTTTTAAATTCGTTCTTTGGTTTCTCGCTATGGCTAGCAAAGGTCGCTTGAGCTCGCTAGCCACTAGGGGAGGGCTACTTGCCTACCGTCAATGAGGGTCGCAACCCTTGCCCAGATCTTGGCAAGGCCATGACCGCCTTCATCCGCGGGTGAGAACCCATCTACTACCTCCTCTCGAATGTTCATGCTTAAGTAATGCAATCGCAGAACCTCAAAATCCCATTACGATGAAAACATAGTCATAAGGATTTAAGCAAAGTGGCCTCACTTGCAGCCATTGTGGCCTCGCCTAGTGGCCAACAAGCTCCGACACCCCTTGCCAGCCATAGTGAGAAACAAAAGAGGAAGGGAAAAAGTTTAAAAATTAATAAAAAAAATCAAAAAAATTTGTTGACGTCAACACTGCCCGCATAACATAGGACAGCCAGTGTCCACACCAACAATTGTCGACCAAAATTAGTCGAATTAATTGAATTAGCACAAATGTAAAAAGTTTAAAACTCAATTAGCAAAAAAAAATGTTTGTAACTGAATTAGCTCAATAACAATAGATTTGTGACTTTTTTTGGTAATTTTCCCATTAGTTCTTAGATGGATATAAAAATTATACAATTTTATGACAAAAACATGTGTTGGTCAAATTGTTGTGTTGTTTCTTCATGCTGAAATCCATGATTCTATTCTCGATGGGTGTAAAAAAATATATTTTTTCTTTTAAAAGAGTCTTTAGAATCGAAAACCAAACTGGTGAAATTGATAACCAGATCGATTCTCCCTAAAATCAAAGTTGAACCTGTAGGTCCGGTCCAATACGATTTGAATTCTGGATAGAGCTTGATTTAGTGCACATCCCTACTAAATTGCAAAGATTCTACTACCATTACAGGGAATTCACTTGGAAAATGTTAAAGCCATGATGCTAACGTGGTCATGTCATGCCATGGAAAAACCCGACAATTTCCAAAACCACCCTTTACTTAAGCTGCGGAATGGGGGTTCGAATTTATTCAAAGAGGCTTACGGAATTAAAAGTCAGCTAAAGTAGGAACTATTGTCCTTCTTTAGGACCATGTCCAATAACTGTCGTGTACCCCTATCGCTTTCGAAGTTTACATTGAAAGACTCCGGAAGTCGCATTGACTTTTGCGTAAAGCTTGCCCATTAATGACGAGCAACATGGTGGGCTTAAGATACCTATTAAATATATTCAATTTAAAGATTTTTTTTCTTATTTCCATGTCATTTACTATATATGATATAGCAAAAAAAAAAAAGTATAACGACAAATTTGAAATTTATTTTAGATTGCTTAACAAGCATTATCTTGAGCACTCGCACGGTGGAGTTGCAGTAGCAGGTTCATCTCGCGGGTAATTGATGTTTCGTCGGTGTCTTAAACTAAACATTATAGCAGAGGATAAGGCATGTTTTAGTCTCGTTTGAAAACCTTTTCTATAAGACAAACACAAGGCTCATAAATTTATTATGTTAAAGTGATACAAAATCATTTTTCAACTTTACTTCTCATGACGATGGTATAAAAGCCTGTAATTATCATCCTCATTTTTTACATTGAATTTGAAGTTGCATCATCTAGACATAATTTACCAAGTCGCCATTTTATTTCCCAAACAACCTTTTACGACGTTAGCGTTGGGCTGTCTCGAGTAGTGGCGGCAAAACGCTGAGGGGTGGCTCTCAATTGTCATCGTGCCGTATTGCTATGTGTGGGAAGAGAGAAAGGGTTGGAAAAGAAGAGTGGGAAAATGGGTTTTTAAGTTGGGAAGATGCAAAACGGAAATTTTTAAGTCCGACTAAATATTTCATATGAAGAGTATAATTGAGGATAATTTTGTAAGGGCTAATAATACCAAGAATCTCCATCTCATATATCTGCACTACATTTACTTTAAATTAATTTTTGTGTTCCAAAAACTCTCAAATTGATACTTATACTATATTTATTACAAACTAAATTTTAGGTAACAAAAAATCTCAAATTACTCCATTCATTATCACATATATCCAAAACGATATGCGCACATTACATTTACCTCAAATTATGATAAACCTTGGATTTTTTTAGGTAAATGTGGTGCGAATGCATTAGTTTAGAATAATATGATACGGTTGTACTTGTTTGAAATTTTTTGTAATATAAAACTTATATTTTGATTTATATAATGTCAGTATCAAGATATAAATGTAGTCTTTGAAATTTTTGTGATATTAACCCGTCCCGTAATTATGTAACTTATCCGTTTAGCGCTGCTTCTGCCGCAAGTGGGAAGGGACGCGCTAATGATATTCTTCTCGCGTCAAAGCAACACAGCGAATCAATCAGTGGACGCTGACAACTCTCCCCTCATACATCATTCAGTCTGGTCAAATGGCTCGCCTTGAAAGAAAAAAAAAATCGAGAAAATAAAAAAGAAATATATATAGAGAAAAATAGATGTTAGGTTACCATTATTTAGATGTGAATCATACTTCCTTCTTTAAAAATAGGATGTGTATCTACTCGATATCTTATTCGTATTCTTACAATAAGGGAAACTTCCCCTGAAAGGAACTTTATTAAATTAATCCCTGCTTTTTTTCCAGATGCAAAATACATAATCAAATCAAAGAATGAATTTTTGGGAGATTAGTATTTATCATGCCCTGTTAATTGTTTTAGTTACATTATAAGAACTGTGACTTTTTGAAACTAAATATGGCATTTGTCAATTGAATTTTATTGTTTGTACAGTTCTATTATCTAATCCGTTTCATGCAAGTAATCACTATTAGCGATGCTATCGAACCCTGACTTGGCATTACTAGATGCTCACTCGCAAATAGGTTGTGGCGGCGGGCAACCTCCCAGCTCCCTTTATCTTCCATTCTCTCCTTTTCCCTTGGTTACCCTATTCTCATGTTTGGTGCTACACCATATATATGGTGCTACCTCAGGACAATATGTTCCTTTCGCGTCGTGTTAGTGACGTCACCCAAACAATTTTATCATTTTTATGGTGATGATTAATGAAAGGATTTGATTCCACAAATTTACACAGATGAAGAGTTAGAAGGCTAAATTGCACAAATAATGAAACTTGAAGGACTAAAACTTCACTTTACCTAAAAGATATCGATGTACATAAGGGACAAATAAGTTAGTAGCTAATTTAGCATTAGGATATAAGTGTCCCCCATGTACAGAGATAAGTATACTATCAGTGCCAAAACTTGTGTACGGCGCTAACTTTTGTGCCAAAACTTTATTTTGAATCACTTAAGTGCCAAATTAGAGGAAAAATGATTATTTTCGTGCCACCGGCAAAAGATTTCGGCCAAAATGATTACGTGGCTTTTATATTTTAAAAAAAAAAATCAACATAACTTTTAAACGACGTCGTTTTCCATCCTCCATAAAAAATAAAAAAAAAAAAAAACCGACGTCATTTTGCCATCCTAAGTGGATGGCCTTACAAAAATGACACCACACAACTCATTTGGGGATTTTTTATTTATTTATTTGGGGATTGAAATTAGGGTTTTTTTGTTCTGATCCTTGCCCAACACCAACCTAGCTTGCTCGGCCGCCATCGCTCGACCATCCTCACTCAGCCTCCATCGTAGTTGCTCGACTAGGTGAGTGAGGAAAGGCTGAGGTTGTTCTTGAGCGAGAAGTGACAGGAAGAATAGGAGGTGAGGGCAGAGGAGGAGGAGGAAAAAGGGGGTTTAAAGGTGGAGAGAGCGAAGACGAGGAGGGCGAGGGAAACAAAGAGAGTGCAGATGGAGATGGCAGATTGGGCTCTGCTTAGGGAGCGGTTGAAATGGGTCCTTTTGAAGGGGGAAGGAGGAGGAGAGGAGGAGGAGGACAAGCGCTTGAACTTGTCAACAAAGTCAGATGAACCGAAGCTGGAGTTGTGCTGGTGCTGGTGCTAGTGCACCGCTAGTGTCGCTGTTGGCTGGTGCTTCTTCAAGGAAGAAGACAACGAGAAGCACATGCCATGCCTTCTCTTCTCTCTCTCTCTCTCTCTCTCTCTCTCTCTCTCTCAATTTGGGGATTTAGGGTTTTGAATTAGGGGAGAGACACCAAACAGCATCGTTTTGTTGTTTAAATGCTAACTGTACTCTCCAACGAGCCATGTCAGCTTCAAAAATTAATAAAAAAGTGTCATGTCAGATTTCCGGCCAACCAAATTGGCGTTAGCATTAAAATGATCATTTTTCAAAAGTTTTGACACTTAAGTGATCCAAAATAAAGTTTTGGCATCAAAGTGAGCGCCGTACACAAGTTTTGCATTAATAGTGTACTTACCCCCATGTAGATTAACTTCACCTAAGTGGAATTGAATCTTTTCTTTTTATAGGTTTCCATATTATCAATGAGTATTGCCTAGAATCATTATACTAAATCAAGCAATCTATATAGCTACACCGAGTTACCTAAAACACGTATTTTCATCGAATTCAATTTTCTATTTTTCGAATCCCCTTCTTTTACACACACACACACACACATATATATATCCTAGTTTGCTTACCCTTTTCTCTTGTAATATGAAAGGACCCGAGGAAATAACCCCGTCTTTTACAAATCGACAAGCATGCAATATCGAGAACGAAGTTTGTGGTCCATAACGAAGCACAACCATTCAACAAGATGAGAACGCTGCTCACGGTTGTACGTAATTTCTCTTAACAAAACAACAATATACTCAACGACCCGCTATTTCGCATTCAAACCTGGATATTAAAGGATGGGAAAAATTCGAATTCAAGACCTCTTGCTTCTTTTCTATCGTACATAATTATATATCACAATCTTCCGAAAGATTAATGCCTTCATCTCCGAAAATTTCCAAATGCCTTTGCCCGACTTTCACGTCATACCCAAGTGGAGGTCCTTCTCACAACCGCCACGATGCCTGTAGTAGGCCGGTCGTCGATTGACGTCCTCAAACGCATCGTGATCGCAATCTCGGGTTGGGGGACAAAAAAAAAAGCATATGTTGATGAATCTCTAGAAATAGAGGAAAATTCAAACGGTTGCCCCAGCACGGCAAGTCGCCAAGCATTCACTCCTTTCGCTCTTTAGCGATGACTAACCACCCGAACCATTTCCCCACAAAAGCACAGATTTAACGCGCTCTTCTGGTCTCGCCATCGCCGGAATATGTTGACTTTTGACCTCTTCGCCACTGTCAAGTCTCTCGAAGGGCCACCCACAAAACCTGCAGAATCTCTTCCTGGATGCTCTCGTCTTCTCCTCCTGCTCCTTCTCCTCCCAGATTATGCAGAAACTCTCTGCTTTGGGAATGGCGAAACATGGCGCTCTCTCCTTTTGCCTCCTTTTTTTCTCTTGCTTCCTCGTCCTTGCCGTGTCCCAGTCTCAGCCTGATGATCAGTTCATCTTCAATGGGTTCAACGGCTCCACCGACTCCAACATTACCCTCAATAGAGCCTCCATCATCAAGTCCAGCGGAGCTCTCAAGCTCACCAACAGGTCGAGCGACGATGTCGGCCAAGTCTTCTACCCTTGGCCTTTCCGGATGTTGGCCGAGGCTTCCGGTGGCTCCACTGCCGCTGTCTCCTTCAGCACCCACTTCGTGTTTGCGATTAAGCCGCCGAGCTCGGGCGATGGCGGCTACGGCCTTGCGTTCGTGGTAGCCCCCAAGACTTCCTTCCCTGGGGCCCAGGCCGACCACTACCTTGGCCTCTTCAGTTCCTCGAACGATGGGAACTCGTCGAACCACATGCTTGTGGTGGAGTTCGACACCGTGAAAGGGTACAGAGAGACCTCGGACGAGAAGGGGAACCACGTCGGGATCAACATCAACGGCATGGAGTCGAAAGGCTCCAAGCCGGCTGCCTATAACATAGATGGCAAGGACAACGACGAAGAGATAACGCTTGAGAGTGGCCTGCCCATTCAAGGCTGGATCGAGTACGACGGCCCGCAGCAATTGATGAACGTCACTATATCTCCAATCAATGTGCAGAAACCGGAGAAACCTCTCTTGTCCATGACCGTTAACCTCACTTCCATATTCAAGGACAGCATGTATGTCGGGTTCTCTGCTTCGACGGGGACCAAGAGAAGCTTTCACTACGTTCTAGGATGGAGCTTCCGAATGAACGGAACCGCGCCTCCCCTCAATCTGACTCAGCTTCCGCTGCCTCCTGACCAGACAGATTCATCTGATTCATCTTCCTCTTACAAGCCGCAGATAATAGCCCTCATTGCCTCTTTATGCAGCCTAGCTCTGTGTCTTTCGGGAATCTTGTTCTTCTATACTGTGATCAAGAAGAGGAGGCAGCAGGAGAATCTTGAGGACTGGGAGTTAGATTGCCCTCACAGGTTCAGGTACAAGGATCTTGACCAGGCAACGAAAGGGTTTAAACAGAGCGAGATGATCGGGATCGGTGGCTTTGGCGCAGTGTACCACGGCATCTTGCCGACTAACGGGTGCGAGGTCGCTGTCAAGAAGGTGTCTCGAAACTCGATACAGGGAATGAGGGAATTTGTGGCCGAGATCGAGAGCTTAGGCCGCTTACGGCACAAGAACCTCGTGAATCTCCAAGGTTGGTGCAAGCAGAAGGACGAGCTCCTCCTCGTGTACGACTACGTGCCTTACGGGAGCCTCGACTCGCTGATTTTCAAGCGGAAGGACGGCTTTGTGTTGAACTGGGAACAGAGGTTCCGCATCATCAAGGGCGTCGCGGCCGGATTGCTGTACCTCCACGAGGAGTGGGAGCAAGTCGTGATCCATCGGGACGTGAAGTCCAGCAACGTCCTGATCGACGCAGAAATGAACGCGCGGCTCGGGGATTTCGGCCTCGCCAGGCTATACGAACACGGCAAGATGTCGCACACCACCCACTTAGTCGGAACAATAGGGTACATTGCCCCGGAATTGGCCCGCTCGGGGAAGGCTTCGACGAGCTCCGACATGTATGCTTTCGGCATTCTGCTGCTCGAAGTGGCCAGCGGCAGGCGTCCGACGGGCCAATTCTTGCTGATGGATTGGGTGATAGAATGTTACGGGACGGGTCGGATTCTCGACGCCGCGGATCCCAAGTTACGTTCCGCCTACGATGCTGAGGAGATGGAGATGGTATTGAATTTGGGCCTAGTTTGTTCCCAGTACCATGCCCAAGCTAGGCCTACCATGAGGCAGGTGATTCGGTGTCTGAACCGGGAGGAGCCGGTACCCGTCTTTGTCGATGATTCGAGCTCCGCTGGCTCTCGAAGAACCGACGACATGAGCTTCGGATTCCTGGAAATAGTTTCTTCCGATACAACCGGGAAGTCTCATGCGTCGGCATCATCCTACGTGTCATCGTCGGTCCGTGGCCTCTCCTCCACTTCTTTAGGTGGTTCTGGTAGATAATAGGTTGAGATTTACATGTACAGAGATTTTACAGCAATTACAGCTCTCTAATTTACATGCAAATTCGCTTTCTGGGTTTCTTCTTTCGAAATTTCAGGCTTAATGTTACTCCCTGAATTCTTTCAAAATGTTAAGCGAATATCATCTCGATCGAGAAATTTAGATAAATGCAATGTTATATTGTTCCAAATTGGATTACTTCTTGTATTATAGTATCCCGTATCGTCTAAACACTATACACATGTCTCTCTCTATTTATTAGTTTAAACTTTTTGGATTGAATACTCTAACATGATTTGAGAATTATATTATGTCATAATATTTATATGTTTTACATATACATATAAATTTGGACCCACTTGGAGTTTCCGAGAAGTTAGGGTGACCCTATAAATAATATCATCCATAAATTTTAAATTTATTCAATATAGTCTCCAAACTTCTCAAACGGCAAATTAGATGTTGTCCGGTGATGTGGATCATTATATATGGTGACTCGACAGGTCCATTTTTTTAAACATCTACTTTAAAATAGGAAATAAAGAAAATTAGGATGTCAATATATCATTCATTATGTGATGATGCGAATTATTATATTCTAATTTGAAATGGATACTTCACATGAATAATTCATGTGTAAGGTTTTCAATCGCTTCATGGACGGTGTGATTTTATGACAACAATTTATGACAGTATAATGAGTAAAACACGCAGTGGCTTGGTCAAAGCACACATATTTTTGGCTATAACTTGATGACTTCTCGTTAAGCAAAGCTATTTCGGCAGTATTCACTGTCAACATTTGCCGATTCATCAAGAGGTGTATCTGTCTAATAACCACGTAGGAATTTTCGAAAATCGGAAAAAGATATTCCTAAATTTCGTCGCAGGTAAAGAGAAGCTTCATCTCAAATTTCAAAATTAAAATTCAATCTATTTATCTAACAAATCTTGACCTTGTGAGTGCTTTTTTGCAGTACGTTTCTAGTTTAAATATCACTTATTTTGTGTTTTCTTTTGAGCTTTTCATGTGTAAATTGCAAATTGGGGGTTGAAATACTTGTTACGTATTCTTCACTTTCAGCCTCGGTCAAATTATTTCAAACACAAATTAAAGCATATTATAATGTTTTAATCCTTTCATTATAAGATTGAATCTACAATCAATGTTAATTACTTCTATGGTAGAAGTAAAACATCAATAAGGCTCCGTTCGTTTCATGGAAAATAACTTCCGGTAAAATGTTTTCCAAATTTTCCAGCATTCATTTCACGGAAAATGAATTGCTTGGGAAAAACGTTTTTCATGAAAGGAAAAAAGTCTTCTAAACTAGGGAAAAATATTTTTCACTTTTGAAAAGGGAAAAATATTTTCTTCACTTGATCTATCTTATTTTACATTTCACAAGCCCTCATTTCCTCCTCCCCCTCCTCCTTCTTTTTCTAATATATTTTTTTTAATTCGAATTATATTTTTCTTTTTCTTTTTCTTTGCTTTGTTTTCCTTCTTCTTCTTTCTTGGCTGGTTGCCGGCCATGGCAACAACCAACAACCGACCACAGGCGAGCCTCGAGCACGTTGGCAAGAGCACGAGGCTTGCCCACCTCTAGCGAGCGGCATCGGCAAGCGTGAGCATCAAGCTTGAGGCTCGTCAATCTAGCAATGCTCGCACTCACCGATCTGGCAAGGCTTGAGGCTAGTGAGCTTGAAGCTCGCCAATTTGGTGAGGCTTGAGGTCGGTGAGCCTGAGCTTGCCGAAGATGGCCAAGCCTTGTGCTCGTTTGTGGCCAATCGCTAGAAGAAGAAGAGGAGGAGGAGGAGGAAATGAAGAAGAAGAAGAAGAAGAAGAAGAAGAAGAAGAAGAGGGAAACAAAGAAAAGAAAAAGAAAAAGAAAATATATGAAAAATGAAAATGAATTAATAATCATTTTAAAAAATAAAAAAATTAAAATTGATTTTTTAAAATAAAAAAAATAATTAAAATTTGATTTTAAAAATGAAATAAATTTAAAAAGAGTGTATGAAGGAAATTATTTTATTCCTAAACAGTGGAAAATATTTTTTACTTCATTTTTAGATTTCATCTTAACACTGAAAAATAATTACATTTTTCTAGAAAATGACTTCTTGGAAAATATTTTTCAGAAACGCCACATTTTCTGTAAAATAAACAAAACCCAAGTTTCTTTTTCCCCCTTTTTTGTGCTTCTCTTTTGTCAATATTTAGATATGATCAAGCATAAATATGTTTAACATTTGATCATGCAATTATTTTTTCCATTTGTTTTATCAATTTTCATCGAGATTGGCTAAAAATTGGATTGAATTTCATTTTTCAACTTTGAAATGTAGTCTTAGACTATTTAATAATAAATAGGCAATTAATTGTGTGTTCCCAAATCTTCAAAAATTGAAATTTCTAATCCTTTAGATTTTGTGATTAAAAATATGAGACCCTAAATTAAACTTAACAACCTTCGCTAAATAAAGTGATGACAAGATTCAAGATGATATCTAGTTGGGTGTAATAGCGCATTTGTATTTTGAAATTGAGGAGAGAGATGATAGAATTAAATGTAGTTTGATAATATAAATATATATGGAGAGAGAAGGGGGGGATATATTAGCCATTTAACTAAAATGAGCATCTTAACCAAAATAGAGATGGAAATAATACTTTCATTCTGATATAATTCAAAGCACTTTATATTACATGTACACCCTCAAATTTCAGGAGTTTCAAAGATTCAAAAATGTCAAGAGTAGAACTTTTCTAATAGTTAATACCACAAAAATTACTAAATTGGTAAATCCATGAAAAATCGACCCTCCATTAGGCTCCATCTAATATCTCATTAATTTGTTGACATGGAAATATATGTGGCCAAAAACCTTAGATGATTGGCGTGATGTGATTCGGCGTGGAAATTCAATATCAAAAGATCTTATAAATGACGTAACTTTGGAAAAACCATATATGAAGAAAATGAACTGAGACTGGAAACCTACTAATTTTACCCTGAGAGCTCGCTCACGTTTTGAAAATTGGCAAAAACCCCTAATTTTGCCTCAATGGTGCCACAAAGGATTTGATAAATTTTTTCACGGATATATCATTTCAAAATTTTCTTGCCAAAAATATTGATTTAGGGTTGCGATATAAATGTACTAGTTACGAGTTCTTGTGAAATGGAATTTAGTTTAGGGTAAATGCGAAACGGGAGCACCAATTGGGATCTTTTGCAACACAAAAATGAGTTTATGGGTAAATACAACAAGATTGCACCAATTTGAATTTTTTTGTGTTATTAACTCTTTCTTTTACAAGGAAAGAAAGAAGAAGATTCCGGTGCCTAGTGTCAAGTAGAACATGCAAACCTTCGAAGAAAGGAAAGGTTGTGAATTATATACATAATACTTTTCCCGATTTCTGATTTCCATCGAGCCACGGACGGTAATATAAGAAAAGTCGACCCAAATTGGTAAACCCGAGAAGGCACATCACACATGAGTCCACAATCTACCACTGATCATCAATCGGGACCATCGCTTTAATTGATTAATCAATTAAGAGAAGCCTTCCAATATCTAGAGACGGCAAATCCCAGTCAAGACCCGTCAATCACGACGGCGGTCGGCCTGTTCTGTCATAAGTGCCGCTTCGTCCCGCTCAAGCTTATTGATCAATCACGCTCGCTGGTCGCGTTCTATCGCGTGCGAACTGGAATGAAATCTCGCACCAACTGCACGCGACATGCTCGACAATTAAACGGGCCACACAACTCTCAGGAAACTTCATCTATATGAACTTTTATCCCGGGAAAACGGCAGCCCGACGCATGGATAGGACCAGGTCGACTGGCGTATCTCCCTGAAATAAACCGAGCTTGTGAAGCTTTCCCGAAATGACTGCGATTTTATATTCAGTATTTCAAAGCCTACGTCTATTCTTTTTGTGATTTTGGAGAAGTACTGTCTAGAGCAGCATGCAATAAACCAATCTCATGATATGCAACAGCATCACTCATGAGCAAAACTCGAAAATTTCTGCTCATCAAGCAGATCAAAGGACAACAGTTCATGATGTTGGAGAAATCCTCTTGAAGTATTTTGAAGTTGACAAAACGTTTCCATCAGTCTAATCTGAAGGTTTGCAGACTCTGCTATTTAAAGTCTGAAGACCTCCGGACAGCCAGACTCAAGACTCAAAGTCTATCCTCATTGACAGACTCTAATCCGTTGAAGAAAGGTTACCCAGAACTGGATGTTTTGTTAAGGGCTTGACCTTATCAACTGGAGAAGATCTCGTGGCTGGAATAGACACAACGGAATCCTTTGATTGATCGAGATTGACTCGAAGATTAAGGAATCGATGATTGCCTAAATATTCTTGGAATGTTCTACTTATGGAAACCGAGATCCTGATTGTATGGGCGAACATGATTGATGGGCTATCGACACGTTCCTTTAATAGCCGAATGATCTTTCTAACTGATTCCATCCAACGGATAGATTAGAGGAATTCCTTTGGTAAGTGCCAACGGGTATGATAGCATAAATGAGCATATAAGGAAGACGTTCTAAGTTGTTGAGGTGTGCGCGATAGAAGAATTCCAAAGTCTGAAGCTCCCTGTTGTTTAGACAATTCCTTTGAATGAATACTTGTATACAAAAGAGAGTCTATATTTGTGAGAAACCTTGAGGAGGTGTGATAGAACATCTATAATGTGGAATCAAGAAAAGCTAAGCTGTAACTTCTCTTTTGTTCATAGTGAAATCCAGCCGGTGGGCTGTCAGTGCGGAAGAGTGGACGTAGGCTTGGAATAAGTCAAACCACTATAAACCCTGTGTTCAATCTTCTCTCCCTTACTCTCTTTACTTTGATCGTAAATCATTTTGTGAACTCCTTTCTATCGGCTGCCTAGAATCGCTTCCGTATCTCAATAAATTGTTTGTACACCTATTCACCCCCCTCTAGGTGCTTATAATAGCTATCTCAATTGGTATCAGAGCTCGTGTATTCACTTTGTTTGAAGTGTTTTACTTCAAAGTTAAAGATCCATGGCTAGTATGTTGGCTCCAGGGCTGGTAGAAGGGCAAAGCAACACCAGACCACCTTACTTTGATGGAAAGGATTACAACATATGGAAAAACAAAATGAAGGCGTTCTTAAGATCAAAGGATCCTCTGGAATGGGACGTTGTAGATAAAGGAATCATTCCTAAAGCTGCATCTGTCTCAGAAAGAGGAAATAACACTGTTGAGTCCAGCGAAATGAGTCAGGAATAGATAATCAAGAGACAAGCTCTTGATGCAAAAGCAATTTACTCTTTATATTGTGCTTTATCACCTATTGAATATAACAGAATATTTTCTTGTGATACAGCCAAAGAAATCTGGGATGGATTACACATTACTTATGAAGGAACCGATCGAGTGAAAGAGACAAGAATCAACATTCTTCTCAGTCAATGCGAAGCCTTCAGAATGAAACCAGGAGAATCTATAACTGACATGTTTAGTCGTTTTACGGAAATCGTGAATGGTCTTGAAAATCAAGGTCAACCAATTTCTGATCCCATGAAAGTAAACAAGCTACTGCGTGGACTCTCCAAGGATTTGAATCACATTAAGACCTCAATCAGAGAGACTCAAAGAATCATGCCACTGTCTGTCGATGAGCTGGTTGGGACCCTTCAGTTTTATGAAGTGGAATGAATCAATGAAGACGAAGATCCCAAAGGTAAGAAATCAATTGCATTAAAATCTAATGATGATTACGATGTAACAGATTCGAAGACGACATGGATGATGAAGAACTTGCTCTCATGATAAGAAGATTCAGAAAGCTGAACAGAAAAGGAAGAAGATTCAATTCAAAGAAACAAAGTTTTCAAAAGCAACAGACCAAGTCGACTGAAGATAATGAATCAAACAAAGATGTAATCTGCTTTGAATGTAAAAAAAAAGGAACACATCAGACCCAACTGTCCTCTTCTAAGGAAGAAGAAAGGAAAAACTGAAAGATATCGAAAAGCTCTCAAAGCTGAAACTTGGAGTGATACATAGTGTGAAGATAGTGAAGATGATTATGCAAACATATGTCTAATGGCACAATCAAACTCAGAATCAAACTCCGAGACTGATTCAGACTCAGAAAGTGAATTCGAGGTAAGTAACTTCAAAATTTATTTTAAAGTTTCAAAATACATTGATGAATTATGTTTCAGTCTTAAGACTTCTCTTAAAAGAATTCTGAACTCAAAAAGGAAAATTCTGCTTTAAAATAACAAGAGAATATTTTGAAAGAAAAAGTGAAATGCTTAGACCGGGATGTTTCTTCTCTCAAAGAAAGTGAAGATAATCTTTTGAAAGAAAATGCATTTTTGAAAAATGATATTTCAAATATTTCCAAAAGATTTTCTCTAGGATCTGAAAAACTGGAGAAAATACTTTCTATTCAAAGACCTTATTTCAATAAATCTGGTTTAGGAATGATTGTTGAAACCATTCCTTTAATCGATTTTCCTAAAGTAAAAGAAAGAATTAAACAAAGACCAACAAGGAATGCTTACAAAAATCATTTTGAAATGACCTTTGTAAAACCAGTAAGTCGCAATGCTCTCAGATGTTCAAAATGCAATAGTGCAGATCATTTTGAGAAAGAATGTCATATGGCTTGGAGACCTGTCAATAAAGTCTGGGCAAAAACCGTATATCAGACTAACTCAAAAGGATCCAAGAAAATATGGGTACCAAAGAAAGCTTGAGTTTCTTTTTAAATGCAGGCCACTATCAAGAAAAAAGGTGAAATGATACATGGATAGTGGATGCTCGAGACATATGACAAGAGATTCAAATTGTTTCATAAAACTTGTTCAAGTGAATGGTGGAAAAGTCTCATTTGGAGGAAACAACAAAGGAAAAATAGTGGGATTTGGAACTGTAATGATTAGGAACCTCACAATAAGCAATGTTTCTTTAGTTGAATGGCTCAATTACAATCTGCTCAGTGTCAGCCAGTTTTGTGATGCCGGTTTCAAAATCAACTTTCAAGAGAGTATTTGTTCAGAAACCAGTAAAGACTCCACTCAGTCCTTTGGGTCGAAGACATGGAAATATCTACCTCTTAGACGTGAAACCAGATGAATCGCAATGTCTAATCTCAATCCAAGACGAAGCGAACTTATGGCACAAAAAGCTTGGGCATATCAACATGAAGCAAATAGCCAAAATCTCAACAAAGAAGCTTGTCCGTGGTCTACCTAATTTATCATACCAAAAGTCCGATCTATGTACACCATGTATATTGGGAAAACAAGTAAGAAATTCCTTTAAGCCAATAAATCAAGTTTCCACTAACCGTGTACTGCAGCTCTTGCATATGGACCTCTTCGGACCAACAAGAACGCAGAGCATTGGAGATAAGAAATATTGTCTAGTAATTGTGGATGACTACTCACAATTTACTTGGGTATATTTCTTGGCAAGTAAATCTGAAACTTTTTCTTACTTTAAAAAATTTGCTAAGAAGGTTCAAAATAAAAAAAGGGGTATGTTATTTCAAGTATAAAAACAGACCATGGAGGTAAATTTGAAAATCAAGATTTTGCTAAATTTTGTGATGAATCTGGTTTACAGCATTTGTTCTCTTCTCCATATACTCCAAAGCAAAATGGAGTTGTGGAAAGGAAGAATAGATCTCTTCAAGAAATGGCCAGAACTCTCTTAATTGAAAGCAATATTTCTTTACGGTTTTGGGCTGAAACAGTTTCAACATCATGTTATATTATCAATAGAATTTTTCTAAGGCCTATTCTAGAAAAAAAAAAAAAAACCCTATGAATTATTCAAAGAAAAGAAGCCCATTGTTTCATATTTTCATGTATTTAGATGCAAATGTTTCATATTGAAAAATGCAAATGATTGAGTTGATAAGTTTGAAGAAAAGTCAGATGAAGGCATCTTCCTTGGATATTCAACCACAAGCAAAGCATACAGAGTTTACAACAAGAAGACTCAAACTGTGGAAGAATCAATGAATGTCAAATTCTAAGATTCTATACAAAATGAATCTATTCGACTCATTTTGAAGAGATTGAATCGCTCCAAACTCTACAAAGTCTAATTCTCAAGAAGCAGCTCGAGACTTTGAAGGACCAAAGAACAAGTGACTGTTGAAGATTCTAGTGAAGGAAGTGACCATCAATTTGATAAATTAACCAGCAACTGGAAACATAAGTCCAGTCATCCCAAAGATCTTATTATTGGCGACCTCAATGAAGGAATCCGCACAAGATCCAAAAGGCGAGAAGAGTCTCGTGCTGTGGCTCTTATTTCTGAAATAGAACCCAGGAGCATAGAAGAGGCTTTATCCGATGAAAGCTGGATTGAAGCTATGCAAGAAGAACTCAGACAATTTAGAGTTAATGATGTATGGGAGCTGACTCCTAAACCAAAAGGTAAATCAATTGTTAGAGCTAAATGGGTTTTCAGGAACAAGATTGATGAAAAAGGAAAAGTCATCAGAAACAAGGCTAGACTTGTGGCCAAGGGATACACACAAGAAGAATGGATCGATTATAACGAGACTTATGCACCGGTAGCAAGGTTAGAAGCAATTCGTTTATTACTTGCATTTGCTTGTCATAAAAATTTCAGGTTATTTCAAATGGACGTCAAAAGTGCTTTCCTAAACGGTTTCATCCGTGAGGAAGTCTATGTGGAACAACCACCAGGGTTTGAAGACCCAAAGAAACCAAACTCAATATTCAGACTCAAAAAGGCCTTGTATGGCTTAAAGCAAGCACCTCGAGCTTGGTACGACAGATTAAGTAAGTTTTTAATTCGAAATGGATTTGTTAAAGGTAAAGTAGACACTACCCTTTTTATTAAAAGAGAAAGCAAAAGCTTTTTACTTGTTCAAATATATGTGGATGATATTATTTTTGGATCTTCTAATGAAAGTTTGTGCAAGAAATTCTCTAAGACTATGCAGGATGAATTTGAAATGAGCATGATGGGTGAGTTAATCTTCTTTCTCGGGCTCCAAGTGAAACAACGAGAGGAAGGAACTTTCATTCATCAAGAAAAGTATGCAAATGATCTTGTCAAAAAGTTTGGACTGGATAATTGCAAAAAGGCTGAAATACCAATGTCAAGTTCCTTGAAGATAGACAAAGATGAAGGAGGAAAGAAAGTCGACCAAAAGTTATACAGGAGTATCATCGGATCACTTCTTTATCTTATTGCCTCTAGACCTGACATTTTGTTTAGTGTTTGCATTTGTGTCAGATTTCAATCAGACCCAAAAGAATCTCATTTGAATGCTGCAAAGCGTATTATCAAGTATATTTCATCAACATCAAGCTTTGGTCTCTGGTATCCAAAAAGGGAGACTTTACTCTTCTTGGATATTCGATGCGGACCTTTTTGGATGCGAGTCGATAGAAAGAGCACCTCGGGTACTTGTCAACTACTTGGAGGCAGGACAGTGTCTTGGTTTTCAAGAAAGCAAAGTACAGTAGCTCTCTCTACAGTAGAAGTAGAGTATATAGCTCTCGGAAGTTGTTGTTCACAAATTTTGTGGATAAAACAACAGCTAAGAGACTTTGGAATTGAAGACTCATGCACGAAGATTAATTGCGACAACACCAGCACTATAAATCTCACCAAAAATCCGATTCTCCACTCAAGAGCAAAGCACATAGAGATTCGACATCACTTTATTAGAGACCATGTTCAAAATGGAGATGTTTCAATTCAATTTGTTGACTCAAAGAATCAACTGGCGGATATATTCACAAAGCCATTGGAGAAAAATCAATTTGAGTCTATCCGTACCAGACGCAACATTTTGAGGTATGAGGAAATCAAAGTCTAAAGACTTTCAGACTCAGACATACAAAACTTTAAGTTAGTCTTGGTACGACTATCAGACTGTAAGTTAGTCTCTCTTTCTCTCTCTCTCGAATCTTATCTTGAAGAGGTACGATCGTCAGACTATGTTTAAATTGTTGCTATATTTAATCGACGAAATTACTGCATCGTTTCATTTTCAAAAAGGAAGTTATTTTTTAAATGACTATTTTCGTGGAAAAAAGTTATTTTGAAAGGGCATCTTTTTACTTTCCTTTGTGACGGTTCGTTTATCTCTCCTTTTTACCGATCGTGTACTGTCGATTGTTCTTCACTTTACTCTCAAAAACCCTAGAAAGCATCGATCCTCCATTCCCATTTTCTTCCCTTGTTTAATCTTCGAAAAAGTTGTCATCTTTCTTGGGAAAATCAAGCAAGAAATCTTCCAAAAACTAAGGAAGATGTCGTCTTCAAGAAAGTCTTCAAGAATCGCAAGCAGGGGACCACGGCGAATGAGTGAGGGGCCTACGCACTTCGATCTCACCGAAGAAGATATGGCTCCAGAACAGCAATCAAGCCCACAACATTCTTAGCAGAGTCACTCTCCTCCATCTAGCCCTCAAGGCGTTGATCATCAACAAGAGGAAGAAATCATCAAGGATGCAGACCCTGTAAGAGTTCAAAAGCCCGCTTCTATTTATAAGCTGTATCGTGCCTTAAAAGCAACGCGTACTCCCTTGAAATATGTCGATGATTTTATCAAAGAGAAAGGGTATGGAAATTAATATATCTTTCTGCGAAGAATGGAAAGTTTGGGAATTGCTCGTAAAGGGCTGGCTGAGGAAACTCTTGCAAATGTCCCGAGTGATCCTCGTGATTGGGGACCGAATCCTATAGATGGGAATGATGATGACAAATTGTACAATCAATTTCAACCGAGAATGGGTATTGCGGTTGAAAGTCGAGGAAAAAGAGGAGATTTGTTCAGATCGAAGGAACAAAAGAATTTGTACTCTAAATTGCTGAAGCGTGGGATAATAAACCCTAGGAGTGTGGATTTTGATTTTCTGAATGCTATAAATGTGAACTTGAGGGAAAAGTTCGGTTATCTTCAACTTGGAAAGTTCTGCTCCGACACTACAAAAGCCTATGCTGAACTAACCGCAAATTTCTATTCAAATCTTAGCTTTTTAGATAAGAATAGATTTTCCTTCAGTGTCAAAGATCAAGACTATGTTGTGGATATGGATATGCTAGCAGATGTGTTGGGAGTCGAGAAGGGAAGATATCAACCAATCAAAGTTTCTATTACTGGTGCTACATTGAAACTTGTCAAGGACAGGAGAACAAGGGAAAAGATTTCCTACTTAAGGATGAGTGCATTCAACATCTTGCTTCACAAGATTGTGATCAATTGCCTTCGACCAAAATCAACTTCCAAGACTGATGTTTCAAGTTTAGAGGCAAAGTTGATGTATGCCATTCTCACTGGGAAAAGGTTTTCTCTTCCTCACACTGTTATGTTCCACATGTATAGAGCCATGATGAAGGACAGAGGCCAACTTCCTTACCCAAGTCTTGTGACGAAGTTATTCAGACATCTAAATATTCAGCCTCCGCAAATCTTTTGTGTTCGATCGTGCGATCATATGGTGGTAGGACTGAAAATGGTGACCAAGATGCGTCTGAAGGAATTGAACAAGGCGTTGGAGAAATTCAAGGAGAAGACTCCACTTAAAGCTCATCAACCCTCTTCTTCATCAAAGTGGAAAGGAAAGGAGCCATTGGTTGCTTCAAAACCGAAAAGAAGAGCTCTTATTGTTGAAGATGAAGATGATGATGAAAATCTCACCATCTCTGCAATGGCTTTGAAGAACTTAAGTCGTCCTGTTCCAGGGAAAGAATCAGAACAAATGGCGAAAGAAACAGAGATGAAGGAAGCAAAGGAGAAGGAAGCAAAGGAGAAGGAAGAAGAAGAAAGAGAAGCTGAGAAGGAAAGAGTTGAGACAGAAGAAGAAGAAAGAGGAGAAGAAGGAGAACCTAACGAACACTCTTCTCCACCTGTAGGCATGGAAACAGGGGGAGATCAAGAGAAAAGAGGGAAGTACTCATATCCTAACGCAAGTGAAGGAGTCAGTCGCTCACCTGCAGACCCAGAGGACGTTTATGCCTCTCAATTTCCAAAAGAAGGTCATGAAATTTCATCGCCAAACCTGCGAGATTATACTGATTTACCATCGTCTGCATTTACTCCATCAGATCCAGCCGAAGCAAGTACTCAGACTGATAATGCAGCAGATTTTCGCAGAATCATCGATACTCTCTTGGAGATGCGAGGTCAAATTTATACCTTGGGATGCGAGGTTCAAAACTTGCAAACTGCGGGTCAAGTTTCTTCATGTTCATTGAATGAGAAAATCCAAGCCCTCACTGTTCAGAATCAGGCCAATGCCAAGGGTGAGGAGATTGCACAGCTGAAGGAAGACTTGAAAATGCTGGAAGGCATCGTTCAATCTATGGGAGATTTACAGCTTGTCCGCGTTCCCAAGCAATCTTGACTTTATTTTCATCTCAACATTTTTAATGCTGACAAAAAGGGGGAGAGATGCAAGATTTGAACAATTTAACTTTTAATCGTGTGATTGGTGTAATGGACTGGTTGTCTTTGTGTCTGGATGAGAACTGAACTAGACTTGGACTTGACTGCTTTTAATAACTATCATTGGTATTTTATGGATGGCTTTATCACTTATTAGACTAACCTATTTTCTGTGGTTGCAGATTCTAGTGTTATTCATTTATCCATTTATCTCTATAAGATATGCATATGTGTTTGAGAAATGTTTTGCAGGTCAAAGTTGTCCAAATCTGCAGGAAAGTTTTGTCACCATCAAAAAAGAGGAGATTGTTAGAGAAATCCTCTTGAAGTATTTTGAAGTTGACAAAACGTTTTCATCAATCTAGTCTGAAGGTTTGCAGACTCTGCTATTTAAAGTCTGAAGACCTCCGGACAGCTAGACTCAAGACTCAAAGTCTATCCTCATTGTGAGACTCTAATCCGTTGAAGAAAGGTTACCTTAACCTGGATGTTTTGTTAAGGGCTTGACCTTATCAACTGGAGAAGATCTCGTGGCTGGAATAGACACAACGGAATCCTTTGATTGATCGAGATTGACTCGAAGATTAAGGAATCGATGATTGCCTAAATATTCTTGGAAGGTTCTACTTATGGAAACCGAGATCCTGATTGTATGGGCGAACATGATTTATGGGCTATCGACACGTTCCTTTAATAGCCGAATGATCTTCCTAATTGATTCCATCCAACGGGTAGATTGGAGGAATTCCTTTGGTAAATGCCAACGGGTATGATGGCATAAAGGAGTATATAAGGAAGACTTTTTAAGTTGTTGAGGTGTGTGCGATAGAAGAATTCCAAAGTCTGAAGCTCCCTGTTGTTTAGACAATTCCTTTGAGCGAATACTTGTATACAAAAGAGAGTCTATATTTGTAAGAAACCTTGAGGAGGTGTGATAGAACATCTACACTGTGGAATCAAGAAAAGCTGAGCTGTAACTTTCTTTTGTTCATAGTGAAATTCAGCCAGTGGGCTGTCAGTGCGGAAGAGTGGACGTAGGCTTGGAATAAGCCGAACCACTATAAACCCTGTGTTCAATCTTCTCTCATTTACTCTCTTTACTTTGATCGTAAATCATTTTGTGAACTCCTTTCTATCGGCTGCCTAGAATCGCCTCCGTATCTTGATAAATTGTTTGTACACCTATTCACCCCCCTCTAGGTGTTTATACTAACTATCTCACACGAGACGCCACTAAGAACTTTAGAGCAGCATGCATGGATGTCGATATGTATTCATTCTTCCTGAGATTTATCTGCAAATGCTTCTTCACGGCAAGGTTGAAGTTCTTCCCATTGTCCCGCATGCATACCGCAAAGGCAGGAGGTTTCAGTAGGTATGTGGCCCTATTGACTCTGCGAAAATACGCAAGACGAATGCAGATAAGACAAATGCAAGAATATAGGATCAAAACGACCTGAAAATGACTCAAAAAACCACCGATTTGGTGGCCGAATAACTGAAGAGATGTCCAAATCCCAAACGGCCTACGAACGTTACAAATGCACTCCCTAAAATCTTCCCACTCCGAGATGACTCACATCGCAAAAACAATCGGGAGGTCAGGACTAACATCCTAGACCATATGACACTGAACATTATAAAAATTTTGAATCGCCAGGAACATTTTACCGACAAGACGAAGCCGCCCACTTGAGAAGAATAGAAATCAAAAGTATTTGGACAACTTGCTCCTCATCACGAGACCATAACACGTCCAATCATCCCCTGGGTCCAAGTCGCTGTTTCCTTGAGCTGCTCGTCATCAGATTGCAGACACTCACCCAAGAGATCATTCAAGAATGCACGGTCTTGAATAATAACTTTATGTTTAGGTCCCCTCGGGTTGCCCCGGGTTTACGTCGCCGGCTGCTGGCTGTACAGGGGTTCCTAGGTCACCAGAAAAAAAAACTTTATGTTTGGCCCCAGGGCGTCAGCGAGATCACCTGTCACCGCAACTGCAGCCTTTGTGACAGACTCGTCCCTGTAATATGGATAACCAAATTGAATTTTCTGAACCGAATAACAATTCATACATGAGCAAAAGGAAAATCAATAGATAATTACCTTTGCCTGTCCTTGAAGACCAACTCAATGAATTGCATGAGATGGGACGCGTATGGCAACATCACCTCAGACTTCGAATCCTTAAAGCCCTGGAGTATTCCGGAATAAGCTTCAAAAATGCTACGCTTGAGCTGATAACCATATTCCATCAACTCTTCATCACCCGTGTCCATCTGGGCACAAATTTCTGCAGCTCCGTGCATCATTGGCAGTGCATAGGAGACGTATTTCTCAAAGCGATCTCCAATTGCAAGAGCAACATCACCAAAGCAGGAGAAAATGGGAGGCTTAACAGACCGGTGCAGTACCTCACTACGGAGATCATTGAGAAGGAGCACCATAATCCCATCACAAAATGGAAGCACTTCGTCATCCAAGGCACGGCAAATATCACCAACTACACCCACAATAACTGCACAGACCTGGTATTCCTCAAAGTTCTGCAATCCCATCTCCAAATACTTGTAGAACTCCGGCATATATTTCAGAAGGTCTGCACCTGTAGCATAAGCAAGCGCACCAATAGCAAGCATAGCTTCTTCATGCACTGTAGAGCTGTGGCAGGCAAAAACTCGAAGGAATAGTAACATAATCTGATCTGCATACTGTATTATTATGGGTTTTGTTTCATCAGTGTTACTTAGTTTCTGAATAATGACTTGAAGAACATCGCAGAGAGAAGCCTGCAGATCACTTTGCTTTTCTCTATAATCTAATGACACGATTTGGAGCTCAAATGTCTGTGCCAACTTATTCATGATGGCAGGAAGGAGTTGCGCTATAATTTGAGATGCTTCAGCAATATTGGCGCACCTAACTACCTCATTGATAGTTTCATATGCAGATGTCCTGAGCTTGGAGTCACCACTATCTGTGCGATCAGCAGCTGCAACAAGATATGTCATGATGTCTGGAAGGTATGGTGAGAGAAGTGAAGCACTTGTTCCAGCATCTTCAAACCCCTGGGAGGTTTCCAGGAGAGAGTACTGAAAATCCTATAACATTGGGCACATCCTGTATGCTCCCCAATAGTACTTTAACAACCCTTGGGAGGTTTCCAGGAGAGAGTACTGAAAATCCATTGGCTGGACTGTGCAACAACTCAAAAACGCGTGTGAGTGTCCATGCGATTGTGTCATGGACATGATTGTTCTCATCCGTCATCAGATTAAGAAGGAAATCTAAACCTGCATTAACCAAAGGAGAGAGTTTCTCAAATTTTGGCCCGTTAAGGATTGAACCAAGAACATATGTGGCAGCTTCATGACTATGCCAATCCGGCTTCCTTATATTATCCTCCACAAAAGGCATCACAAGGGGAACAATAGGATGTCCTACAGTTCTAGAAACAATACCAAGACAAGTTCCACCGGCCATAGATATATTCCAAATGCTATCATCCTGATCCTGATCCTCTTCCTGCTTTAGCAAAGTCTCCAGCAGCATGGGAACTAAAGCAGGCAGAGCTTACTCAATGAACCGTGAATGAGACCCAGAATCTGCACTTTCAGAACTCTCAAACTCTTGAAGCTCTATTTCTTCGTCGCAAATAGAGCTCCAAAACTCCACAGCTTGAAGGGCAACAAATTCCTGCCAGTTGTCCTCAGTTGATAGAAGATTGAAGACAAATAGTAAACGCTTTCATCCCCACAAATTACTTGATGACTTGAGGACTCTTTTGACTTCTTGCTTCGTTTGTAGGCGATGCACAAGAATCTTGGTATAGAATTAGATGATCCAAATCTCTACTCCAATATAAAAATGACAAATTATGCTGGCAGATAAAATATGGAATTTTTTAGGGTGTCATTAATTGAGAAAGTTGGAAGTTGACTGGAATTTTCATCTTTTCAACAGGATATAGCTGCCATTTAAGAGAAACCATGAGAAAGACCTATCCCCATAATTTTGAGGGTTGAGGACTCTTTTGGCTTCTTTCTTTGTTGGTAGGCCATGAAATGGGGGATTTGCACGCTTTTGCCTGCAATATTTTATGTTTCTTCTTGGACACTAGTTCCTAACTCATACACGCAATTCGTATAATTATGATATGCATAATATATTCAATTTAAGGGATGTTAGGTGAAGCCTCCCATCAATGAATTAATATGATTTGGAGAGGTTAAATTATCAATTTAAAATTTTCAATCAATGTGGCTCTGGACGTTATAAAGGTCTTGAAACTCCGGATTCTTTCTTAATGCTATCCTCAGGTTAAAGCCCCCATTTGTTTAATAGAAAATGAATTATTTGAAAATCATTTTTTTTTCTAAAAATGATATTGCTTAAAATAATTAGACAATAAAAAAATGTTTCATTGTCAACAACAATTTATGTATAAACATTTTCATAGACGATGATAGTATTTTTCGTTTATTCATTTGTAAGTGATACTAACAATCATTTTTAAGAAAATGTTTTTCGAATTATTCATTTTTGTGAAATAAATGCACTCTAAAGGTATCATATATCTATTGCACATCCAAATGTGTCGCAGTTTTGCATCTAGCCAATGGTTGTTTCGAAAGTACAAAATGCATAATGTTATTTTTGACCCTGAGGAGCTCTTTGGCCCTTTTATATCAACCCTATCATCTTGTGGAGTTTTGAGAGGCCCAAGTTAGGGTAAAGGCCCAATCTTCAAATAAATCATGTTCTTGCTGAATGAGAAAATCTAGATACAAACCATCTAAAAGAACATAACATAAATGAAACTCCATCTCAATTTATGCAATTCAAATATGTATTTATAATTGGTTTTGCATGAAATCTTTTTTACTTATACTAATATTTTTTTCAAAACAACTTCTAAACCTTAAAATTTGACAAAATAATTTCACGAAAATCCATATCTATCTTAAGATGACAATCACTATTAGTCTATTAATAGTACTAATGAGAAATTAATCACCATAATAATGTATATAAACAACCATGTGACCATTTTCAGTCACAAAGATATGACTAATACACGATAAACGTCATTTAAGTTTCTTTCTTTCTTTTGAAAAGATGACATTAATAAATAATACCCACTAGTTGTGATCATTTTTATTAGTCTTTAGTAAAAAAGAGAAAGAAAAGAATTCTTTTTTGAGATGTAACATCCAAAAGTTTTTATGTACGGTAATGATATTTTCAAACTTGTCAGTATTGAGAATAGACACCCGTTTGCTTGTTACATATTAATTTTGTAGATACTTTGGTAACCTAACAAATTTTTTATTATGAAAATCTTATAATTGAATCAATTGGCAATTTTTCCATTTGTGTTTTTCTTCCTATTCTCCCTAAATATTTAACCCCTCACATGTTTTACTCTTAAAGATATGGAACTTGGTAGTGATGAGGTCATGCATTGCCTTATGAAACTTGGCCTTAGTTCATTAATGCTTGGAATGACTATTGCTCACACTTGGCCTAATGAAATGAATCCTTCTATCCTTCATAGAAATCTCTCTTTTCTTGACTTATGAGATCAAGCCATTTGCACCCCAACTATTAGCATTTGGGGGGGGGGACATGAATCTATCTCATTGGAGCGCTACCCTCTATACTTATTGTTCTAACCCTAAGACAATTAATGCCTTAACCATGGTTAAATCAATTCCACTATGTTCTTCCCTGTTTTAGTTTATTTGGGTAGAGGGGGGACTTTTCAAAGAACACAAGCCCTACTTCATTAATTTTACTTATCAACTCATTTCTTCAACTTACATCCTCAAAATCATGAGTAAAAGCCAAGGCCCCACAGTTGTATTATAAAAGTTTCTATCTCAATCTTTCAAGTTGGACGATGTGACTAAAACCTTAAATTGCCTAATATTTTTTTAAGGTAAGTGAAAACTAGGGGTGATCGGGTCCAAGGTAGGGTCTAAACATAGACCCTGTTATAACCAATTCATTTTTTTTTACCCTATACCCGACCCTGTTTGTATTGGACCATATACCCAACTCATCTTGTTTTTCTGATCCGGTTCTAGGGTCAACCCTGTTTCCACTAGAACTTGTTTTGCAATCTCCCAATATCTTATACGACTTCAAATTTTATATTAATACTCGAGAAAATAACGTAATCCTCCTAATTTGTGTTGAAATATTAAGCACTTATAATAAATAAATATATAAACTTTTTGACTAAATGAAAAATTAAAGATCCACAAGGCTAATTATATAAATAAAATCATAAGCCAAAGAATTAACAATAAACATGGGTCTAATATTAGTCTTATTCCCACAACTACCACATAAAGCTACTCATTTATGCAAACATAACTCCTCCTACAAAAGAAAAATTAGGCGAGCCAATCCATGTGATACACAAGAATTTGGCGGTAATGAACACCATCCGTCCATCAAACGGTGCGAAAGGGAGCCGGTGAGGCTCAATTTCATTAGAACACTACCCTCTATACTTATTGTTCTAACCCCAAGATAGTTAATGCCTTAACCATGGTTAAATCAATTCCACTATGTTCTTCCTTGTTTTAGTTGATTTGGGTAAAGGGGGGACTTTTCAAAGAACACAAGCCCCACTTCATTAATTTTACTCATCAACTCATTTCTTCAACTTACATCCTCAAAACCATGAGTAAAAGCCAAGGCCCCACACCCGTATTATAAAAATTTCCAACTCAATCTTTCGAGTTGGACGATGAAACTGAAGCCTTAAATTGCCTAATCTTTTTTAAGGTAAATGAAAACTAGGGGCCATCGGGTCCAAGGTGGGTGGGGTCTAGATCTGGACCCTGTACCCGACCCTGTTATAACCGGTTCCTCTTTTTTGGACCTTATACCCAACCCTGTTTGTATTGGACCCTGTACCCGACTCACCATGTTTTTCCGATCTGGTTCCAAAGTCAACCATGTTTCCACTGGAACCTATTTTGCAATCTCTCGATATCCTATACGACTTCAAATTTTATATTAATATGTGAGAAAATAACGTAATCCTCCTAATTTGTATTAAAATATTAAGCACTTGTAATAAATAAATACATAAACTTTTTTACTAAACGAAAAATTAAAGATCCACAAGGCTAACTATATAAATAAAATCATAAGGCAAAGAATTAGCAATAAACATGGGTCTAATATTAGTCTTATTCCCACAACTACTACATGAAGCTACTCATTTATGCAAGCATAAATCCTCCTACAAAAGAAAAATTAAGCAAGCCAATCCATGTGATACACAAGAATTTGGCGGTGATGATCACCATCCGTCCATCGAACGGTGCGAAAGGGAGCCGGTGAGGCTCAATTTCATTGGAGCAATACCCTCTATACTTATTGTTCTAACCCTAAGACAACTAATGCCTTAACCATGGTTAAATCAATTCCATTATGTTCTTCCTTGTTTTAGTTGATTTGGGTAGAGGGGGGGACTTTTCAAAGAACACAAGCCCCACTTCATTAATTTTACTCATCAACTCATTTCTTCAATTTACGTCCTCAAAACCATGAGTAAAAGCCAAGGCCCCACATCCGTATTATAAAAGTTTCTGTCTCAATCTTTCGAGTTGGATGATGTGACTGAAACCTTAAATTGCCTAATCTTTTTTAAGGTAAGTGAAAACTAGGGGTGATCGGGTCCATAGTGGGTAAGGTCTAGACCTAGACCCTGTACCTAACTCTGTTATAACCGATTCCTTTTTTTTGGACCCTATACCCGACCATATTTGTATTGGACCTTATACCCGACCCATCTTGTTTTTCTGATCCGGTTCCAAGGTCAACCATATTTCCACCAGAACCTGTTTTGCAATCTATCAATATCCTATACGACTTCGAATTTTATATTAATACGCGAGAAAATAAGTAATCATCCAAATTTGTATTGAAACATTAAGCATTCGTAATAAATAAATACATAAACTTTTTGACTAAACGAAAAATTAAGAATCCGCGAGGCTAATTATAATAAATAAAATCATAAGGCAAAGAATTAGCAATAAATATGGGTCTAAAATTAGTCTTATTTCCACAACTACTACATGAAGCTACTCATTTGTGCAAGCATAACTCCTCCTACCAAAGAGAAATTAGGCGAGCCAATCCATGTGATACACAAGAATTTGGGGGCGACGAACACCATCTGTCCATCGGACGGTGTGAAAGGGAGCCGATGAGGGAGGGAAGCAAGTGAGGAAGAGGAATGACAAACGAGGAGTGCCGTGCGTGTTTGAAAGAGCCAAGATGAAAAACGTCATGTGATTGCGGAAGTAAGAATATAAATCGGAGGAAAAAAAAAAAGAGTTTGGACCTCTACTTACAAAACCAGTCCATGAACCAGTTTTCGGGTGGGTAATCACTCAGAACCTGTTCCCGTACCGGTTTAAACTGGTTCTGAATTTTGGGAACCGGTTCCCGGACCAGTTTCAACGGGAACCGATTCCCAACCCTATTTTCTAAGTGAGCCGGTCCGGTAACTGGGTATATCCAGTCCGGTTGCACACCCCTAATGAAAACTCTAAGGAATAAGTTAGGTTAAGCTACTTAGTACTCTTAATATGGTTGATAAATGTAAATATTGACTAAATTTTGTTTATGTAAAGTGCCATTAGGTTCCAATAACGGTATGTTGAGTTGTTATGTTTCTTTGATTTGTATTGATGAGTTTTTTATGCTCTTCTTGTTTTTTTTTTATTCGGTCATACTCTACTCTTACTCTAATTTTCACTCTCAGACTTTTGTCATGTCTCCTTACAGAACGCGAGAGTCAAATCCCATGCCTAAAGCTAAATCGTCCCCATCCCAACTTCCTAAGAAGATGGTGATTCGAACCCCCTATATCTCCCTTCCTATGTGAGAAGGATGGTTATTGGGACAAACCCCAATGGTTTATGCTCCTTGATTTGTATTGACAAGTTATATATTTTGGGAGTAAATAAGTTAATTCCAAGAGAAAGTAGTAGTATGTTGATGGAAAAGTGTCAAAAGAATTAAAGAAAACTCGGTAGACTAAGTGTGGAAAAAGGTGAAGATGTCAACAAGGAGGAGTCGAGGTTGGTTTTTATAAATTTTGCTTAAATTGAATTATGAACATCTAATTTATCAATTTACAAAATAATAATGATGATGACGATGATGTCAGTTTTTGTAAGTTGCCAACTTTTTTTTAAAATGCTAAATTTTGAAGAGTTGTCAATTTCAATGGGGAAAAGTTTCCTTATTCTGAGGAAATTTCCTGAAGTTGTGAAATTTGAGAGGTTTGCTTTTAATTTGAGAGATTAGGGGTGAGCATAGGTTTAGGGTTAACCTTAAACCAACCTTGAATCGGCTCAACCCTGCTGGTCTTGGTCCGTTTCTCAGGGAGACTAGGGCGGTCCTTGGTCCTGGGATTGTTGGACCAGCACTGTACGAGTTGGTCCTCGATCCTAGAAGTTTAGAGTCGGTCCAACCCGAACCAACCCTAACTATATATAATATATTTAATATATTATTTATAATTTTTTATATAGTGAAAACCCAAAGTCAAACGGCGTCAATAACATTAAACGACTCCTTAGTGAAAAGTTCAAGTAATTTTACACCATTCTTTAATAACTTAGATTTTTAATGTCTTTTACAGCATCAACAACCATATTTACAAATGAGGAAAATGTCTCTGTGAGAAGTCCTCATGGCATCCTCACAGCGTAAATAGCTTCTCATGGTATCCTCTTCTAGTACTCGTTCTCTTATGTCTTTTTTGTCCTTTTAGTCTACAACTTACCAAAATCAAAAGAAACAACTTCTCCGCTCGCTATTCGATACTCGACTCCCTCGCTTTTGGTCACTTGCACTACTTACCATTCGACGCTCACCCCACTTGATGCTCATTGCTCATGCCGCTTGCCTCTCTTCACTGACCTCGCTCGTTGCCGAGCCTATTAGGTCAGTCGGATCCTCGATTGCCTTTTCAAGAAGTGCAAAAAATGAAACAAAAAAATTATCAGTCAATTTTGGGTTGACCCTGGAACCGAACCAAACCCATTGGGTCGGTCCGGTCCTCGGTCCCAAAAATTGAGGACCAATACTATGCAGGTTGGTCCTAGGGTTAGGGTATAGACCGGCTCAACCCAGACCATGCTCACCCCTACCTAAGATGCTTACCTTTGGTGGACAATTTCTAAACACCCATTTTAAGTTGATGATTATTTTGATCATTAATTATTATATTGATTTTCTATGGATATTATCATTTCTTGCTTGAGGAAATAAATGAGGTAAATATCGTGTTGTTTATGTAAATGATGCGTGAGCAAACCATGGTGTTGTATCCCAGTGATGTTTTGAGTAAAATGATGTTAATTACTTAACAAGGGTTTTGAACATCTTTATGTGCAATATTATTGTATGATAAAATTTGTAAAATACTATGAAATTATTCCGTCATCCTCACCATAGTGGAGACGATGCCCTGCTGTGTAATCATGATGCCTTGCTTTGTGATTGTAATACCTTGGGAGTGTTTGGGGCTGTCTTGGAAGTTTCAAGATGCCCCATGAGTATTGAGATGCCCTACTATGTGATCGAAATGACTTGGGAGTGTTCGAGAGAAGAAATAATAATAAATATAATACATGATCATGTGTATACATATATTCACATGTTATTTAAATTAGTGTTAGCCATGGATCACAATATGATATGCCATATGCTTGCTTGCAGAGTGGACTTAAATGATTTTAAATACCATCACTAATAGATTTCATTAGCATAAGTCGTTTGGTGATATTGGTGCACCATGATGTAATGTAATATATATTGGTATTGGCATATCACATTAACAAAGGTAGATTACTCGTTTATGCATTCATTATACCTAGTCATTTTATTTGAGTATGTCAATTGTTGATACTAGATTAAGTAGTAAGATGATTTTCAACCTTAGACTTAGAGATTTCATTTATTTGGCCTCGGCTTACTCCTTTATTTTTAGACATGTACGATGGATCCCCCACCACCACCACTTTTTAGAGCTCCCAAGCTAGTCGATTGTGTCTTTGAAGATGTGTCTGTACTTGGATTTGCTGTAATATATGGTTGGGTTATAGAGTGGATTCCCCATCGGAATGTTGCTTGGTATGTTAACATAGAGGGCAAGTTGGTCGGACCACTTAGAAGCATTGATGGTTCTCCAGGTTCTAACCATGATGGTTTATCAACGGGTGAAGTTGTCAACCCTTAGTTGATGGTCCAATAGTGTATAGGCAGGCTTTTGGGAGTAAGAGTACAGTGACATAATTAGGTGACCTTGACCTTTCCTAGGAATTATGTATTTCATATTTGCTTAAATGCTATATAAAGATAATAACCACTAAGTCTGTATAAAGAGGCAAATGTATATTATTTTTAACTTGTGCAATTTTCTTGTATGGATTGATGTGAGTATTTTGTTGTGCTTCCGCATGTTATGAAAAAGAAAAAAGATGTAATTTCTTAGGACACATGTCACGTATGACATTGTGGGGCATCACATGAGACAATTATAGACTCTATGGCTAAAAAAACATTAACTATTTTGGCCCATTTATATTGAAAGGTTAATTAGTTTTGGGAGAAATACTAAAAAATTTCTAAACCAATTGCAATTGTACCTATTCAGTTTTAAACTTTTTTTCGTTTTGGCCAATTGAGTTATAAATTTTTTACATTTGTGTTGATTCAGTCCATTTGACAAATTTGACTAATGTAGATGTTTCCAAAGTAGTGCAACTAGCATAAATGTAGACAAATTTTAATAGTATTTTAATATTTTTCAAATTTCTTATTTTAAAAAAAGAAAATTGCCTTCTTTGGTTTCTCGTTGTGACCAACGAGGTTCGCTTGAGCTCGCTAGCCATTAAGCGAGGGCTATTTGCCTACCATCGATGAGGCTCGCAGCTCTCACCCATATCTTGGTGAGGCTATGGCCGCCTTCACCCACGGGTGAGAACCCATTTGTTTCCTCCTCTCAAATGTTCATAATCAAGTAATGCAATCGTAGAAAATATAAAAATTATACAGTTTTATGACAAACACATGTGTTGATCAAACTTTTGCGTTGTTTCTTCATGCTGAAATCCATGATTCTATTCTCGATGGGTGTAAAAGTACCTTTTTTATCTTTTAAAAGAGTCTTTAGAATCGAAAACCAAACTGGTGAAATTGAGAACCGGACCGATTATCCCTTAAACCAAAGTTGAACCTATGGGTCCGGTCCAATACGATTTGAATTCCGGATAGAGCTTGATTTAGTGCACATTCCTACTAAATTGCAAAGATTCTACTACCATTACAGGGAATTCACTTGGAAAATGTTCGAGCCGTGATGCTAACGTGGTCATGTCGTGCTATGGAAAAACCTGATATTTCCAAAACCACCCTTTACTTTTAAAGCTGCGGAATGGGGGTTCGAATTTATTCAAAGAGGCTTCCGGAATTAAAAGTCAGCTGAAGTAGGAACTATTGTACTTCTTTAGGACGATGTCCAATAACTGTCGTGTGCTCCTGTCGCTTTCGAAGTTCCCATTGAAAGTCGCATTAACTTTTGTGTATAGCTTGCTCATTAATGACGAGCAACATGGTGGGCATAAGATGCCTGTTAAATATACTCAATTTAAAGATTTTTTTTTCTATTTCCATGTCATTTACTATATATGATATAGCAAAAAAAAACATTATAACGACATATTTGAAATTTATTTTAGATTGCTTAACAAGTATTATCTTGAGCACTCCCACGGTGGAGTTGCAGTAGCAGGTTCATCTCATGGGTAATTGATGTTTCATCGTTGTCTTAAACTAAATATTATAGCAAAGGATAAGGCATGTTTCAGTCTCGTTTGAAACCCTTTTCTATGAGAAAAACACAAGGCTCATGAATTTATTATGTTAAAGTGATACAAAATCATTTTTCAACTTTACTTCTCATGACGATGGTATAAAAACCTGTAATTATCATCCTCATTTTTTACAATGAATTTAAAGTTGCATCATCTAGACATGATTAACCAAGTCGCCATTTTATTTGCCAAACAACCTTTTACGACGTTAGCGTTGGGCTGTCTCGAGTAGTGGCGGCAAAACACTGTGGGGTGGCTCTCAATTGTCATCGCGCCGTATTGCTATGTGTGGGAAGAGAGAAAGGGTTGGAAAAGAAGAGTGGGAAAATGGGCTTTTAAGTTGGGAAGATGCAAAACGGAAATGTTGAAATCTGACTAGATATTGGGTATAATTAAGGATAATTTTTGTAAGGGCTAATAATACCAAGAATCCCCATCTCATATATCCACGCTACATTTACTTTAAATTAATTTTTGTGTTCCAAAAACTCTCAAATTGATACTCATACTATATTTACTACAAACTAAAATTTACGTAACAAAAAATCTCAAATTAGTACATTCATTGCCACATATATCCAAATTGATATGCGCATATTACATTTACCTCAAATTATGATAAACCTAGAAATTTTTTAGGTAAATGTGGTGCAAATGCATTAGTTTAAAATAATATGACATGGTTGTACGTGTTTGAAATTTTTTGTAATATAAAACTTAAATTGTGATTAATATAAAGTTAGTACCATGATATAAATATACTCATTTAAATCTGTTGTGATATTAACCCGTCCCGTAATTATATGTGACTTATCCGTTTAGGGCTGCTTCAACCGCAAGTGGGAAGGGACGCGCTAATAATATTCTTCTCCCGCAAAGCAACAAAGCGAATCAATCAGTGGACGCTGACAGCTCTCCTCTCATCATCATTCAGTCTGGTCAAATGGCTCGTCTTGAAAGAAAAAAATATATATATTCGAGAAAATAAAAAAGAAATATATAGAGAGGAAAATAGATGTTCGATTACCATTATTTAGATGTGAATCATGCTTCCTTCTTTGAAAATAGGATGTGTACCTACTACAATAAGGGAAACTTCCCCGAAAGGAACTTTATTAAATTAATCCCTGCTTTTTTTCCGGATGCAAAATACATAATCAAATCAAAAAATGATCTTTCGGGAGATTAGTATTTATCATGCCCTGTTGATTGTGTTAGTAACATTATAAGAACCGTGACTTTTGTCGATTAAATTTTATTGTTTGTACAGTTCTATTATTTAATCCATTTCATGCGAGTAATCACTATTAGCTATGCTATCGAACCCTAACTTGGCATTACTAGATGCTCACTCGCAAATGGGGCATGGCAGCGGGCAACCTCCCAGCCCCCTTTATCTTCCATTGTCTCTTTTTCCCTTCGTTACCCTATCCTCGTGTGTATATATCCTAATTTGCTTACCCTTTTCTCTTGTAGTATGAAAGGGACCCAAGGAAATAACCCCATCTTTTACAAATTGACAAGCATGCAATATCGAGAACGAAGTCCATGGTCCATAACGAAGCAGAACCATTCAACAAGATGAGAATGTTTCTGTTGACAAAACAACAATAAATTCAACGACAACTATTTCGCATTCAAACTTGGATATTAAAGGACGAAAAAATTCGAATTCAAGACCTCTTGCTTCTTTTCTAGCGTACATGATTATATATCGCAATCTTCCCAAAAGATTAATGCCTTCATCTCCAAAAATTTCCAAATGCATTTGCCTGACGTTTCCGTTGTACCCAAGAGGAGGTCCTTTTCACAACAACCACGATGCCCGTAGTAGGCCGCGACGGCCTCAATCGTCGATTGACGTACTCAAGCGCATCGCGATCGCAACCACAGGTTCGGGGACCAAAAATAAAAAAATACATGTTGATGAGTCTCTAGAAATAGAGGAATATTCAAACAGTTGCCCCAGCACGGCCAGTCGCCAAGCAGCCACTCCTTTTGCTCTTTAGCGATGACTGACCACCCCAATCATCTCCCCACGAAAAGCACAGATTCAACGCGCTCTTCTGGTCTCGCCATCGCCGGAATATGTTGACTTTTGACCTCTTCCCACCTACAAAACCTGCAGACTCTCTTCCCGGATGCTCTCGTCTTCTCCTCTTGCTCCTTCTTCTCCCAGATCATGCAGAAAGTCTCCGCCGCTTTGGGAATGGCAAAATATGGCGTTCTCTCCTTTTGCCTCCTTTTTTTCTCTTGCTTCCTCGTCCTTGCCGTGTCCCAGTCTCAGCCTGATGATCAGTTCATCTTCAATGGGTTCAACGGCTCCACCGACTCCAACATTACCCTCAATAGGGCCTCCATCATCAAGGCCAGCGGAGCTCTCAAGCTCACCAACCAGACGAGCGACGACATCGGCCAAGCCTTCTACCCTCGGCCTTTCCGGATGTTGGCCGAGGCTTCCGGTGGCTCCGCCGCCGCTGTCTCCTTCAGCACCCACTTCGTGTTCGCCATTAGGCCTCCGAGCTCCGGCGAGGGCGGCTACGGCCTCGCGTTCGTGGTCGCCCCCAAGACGTCCTTCCCCGGGGCCCAGGCCGACCACTACCTCGGCCTCTTCAATTCCTCGAACGATGGGAACTCGTCGAACCACATGCTCGTGGTGGAGTTCGACACCGTGAAAGGGTACAAAGAGACCTCGGACGAAAAGGGGAACCACGTCGGGGTCAATTTCAACGGCATGGAGTCGAACACCACCAAGCCGGCCGGCTATAATATAAATGGCACGTCTAGCGTCGACGACATAACGCTGGAGAGCGGCCAGGCCATTCAAGGCTGGATCGAGTACGACGGCCCGAAGCAAGTGTTGAACGTCACTATATCTCCGATCAAGGTGCCGAAACCAGCAGAACCTCTCATGTCCGTGCCCGTTAACCTCGCTTCCATATTCCAGGATAGCATGTATGTCGGGTTCTCCGCTTCGACGGGGACCACGAGAAGCTTTCACTACGTTCTAGGATGGAGCTTCCGATTGAACGGAACCGCGCCTCCCCTCAATCTGACTCAGCTTCCGCTGCCTCCTGACCAGACAGATTCATCGGATTCATCTTCCTCTTACAAGCCGCAGATAATAGCCCTCATTGCCTCTTTATGCAGCATAGCTCTGTGTCTTTCGGGAATCTTGTTCTTCTATACTGTGATCAAGAAGAGGAGGCAGCAGGAGAATCTTGAGGACTGGGAGTTAGATTGCCCTCACAGGTTCAGGTACAAGGATCTTGACCAGGCAACAAAAGGGTTTAAACAGAGCGAGGTGATCGGGATCGGTGGCTTTGGCGCAGTGTACCACGGCATCTTGCCGACTAACGGGTGCGAGGTCGCTGTCAAGAAGGTGTCTCGAAACTCGATACAGGGAATGAGAGAGTTTGTGGCCGAGATCGAGAGCTTAGGCCGCTTACGGCACAAGAACCTCGTGAATCTCCAAGGTTGGTGCAAGCAGAAGGACGAGCTCCTCCTCGTATACGACTACGTGCCTCACGGGAGCCTCGATTCGCTGATTTTCAAGCAGAAGGACGGCTTCGTGTTGAACTGGGAACAGAGGTTCTGCATCATCAAGGGCGTCGCGGCCGGATTGCTGTACCTCCACGAGGAGTGGGAGCAAGTCGTGATCCATCGGGACGTGAAGTCCAGCAACGTCCTGATCGATGCGGAAATGAATGCGCGGCTCGGGGATTTCGGCCTCGCCAGGCTATACGAACACGGCACGATGTCGCACACCACCAACCTAGTCGGAACCATAGGGTACATTGCCCCGGAATTGGCCCGCTCAGGGAAGGCTTCGACGAGCTCCGACGTGTATGCTTTCGGCATTCTGCTGCTCGAAGTGGCCAGTGGCAAGCGTCCGACTGGCCAATTCTTTCTAATGGATTGGGTGATAGAATGTTACGGGACGGGTCGGATTCTCGACGCCGCGGATCCCAAGTTACGTTCCGCCTACGATGCTGAGGAGATGGAGATGGTATTGAATTTGGGCTTAGTTTGTTCCCAGTACCATGCCCAAGCTAGGCCTACCATGAGGCAGGTGATTCGGTATCTGAACCGGGAGGAGCCGGTACCCATCTTTGTCGATGACTCGAGCTCCGCTGGCTCCCGAAGAACCAACGACATGAGCTTCGGATTCTTGGAAATAGTTTCTTCCGATACAACCGGGACGTCTCATGCGTCGACATCATCCTACGTGTCATCGTCGGTCCGTGGCCTCTCCTCCAATTCTTTAGGTGGTTGTGGTAGATAATAGGTTGAGATTTACGTGTGCAGAGATGTTTCTGGATGTGGGCATTCTCGTGCAGTATAGGATAACACACAATACACAGACACAAATGCAATTATCTTGTCAGATTCTTTTCTGGTACATAGATTTTACAGCAATTACAGTTCTCTAATTTACATGTAAATTCGCTTTCTGGGTTCTTCTTTCGAAATTTCAGGCTTAATGTTACTACCAGAATTCTTTCAAAATGTTAAGCGAATATCATCTTGATCGAGAAATTTAGATAAATGCTATGTTATATTGTTCCGAATTGGATTGCTTCTTATATTATAGTATCCCGTATTGTCTAAACACAGATCTATATACCCTTTGTATGCTATACACATGTCTCTCTATTTATTAATTTAAACTTTTCAGTTGAACACTCTAATATGATTTGAGGATTAATAGTATGTCATAATATTTATATATTTTACATATACATACAAATTTGGACCCCCTAGGAGTTTCCGAGAAGTTAGGGTGGCCTGACTTCAGTCAATGAATAGGAATCATCATCTTCTTTTGGGAAAAAAACAAAGATAGTAGTAAAAAAAGAAGTTTCTATATTTCTTATACCAGAACTCCTATGATTAAGAAGATTGATATTGTATTATTTTTTGTGGAATGTTCAGTGGACTCGAAAGTCTTTCGGAAATGAGGGAATCACTTCCAAAAGTGGTCTAAACGTAGAGTTTTCAGTGCGCTACTAAACAATGAAAAGGAAGATTTATAAAGTTGGGAATCATTTTTATTTTAAGTAAATTCAACCCTCTGTCAGATTTTCGCAATAAAATGTCAGATTTCTAGCATACAACCTTTTTTCACAAAGGGCAAATAACATAAATTATTCATAAATATTGATCCTATAAATAATATCATCCCTAAATTTTAAATTTATTCAATATAGTCTTTGAACTACTTAAAACGGTAAATTAGATGTTGTCCGATGATGTAGTGAGTCAGTGTGTCCATTTTTTTAATACATCTACTTTAAAATAGGTAAAAGAAAAATTAGGACGTCAATATATCTTTCATTATTTGATGATGTGAATTATTATATTCTAATTTGAAATTAATACCTTACATGAATAATTCACGTGTGGGGATTTCAATCGTTTACGGACGGTGTGATTCTATGACAGTATAATGAGTAAAACATGCAGTGGCTTGGTCAAAAGGCCTGATCCGGCGAGGTCGGGCGAGGGCCGGCGAGGCTCGACCTCGCCAGATCCGGCGAGGCGAGCCTCGCCCATCGCCCATGGCTGGATCCGGCGAGGTCGGCCTCGCCCTCGCCGGCGGTCGCCTCGGCCGGTCGCCGGACCTCGGCGACCGGCTAGAGGAAAAAGAAAAAAAAAATATAAAAAAAAATATTAAAAGTATTTAAAAAAAATTTTAAAAATTTTTAAAATATTAAAATATTATTAAAAGTTGTCCACGTCAGCGCCGATCAGGCCACGTCAGTCGGCCGGCGTCCAGTCAGCAAAATCCGGCCAAAATTGCCGGAAAGGACTGAATTGGCACAATTTAAAAAGGTTTAGGACTGAATCGGCACCAAAAAAAGGTTTAGGACCAAATTGGCACAAAGGCAAAAGGTTTATGACTTTTTTGGCACTTATCCCATTATTTGATGATGTGAATTATTATATTGATGACTTCTCGTTAAGGAAAGTTATTTCGGCAGTATTCACTGTCAAAATCTGCCGACTCATCAAGAGGTGTGTCTGTCTAATGACCACGTTTCAAAGAATTTTCCAAAATCGGAAAAAGAGAAGCTTGTGCGTGCAGGTAAAGAGAAGCTTCATCTCAAATTTCAAAATTTAAATTCAATCTATTTATCTAACCAATCTTGACCTTGTGCGTGCTTTTTTGCAGTACGTTTCTAGTTTAAATATCACTTATTTTGTGTTTTCTTTTGAGCTTTTCGTGTCTAAATTGCAAATTGGGGGTTGAAATACTTGTTACGTATTCTTCACTCTCAGACTCGGTCAATTATTTCAAACATAAATTTAAGCATATTATAATGTTTTAATCCTTTTGCTATAAGATTGAATCTACAATTGATGTTAATTACTTTTATGGTAGAAGTAGAACATACTTTTATGGTAGAAGTAGAACATCAATGAGACTTCGTTCGTTTTATGAAAAATATTTTTTAGGAAAATATTTTTTGGATTTTCCAACGTTCGTTTCACAAAAAATGAATTGTTTAGAAAAAACATTTTCCATGAAAGAGAAAAAAAAAAAAAAAAAGCCTTCTAAACTCGGGGAAATTGTTTTCCACTTTCAAAAAGTGGAGAACATTTTTTTCACTTGGTCTCTCTTATCTTATATTTCTACAAATCCCCACTTCCTCCTTCCCCTCCTCCTTGTTCTTCTTTTTTTAATATATTTTTTAAAATCGAATTTTTTTCTTTTTCTTTTCTTTTTTTCTCTTTCTTTTCTTTGTTTTCCTTCTTCTTCTTTCTTGGCCGATCGTCAACCACAGCGACAGCCAATGATTGACCACAAGCGAGCCTCAAACTCAACGGCGAGCATGAGGCTCGCCCACCTCCAACGAGCTCAGGCTTGCCTCTCTCCACTCGCCAAATCGACAACCGTGAGCGTCAAGCTTGAGGCTTATCAAGCTCGAGGCTCGTTGATTTGGCAACACTCGCACTCGCCGATCTAGGGAGGCTCAAGGCTTGTGAGCTCAGAGCTTGCCAAACTAGTGAGGCTTGAAGCCAACAAGCCTGAGCTCGCCAAAGGTGGGCAAGCCTCATGCTCGGTTGTGGCTAGTTGCTGGCCATCACTAGCCAAGAAGAATAGCGTATGGAGGAAAAGATTTTGGCCAATTGAATTATAAATCTTTTACATTTGTGTCAATTCAATCCAATCGACAAAGTTCGAACTAAAACCGCTGACGTAGATGTTAGCCATCCAAAGTGGTGTAGCTGGCATAGATTTAGACAAATTTTAATAGTATTTTAATATTTTTCAAAAAAAAAAATTTAATTGCCTTCTTTGGTTTCTCATTGTAGCCGACGAGGGCTACTCACCTACCATCGACAAGGGTCACAACCCTCGCCCATATCTTGATGAGGCTATGGCCACCTTCACCCACAGGTGAGAACCCATCTGCTTCCTCCTCTCAAATGTTCATACTCAAGTAATGCAATCGTAGAACCTCAAAACCCAATTACAATGAAAACATAATCATAACGATTTGGGCTAGGCGAGCTCGCTTACGGCCGTTGTGGCCTTGCCTAGTGGCCAGTGAGCTCCAACACCCCTCTCTGGCCATAGTGAGAAACTAAAGAAGGAAAGGAAAAAATTTAAAAATCAATGAAAGAATTTATAAAAAAAAAAAAAAAAAAAAAAGATTGTCGATTTCGACTTTGGTCACATAATGTAGGACAAACAGTGTCTACACCAGCGATTTTCAGTCAAAATTAGTTGAATACACTAAATTGGCACAAATGTAAAAAGTCTAAGAATCAATTGGCAAATATATATATATTATTTATTTATTTATTTATTTATTTATTTATTTATGATTGAATTAGCGTAATGGCAATAGATTTATTACTTTTTTGGCAATCTTTCCATTAATTCTTAGATGGACCAGTTCCCAAGTAGAAAATATAAAAATTACACAATTTTATTACAAAAAAATATGTTGGTCAGATTGTTGTGTTGTTTCTTCATGCTGAAATCCATGATTCTATTATGGATGAGTATAAAAGTATTTTTCTTTTCTTTTCTTTTAAAAGAGTTTTTAGAACCGGAAACCAAACTTGTGAAACTGAGAACCAATTTTCCCTAAAACCGCAGTTAAATCTCAGCTCACTCTTTTATTTTTAAACATTTATGATGGATCCCCCACCGCCACCACTTTTTAGAGCTCCAAAACTAGTCGATTGTGTCTTTGAAGATGTGTCTATACTTGGATTTGTTGTAATATATGGTTGGGTTATAAAGTGGATTCCACATTGGAATGTCGCTTGGTATGTTAACATCGAGGTTAAGTTGGTCAGACCACTTAGAGGCTTTGATGGCTCTCTGGGTTTTGACGATGATGGCTTGTCAATAGGTGAAGTCGTCAACTTTTAGTTGATGGTCCAATAGTGTATAGGCAAGCTTTTGGGAGTAAGAGTGCAGTGATAAAGTTAGGTGACCTTGACATTTCCTAGGAATTATGTATTTCATATTTGCTTAAATGTTGTGTAAAGATAATAACCACTAAATTTTGTATAAAGAGGCATATGTTTACTATTTTTCACTTGTACAATTTTCTTGTATGGATTTATGTGAGTATTTTGTTGTGCTTCCACATGTCATGGCAAAAAAATGTAATTTCTTAGGATGTGTGTCACGCATGACGTTGCGGGCACACATGGGACAATTATAGAACTCTATGACTAGAAAAACATTAACTATTTCAGCCCATTTATATTGTAAGGTTAACTAGTTTTGGGAGAAATACCAAAAAATTTATAAACCAATTACAATTGTGTCTATTTAGTTCTAAACTTTTTTTTTTTTTTTTGGCCAATTGAGTCCTAAATCTTTTATATTTGTGTTAATTTAGTCCATTTGACAAATTTCGATCGGAAATCGCTAATGTAGATGTTAGCCATCCAAAGTGGCACAGTCAGTGCTAATGTAGACAAATTTTAATAATTTTTTCAATTTTTCAATTTTTTTATTTTTTTTTTAATTTCGTTCTTTGGTTTCTTGCTATGGCCAGCAAAGGTCGCTTGAGCTCGCTAGCTACTAGAGAGGGCTACTAGCCTACCATCAACGAGGGTCGTGACCCTCGCCCAAATCTTGATGAGGCCATGGCCACCTTCACCCGCAAGTGAGAACCCATCTACTACCTCCTCTCAAATGTTCATGCTTAAGTAATGCAATCGCAGAACCTCAAAACCCCATTACAATGAAAACATAGTCATAAAGATTTAAGCAAGGTGGCCTCACTTGTGGCCATTGTGGCCTCGCCTAGTGACCAACAAGCTCCAACGCCCCTCACTAGCCATAGTGAGAAACAAAAGAAGGAAGGGAAAAAGTTTAAAAATTAATTAAAAAAATCAAAAAAAAAATTGTCGACGTCAACACTGCCTGCATAACATAGGATAGCCAGTGTCACACCAGTTTTTGACCAAAATTAGTTGGATTGATTGAATTGGCACAAATTAAAAAAGTTTAAAACTCAATTAGCAAAAAAATATATATTTATAACTAAATTAGCACAATAGCAATAGAATTGTGACTTTTTTGGTAATTTTCACATTAGATCTTAGATGGATTGGTTCTCAAGTAGAAAATATGAAAATTATACAATTTTATGAAAGAAAAAAAAAACATGTGTTGGTCAAATTGTTGCATTGTTTCTTCATGCTGAAATACATTATTCTATTCTCGATGGATGTAAAAGTTTTTTTTTTCTTTTAAAAGAATCTTCAGAATCGAAAACCAAACTGATGAAATTGAGAACCGGACCAATTCTCCCTAAAATCAAAATTGAACCTGTAGGTCCGGTCCAATACGATTTGAATTCCGGATAGAACTTGATTTAGTGCACATCCCTACTAATTACAAAGATTCTACTACTATTACAGGGAATTCACTTGGAAAATGTTTAAGCCATGATGCTAACGTGGTCATGTCAAATGGCTGAAAGAAAAAAGATATTCGAGAAAATAAAAAAGAAATATATAGAGAGGAAAATAGATGTTCGGTTACCATTATTTAGATGTGAATCATACTTCCTTCTTAAAAAATAGGATGTGGACCTACTCGATGTCTTATTCGTATTCGTACAATAAGGGAAACGTCCCCCTGAAAGGAACTTTATTAAATTAATCCCTGCTTTTTTCCGGATGCAAAATACATAATCAAATCAAAGAATGAATTTTTGGGAGATTAGTATTTATCATGCCCTGTTAATTGTTGTAGTTACATTATAAGAACTGTGACTTTTTGAACCCAAATATGGCATTTGTCGATTGGATTTTATTGTTTGTACAGTTCTATTATCTAATCCGTTTCATGCGAGTAATCGCTATTAGCGATGCTATCGAACCCTGACTTGGCATTATTAGATGCTCACTCGCAAATAGGGTGTGGCAGTGGGCAGCCTCCCAGCCCCCTTCATCTTCCATCATATCTTTTTCCCTTCGTTACCCTATCCTCGTGTTGGGTGCTACACCATATATAGGTGCTACCTCGGGACAATATGTTCCTTTCGCATCGAGTTAGTGACGTCACCCCCAACAATTTTATCATTTTTATGGTGATGAATAATGAAAGGATTTGACCACCGGCCGCGGTGGCTCAACTGGATAAGACTCTGCTGATCCTCAACGAAGAGGTGAAGGGTTCAAAACCCAGGGGAAGCGCTAGGTGTATTAAGTATGACTCAGGGGTGGTGGGTCCTCCTGCTTAAGTGTCACTTGGGGGCTTACGGCGCGGCTATCGGCTGCAAGCCGGTTCCTCCAATACCAAAAAAATAAATAAATAAATAAATAATGAAAGGATTTGACCACCGGCCGCGGTGGCTCAACTGGATAAGACTCTGCTGATCCTCAATGAATAGGTGAAGGGTTCAAAACCCAGGGGAGGCGCTAGGTGTATTAAGTGTGACTCAGGGGTGGTGGGTCCTCCGCTTAAGTGTCACTTGGGGGTTTACTTGCGGGCATTTTGTCATGGCTACCGCAGTTTGCCTCCTCCAATACCAAAAAAAAAAAATATATAAATATATAATATATATAATAATAATAATAATAATGAAAGGATTTGACCACCGGCCGTGGTGGCTCCACTGGATAAGGCCCTGCTAATCCTCAGTTCAAAGGTGAAGGATTCAAAACCCAAGGGAGACGCTAAGGGCGCGTTTGGTAACGTTTACGTTTAAAAATTGTTTTCGGGAACGAGAAATAGAAAAAAGTGTTTGTTCCGGGGAACAATTTTTGAACAAAAAAATGCGTTTGGTAAATGTCTGTTAGAAATATAAAAAGAATAGAAACACGTTCGGTAAATTTGTATAATTTTTTATTTCTTTTAATTTTTTAATATTTTTATTTTATTTTTCTATTTTCTTTCTTTTTTTTATTTATTTTTTTTTTTTTATTTTTTCTTCTTTGGGGTCGCCGGCCCATGGCCGGCGACCGGCCGACGAGGGCGGCCTCGCCCGGCCACGGCGAGGCTCACCGACGGCCCGCGAGGCCGAGCCGGCCGTGGCCGGGCGAGGCTCGGCCTCGCCTTGGTCGGGCGAGCTCGAGCCTCGCCGGCCGCTGGGCGAGCTCGGCCTCGCCGGATCTGGGCGAGATCGAGCTCGCCCGACCTCACGCCTGGTTGGGCGAGCTCGAGCTCGCCCAGATCCGGCGAGGCCGAGCTCGCCCCGGCCGCGAGGCTCGGCCTCGCTCGGCCACCGCCAGTCGGCGTCGCTGCGGCGGTGGCGAGGCCGAGCCTCGCCGGCCGGCCGGGCGAGCTCGGCCTCACCGGATCTGGGCGAGGCCGCCGCCCTCGTTGGCCGGTCGCCGTGATCGCCGGCCATGGCAAGGCCGGCGACCGGCCAAAGAAAAAAAGAAAGAAAAAGAAGAAGAAAAGAAAAAAATAAAAAAATAGAAGTATTTCTAGATTTTGTTAAACAAGAAACAAGTTTTTTTTTCTTGTTTTGTTTTCTTTTTGTTCTGGGAACAAAAGAACAAAAAAGGAACAGAAACGCGTTGTGTGCGTTCTGTTCTTTTTTGTTCCCAGGAACAAAAAAACAGAAATTTTTTTGTTAAGGAACGTAAATAGGGTGCGGCCCAAACGCGCCTAAGTGTATTAAGTGTGACTTAGGGGTGGTAGGTCCTCCTACTTAAGTGTTACCTTGGGGGTTTATGATGCTGTCGGTTCCTCCAAAGACCAAAAAATAATAATAATAATAATAATAATAAAAAATAATAATAATAATAATAATAATAATAATAATAATAATAATAATAATAATAATAATAATAATAATAATAATGAAAGGATTTGATTCCACAAATTTACACAAATGAGGAGTTAGAAGACTAAATTGCACAAATAATGAAACTTGAAGGACTAAAACTTCGCTTTACCTAAAAGATATCGATGTACATAAGGGACAAACAAGTTAGTAGCTAATTTAGCATTAGGATATAAGTGTCCCCCATATAGATTAACTTCACCTAAGTGGAATTGAATCTTTTATTTTTACAGGTTTCCATATTATCAACGAGTATTGCCTAGACTCATTATAAGCAATCTATATAGCTACACTGAGTTACCTAAAACACAGATTTTCATCGAATTCAATTTTCTATTTTTTGAATCCCTTTCTTTATATATATCCTAATTTGCTTACCCTTTTCTCTTGTAGTATGAAAGGGACCCGAGGAAATAACCCCGTCTTTTTCAAATTCGCAAGCATCCAATATCGAGAACGAAGTTTGTGGTCCATAACGAAGCACAACCATTCAACAAGATGAGAACGTTGCTCCCGGTGTGTGTACGTAATTTCTCTTAACAAAACAACAATAAACTCAACGACCCGCTATTTCGCATTCAAACCTGGATATTAAATGACGGGAAAAATTCGAATTCAAGACCTCTTGCTTCTTTTCTATCATACATAATTACATATCGCAATCTTCCCGAAAGATTAATGCCTTCATCTCCGAAAATTTCCAAATGCATTTGCCAGACATTTCCGTCGTACCCAAGAGAAGGTCCTTCTCACAACGGCCACGATGCCCGTAGTAGGCCGCAACGGCCTCGGTCGTCAGTTGACGTACTCAAACGCATCGCGATCGCAATCGCAATCTTGGGTTCGGGGACCAAAAAATTAAAAAATAAAAAAAGCACAAGTCGATGAATCTCTAGAAATAAAGGAAAATTCAAACAGTTGCCCCAGCACGGCAAGTCACCAAGCAGTCACTTCTTTCGCTCTTTAGCGATGAGTCGATGACTCGATGACTATAACCACCCGAAGCATCTCCCCAAAAAAGCTCAGATTCAACGCGCTCTTCTGGTCTCGCCATCGCCGGAATATGTTGACTTTTGACCTCTTCCCACCTACAATACCTGCAGAATCTCTTCCCGGATGCTCTCGTCTTCTCCTCCTGCTGCTTCTCCTCCCAGATTATGCAGAAACCCTCTGCTGCTTTGGGAATGGCGAAACATGGCGCTCTCTCCTTTTGCTTCCATTTTTTCTCTTGCTTCCTCGTCCTTGCCGTGTCCCAGTCTCAGCCTGATGATCAGTTCATCTTCAATGGGTTCAACGGCTCCACCGACTCCGACATTACCCTCCATAAGGCCTCCATCATCAAGTCCAACGGAGCTCTCAAGCTCACCAACCAGACAAGCGACTACATCGGCCAAGCCTTCTACGCTCAGCCTTTCCGGATGTTGGCCAAGGCTTCCGGTGGCTCCGCCGCCGCTGTCTCCTTCAGCACCCACTTCGTGTTCGCCATTAGGCCTCCGAGCTCGGGCGAGGGCGGCTACGGCCTCGCGTTCGTGGTCGCCCCCAAGACGTCCTTCCCCGGGGCCCAGGCCGACCACTACCTCGGCCTCTTCAATTCCTCGAACGATGGGAACCCGTCGAACCGCATGCTCGTGGTGGAGTTCGACACCGTGAAAGGGTACAAAGAGACCTCGGACGAAAAGGGGAACCACGTCGGGGTCAATTTCAACGGCATGGACTCGAAAGACACCAAGCCGGCCGGCTATAATATAGATGGCACGTCTAAAGAAAGAGATATAACGCTGGAGAGTGGCCAGCGCATTCAAGGCTGGATCGAGTACGACGGCCCGAAGCGATTGTTGAACGTCACTATATCTGTTGGTGATTTGCGGAAGCGTGTGTGAGTGTGCAAATGTTATGTGTGAATAATAAAAGGACTACAATAGTAAATGGAGAATGGGTAAAAAAAGAGCTTTTATTATGAAAGGTTTTAGTACAAAGGAAGGGTTTTGGAAGGAGTGTGTGTGGTTATCTACAACTCAAAATGCACACCCCAAACCCCTATTTATAGGCGTGTCACCGCCATTCCTTCACCGACATTGAGGACTTCTAGTGGATTCTCCATTTTTCTGTATTTTTCTGTTCTCTCGGCTGCCCACGTATTCTATTCATGGTCAAGCAGCCATTTTTGACTTTCATACAAGATTTCCCATGCACATGCACGTACGAGACTTCTCTAGTTTGTTCTTCTTTAGCTGCTATTCTTGACTTTTCTTTTGCTTTTTGCTGTCCACGTGGTTTGCTGCCCATGTACCAGAAATTTCTTCAGCCTTTGAGAGTCTTCGAAGCTTGTTGCTGCCGATTTTGCTCCTTCTCCATTAAGCATGAGTGGTCTAGTGAGTTCTAGACTCTTCACAAAATGGATCATATTTTAACACTCCTCCTTGATCCATTTTTGTGATACTCCAAGCATGCTTCTTAATGTCTCGAATTTTGCTGTTGGTAGTGCTTTAGTGAATATGTCCGCAATTTGATCTTCAATCTTGCTTTAGTAAATAGGCTTGTAATTGATCATTTGAGTGTGTGTGAGGGGAAAACCTCCACCTTGTATGTGGTGGAAACCCTCCACCGTGAGAGGTCTTAGACCTACACCAATCTCCATCAAACTATTTCCTTCAACTAATGAAACTATTTCCCCCACATCTCATGTCTCATATCCTTCAATTATCATATATTGTCCCTTGTTCATTCTCCACAAAATATACCATACACTTGCACACATCACTAATCAAAAACTATATCTAATATCAAAACCATGCTTCCGCAATGCACACATTCAAAATTTTTTAACAATATCTCCTTTCAATGTGTCGAAACCGGCAAAACCTCTCATGTCCGTGCCCGTTATCGCTTCCCTATTCGAGGATAGCATGTATGTCGGGTTCTCCGCTTCGACGGGGACCAAGAGAAGCTTTCACTACGTTCTAGGATGGAGCTTCCGATTGAACGGAACCGCGCCTCCCCTCAACCTGACTCGGCTTCCGCTGCCTCCGGACCAGACAGATTCATCTGATTCATCTTCCTCTTACAAGCCGCAGGTAATAGCCGTCATTGCCTCTCTATGCAGCTTAGCTCTGTGTCTTTCGGGAATCTTGTTCTATACTGTGATCAAGAAGAGGAGGCAGCCGGAGAATCTTGAGGACTGGGAGTTAGATTGCCCTCACAGGTTCAGGTACAAGGATCTTGACCAGGCAACAAAAGGGTTCAAACAGAGCGAGGTGATCGGGATCGGTGGCTTTGGCGCAGTGTACCACGGCATCTTGCCGACTAACGGGTGCGAGGTCGCTGTCAAGAAGGTGTCTCGAAACTCGATACAGGGAATGAGGGAGTTTGTGGCCGAGATCGAGAGCTTAGGACGCTTACGGCACAAGAACCTCGTGAATCTCCAAGGTTGGTGCAAGCAGAAGGACGAGCTCCTCCTCGTATACGACTACGTGCCTCACGGGAGCCTCGATTCGCTGATTTTCAAGCAGAAGGACGGCTTCGTGTTGAACTGGGAACAGAGGTTCTGCATCATCAAGGGCGTCGCGGCCGGATTGCTGTACCTCCACGAGGAGTGGGAGCAAGTCGTGATCCATCGGGACGTGAAGTCCAGCAACGTCCTGATCGATGCGGAAATGAATGCGCGGCTCGGGGATTTCGGCCTCGCCAGGCTATACGAACACGGCACGATGTCGCACACCACCAACCTAGTCGGAACCATAGGGTACATTGCCCCGGAATTGGCCCGCTCAGGGAAGGCTTCGACGAGCTCCGACGTATATGCTTTCGGCATTCTGCTGCTCGAAGTGGCCAGCGGCAAGCGTCCGACGGGCCAATTCTTTCTAATGGATTGGGTGATAGAATGTTACGGGACGGGTCGGATTCTCGACGCCGCGGATCCCAAGTTACGTTCCGCCTACGATGCTGAGGAGATGGAGATGGTATTGAATTTGGGCTTAGTTTGCTCCCAGTACCATGCCCAAGCTAGGCCTACCATGAGGCAGGTGATTCGGTATCTGAACCGGGAGGAGCCGGTACCCATCTTTGTCGATGACTCGAGCTCCGCTGGCTCCCGAAGAACCAACGACATGAGCTTCGGATTCTTGGAAATAGTTTCTTCCGATACAACCGGGACGTCTCATGCGTCGACATCATCCTACGTGTCATCGTCGGTCCGTGGCCTCTCCTCCAATTCTTTAGGTGGTTGTGGTAGATAATAGGTTGAGATTTACGTGTACAGAGATGTTTCTGGATGTGGGCATTCTCGTGCAGTATAGGATAACACACAATACACAGACACAAATGCAATTAGCTTGTCAGATTCTTTTCTGGTACATAGATTTTACAGCAATTACAGTTCTCTAATTTACATGTAAATTCGCTTTCTGGGTTCTTCTTTCGAAATTTCAGGCTTAATGTTAGTTCCAGAATTCATTCAAAATGTAATCATAAGCGAATATCATCTTGATCGAGAAATTTAGATAAATGCTATGTTATATTGTTCCGAATTGGATTACTTCTTATATTATAGTATCCCATATTGTCTAAATACAGATCTATATACCCTTTGTATGCTATGCACATGTCTCTCTCTATTTATTAATTTAAACTTTTCAGTTGAACACTCTAATATGATTTGAGGGTTATATTATGTCATAATATTTATATATTTTACATATACATACAAATTTGGACCCCCTAGGAGTTTCCGAGAAGTTAGGGTGGCCTGACTTCAGTCAATGAATAGGAATCATCATCTTCTTTTGGGAAAAAAAAACAAAGATAGTAATCAAAAAAGAAGTTTCTATATTTCTTATACCAGAACTCCTATGATTAAGAAGATTGATATTGTATTATTTTTTGTGGAATGTCCAGTGGACTCGAAAGTCTTTTGGAAATGAGGGAATCACTTCCAAAAGGGGTCTAAACGTAGAGTTTTCAGTGCGCTACTAAGGGTGCGTTTGTTTGCACCGTGTTTCGTTCCCAGGAACAAAATTTCTGTTTTTTTGTTCACGGAACAAAAAAGGAAAAAAACGCATTTGCGTGCGTTTCTTTCCTTTTTGTTCTTTTGTTAGAAACAAAAAAGAAAAGCGAAAAAAGAAAAAAAAAAAGTTGTTTCTTGTTTACGGAACAAAATCTAGAAACACTTCTCTTTTTTATTTTTTTTTTTTTCTTCTTTTTTTTCTTCTTTTTTCTTTGGCCGGTCGCCGGCCTCGGCCATGGCCGGCGACCGGCCGACGAGGGCCGGCGGCCTCGGCCATGGCCGGCGACCGGCCGACGAGGGCCGGCGGCCTCGCCCAGCCACGGCGAGGCTCGCCGGCCCGGCGAGGCCGAGCCAGGCCGTGGCTGGGCGAGGCTCGGCCTCGCCGGGCCACCGCCAGGCGACGCCGACCTGGCGGTGGCCGAGTGAGGCCGAGCCTCGCCGGCCACTAGGCGAGCTCGGCCTCGCCGAATCCGGGCGAGCTCAAGCTCGCCCGGCCCAGCGTGAGGTCGGGCGACTTCGGCCTCGCCGGATCTAGGCGAGCTCGAGCTCGCCCGGCCGAGCGTGAGGTCGGGCGAGCTCGATCTCGCCCGGATCGGCGAGGCCGAGCTCGCCCAGCGGCCGGCGAGGCTCGGCCTCACCGGATCTGGGCGAGCTCGAGCTCGCCCAACCAAGGCGAGGCCGAGCCTCGCCCAGCTACCGCCAAGCTTGGCCTCGCCAGGGGTTGGCGAGCCTCGCCGTGGCTGGGCGAGGCCGCCGGCCAAAGAAGAAAAAAGAAAAAAATGAAAAATAAATAAGAAAAATAAGAAAGAAAATATAAAAATAAAATAAAAATATTAAAAAATTATACAAATTTATCAAACGTGTTTCTATTCTTTTTATATTTCTGGAACAGATTTACCAAACGCATTTTTTTGTTCAAAAATTGTTCCCTAGAACAGAAACACTTTTTTCTATTTCTGTTCCCAGAAACAATTTTTAAATAGAAACGTTACCAAACGCACCATAAACAATGAAAAGGAAGATTTTTAAAGTTGGGAATCATTTTTATTTTAAGTAAATTCAACCCTCTGTTAGATTTTAGCAATAAAATGTCAGATTTCTAGCATACAACATTTTTTTCACAAAGGGCAAATAACATAAATTATTCATAAATATTGCTCTTATAAATAATATCATCCCTAAATTTTAAATTTTTTCAATATAGTCTTTGAACTACTAAAATGGCAAATTAGATGTTGTCCGATGATGTAGTGAGTCAATATGTCCATTTTTTTAATACATCTACTTTAAAATAGGAAAAAGCAAAATTAGGACGTCAATATATCTTTCATTATTTGATGAGTAATGTGAATTATTATATTCTAATTTGAAATGAATACCTTACATGAATAATTCACATGTGAGGATTTCAATCATTTATGGACGGTGTGATTCTATGACAGTATAATGATTAAAACACGCAGTGGCTTGGTCAAAGCACGCAGATTATTTGATGGTGTGAATTATTATATTGATGACTTCTCGTTAAGGAAAGTTATTTCGGCAGTATTCACTGTCAAAATTTGCCGACTCATCTAGAGGTGTGTGTCACGGGCCGATCGATTGGGATCGTGACCGCGAGGCGACTCGGGCGAATTTGGACTACCCGAGCCAAGCCTTGCTCAATCGAACGCTTACCCGCTCGCTTACCCGGATCGTTGAGAGAGAAAGCTAAAGAGAGAAGCTCTGAAAAGGAAGCGGAAGCTTTGATATTACTGAAATGTTGGGTGCTTACAAATGAAGGAGGACACCCCTTTTATAGTTGAGGGCCTCAACTTACAACCATTGATCTACATTTCATCTGACGGGCGAGATCGCACCGCCTCAACTACCGACATAAGTATTGAGCTACCATCTACCGACATAAATAAAAGGAACAGACTCCCGTATTCTAGTGCATTGACAGTTTCGCCCGCCCTTGCAATTTGGGGAGAAGACTTGGTGGAAATCCAAGGGAGAGTAGGAGGTCCACGGGCGAGTTGGAGTCGACTCTGGGGAACCTCTCGGGTCGTCCATCTTTCGGCCCGTGACATTCTCCCCCACTCAATTGAGCGACGTCCTCATCGCTCTCAGCTCGGCGGGCAGCCTTGCGGGCTTTGGCACGAGCCTTCTTGTTCTTGTTTCTCTTCACTCGAATGCTCATGAACGAAGGGCCGCATCCTTCCATGATGAAGTCGGACGCATGTGGTTCGGTCTTTGGCTTGGACGGAGCACGCGGCGCACACTCAGCCTCAGGGAAGAGCGCTTGGATGGGCATGGCATGAGTCGGAGTAGGATCGAACTTGGCCTTTGGCTTCACCTCGGTCAGCTTGTTGATGCGCATGACGGCCTTCAAGCTCTTGTCGAGGCGTCGGATCGACGCGATGGTCTTGGTGTCAACCACCCCTTTGATCATGGGGATCATCGACGGGCACTTTTGGTCGAGGATCATCATGCACTTCGTCCTCATGTCGATCATGGCTCCCACACTCTCAAAGAATTGCATGCCAAGTATGAGATCATAATCGTCAAGAGGGATTACCTCGAACGCCATTCGGCCCTTCCATCCGCCAATCTTGACGTCCACGTCAGGTGTTGATCCTACGCCATGGAAGTCGCCCGAATTGATCGGCTTGTATGACTTCTCAGATGGCTCCACGTGAAGTCCCAAGGTCTTCGCAACCTCGGTTGACATGAACATGTTGGATGCGCCGGTGTCGACCAAAGCGTAGAGCATTCGGCCGCCCACTTCGACCTCCACAAAGAACATATCGGTGTTTGGAGTGATTTCTTTATCTTTGGTCGGCGATCGGGCTTGGACCGAGTTGATCATCCTCACAGCTCCAATCCGGATCTGCCGCTTATCTTCTTTGGACTCCTCCTTCTCTTCCTCGAGGGCAAGGACGGCGTTGATTCGACCCTTCTTCGGGCACTTTTGGGTCTAGTGCGGACCTTGGCAAATGAAACAAGGAGAAGGCGGGGGTTGATCAAACCTACTCGCATAGTCCGTTGGCGGTCGGCGCCTTTGGAAGGATGGCTTGGAAGTTCCTTCTCCCCATGGTTTGGTTCGGCCGCCTTGATCATGCGCAGCCCGGGGAGTGCTTCGTGCTTCATCCTCACAAGGTCAATCCGACCTCCAATCTCTTTGTCAACTCCTTGGTTCGGTCTTGGTGAGGTCGACGAGTGACTCGGCCACGCTCAGCGCACGCGCCAGGCTACTCACGTCCCGCCGCTTCAACTCGAGTAGTGCCCATGGCTTGAGTCCATCCATGAACGCTCCGAGAGCCTCCTCTTCGCTCAGGTTGCGAATCTGAAGTTTGAGCTCGATGAACTCCTTCACATACTCTCGGATCGTGCCTCTTTGCTCGAGGTGATGAAGCTTGCTACGGGCCTCTTGTTAAGCGAACTCGGGGAAAAAGTAGTCCCGAAACTCTCGCACGAAGTCGTCCCATGTGTGCATGGGATCGGCGCCTCGTCTAACTTCGTCACACCTATTGCGCCACCAAAGCATTGCCGTATCAGACAGGAACATGGACGCGGTTCGTACCTTGGTCGTCTCGTCGTGCATGTTGACGGCGCCGAAGTATTGTTCCATGCTCCAGACGAAGTTGTCCACCTCCTTGGCGGATCGTTCGCCGTTGAACTCTTTTGGTTTTGGCACCTCGATTTTGGGCACCGCTTGGTTCGGCACAGCACCATTGGTGATGCTTAGTTTGCACAGGGCAAGCTCGGTCTTGAGCTCTTGGATCTCGGCCTTCATGGCTTCGATCTCGTCCCTACGCGGAGCTTCTTCCTCGATCACTTGGACGCGCTCCTTTAGCACATCGATCGATGCTTCAAGGGCTTCGTCCTTGTCGTGTAATGGGGCGGTAGCTTCGTTGATGCATGAAGTGAAGTCTTCACGGAGTGAACTATCGACCTCCATGATCCGGTCTCGCACGTCGTCAAGACCTTCCATGAGTTCTTGTACAGCGCTCCGGACATTCGCGATCTTCTCATCAAACGCAGCTACGACGTCCCTTGAGGCGTCTCTTCTCTTTCCACGACCGCGATCCTCTTGGACTTGCACGGTCTCTCCAACCATGACAGCTTCTTGGCTCGACATTCCTTCGAACAGTTGGCGCTCCTTGATCTCTCGAACGGATCTCTCTCTTGCTCTGATACCACTTGTCACGGGCCGATCGATTGGGATTGTGACCGCGCGGCGACTTGAGCGAATTTGGACTACCCGAGCCAAGCCTTGCTCAATCGAACGCTTACCCGCTCGCTTACCCGGATCGTTGAGAGAGAAAGCTAGAGAGAGAAGCTCTGAAAAGGAAGCAGAAGCTTTGATATTACTTAAATGTTGGGTGCTTACAAATGAAGGAGGACACCCCTTTTATAGTTGAGAGCCTCAGCTTATGACCATTGATCTACATTTCATCTGACGGGCGAGATCGCACCGCCTCAATTACCGACATAAGTATTGAGCTACCATCTACCGACATAAATAAAAGGAACAGACTCCCGTATTCTAGTGCAATGACAGTTTCGCCCGCCCTTGCAATTCGGGGAGAAGACTTGGTGGAAATCCAAGGGAGAGTAAGAGGTCCACGGGCGAGTCGGAGTCGACTCTGGGGAACCTCTCGGGTCGTCCATCTTTCGGCCCGTGACATGTGTCTGTCTAATGACCACGTTTCAAAGAATTTTCGAAAATCGGAAAAAGAGAAGCTTGTGCGTGCAGGTAAAGAGAAGCTTCATCTCAAATTTCAAAATTTAAATTCAATCTATTTATCTAACCAAATCTTGACCTTGTGGGTGCTTTTTTGCAGTACGTTTCTAGTTTAAATATCACTTATTTTGTGTTTTCTTTTGAGCTTTTCGTGTCTAAATTGCAAATTGGGGTTGAAATACTTGTTACGTATTCTTCACTCTCAGACTCGGTCAATTATTTCAAACATAAATTTAAGCATATTATAATGTTTTAATCCTTTTGCTATAAGATTGAATCTACAATTGATGTTAATTACTTTTATGGTAGAAGTAGAACATCAATGAGACTTGATTCGTTTCATGAAAAATACTTTTCAAGAAAACATTTTTTGGATTTTCTAGCGTTCGTTTCACAAAAAAAATGAATTTTTTAGAAAAAAAAATTTCCATGAAAGGGGAAAAAAAAAGCCTTCTAAACTAGGGGAAATTGTTTTCCACTTTCAAAAAGTGGAAAACATTTTGTTCACTTGGTCTCTCTTATCTTATATTTCTACAAATCCCCACTTCCTCCTCCCCCTCCTCCTTGTTCTTCTTTTTTTAATATATTTTTTAAAATCGAATTTTTTTCTTTTCTTTTTTTTCTCTTTCTTTTCTTTGTTTTTCCTCTTTTTCTTTCTTGGCCGATCGTCAACCACAGCGACAGCCAATGATCGACCACAGGCGAGCCTTGAACTCAACGGCGAGCATGAGGCTCACCCACCTCTGGCGAGCTCAGGCTTGCCTCTCTCCACTCACCAAATCAGCAACCATGAGCGTCAAGCTTGAGGCTCATCAAGCTCGAGGCTCGTCGATATGGCAACGCTTGCGCTCGCCAATTTAGGGAGGCTCAAGGCTTGTGAGCTCAGAGCTTGCCAAACTGGTGAGGCTTGAAGCCAACAAGCCTAAGCTCGCCAAAGGTGGGCAAGCCTCATGCTCAATTGTGGCCAGTCGTTGGCCATCACTAGCCAAGAAGAAGAGCGTATGGAGGAAAAGATTTTGGCCAATTGAGTTATAAATCTTTTACATTTGTGTCAATTCAATCCAATCGACAAATTTTGAACTAAAACCACTCATGTAGATGTTAGCCATCCAAAGTGGTGTAGCTAGCATAGATGTAGACAAATTTTAATAGTATTTTAATATTTTTCAAATTTCTTTTTTTTTTTAAATTGCGTTATTTGGTTTCTCGTTGTAGCCGACGAGGGCTACTCACCTACCATCGACAAGGGTCGCAACCCTCGCCCATATCTTGATGAGGCTATGGCCGCCTTCACCCACAGGTGAGAACCCATTTGCTTCCTCCTCTCAAATGTTCATACTCAAGTAATGCAATCGTAGAACCTCAAAACCCAATTATGATGAAAACATAATCATAAGGATTTGGGCTAGGCGAGCTCGCTTGTAGCCGTTGTGGCCTTGCCTAGTGGTCAGTGAGCTCCGACACCCCTCTCTGGCCATAGTGAGAAACTAAAGAAGGAAAGGAAAAAATTTAAAAATCAATGAAAGAATTTAAAAGAAAGATTGTCGATGTTGACTTTGGTCACATAATGTAGGACAAACGGTGTCCACATTAGCGATTTTCAGTCACAATTAGTTGAATACACTAAATTGACACAAATGTAAAAAGTCTAAGACTCAATTGGAAAAAAAAAATTATGATTGAATTAGTGTAATGGCAATAGATTTATTACTTTTTTGGCAATTTTTCCATTAATTCTAAGATGGACCGGTTCCCAAGTAGAAAATATAAAAATTACACAATTTTATTACAAAAAAATATGTTGGTCAGATTGTTGTGTTGTTTCTTCATGCTGAAATCCATGATTCTATTATGAATGAGTATAAAAGTATTCTTTTCTTTTCTTTTAAAAGAGTTTTTAGAACCAGAAACCAAACTTGTGAAATTGAGAACCGATTTTCCCTAAAACCGCAGTTAAATCTCAGCTCACTCTTTTATTTTTAAACATTTATGATGGATCCCCCACCGCCACTACTTTTTAGAGCTCCAAAACTAGTCGATTGTGTCTATGAAGATGTGTCTATACTTGGATTTGTTGTAATATATGGTTGGGTTATAAAGTGGATTCCCCATTGGAATGTCACTTGGTATGTTAACATCGAGGTTAAGTTGGTCAGACCACTTAGAGGCTTTGATGGCTCTCTAGGTTTTGACGATGATGGCTTGTCAATAGGTGAAGTTGTCAACTTTTAGTTGATGGTCCAATAGTGTATAGGCAAGCTTTTGGGAGTAAGAGTGCAGTGATATAGTTAGGTGACCTCGACATTTCCTAGGAATTATGTATTTCATATTTGCTTAAATGTTGTGTAAAGATAATAACCACTAAAGTTTGTATAAAGAGGCATATGTTTACTATTTTTAACTTGTGCAATTTTCTTGTATGGATTTATATGAGTATTTTGTTGTGCTTCCACATGTCATGGAAAAAAAATGTAATTTCTTAGGACGTGTGTCACGCATGATGTTGCGGGGCACACATGGGACAATTATAGAACTCTATGACTAGAAAAACATTAACTATTTCAGCCCATTTATAATGTAAGGTTAATTAGTTTTGAGAGAAATACCAAAAAATTTATAAACCAATTACAATTGTGTCTATTTAGTTCTAAACTTTTTTTGGGGGGGGCCAATTGAGTCCTAAATATTTTATATTTGTGTTAATTTAGTCCATTCGACAAATTTCGATCAGAAATTGCTAATGTAGATGTTAGCCGTCAAAGTGGCACGTCGGTCGATGTAGACAAATTTTAATAATTTTTTCAATTTTTCAATTTTTTATTTTTTTTTAAATTTCATTATTTGGTTTCTCGCTATGGCCAGCAAGGGTCGCTTGAGCTCGCTAGCCACTAGGCGAGGGCTAGTAGCCTACCGTCAACGAGGGTCGCAACCCTCACCCAAATCTTGGTGAGGCCATGGCCGCCTTCACCCGCAAGTGAGAACCCATCTGCTACCTCCTCTCGAATGTTCATGCTTAAGTAATGCAATCGCAGAACCTCAAAACCCCATTACAATGAAAACATAGTCATAAAGATTTAAGCAAGGTGGCCTCACTTGCGGCCGTTGTGGCCTCGCCTAGTGGCCAACAAGCTCCAACGCCCCTTGCTAGCCATAGTGAGAAACAAAAGAAGGAAGGGAAAAAGTTTAAAAATTAATTAAAAAATCAAAAAAAATTGTTGACATCAACACAGCCCACATAACATAGGATAGCCAATGTTCACACCAGCAATTTTTGACCAAAATTAGTTGAATTGATTGAATGGCACAAATTTAAAAAGTTTAAAACTCAATTAGCAAAAAATATATATTTATAACTAAATTAGCGCAATAGCAATAGCTTGTGACTTTTTTGGTAATTTTCACATTAGATCTTAGATGGACCGGTTCCCAAGTAGAAAATATGAAAATTATACAATTTTATGAAGAAAAAAAAAACATGTGTTGGTCAAATTGTTGTGTTGTTTCTTCATGCTGAAATACATGATTCTATTCTCGATGGATGTAAAAGTTTTTTTTTCTTTTAAAATAATCTTTAGAATCAAAAACCAAACTGATGAAATTGAGAACCAGACCGATTCTCCCTAAAATCAAAATTGAACCTGTAGGTCCGGTCCAATACGATTTGAATTCCTGATAGAACTTGATTTAGTGCATATCCCTACTAATTGCAAAGATTCTACTACTATTACAGGGAATTCACTTGGAAAATGTTTAAGCCATGATGCTAACGTGGTCATGTCAAATGGCTGAAAGAAAAAAGATATTCAAGAAAATAAAAAAGAAATATATAGAGAGAATAATAGATGTTCGGTTACCATTATTTAGATGTGAATCATACTTCCTTGTTAAAAAATAGGATGTGTACCTACTCGATATCTTATTTGTATTCGTACAATAAGGGAAACTTCCCCTGAAAGGAACTTTATTAAATTAATCCCTGCTTTTTTCTGGATGCGAAATACATAATCAAATCAAAGAATGAATTTTTGGGAGATTAGTATTTATCATGCCCTGTTAATTGTTGTAGTTACATTATAAGAACTGTGACTTTTTGAACCCAAATATGGCATTTGTCGATTGGATTCTATTGTTTGTACAGTTCTATTATCTGATCCGTTTCGTGCGAGTAATCGCTATTAGCGATGCTATCGAAACCTGACTTGGCATTATTAGATGCTCACTCGCAAATAGTGTGTGGCAGCAGGCAGCCTCCCAGCCCCCTTTTATCTTCCATCATCTCTTTTTCCCTTCGTTACCCTATCCTCGTGTTGGGTGCTACACCATTTATATGGTGCTACCTCGGTACAATATGTTCCTTTCGCATCGTGTTAGTGATGTCACCCCCAACAATTTTATCATTTTTATGGTGATGAATAATGAAAGGATTTGACCACTAGGCGTGGTGGGCACATTTTGGATAAAAGTCAGCGATCCTCAACGAAGAGGTGAAGGGTTCAAAACTCGAGGAATGTATTAAGTGTGATTTCGGGGTGGTGGGTCCTCCCGCTTAAGTGTAACTTGGGGTTCTGGCAAGGATCATTATCGATCAGTTTGCAGTGCTCCTCCGTACCAAAAAATAAATAAATAAATAAATAAATAAATAAATAAATAAAAATAATAATAATAATAATAATAATAATAATAATAATAATAATAATAATAATAATAATAATAATAATAATAATAATAATAATAATAATAATAATGAAAGGATTTGACCACCTACGCAGCAGTTCCAATGAATAAGGCGCCCCGTTGATCCTCAATCTAGAAGTAAAGGGTTCAAAACCCAAGAGAAGTATTAGGTGTATTAAGTGTGACTTAGGGATGGTAAGTCATCCCGCTTAAGTGTCACGGGGGGTTTCTGATCTTGTTGTCATTATAAGCCGGTTCCTCCGCACCAAAAATAAATAAAAAATAATAAAAAATAATAATAATAATAATAATAATAATGAAAGGATTTGATTCCACAAATTTACACAAATGAGGAGTTAGAAGACTAAATTGCACAAATAATAAAACTTGAAGGACTAAAACTTCACTTTACCTAAAAGATATCGATGTACATAAGGGACAAACAAGTTAGTAGCTAATTTAGCATTAGGATATAAGTGTCCCCCATATAGATTAACTTCACCTAAGTGGAATTGAATCTTTTATTTTTACAGGTTTCCATATTATCAACGAGTATTGCCTAGACTCATTATACTAAATCAAGCAATCTATATAGCTACACCGAGTTACCTTAAAACACAGATTTTCATCGAATTCAATTTTCTATTTTTCGAATCCCCTTCTTTATATATCCTAATTTGCTTACCCTTTTCTCCTGTAGTATGATAGGTACCCGAGGAAATAAATTGACAAGCATGAAATATCGAGAACGAAGTTTGTGGTCCATAACGAAGCACAACCATTCAACAAGATGAGACCTTGTTTGTACGTAATTTCTCTTAACAAAACAACAATAAACTCAATGACCCGCTACTTCGCATTCACACCTGGATATTAAAGGACGGGAAAAATTCGAATTCAAGACCTCTTGCTTCTTTTCTATCATACATAATTATATATCGCAATCTTCCCGAAAGATTAATGCCTTCATCTCCGAAAATTTCCAGATGCATTTGCCTGACGTTTCCGTCGTACCCAGGAGGAGGTCCTTCTCGATTGACGTACTCAAACGCATCGCGATCGCAATCTTGGGTTCGGGGACCAAAAAAATAAAATAAATAAATAAATAAAAGCACAAGTCGATGAATTTCTAGAAATAGAGGAAAATTCAAACAGTTGCCCCAGCACGGCAAGTCTCCAAGCAGTCACTCCTTTCGCTCTTTAGCGATGAGTCGATGACTAACCGCCCGAACCATCTTCCCCACAAAAGCACAACGCGCTCTTCTGGTCTCGCCATCGCCGGAATATGTTGACTTTTGACCTCTTCGCCGCTGTGAAATCTCTCGAAGGGCCACCTAACAAAGCCTAAAGAATCTCTTCCCGGATGCTCTCGCCTTCTCCTCCCAGATTATGCAGAAACTCTCTGCTTTGGGAATGGCGAAACATGGCGCTCTCTCCTTTTGCCTCCTTTTTTTCTCTTGCTTCCTCGTCCTTGCCGTGTCCCAGTCTCAGCCTGATGATCAGTTCATCTTCAATGGGTTCAACGACTCTACCGACTCCAACATTACCCTCCATAAGGCCTCCATCATCAAGTCCAACGGAGCTCTCAAGCTCACCAACCAGACGAGCGACGACATCGGCCAAGCCTTCTACGCTCGGCCTTTCCAGATGTTGGCCGAGGCTTCCGGTGGCCCCGCTGCCGCTGTCTCCTTCAGCACCCACTTCGTGTTCCAGATTAAGCCGCCGAAGTCGGGCGAAGGCGGCTACGGCCTCGCGTTCGTGGTCGCCCCCAAGACGTCCTTCCCCGGGGCCCAGGCCGACCACTACCTCGGCCTCTTCAGTTCCTCGAACGATGGGAACCCGTCGAACCACATGCTCGTGGTGGAGTTCGACACCGTGAAAGGGCACAAAGAGACCTCGGACGAAAAGGGGAACAACGTCGGGGTCAATTTCAACGGCATGGAGTCGAACACCACCAAGCCGGCCGGCTATAATATAAACGGCACGTCTAGCGTCGACGACATAAGGCTGGAGAGTGACCAGCCCATTCAAAGCTGGATCGAGTACGACGGCCCGAAGCGAGAGTTGAACGTCACTATATCTCCGATCGAGGTGCAGAAACCGCCAGAACCTCTCGTGTCTGTGCCCGTTAACCTCACTTCCATATTCGAGGAGAGAATGTATGTCGGGTTCTCCGCTTCGACGGGGACCAAGAGAAGCTTTCACTACGTTCTAGGATGGAGCTTCCGATTGAACGGAACCGCGCCTCCCCTCGACCTGAAACGGCTTCCGCTGCCTCCGGACCAGACGGATTCATCTGATTCATCTTCCTCTTACAAGCCGGAGGTAATAGCCGTCATTGCCTCTCTATGCAGCTTAGCTCTGTGTCTTTCGGGAATCTTGTTCTTCTATACTGTGATCAAGAAGAGGAGGCAGCCGGAGAATCTTGAGGACTGGGAGTTAGATTGCCCTCACAGGTTTAGGTACAAGGATCTTGACCAGGCAACAAAAGGGTTCAAACAGAGCGAGGTGATCGGGACCGGTGGCTTCGGCGCAGTGTACCACGGCATCTTGCCGACTAACAGATGCGAGGTCGCTGTCAAGAAGGTGTCTCGCAACTCAATACAGGGAATGAGGGAGTTTGTGGCCGAGATCGAGAGCTTAGGCCGCTTACGGCACAAGAACCTCGTGAATCTCCAAGGTTGGTGCAAGCAGAAGGACGAGCTCCTCCTCGTGTACGACTACGTGCCTTACGGGAGCCTCGACTCGCTGATTTTCAAGCGGAAGGACGGCTTCGTGTTGAACTGGGAACAGAGGTTCCACATCATCAAGGGCGTCGCGGCCGGATTGCTGTACCTCCACGAGGAGTGGGAGCAAGTCGTGATCCATCGGGACGTGAAGTCCAGCAACGTCCTGATCGATGCGGAAATGAATGCGCGGCTCGGGGATTTCGGCCTCGCCAGGCTATACGAACATGGCACGATGTCGCATACCACCAACTTAGTCGGAACCATAGGGTACCTTGCTCCGGAATTGGCCCGCTCAGGGAAGGCTTCGACGAGCTCTGACGTGTATGCTTTCGGCATTCTGCTGCTTGAAGTGGCCAGCGGCAGGCGTCCGACGGGGTCGGGCCAATTCTTGCTGATGGATTGGGTGATAGAATGTTACGGGACGCATCGGAGTCTCGACGCCGCGGATCCCAAGTTACGTTCCGCCTACGATGCTGAGGAGATGGAGATGGTATTGAATTTGGGCTTAGTTTGTTCCCAGTACCATGCCCAAGCTAGGCCTACCATGAGGCAGGTGATTCGGTATCTGAACCGGGAGGAGCCGGTACCCAACTTTGTCGATGATTCGGGCTCCGCTGGCTCTCGAAGAACCGACGACATGAGCTTCGGATTCTTGGAAATAGTTTCTTCCGATACAACCGGGACGTCCCATGCGTCGACATCATCCTACGTGTCATCGTCGGTCCGTGGCCTCTCCTCCACTTCTTGAGGTGGTTGTGGTAGATAATAGGTTGAGATTTACGTGTACAGAGATGTTTCTGGATGTGGGCATTCTCGAGCAGTATAGGATAACACAATACACAGACACAAATGCAATTAGCTTGTCAGAATTTTTTCTGGTATATAGATTTTACAGCAATTACAGTTCTCTAATTTACATGCAAAATTCGCTTTCTGGGTTCTTCTTTCGAAATTTCAGGCTTAATGTTAGTCCCAGAATTCATTCAAAATGTAATCCTAAGCGAATATCATCTTGATTGAGAAATTTAGATAAATGCAATGTTACATTGTTTCGAATTGGATTACTTCTTATATTATAGTACCCCATATTGTCTAAACACATATCTATATGCTCTTTATATACTATATGCATGTCTGTCTTTATTTATTAATTTAAACTTTTCAGATTGAACACTCTAATATGATTTGAGAGTTATATTATATCCTAATATTTATATAGTTTACATATACTTATAAATTTGGACCCCCTTGGAGTTTCCGAGAAGTTAGGGTTGCCTGATTTCAGTCAATGAATATGAATCATCATCTTCTTTTGGGAAAAAAGCAAAGATAATAGTCAAAAAAGAAGTTCCTATATTTCTTATACCAGAACTCCTATGATTACGAAGAATGACATTGTATTATTTTTCGTGGAATGTTCAGTGGACTCGAAAGTCTTTTGGAAATGAGGGAATCACTTCCAAAAGTGGTCTAAACGTAGAGTTTTCAGTGCCTTACTAAACAAGGAAAAGGAAGATTTTTAAAGTTGGGAATCATTTTTATTTTAAGTAAATTCAACCCTGTCAGATTTTCGTGATAAAATGTCAGATATCTAGCATACAACCTTTTTTCACAAAGGGCAAATAACATAAATTATTCACAAATATTGATCCTATAAATAATATCGTCCCTAAATTTTAAATTTATTCAATATAGTCTTTGAATTATTCAAATGGCAAATTAGATGTTGTCTGAATCAACATGTCCATTTTTTTTAATATATCTACTTTAAAATAGGAAAAAGGAAAATTAGAACGTCAATATACTTTTCATTATTTGATGATGTGAATTATTATATTCTAATTTGAAATGAATAACTTACATGAATAATTCACGTGTGAGGTTTTCAATCGTTTCATGGACGGTGTGATTTTATGACAGTATAACGAGTAAAACACGCAGTGGCTTGGTCAAAGCACGCAGATTTTTGGCTATATATTGATGACTTCTCGTTAAGGAAAGTTATTTCGGCAGTATTCACTGTCAACATTTGCCGACTCATCAAGAGGTGTGTCTGTCTAATGACCACGTTTCAAAGAATTTTCAAAAATCGGAAAAAAAAAAAATTATTCGTAAATTTCGTCGAAGGTAAAGAGAAGCTGTTCATCTCAAATTTGAAAATTAAAATTCAATCTATTTATCTAACCAATGTTGACCTTGTGCGTGCTTTTTTAGCAGTACGTTTCTAGTTTATATATCACTTATTTTGTGTTTTCTTTTGAGCTTGTCATGTCTAAATTGCAAATTGGGGGTTGAAATACTTGTTGCGTATTCTTCACTCTCAGACTCGGTCAAATTATTTCAAACATAAATTTAAGCATATTATACTGTTTTAATCCTTTCGCTATAAGATTGAATCTACAATCAATGTTAATTACTTTTATGGTAGAAGTAGAACATCAATGAGACTTCATTCGTTTCACAAAAAATAAGTTTTAGGAAAATATCTTTTAGATTTTCCGGCGTTCATTTCATAGAAAATGAATTGTTTGGAAAAAACATTTTCCATGAAAGAAAAAAAAAAGGTCTTCTAAACTAGGGGAAATTATTTTTCACTTTCAAAAAGTGGAAAACATTTTCTTCACTTGGTCCCTCTTATCTTATATTTCTACAAGTCCTCACTTCCTCCTCCCCCTCCTCCTTGTTCTTCTTTTTCAATATATTTTTTAAATTCGAATTTTTTCTTTTCTTTTCTTTTCTTTTTTTCTCTTTCTTTTCTTTTTTTTCCCTCTTCTTCTTTCTTGGCTAGTCGTTGTCCACAACAACAGCCAATGATCGACCACAAACAAGCCTCGAGCTCACCGGCGAGCATGAGGCTCACCCACCTTTAGCGAGCTCAGGCTCGCCTATCACCACTCGCCAAATCGACAACCGTGAGCGTCAAGCTCGAGGCTTGTTGATCTAGCAATGCTTGCACTCGCCGATCTAGGGAGGCTCAAGGCTTGCGAGCTCAAAGCTTGCCGATTTGGTGAGGCTTGAAGCCAACAAGCCTAAGCTCACCGGAGGTGGGCAAGCCTCATGCTCGATTGTGGCTAGTCGCTGGCCATTTCCATGGCTAGTTACTGGCCAAGAAGAAGAGGGAAACAACGAAAAGAAAAAATAATGAAAAAATAATTTAAGAAGAGATTTAAAAAAATTTTAAAATAATTGAAAATTGATTTTTAAAAAATAAAAAAATAATTAAATTTTGATTTAAAAATAAAATAAATGAAAAAAGACTATACGAAGGAAAAGATTGTCCTTACCAAACAGCGGAAAATATTTTCTTCTTCATTTTCAGGTTTCACCCAAATGCTGCAAAATAATTATATTTTCCTAGAAAATGGCTTTTTGGGAAAAAAAAATTTTAAAAACGCCATTATTTTTTGCAAAATAAATAGGGCTTAAGTTTCTTTTTTTGTGCTTCTCTTTTGTCAATATTTAGATATGATCAAGCATAAATATATTTAACATTTGATCATGCTTCTAACAAACTAATTTTTTCCATTTTTTTTTATCGATTTTCATAAAGATTGACTAAATAATTGGATTGAATTTCAATTTTCAACTTTGAAATGTAGTCTCAGACTATTTAATAAGAAATAGGCAATTAATTGTGTGTTCCTAAATCTTCATAAATAGAAATTTCTAATCCTTTAGATTTTGTGATTAAAAATATGAGACCCTAAATTAAATTTAACAACCTTCTCTAAATAAAGTGATAATAAGATTTAGGATAAGATGAATATCTAGTTGGGTGTAATAGCACATTTGTATTTTGAAATTGAGGAGGAAGATGATAGAATTAAATGCGGTTTGATAATATAAAAAAAAAAAAATGGAGAGAGGGGGGGATATTTCAGCCATTTAACTAAAAACAATGAGTATCTTAACCAAAACAGAGATGAAAATAATACTTTGCATTCTGATATAATTCAAAGCACTTTATATTGCATGTACACCCTGAAATTTCTGGAGTTTCAAAGATTCAAAAATGCCAAGAGTAGGATTTTTCTAATAGTAATACCACAAAAATTACTAAATTGGTAAATCCATGAAAAATCGACCCTCCATTAGGCTCCATCTAATATCTCGTTAATCTGTTGACATGGACATACATGTGGCAAACAACCTTAGATGATTGGCATGACAACGACATAAAAATTCAATATCAAAAGATCATATAAATGACACCGCTTTGGAGAAAAAAATGAATGAAGATTGGGAAACCTACTAATTTTACCCCAAAAGCTCGCTCATGTTTTGAAAATCTACAAAAATTCCTAATTTTGCCTTCATGGTGCCACAAAGGTTTAGATAAATTTGTTGCGGATATATCATTTCAAAATTTTCTTGCCACAAATATTGATTTAGGGTAAATGCAATATAAATGTACTAGTTAGGAGTTCTTGTGAAACAAAATTTAGTCTTAGGGTAAATTTGATACAGGACCACCACTTAGAGATCTTTTGCGACACGAAAATGAGTTTATGGGTTACAACAAGATTGCACCAATTTTATCTTATTTTTTTGCGTTATTAACTCTTCTTTTAAAAGGAAAAAAACAAAAGAAGAAGATTCCGGTGCATAGTGTCAAGTAGAACGTGCAAACCTTCGAAGAAAGGAAAGGTTGTGAATTATAGACACAATACTTTTCCCGATTTCTGATTCCATCGAGCCACGGACGGTAATATAAGAAAAGTCGACCCAAATTGGTAAACCCGAGAGGCCAGGTACAACAAGGCACATCACACATGGATCCACATTCTACCACCGACCATCAATCGGGACCATCGCTTTAATTAATTAATCAATTAAGAGAAGCCTTCCGATATCTAGAGACGGGCAAAACCCAGTCAAGACCCGTCAATCACGACGGCGGTCGGCCTGTTCTGTCATAGGCGCCGCTTCGCCCCGCTCAAGCTTATTGATCAATCACGCTCGCTGGTCGCGTTCTATCGCGGGCGAACTGGAATGAAATCTCGCACCAACTGCACTCCACATGCTCGACAATTAAGCAGGCCACACAACTGTCAGGAAACTTCATCTATATGAAACTTTTATCCCGTGAAAACGGCTGCCCTAGGCATGGATAGGACCAGGTCGACTGGCGTATCTCCCTGAAATAAACCGAGCTTGTGAAGCTTTTCCCGAGATGACTGCGATTTTATCTTCAGTATTTCAAAGCCTACGTCTATTCTTTTTGTGATTTTGGAGAAGTACTGTCTAGTACTACCAATCCAATCTCATGATATGCAAACAGTATCACTTCTCAGCAAAACTCGAAAATTTCTGCTCATCAAGCAGATCAAAGGACAACAGTTCACCAGACGCCACTAAGAACTTTAGAGCAGCATGCAGGGATGTCGATACGTATTCATTCTTCCTGAGATTTATCTGCAAATGATTTTTCACGGCAAAGGTTGAAGTTCTTCCCACTGTCCCGCATGCATACCGCAAAGGCAGGAGGTTTCAGTAGGTACGTGGGCCTATCGACTGTGAGAAAATTCGCAAGACAAATGCAGATAAGACAGATGCAAGAATATAGGATCAAAACGACCTGAAAATGACTCAAAAAACCACCGATTTGGTGGCCGAATAACTGAAGAGATGTCCAAATCCCAAACGGCCTATGAACATTACAAATGCACTCCCTAAAATCTTCCCACTCCCAGATGACTGACATGCAAAAACAATCGGGAGCTCAGGACTAACATCCTAGACCACCATAAGACACTGAACATTATAAAATTTTTGAATCGCCAGGAACATTTTACCGACAAGACGAAGCTGCCACTTGAGAAGAATAGAAATCAAACATATTTGGACAACTTGCTCCTCATCACGAGACCATAACACGTCCAATCATCCCCTGGGTCCAAGTCGCTGTTTCCTTGAGCTGCTCGTCATCAGATTGCAGACACTCACCCAAGAGATCATTCAAGAATGCACGGTCTTTGAATAATAACTTTATGTTTGGCCCCAGGGCGTCAGCGAGATCACCTGTCACTGCAACTGCAGCCTTTGTGACAGTCTCGTCCCTGTAATATGGATAACCAAATTGAATTTTCTGAACCGAATAACAATTCATACATTGAGCAAAAGGAAAATCAATAGATAATTACCTTTGCCTGTCCTTGAAGACCAACTCAATGAATTGCATGAGATGGGACGCATATGGCAACATCACCTCAGACTTTGAATCCTTAAAGCCCTGGAGTATTCCGGAATAAGCTTCAAAAATGCTACGCTTGAGCTGATAACCATATTCCATCAACTCTTCATCATCCGTGTCCATCTGGGCACAAATTTCTGCAGCTCCTTGCATCATTGGCAGTGCATATGAGACGTATTTCTCAAAGCGATCTCCAATTGCAAGAGCAACATCACCAAAGCAGGAGAAAATGGGAGGCTTAACAGACCGGTGCAGTACCTCACTACGGAGATCATTGAGAAGGAGCTCCATAATCCCATCACAAAATGGAAGAACCTTGTCATCCAAGGCACGGCAAATATCACCAACTACACCCACAGTAACCGCACAGACCTGGTATTCCTCAAAGTTCTGCAATCCCATCTCCAAATACTTGTAGAACTCCGGCATATATTTCAGAAAGTCTGCACCTGTAGCATAAGCAAGCGCACCAATAGCAAGCATAGCTTCTTCATGCACTGTAGAGCTGTGGCAGGCAAAAACTCGAAGGAATAGTAACATAATCTGATCTGCATACTGTAGTATTATGGGTTTTGTTTCATCGGTGTTACTTAGTTTCTGAATAATGACTTGAAGAACACCGCAGAGAGAAGCCTGCAGATCACTTTGCTTTTCTCTATCATCTAATGACACGATTTGGAGCTCAAATGTCTGTGCCAACTTATTCATGATGGCAGGAAGGAGCTGCGCTATAATTTGAGATGCTTCAGCAATATTGGCGCACCTAACTACCTCATTGATAGTTTCATATGCAGATGTCCTGAGCTTGGAGTCACCACTATCCGTGCGATCAGCAGCTGCAACAAGACATGTCATGATGTCTGGAAGGTATGGTGAGAGAAGTGAAGCACTTGTTCCGGCATCTTCAAACCCCTGGGCAAGGTAATAAATTGCCCCACAAACCTTCTCTGCAACATTGGGCACATCCTGTACGCTCTCCAATAATACTTTAACAACCCTTGGGAGGTTTCCAGGAGAGAGTACTGAAAATCCATTGGATGGACTATGCAACAACTCAAAAACGCGTGTGAGTGTCCATGCGGTTGTATCGCGGACATGATTGTTCTCATCCTTCATCAGATTAAGAAGGAAATCTAAACCTGCATTAACCAAAGGAGAGAGTTTCTCAAATGTTGGCCCGTCAAGGATTGAACCAAGAGCATATGTGGCAGCTTCACGACTATGCCAATCCGGCTTCCTTATATTATCCTCCACAAAAGGCATCACGAGGGGAACAATAGGATCTCCTACAGTTCTAGAAACAAGACCAAGACAAGTTCCACCGGCCATAGATATATTCCAAGTGCTATCATCCTGATCCTGATCCTCTTCCTGCTTTAGCAAAGTCTCCAGCAGCATGGGAACTAAAGCAGGCAGAGCTTTCTCAATGAACCGTGAATGAGGAGACCCAGAATCTGCACTTTCAGAACTCTCAAACTCTTGAAGCTCTATTTCTTCATCACAAATAGAGCTCCAAAACTCCACAGCTTGAAGGGCAACTTCTTCAACATCGCCTTTCACTGCATTTGATGTGAGCTCAAATAAAGTCTGCATATAAGGTTCAAGCACCTCATAGTATGTTGAGGCGATAGAGACAAGACATTCAAAAGCTGCCTTCCTAATATCCATCTCCTTGGACAGAGCAGTTTCACATACCACCTTCATTATGTAGTTCCGTTCCATCTCATTTTCAAAGTTAGAGTGAGCAAAGCCTAAAGCATTACACAATGCCCGTGTTGCAGCAAGGCGAACTTCAGGACTGTGCTCAGCAAGGCTCATGCCTTGAACAACAGCAGTGAGAACAGTGTTTACTTCATCTTGCACCAGATCTTGATCAGATATCTCTTCACATACAAATCCAAGAGTCTCTAAAGTTGCCTGCTTAAGTGAAGAAGGCTGATCACGCTGAGTCATGTTGTTAAGCAATGTTGCAATTAACTCTGGCCACTGCTTTTGAGGTACCTCAATCGAAGCAATTTTAGCAATTACTTGAGCAGAAGTATGCCATGCCTCTTGTGCAGATGAAGCGAGGGTCCTTAAAAGCAATTCTTTTATCTGAGACTTCATTGCAATCTCAATCCCTATCCATTGCTGGACAAGAATGTTTTTCCTAGAAGCATCTTTGGCATCCAAAGAGTTCTTAAGAATGATACCAGCCAACCGACGGGATTCGGTAGGCTTCTCATTATTTGACAGCTCAAATGACAATGATAGAAGAAAAACAGGCAAGTTCTGCTCTTGGAACTGCTTAAGACTGGTCTCTGCCTCAGTTCTAACTCTTGCATCGGCTGATTGAGCGGATAACAAAATCTGAGTGATTTCCATGGCCATAACTTCCAAACCTAGAAATCCACAAATATTGAAGGCACAAAGCTATGTCAGATCTCACCAGAAACTAAATAGTGGAGTGACAATTCAGAAGATGCATGTAAATTGAATTTGCTATAGGTTCAAATAGACATGCATATCTTTTCAACTAAACTTTACAACGTTCACATTTTACAAAAATCACAGTCAAATGTCACTAACATGGTAAGAATGGTCTTCAACAGAGCACGGCAAACAATTTAAAATAAAGAGCAAAAGCAAGAATAGATTAACATTGGAACAACCTCCAATTACCGCAAATCCAGTAGTTACCAAAAATACAACAAAATTAACTGTGGACAAAGAAAATAAAGATGAAACCTTCCCACCGTGATAAAAAGTTACCCCCGAACACCCCATTAAGGAAAATCGCATATGTGCTCACATATTTCCTTTTCTCTATTTTTCAGATGGAGATTCAATGTCATGCACATTTCCTACAGAGAAACTTAAGTCATCTATAACTAGCCAATTGAATTGAGTCTGCAATGAAAAACGGAGAAATGATGAGGGAAGAGAGGTTATCTGTTTAACTGAGCCAAAGCAGGGGGGCATACATAGTTTTCCCAGAAAGAACAATACAAACGCCACACGAAACACAAACACTTCAGCAGTTAAAACAGACTAGTCCAAAGAACAGGTCGCAAATCAACACACTTCGGTGACAATCTGAACTTCGAGACCACAAAAGACCGAAATATCAGGCTCTCTCAAACAGTTCCGGCCACTATCATTTCCCACAAATCTCACTCTCATCCATCATCAGACTCTCTCTCTCTCTCTCTCTCTCTCTCTCTCTCTCTCTCTCTCTCTCTCTCTGTCCCTCATCTTTGTAGACGTACCATAACCAGATAAAGAAACACAGAACAGACCATTCAGAAACAAACTCAACCTCGAGAAATCCAGTCAAAACACCCTCGCCATACAAAACCTACTCAATGCGCCACCGAAACCCCAAGCCAAACGACTCCGCCAAGCTCAACGGAGCTCCGGCCGAAGCCCTAAACCAACAAGCGATCCCTCCTCCGCCGCCCCCCCCCTCCCCCTAAACCAACTTCTTCCGCCGAGAAACGCTAAAACCCTAAATCTCGCCCCAGAAAAACCCCAAACCATCACCGCACGCGCCCCAAACAGCACGATCGCCCGAACAAAACCGCAGATCGAAGCGAAGAGAAATCTCGTACCTCGCGCTCAAAAAAAAAAAACCAAAAAAATGAAACCCCCGCGCGCCCCGACGAAATCGCACGACCTCGAAACCGCCGCCGCGAGCTAGGGCTCCTCCTCCCCGCCGCCTCGAGCTCCCTGAGAAACCTCGCCGGCCGCCGCGCCCGCCGCGATCGATCCCGGAGCAAGGGCTTCACCGAGAGAGAGAGAGAGAGAGAGAGAGAGAGGGAGGGAGGGAGAATCGGCGGAGGCGTGTGGATTTGAAGGCGTGCGAAAAAATAAATTTATACAGAAATGAGAATTTAAGAAAAAACCTTTTTTTTTTTTTTTGGCGAAAATTTTTTGAATGGCTGCGAGAAGCGGGAGGGGCCGTGCGAAGGCCCCCCCCCCCCCCCCCGCGGGCAGGCGGGCAGGCGCGGGCACCAAACCCTAAAGGGCAATTTCAAATCTTCCCCCCCACGCGCGCGCTCCGCCGTCCCACGTGCGAGGAGGGCCTCAAAGTGCGGAGGAGGCCTTTTGGAGATCGGGCCCTTCTTTTCTTGGGGGGTCATTGCGGAAAAGCCCATGTAATTACAAGTTATTGCTTTTCAGCCCAAGGCCCTTTCTAAGTAGTCGTAGTCGTCGCTCAGCAATCCAAGTTGGAAAACCTTGATTTCAACATTGGGAAAGAGATTGGCCCTCGTTTGGTTTGGCTTCAAAAAAAAAAGTATTTGGAGAAATACAAAGGTCTTTAGTTTAAAGGAGTTTTGTGATATGTAAACATCGTTTGGTAAATTGAAATTGAAAATTGCATTAGGCTACAGCTTCAGAGGAAATGCTATTTAGGATGCGTTTGGGAGTAACTTTCGAAGGAGTTTTGGCCATCAAAAACCCCTTGGGCCAAAATAATGATGTTTGGGAGGATACTTTCGAAGTCTCTTAATGGGAAAGCAAATATTTGCAAGGCTGAAAGCCTAAGGCAGCCTTGAGGCTGCCTTGGGCTTTCCAGCATTCTCGGCATGCTGTGGGCTGATTAATGAAAAATGTTATTTTGCCTTTGTTGCGCTCGTAAATTTATTAAATTTCAACTTTGACCCTTTTGAAAACCCTAGAATTTCGTCACTGCTCGCCTCTTCGTCTTCTCTCTAGCGTTGCGCCTCTGAAGATTTGCTCCTCTTTGAACCTCCTCTTTCTCTCTAACGTTGCGCCTCTGAAGATTTGCTCTTCTCTTTGAACCTCCTCTGAAGATTTGCTCCTCTTCAAACCTCCTCTTTCTCTCACTTCTTGGGGACTGGACGGAATAGAGAGAGGTCCGAGTGCGAGAGAGAGCGTGGCAGAGAGAGTGAGACTCGAGAGCGAGAAGTTCTCTAGTGGATTGGCCTCGCCCAAACCCTCTCCAATGACCTCTGGCCGACGCCCTTGAGCACACGATCTTTCGCTCCCCAAATCTCCGCGTCGTTGGTGAGTTTCTTTACTTGGTTTGAACCTCCCTTGCCCAAGGATCCCGGCTCAAAGACACCAAGGCGGCAAACCATAGCCCGATTTGTCACGAGCGGCCCCCTTGCCGCTGTCTCCGAGTCGGGTAGGGTACTCCGCAATTAGACGGTCGATTAAAGCTTAAAGTGTTGGCCCGAATTTGATTCTCTTTCTGTAATTGAATAGTATCTTTGGAACAAGGATGCATCCGTTAACTAGTTATAGAAGTATCTTACTGCAGACTAAGATCAAAATTGTTTTTTCTTTGGCTGCAATTGATGAGTAGTTTAGACAGGTCACTTCAAGCATTATACTTTTGTGGTTGATCTTTCTCATCTTCCGATAGGAAGCAACCATGTCAATTGTCACCATGTTTTCCCTTTCATTATGTGGTTTGTTGTTAGTCAATTGGAAGTGCTCCTAATGCCCGAGAGATGGACTTCACTATAAAATGTTCTTATTATGTCCGAGAGTTTCAAGAATTTACCAGCAATACAAATATATGGTAACTATCATTTAAAAGAAGCTCAACCAATCTGGTTTATCCATGATTGTGGCAAATCTCGGGTGGTAGCACTTCCTTAGCTTCTTTTGCAATGTCTGGAAGCATTTTACCAATAATTTCATGGATTTTTATTAGCTCCATTGCCAGTGAAAAAACTAAGTAATATATTTATCGTTGGATGATTGGCATATGGACGAATTTAGTTACATCATCATCTTAAAGTACACATGACTATCATCCAAAGGTGAATATTTAAAAACTTTCTTACACCGGCGGTGGAATCCTGACTTATTGTTGGATGATTAGCATATATAGAACGTATTTTAAATTATAATTTTTGCTATCATGACTTATTGTATATTGCAAAAATTTCAAGCCAAATATAAAATTCTACATGAACATTAGGGTTTTCAGCAATTCTGATCTTTAAGCGTTGTTGGCAAGTTAAGATAGTTTAATCTGCAATTGGAATTTTGATTGACATTTACTTTGATTTAAAAACACATATCAAAGACCCCTTCCATCTTTCCTATAAATAGATGGGGAGGGAGTGACCTGGTGTCCAATGAGGTCGGCTTTTGATTTGCTCTGGCATGATCAAAGGCAGTGTTGGTGAAGACTTGATTTTTTTAATTTTTTTTTCCTTTTGTGGTCTGATTTTATGTTGGTGTCGATTGGATGAATCCAAAACTTAACACGACAGTGAACAAACTCAATTAAGCAAGGAAAGAAAAGCCGAGAACCACTCATTTGTGAAATTTTGTGTTTGTAAATTGTTGTTTGCTTTTCCAAGGAATGAAGATACTCTAGATGGAAATGAGGACAGCAAATGATGCCTGAAATATGTTATTGTTCCAAACCTTAATCTGTTTCTTGTTCATTGTGGAAAGTATTTATGTGTGATTTTGTGATGTTCATTGTTTTGATCCAAGCAAAGCCGAGACTCGATCTCCTTAAGCACATACACATGTTGGTTTTAAGCTGTCTCGTGATGATTTCTTTTGAGTCCAAACTTGAGTTCGAGTTCTAAAAGCGGTCGATATTTTCCTCTCACTCCGCGCTGTTTTGCTAAAATGTTTAAACCGATGTCATGAGCATCTTTCTCTTATTTTGGCTAGCGTACCAATAAATCCAAGCGTGCCATGTTATGTTCTATATAGTGTTCGTTTGACGAATTGGTGGGTCAAAGTTTTAGTATAATTTGCGGCTATCCTAAATGTTTTTGCTGGCCCTCTTCTTTGTCCAGTATCAGTCTATACCAATTTGTTTATTGAGTTCCTTAAAATGCCACTGTTGAATAAATAGTATTTTGTAATTTACTGTATTTAAGTGCCCTACTTCTACATAAAATTCGAGCGGTTCCCATTCTCAGATTGCTGAATTTTTCACTTGTTTCGGTGTTTATTATTCTAAATTAAATCATTTTTCAGCTCAGAATCCAGGTGCTCAACTCTCTTTTTGCTCACAACCAAAGTGCTCGCCTCTCTCTTCGCTCAAAAGGTGTCGATTGTCCCACTTCGAACCCAGGTTCTTTCACTTCTATTTTTTATGTTTCTGTTCTTTTTTTCCCACTTACATATCCAGCTTGGTGTGCTATTTCATGGGTTCATATGAATTGCATTTTAATTTATTGGTAGTGTCCCTTGCTTTGTGTTCATAGTTAACATCATCTCTTTTCATTTTTCAAATATGTTTGTATTCATTTTATTGAAAGATGGCAAGTTCATCAAAGGAAAAAGCATATTGGAGCCTTGAAGATATAGAAACTTTTTATCGATTGTGCATTGAACAAATTGAAAAAGGTAATCATCCTGCAAGCAACAAAAAGGATGGATGGACATATATAATTAACAAGTTTGATGAGCTAAGGGGAAAAAAGTATGATAAAAATAAAATGAAGAATAAGTGGGATAATTTAAAGGAAGAATGGAAAAAATGGAAGTAATTGGTTCAAAAGGAAACGAGACTAGGATGGGATCCAAGAAAGAAAACCATTGACGCGAGTGACGAATGGTGGGAGAGAAAAATTCAGGTGTTTATCTAATCTTTTGTTACTTTTTGTTTTGTAAGGTCATCTTTTATAATATAACTCATAAAAATATTTTGTTATAACAGGCCAATCCTAAGCTTAAGTTTTTCGAACAAAAGACATACATCCGGATATTGAAGTTTTGTTTAATCAAATGTTCCAGGGTAAAGTTGCTACTAGAAGTGTTACCTGGAATCTTGCACAAGATTTATGCAATAATGAGAACGTTAAGACCACACAAGTTGATATTGGTGATTGTGCAGGATCTACTAGTGATACTTTATAGGGTGATGTAGGTGAAGCAAATGTCCAACCAAGTCGAAGTAAGAGCTATAAAAGAACGGTAGAAAGTTCAACGAAGCAAGCTCGAGGAAAGAGAGGAAAAAAATTGACCGGACCTGATAAGTTAGCATCATAAATCGACAGACTTTGTTCAGCTGTTGAAATTAGGAGCAATGCAACATCGTTTGCAAGGGAGTTTGATCCTTATAAAGAAATTGTGCAAACATTGAAAGCCATACCTGAGATTAAGCAAGACAGAAAGTTGTTCTTTTTTACACTCTCTCATTTTTCTGAAAAGAAATACAATAGACAGATTTTTATGAACTTGGATGAAGATGAAGAAAAAGTTGAGTGGCTGAAGTATAAGTTGGAAGAACATAATAGTCGCCACTAGAATGCTAGTTACTTTTTTGAGCTCTTTCATATTAATCTATATTATAATGTGAGATTTATTTTCGGTTGCTAATTTGCACTACTTGTGAACTCTTCTTCTGATTATGTTCTAATGCGAGACATGTGTTTTCAGTTTATGTTATTTCGATTTGGTGGAATTTGCATATATATTATGAAAAATAATTGTTCCATTGATGAATGATTATTCATCACTTTTCTTATTGTTTTGTTACTTTAAACAAATATGGACGATTCTCCTGAAAGAGAAATCCATGAAAACAAGGATGAGGAATTCAATCAACTTGTGGAAATTACTCAAGCCGCAATCGCTTATCAAGCAATATACAATCACAAAAAACCTTGTAGGACATCATGATAAATAGGATATGCATGGTTAGAAAAGTTGATGGGTGAAGATGCTAATCTGATAAGGTGTTATCAAATGTTTAGAATGTTCATATTACTATCTGTGATTGAGTGATTTGAAATAAGATTGTATTTAATAATTTAATGCATGATTTAGTAGCACGCTATGGTCTTGAAGGAACTAGGAATATTGATGTTAGAGAAATACTTAGAATATTTCTTCATATTTTAGGACATGATACAGGGAACAGGTTAACACGAGAGCGTTGAAAGGGGAAACTATAAGCAGGTACTTTAGCTTAGTATTAGACAAGTATTTGAAATGGAAAAAGATTTGATCCAACCAGCTGATTGACAATTTAAGGATGTTCCGGAGAAGATAAAAAATAGTCGAAGGTTTTATCAATATTTTAAGGTATGTTTTGATTATTCAATAGAAAAAAAGAACTAAATGCAAATTTTGATTATATAATAATATTTGCGTTTTTGTTTTAGGATTGTATTGGAGCTATTAATGGCACTCATATCCCAGCAGTGATACATGTAAAATATCATATTCGTTTTATTGGTCGAAAAGGTACAACGACTCAAAATGTCTTAGCGGTGTGTAATTTTAATATGGAATTCACTTATGTTTGGGCTGGTTGAGAAAGCCAAGCTCATGATACTCGTATTTTCTATGAAGCTTTAGAGAGACGTGATATGCAATTTCATCATCCTCCTCCAGGTTTGTTAATTAATGATTTTTGTACATTAATATGTATAAATATGGTATATGTTGATCAAATTTATATTATATTTATGCAGGTAAATATTATTTAGTAGATGCTAGATATCCAAATACGATGGGTTATTTGGGACCATACAAAGAAGTTATATATCATTTGCCAAAATTTCAACAAGGTCCCATCCCTACAGGCTATCGAGAGGTATTCAATCGTGCTCATTCCTCGCTACGATCGGAAATTGAGCGAGCTTTTGATGTGTTGAAGAAGAAGTGGAAGATCCTAAAGCATATGCCAAGTTTCCCCTTTGAAAAGCAAGTAAAAATTGTCATAGCAACAATGACTTTGCATAATTATATACGACGAAACGCCGCCAATGATAGACATTTTGCAAGAGCAGATTTGGATCTCAATTATAGATATTCAGTTGACCTTCATAATACAAATGAGGGGGCCAGTACTTCAAATGACAATTTATTTCCTAACATGGCACGTTTACGTGATCAAATAGCAATGAGTTTAAAGGATGTTTGTAATTTTCAATGAAAACCTATTTCTTTCTTTGATGCATATGTAATCATGTTTATTATAATGAAATTACTATTTCTTTTTGTTAATATATTTCTTTTATATACATCTCAGTGCAAAAAAAAAAAAGTCATTGAATTTGTTAATATATCTCTTTTATATATACCTCTTAGTGCAATATATATAAATCATTATTTTGGTTTTTAATTTTAATTTGGTTTTCAATTTAAAAAATAAAAATTAAAAACTTAAATTGGTCACGCTAAAGGACTTCCCCAAATATGTGTTTATCAAACAGCATTTCCCCAAAGTTGTTTCTTAAGGCGCTTTTCAATTATAGTTTACCAAACAGTTTTTGCATTTCAGCAAAGGTCTTTGCATTTCCTTAAAGGCTTTTCCCAAAAGCTTTTCCCAAACGCACCCTTAGTAGACATATATTTAAGAAAGTCTTTTTGTGTGCCAATTTAAGTGTTTGAACTTTAAATTTTTTAATTGAAAAAGAAAAAAAAACAAAACAAAACAATGATCACACATGTCTTGAGGAAAGAAATACATTGTTCTTATATATGATACACAAGATACATCATCAAGTCTAAATTGTACAAATCTTTGCTATGAACTTTATTTCACTATAATCCTCAAATAAAAACGTTATTCATCCTTAATTACCTTTGATCACTTTTCTGTGGTTGACAACTCAAGTAGCTTATCAACAGAGGGTCTAATTGATGGAAACAAAGTTGGGAAAAGGTCTAAGTTCATGAAAGAAATCATTTTTCTAAGTGGCTGGAATTGATAAATTCCATGAGTTTGAAATGAACCGTAAGGTAAACACATACTTGCATAGGCCTTCCTACATAAGGCAATGAATACACAACACATGAGGCCCTCCGCACTTATATATCAAAGTCAGAGGATTCTATATTGAGGCTTTCATACAACAAACAAGATAATGTTACAAACATATATGACCATAGATGCTATTCTAGCACCCGGCAACATTTTGCATCCGTGGAAGCCACTTCCAAGTCCCCAATGAGGAACAATTTCCTATCGAGAATACCTCGGCATCGACAAAATGCCTCCTTATGCATCGATTCTTCCCAATTTTGATGTCTCATCAAGAATACCTCAAAATTCACTTGGTGAATGATCAATCCTAGAAATTCACCCCCTTCTATGATTATCATTAGTCCCCAGAATCATGAACGAAGTCGAGTATCCAATGCCACCATATTAGGTTATGTGGCCTCAACATCCTTTGATAACCTTGCCATCTTCTAGTAATATGAACATAAATCAATTTGAGAGGCACAAAACAAAATGAGATGAAACCAACAAACTAATCAAAACATAACAACAACCCTAAATTAACTTGATAGAGCATGAATCGACAAACTAAAACTAATTGCTACATAAACGTGAAAGTTCAAATGATAACAAGAACCACCATAGACATTGAAGCCTAAAGTTCAAACTCATATCCAAATTCACCTTAACATCCTCCCCACTACTTCCACAGCCTCCGAAAGTGCAGTTAAGTGACAGAACATAATGGAACGTCATCTTGCTAGAGCCCAAAATTCAAAAGCATAAGAGTAAGGAAGCAATAACTCCACTACAAGCATTATATAACGACCTAAAAACCGATCGAAATCATCCAACAAACCTCATTACCTTTTTCAAGATCATCATTTCCCCAGAGTACTAAAAGTGATTGTTGCCGAGATCAAGCCTCGCAAGACACAAAAATAGAGAATCATAGAATCCAGAGTAAGAAAAAACAACTATGGCAACTTTGGAACTCTCATAGCAGTCACATAGGGTTATCCAGAAATGGAAGTGAAGCCAAATCAAGACAAACTAGTAAAACACAAATCAAAGTCACATCGTAAAACCTTCATGCTCAACACAAAGTTACCCAAAAATTGTAAAAATCAGCATACCTTTAGGGAAGATAGGTAAGCAACAAAGTGGCGAGTGGCATTAAGAGCGGGCATGGGGGAAGAGAGGGGAGTGGCGTCGAGAGCGAAGAGCGAAGTGAGATGTACGTTGAGAGCATAGAAGCAAGAATGAAAGAAAGAGGAGAAGCAAAAGAGATAGGAGCAAATCTTTAGGGTTTGTTTTAATAGGGTTAAAAATGGAAGTATACTTAACAAATGAGGGTAAAATGGGAAGTTTGAAATATTCATTAAACCAAGGCTTAGTGTTCCGAAAATGCAACTTCTCAAGGCACCTCTAACTCTGCATTTTGCTAAAGTCCTTTGGAGAGTCTTAGAGATACAGTTGTAACTCCCCAGAGTGAGTAAAAAAAAAGTAGCAAAATGCCATTTACATTTGGCTAAGGGATTGAGCCCCAAAATCCCTTCTAAATGTTGAAACAAACGAGGCCAACATCATGATTTAGTGCCTTCTCTAACCCGCAAAATGAACAACCCAACCCACCTATTTGCATATGAGGACCTTTGGCAAGAGAGATGGTGCAACTATGGCGGAGAGAGGGAAGGGAAGCATAAGTGCTGCAGTTGCAACTATTCTCTCCCTCTAAGGTTCAGCAGAGTTACATCAACTCCAGCACTATTAGCGGTGGCAAAGTGAAGGGAAGAGCTCCTTAATGCAATGAAAGAGGTGGTAGTGGGAGAGTGGGATGCGGAGAATGCCCGAGTTGAGAGAGTGACGAGAAGGGTGAGGCGTTAGAGAGTGGAGTGTGAGATAAGATCGAGTGAGAAGGAGAAAGAGAGCATAAAAAGTCGCAGACTTCCCCGGGACGTTCCGGGGCAGGTTCGGGGACATGATAAGGCCCGGCCGGGTGACTTGCAAGTGGCTTGAGTCTAGGTAGAGCCTAAACCCATCAAGATGGATATTCAATTGGGCCTTACTACCCTAAGCCCATTAAAACTTACTTTTAAATATATATATATATATGTTTGTGTGTGTGTGCGTGCCTGCGAGCGTGCGTGCGCGTATGCGTATGTGTGTGTTATACTAGTCATTTTAACTATCTAGTTCTTTAAATATGGGCTAAAAAGTGGGTCTATAACCCTTTTTATAACCCATTTTGTCAACTTTAGATGTTAATGAGGCTTGCTCATAAATTGACTTCAACAAACATATGCGATAAATCACATTGAATCAACTGATTGTAAAATAGATGACTCAACAAATCGAATAATGAGCCTTACATGTGAGGGTTGCTTTTTGTACGACGTTCACCATCAGTTGAATTCGATCTTGAACTGCACAATCGACATTAGCGAAAAATCTGCACCCTCCATGGCTATTGCAGTTCAAAAGACGGTATATATACATGCTATCATCTCTCAAATTTTCTACCAAAAATCAATGATAGATGTGACTCGGGCGTATATGACAAGAACCAAGAGTAACCCCCCTATGCGACTACGTCGCGACCGCCTTTCTTACATTGTTAACACCTCGTAAGGCCTGACAAGCTTATCAGATCAAATCGAGGTGACGCGGACACGAGAACACGCGATCGTGCCTTCATTTCTGCTGCTCCTTAGCTCGCTCCCATGCCTTGGTGTATAGCTCGAACGTCTCAACGTGGTCGGGGTCGAGACACAGGGCCGCCTCGCAATCCCTTAAGGCGGCGCTGGCGTTGCCCATGGAGTCGTGGAATGCTGCTCGGAGATGGAGTAGCTGCAGATCGGGTATGAAGTTAATTGCCTTCGTGAGCTCTTGTACCGCTTCGCCTTCTTTATGGTCATCCATCAAAACTGCATCAATTTCAGCACAATTTCCAAGTCAAGAAAAACTCGATCGACGGCTGCAATCGTAGTTTGTAGAGAGATAATCACTGTAAGAATGTTTGATAATATGACTTACTTGCTGCTCTGTATCTGTACGGATACGTCCGGACTGGGTCCAGCTGCGTCGCCATGGCGAGATCGCTCCTCGCCATGTCGCGGTCGCAGTACTCAGAGCGCTTCTCAAAGGCCGATGCGTTGTTCTTGGCCTTCTCTATCAGCCTCGTCATCTCATCGTACGCGGATTTGCGCTGATTCTTGAGGTGGTACACCCGTGCGAGGCCCTGGTGAGCTCGCGTGTGCTTGATGTTGAGAGCATTCATGTAACAGTTAGCCGCGAGATCCAACTTGTCGCAGTCGACATAAATACTTCCGAGATTATTTAGCGCCTGCAAAGTGATCAAGGAAATTTGAGTGTCGGGTTCGTTAGGGTTTTCGAAGTATAGTCGAGTCGAAAGTTTGAATACTGTCGTTTCGATAATTTTCTTGAAACTTACCTGCCCTTTTCGGAGACCATCTGAAGGGCATTTCAAAGCATCCTCAAGGAGTTGAATGACGTAAGTTGAGGACTCGGAATCCAGGCTCGAATCGGCTAAGATGTACGCCTTGAGGAAGAACGCTTCGAACGATCTCTGGATCGAAATGGACTCCTCAGCCTTGGCGAGCGCCTCTTCGCGGTGGCCGGTGTCGTACAGTATCCAGCCTTCGTAGACAAGCCTCTCGTGGTCGAAGTTGGAGTAGTTCCGAGCCAGTCGCAGGCTTTGCATCGCCGCCTTCTGACAGTTTAATCTGCAAATTTTCCGAGCATCGATTGATGAGTTTCGAGAAGATAGAAGAGCACATCAAATGAGCTTCACTTGTGATAAATTAATACGCAAAAATTTCATTCTGCAACTCCTACATGTATTGACAGCTTCAAGTCAAAGAAGCTCGGAATTTTATCGAATCGATACACACTCACCGTAGGAGGAGGAGAGATTGGCGAAATCGTAAAAGGCTCTTGCCGGGGTCGTTCTCTAGCATGTGATGTACGACGGCCAAGGAGCCGATGTCATCGACTGACGACCACCGGTCGTACAACTGCATCCAACAATCAGCTTGGCTCCACTTCTGGACGTGAGGTTTAAGTATCTCCACCAGCTGGTTCCCGTGCATTTTCCCATTGAACACCATGTAGTCCGGATTCAGCGTCAGGAGCGCCCGCACGTCCCGCAGCGCGGAATCGTAGTCCTCTAGGGCGAGAAAGAACCAAGCCCTCAGCTCTAGGCAGTCGGGCGAGATCATGAAGCCCATTATCTTGTTGATCTCCGAGATCGCTGCCCCGATTTTGTCCTCCTCCAACAGCATGACAGCTCGGTACTTGTACGGAAACACGAGGGTCGGGTCTAGCTCGGTTGCGGCATTCAAGTCCATCATCTTCTCATTCCCGGCGCAATACAAGGATCTCTCTTGGTACATCCATCCGGTCGGTCCATGCTCAGAAATGAGCGAGCTCATCAATTTGTACGCCGAGTACATGTGTCCCCGTTTGTACTTGGCCCTCGCCACGCCGACTAATGAGTAGAGGTTCCCCGCCTCTACGGCGGCCTCGAACCAATGCTGCGCGTCTTTGTATTCTTTCCTTTCTAACATCACGACTCCGAGCTGGTGTAGCGCGACCTGCTTCTGCCAGGAATCGGTGCAACACTCTACCAATCTTTCCAGAAGCATTACCGTTGTATTCGATTTCATGTCTGCCTCCATTGCAATTTGGCTTAGGAAGTAGTATAATGTAAACGACGCGTGCCCGGCGGTAGCCATCTTTTCCCTTGCCTCCGAGCTACAGAACAATCTCATGACGTTCGGATTGTGCATCGAGCTCGGTAGGTCTCTCAAGAACACCTGCAAGCACGCCGCGACTAAGAAATAAGCCGTCTCGTCCAATCCGTAATCGATGAATAGCATGGCGTCTTCAACGCTGTGCACCAGCGAAGCTAAATGAGCGTCGCAGGAAGCCTTCATTTCCTCACAACAGAACCTGTTCGCAAACGAGAGGAGCTCCAGAACGATGTGCGGGTCGAAAGAATTCAATCTTTTGGTCCTGCTAAATATCTCGGCGGCTCTAATTCCTTTCAGCGAGAATCCGTTTTGGGTGAAGTTTATCTTCTCTCGACGCGACTCCCTGAAATCGCCGTATAACATCGTTCTGAATGGTACCGAAAGGGATGCTATCTTAGACCGAAAACACCTCACCTCATCGTCCCCGACAAAAAATGACATATCACCGTCTTCCTCCGAAGTTGAACATTCCTCGTCTTTCATGGATAGATCGTCGTCGTCGTCGTCCTCTCTAGGACCCCGAGGACAGATGCAATGGTCATAAACTGATTCCGGATCATAGCCCGGTACCAAATTGGCCTTGGGGCACTCGATGTTTCTCCCACAACAATCCATGGAGGATGTACCGATGAGTTCGTCTTCCCTCCTCTCGAATCTCAACCACGCACCGAGAACGACTTTGGTATGAACATCGACAGCGTGTTGCCTGGCGGATTGAAGGCTTCGCCGGACTAGCTTCGGATCCGACAATCCCCGAAAGATCAAACCTTGTTCTATATACGCATCGGATTTTTCAAACTGCTGCGAGTTTTCGATCTTCCGGTACATACGAGCCAGGGCCTCGACGAAGTCGACAGATTTGAGGCACCGTTCGATCTGGGGCTCGAGAAGATCGGTCATAGGCAGGCCATAAGGGAGCAAAGTCTCGATCAATAGGCTCGGAGTCTCGTTCGGGGCTTGGTAGTTGCGACTCGATCTCGCCCGGATCGAATTCATCCGGATATGATCATGGAGATGTTGGAAAAGTTTCTCTCCGTAACCACTGCCTCTGCCGCCGCCGCCCATGTCCGAGGCCGGACCGGACGGATTGACCGCGCACACTTGGGCGCTTTTGCATCCGTCTATGGCTTTCAAGCTGCGCATTGTGGTGATTATGTTATTCTGCATCTTGGCATGCCGGATAACGAAATCAAATTGAACCTAAATCACGAGATTTCGGTGTCGGTTTAGAACCAATTCGTCGAAAGAATCACGAGGAAAAAAGAATTCGGAAATCGGAGAGATGAATGCAATTACCCTCCATGGCCTGCAAGAACCACCTATTCAACAGATGGAGATTAACCTGAAAGTGGGAGGAAAGGAAAGAGATTAGGAAGTTACGAGATGATGGTGATGCAGGCTAAACGATTCTAAATTGGTGTGTTTTCTTTTCTTTTCTTTTTGATTTTCTTACCCTTCTCAAGATTAATTAGACAGCTAAAATAATTTAAATAAATAAATAAATAAATAAATAAATAAAGAAGAAGAGGAAATTGGAGGAGCTGGAATGAGGTTTGAGAGAAGAATGTGGCGAGTGTCTTACGTTGTAAGCCAACCAAAAGTTGAGAACAAGGGGGCTGTTTCAACGGTCGCTCACTTTTGCCTATTTTGTCTATGGATTAAATAGTTGTCTTTTCTAAAATAAATTATAGCTTAATAAAATAGTGTAAGTAGATAAACCTATTAAGACTCTCTCTCTCTCTCTCTCTCTCTCTCTCTCTCTCTCTCTCTCTCTCTCTCTCTCCAATACTCATTTTATGTTTGTCGTAAATTATATGCGGTCCGATCCAGTTTGACTTGACCGGCCCGGTACCCTTTTTTATTTTTTTACCTAGATCCTTATTCGAGTAGCTTGAATAATGAAGATTTTGAGTTCTTGTTGGCCAAGCTATAAGCCATTTTGTTGCTACATGGTGAAGTTAATAATCGGAAATTACACTTGACGAGTATAATCAAGATATAATTAGAATTATATTGGAGTTAAAAAAGAGGAGCTTGCAATATTAAGACATGCAAGTAATAAAATTCTTTTCCTGTTTGGATTAGTTGATGAAATAAGGAATTTGATAACTAATGATATTCTATCGTAGTACTTCTTGTTCTCTCGGTCTATCCATCTTTTTTCCCTCATTTTTTAGCTTCACCAAGGTTGGCGGCCACAAGACAAGGATGAAGTTTATTTCACTCCCTTTTTTTTTTTAATTAGTGGAAAAGAGCTACTTGTGTCGGTGACTTTATGGTCGTCATTGTAGGAGTTTCATATCGGCAATGAAATGTTTGTTTGAATTATAACTACTACTTCCTTTGAGCGAGCCAATTTATTACCGTCACCCCGCCATGACACTAGTGGGAGTAGAGCCGGACTTATCCTATGTCGTGGCCTGACCACCGTCACTTATGCACGAGCCAAACTTGTCCTTGTTGGTCCTTGTTCTTTTACGCTTAGGCGAAGCAGGCTATATTAGGTTATGGGTCGTTGTATATCCCAAACGAGACAGGTTGTACTGGGCTTAGCCCCTCTATTTTTTTGGTGGGGCAACAAAGATAATTCAACTATGAAATAGACTTGTCATTGCTTGATATTGCAGATCTACTTACTCATAGGAATTGCGAAATTTTACCAAGTTTTGATCATTTATTTTCATGGTGCGTCGCCCAAACTAACCTTCATTGATGGAAGATCCTTTTGTTCAGAAGAAGCACAAGTGAGAAAGATTCAATCAGCTTGGGTTCAAACAAATCTTGACCTCTTTAAAATAACCACTCCAAAATGATCCGCCATGGTGGAGGGCCAATGACCCTCTATTTGAGTTAAGCGCACAAGGTCTCAATGGACTCTCTACTACAACTGGAAAAATCTTTTGCAGTCCTTCATGCGTCCCATATATATATATATTTAACCTTTCAAAAGGGGACTCAACTATAATGTCAAATTACCAATGTATACCTAAGTGGTAACGATTGGCGCCGAGCAAGTAGCGACCTTATATATAGGGCAGAAAGTACAGTAAAAATCACAATAGCGCATGGATTGTGATCAAATTTAACCTTTGTTCCAGACTCAGTCCCCCCGTGCCCCCTTATACGAGACCGCCATGGCAAAGCACTCCTCTTGTCCTCCTGCCCTTAAGGAGAAGGACAAGAAAATGTGGTGAACCGATCGTACCGAAGTTGAACTCCAACAATCAACTCCTCCAAATTTTGAATAAAAGAAAAAGGCCCCGGCAAATTATGCATCCAAAGTAGAGGACCACAGATGAGTTTCGCCACTGACGCTTTTGGACAAGAGGAGAAATCCCTGCCTCCATGGACGCAAAGTGCGATGACACTCTTAGATTATGTGAAGTCCGCGCGATCAATAGTTATGATTAATTAAGTTTATGTAAAGTCAGCACTCGCATGAGATTTTGCCCCAAATAACTGTCATTGAATCACTAAACTGTTCCTGTTTCGTGTCTCTTATCGGGAGGAAGAAGATTGATTCGTAAGATTCATCAGCAATTATGAAATCATAATGGCAAAATTCATCAAAAACAAACTCCCCAACTTTTTGTTTTTAAAGCTATAGGGAACAAAAAGTACGATTTAGATAAGCAAATCCAGCCTAAATCTCGACCGTATGATGTGCAACCGAGTGAGCATCAGAAACAGAAAAAGGAACTTGGGACTCCTGAAGCTGAACGTACAATCAAATAGGTTTCAAATAGTTTAGTGATCAACAATCTTTCTTAAAAATCCAGAACATAAGAAGTACAACAAAAGAAAAGAGGCAAAAGAACTGCACCTACTAAAGTTTTCCATAGTCCCAAGATTATATCTATCAAATAAAACCAAAATCCAACACTAAATCACACATACCCAAATCATATGTAACGCCATAAAATCAGATCACTGTCAACTGAATATGAAATCTTATCAGATCACTGTCAACTGAATATGAAATCTTTCTATACTAATTAATTAAACTGTTTGATGGGCGTTCATATTGTGCAGATTCTCCCCAGACCTGGCAGAATAACCCTTGAGCTGGTTCGCCTCCGGAAACTGAAACGGGGGTTGAAGCTCCGGATATCCGGCGGGCTTGTCGTCGCCGTGGGCGTTGCCGCGGATGTGGCGGTGCTTCATACACGTCAGGACCACGAGGAAAATGAAGAGAGATGCGAACAGCAGCACCACGACCAGCATCATCGCCTTCCCCTTGGCGGCGAAGTCCCGGTCCTCCGACAGCGGGAGCTCTTCCTTCCGGGGACTGCGGTCGGGGGCCGTGAAGTTCACCGCGAAGGAGCTGCACCCGGCCATGCTGGCTGGCTTGGTGGAGGTGTCGGCACTTCAAGCGCGTCGCGGGGGAGGCTCTTGGGCGGGCTACGGAGGTCGCATACAGGGGAGGTGTTTTTGGTCGCGTGCTGCGGAGGGAGGTAGCAAGCTGACAACGTTGGTGGGCGAGGGGCGGAAATTGTGCGTTCACGTTCGGGCGGTGGGTCGCTGTGAGGTCTTTGTAGGCGATGGACAGGAGAGAGGATGTGAAGTAATGAGGAAGAAGACAAACAGGATGTCTGTCGTGAGCGTGGGCCTCCTGCGTCCGATATCTCTCTGCATAAAGCTTCCAAATTGCAGAATTACTGAAGGTAACAAGCACAACTAGAACCATCTCAAGGGATTTGCTTATCATCGGCATGTCATATAGGGATGCAATCGGCGATGATGGACGCAGAAATCTAACTCGGGATGCGAGATAAAAATTGAGATGGTGTCTCCCATCATCAGATCCATCTCTAAGCCCCGGAGGCTCTTGATGGTTTGGGGGACTCGAACTATTGATTATTGGAAGTCATTAGTTTCAGAATCCTGAAGCCCAGGCACGTTTCCAGTAATTCGGCGAGGTACCGTGTTCTCTAATTGTTTCTGAAAACTTAAGCTCTCGATACAATGCCTTAGCCAAACCTTGGGTTGTGAACAGAGCACGCATTTTGAAAGCTTTACAGCCCAAAATTGTTCTTCCCCTTAAACATCTTCCGCTACAAACAATTACAAGGAAGCAAAAAAAAAAAAAAAAAATCTGGACGATGATCACCCAAGCAAAATTGGATCTTGTAAACATAAAGTGGATCTTGCAATTGAAATCTAACACAGGACAAAGAATTTATAGGAGAAATTAATGAGAAATGATAAAGAACATTTGAGAGTTACATGATTCCGAATGAATATCATTACCTACTTTACGGGGAAAGTCAACTACAAAGAATGCACTATAATAAGATAATTTTACAGAGTTACAATCAATCGTCCAATCTCTCATGTATTTCCCAAAGCTCCAATACACAAATTCACACCAGCTCTCGTGTCTCTCACCAAGATTCGCTAGAGAATATACGAGCTCGCAAGGTCCACATGACTGCCGGGCACCCACCAGATACCTAGTAACGAAACTGATCATCAAGGCAAGAGGCCTAACTCGCAGACAAATTTGGCATGGGCGTTCGAGCTTAGGGACGAGTAACTCTAGTCCCTAGCTTCGTCGGACTGCCAGCCTGGGCATTTGGCTTGGGCACCTGGTCCACTCTTTTCTCGCACCTCGAGCATCTCCAAACTTGTCTCCTACCTATTTCAATTCTCTAGGGTCCGATGTAAACTCCGGTTCATCAAGAACTTGAGGTGCAAATTCAACACGATTAACCTTTAGAGGTTCACCCAATTCACCATGGGTTGAGTCTCCATACAGTAATTTGGCCAAGTTAGGGGTCTCATTCTACTAAGTTAAATCATTCATATATTAAGAAACAGTGAGACACATTGGATTTCAAAATAAAATATACGTTCTACTACGTGCATCACATCATGTATAGTACGTCCAAGGAGATAAAGATGTCTTATTTTGTTCCCATCAGCGGGGAGAAAAAGCCTCCCTTAGATCGTCTAGCCAAGATGAATATCTTGGAAGCCATATCCTTTTCAAGCCACAGACTTCGTTTAGCTTCATGTTTGGACCTATGTGGAACGAATATTCCTTTTCTTACAATTCGTAGCATGGCAAATTTAGATGTGCAGTTTATGGAATTCAACAAGAAATACCTTGTCAAATACACCCATGTCCCAAACATTTCAATAGCTAATTTCACAGTTTACATAACAAACAACAAATTATCTTATGAGCGTGTTATATATAGTCCCTTTCATGTTGTGATTGGGGCATTTTAAGTCAACTTTTGTACTCCAGATAATTTCACGTGTTCCGCGCAGTGAAAGGTGGGCTATACCCGTAAAGCATTAGAGGGTTGTCAGTGGATTTCCAGTTTAGGCTTTGAAGGTCAAAGGTTCAAATGTTCCACCTACTGCGTCCAAATTAACTCAAGTCAAAGTCACCTCCATATGCCAAAAGCTTTATAGAGCTTACAAGATGTTTCACGGGCGTTTAGATAGTTGGTTCTCGACCCCTATAAGCTTAATTACCAAAGAAAGGAATTCTAAAAAAATTAAGTACGATGATGTGGCGTTGAGCATAGTAGAAATCTGAGAAAAGTGCAAAGAAATTCCCAAACCATATGTACGAAATGTTATCAAGTCCTAAGCATTTTAATTATTTCAATTAAGTCCTAAACTTTTGTCAAAAAGATGCAATCAAGTCCAATCAATGAACAACATGTCACTCGAGAAAGTGCTTACAAGGGATCCTTAAATTGTACTTTGCAACATTTTTTTGAGAACTAATTGCATTCTACTATATAAGTTCTAGACTAAATTGAACCAATTAAAATATTTAAAATTCAATTACACTTTCTGGTATAGGTTTGAGACTCGATCAAATTAACTTAAAGTTCGGGGATCAATTGCATTTCGTACATAAAGTTTACAATATGGCAATGACCACATCTTGCCATGTGTTAGACGATGATTAGTGTTTCAGCTCATTAACACACACTTTCGTATATACATACATACATATATATATCTGTGTGTGTGTGTGTGTATGAAGAGTTGCGTGTGAGAAGGAGTGGCGTGAGATTTGAGCGGTCTTAGATTCTCATTTCATGGATCAAACTGTGATGGCTCTGGCAGTGTTTTGTTCTTCTGTTTTATTTGTCATCCTCTTTCTTATCTTCCATTTTCTCTTAACTTGAAAAGAAAATTTTCTTTTTATTTTACTCTATGCTGCTCTAAGTAAAGACAAATTTACCGCTTGCTTCTTTTTTACTCAATGCATCAGATATTCCAGGGATTTCTTTCACAAATTCAGGTGGATCGACCTTATCCGGGCAAGATTCCACACGATAAAGCGCCTAGGGAAGTGTGCTCTTTTGGCAGCAACTTCTTCAATGATGCTCCTTGTATTTGGTGGCCTTTCGGGACCATTCAAAGAGATCTCTAAAGATCACTCCTTCTGGATCTGAGCAAGTCCTTAAAACGTTCATGGAGAAAATAGGCAGGAGAATCATTCTGAGATGAGAGATCCATGCTGTCCTCATATTCCCTTTCTATCAGAAAGACAAAAACAGGGAATTAACAGGCCTCACAGTAGTGAAGGTAGATACAATATCAAAACTACAATTCTGGCTACTACCGGGTAAGCAAGTATAGTAACCTCCCGTACTTGGAGTGAGTGAGAGTGGGTTAAATGTCCTCGAACATGTTCCCAAGCAAGATGTAAAGCCCTTCTTAGGCTAAATAGAGGAACTTTTCCTTTGGGAGATTAGTATTATTCCTAATTTTGGGCTTTTTAAACATCATTAAGGTCCGTTTATTTGAAGAAAAATTATTTCTTAAAATTTATTTTTAACTTATCGATGTTTGAATATGTAAAAACTTAATCAATCTACAAAAAATTACAAATTTAGATTGGAGAAAAACGACTTCTTTTATGATAAGAAGGAAATCACTTTTCTTAAACTACAAAACAAATGAGAACTAACTACTTTTCTTGAAAATAAGTTCCATGAAAAGCATTTTTCTTTAACATAAAGTTTTTAGTAAAACAAATGCATCCTAAGTATTATTTGATAAATTTCCTAAATTGTTGACGTGTCTTGGTATATCAGCGACCGACACTCTAGGATCACTTCAAGAGAAAATATGTCTAGAATGAACTTGCATGGCCCATCAATCCCCAACAGAATAGGCAAACAAATTAATGTACCAATCGAAATCTGGTCCGGAAAATGAACTAGAAAAGAGCATTAACTTGAGAAAGTCATCATTCGAGATTGCTCCCGTGCTGAAAAGTGAATGCTCGATTGGCTGTGATTTCACCCTCATCGATAAATGGAGTGATTTCAAGCGCTCTATGTCTCCTAGAGAAGGGATAAATAATGAATAAGAACACCATAAAAATTATAAATTTATAATTATTTGAGTGCCATAATTATTTTATTTTAATCACTTGAATATCACATCAATGAAGGATTGTTCACTTGAATGTTTGTCTTGACAATTCATCCTTTGCGGCTTTTAATATTAAATTATGACTCCAACATGACTTTTTAAATAAATTAAAGTCTAACGTGGATAATATTCGTTTGATGTGGCAAAAAAAAGGCCAAAACGACATCGTTTTGGTTCTTTTGTTCCCCCAAATTCATTTGATAATGGATCCTTGATTGATCAATTGGAAAGAAGGTCACGGACAACCATGGTAGAAGTTGCTTGAACTTTACTCATACCAGCCTTCTCTCCACTCCACAGCAAAGCGTATAAGTCTAGCTCTAGCTTCATGCCTCGTCCCTCACTCTCGCCAACGAAAGAAATTTGCTTGGTGTCTGCATCTAACTTAGCCATCATCACCACTGAAACATCGAAGACACAGAGAATCCCTTGGTATGTAGAGATCGCTGTCATACTCCGCTCTGCGGCCGTAGAAGATGGCAATTCAAGCCGATGTCGGAGAGAGAGGGCTCATCTAATTGAAAAGCATAAGGTAGGGCAAGAAGTTGTCTATGCCTTCTCAAACTGGGGTTAGGTTTTGTATGCTTTAATTTTGCCCCAGTTAATAAATTGGGGGCAAATAGATGTGAAACATAATGATCCACATCGGCCGATTTATAATAATTTAATTTTATGTTAGATTACCTAAACATACAAATTAGCAATGATACTAAAGAGAATAATTTTTACCAACATAATACTCAAGTGATCGAAAAATAAATTATGGCACTTAAGTTACTGTCATATGAAAATTATGACACTTATAATATCATTATTTCAATGACTTTTGTCGATGTAATCTAAGTGCGGCTTCCTATACACAGGCATATATTCTTGCGAACTCAAGGTCCATGCGGATGCTCTATAATCTAGGCCAAATATTCTTAACCAAGAGGATTAGCTATTATTGTTCATTTTCACTTTGTCCTTCCTCATATGGTCTATTCCTAACCTCCTTGGGGCAGGCGTAGTTCTCTAGATCTCCTACCATCATTGTACATTGGTCCATCTAGAGGCCATTAGCGATGTTCCCCTTCTCCTAAAGAAAGGCTCAAAGTGCCTAGGTTTTTCTAGGCTGAATCCAAATCAAGGGTATTCGTCGTTGTCTTCCTCAAAGATAAGATTGTTACCTAGTTCAATCATAGTCGTTACCTAGTTCAATCATACTCATTCCACTCTGGGATGACACCTGTTCTGGCACCAGAGCTTTGTCCCAATGCATCGAGTGTAATTTCTTAAAAGTAGATTATTCCCTTAGGAGTGGGGTCCGTCCTGATGGGATCTTGTCCATTGACATGGCCATTATTCCCACGTGTGTAGTATTCGTATTTGCTTCCAATAGCCCTACCGACGAAGTCCTTTACATTAGCCCTGTTTTCGAAGGCATTGATGAGTCTTTCAATATCAGTTCTAAGTGCCACCTATTTTATTCGATAGAGCGAAGGCCTCGACTTGTTCATTTAATTCTTTTATGGCTTTTTCCTAAATTTCTAAGATGATCCGAGCAAATTGATCAAATGGATCTTCTTGGACATTCTCAGCAAAAAACTGAGATGTCGGTCTTCCATCCTCGGGACCATCTCGAGCCTCGGAGGCTCTTGATGGGTTAAGACTCAACTCTTGATTATTGGAATCATTAGCTTCACGATCCTGAAGCCTAGAAATGCTCCTAATAATTCAGTGAGACACAGTTTTATCCCATTGTGGTCGTTAAAAATGTGTTATGTTTATTTTTGTCAAGTTGTGTATATTAGAAATTCAATGATTTTAATGTTAAGAGCCCGAGGATGATTGATGGCCAATTATAGTATCAATTATGACTTCAAATCAAAAGAGAATGGATTCTAATATGCCCCGAAGCCTCAATTGACTTTGTATAATTCCAAGTAAATAAGGAAATTATAAGAAACTTTATTGAATTAGAACAGACGATTTACATTCTTGGATGCCACATGCCATATTTGCATGATGACTAAGATTAAACATAAGCTTCTTAAAGGAAATTAATGAAGTGCTAGGGATGAAAAATGCTTGCAAGACACGGTTGGAAATTGTTTATAATTGAAGTACTGGAATTAGGAAGCCCGATCTAATGTGAAATTGAAATTCAAACTAAAGAAAAAATCTTATTCGAGTGATCTTCAAAATTTGGTGGCCCTCGCGAATTCTGATGACTTGATTGATGCTTTGTGAGTGTACACTCCAAATTTAACGTGTGCTGAGAGATATGCTCTTTTATTTCCACCGAATTTTTATGAGCCAACTGCTTCTTGACTTGCGTCTTAGCTGGGGATGATTTGTACTTGCTCCCGATCTAGCTACAGCAATCCTTTGGTTGATGGATCCTTCATGACTTAGTCTTCAACTTCCCGTCACATTTCAAGCCAATCAATTATCGTCACATGTTATGAACTTCACTTAGATGATACTCATGATTGGTGAGCTCGTCAGAGTTCCATCGATGAGTTTTTCTGAGCTAATCGTATTCCTATGAGCTTTATGATTGATGGACTCATTAGCCATTTAATCAAATGGTTCCTTATGGTTAAGTGTACTTGTTATAAACTGGTCTAGGCCATTATATTCTTTACGTTTGCACCCAGATTTTGGACCCAGTGACCGTACACATGAGAATGTAAGCATTGATGATCCTGGGGAAAAAATAAGAGTGGACCCTATGATCAGTCAAGTCACGAGGTTGTAACATCATACACTGCATAATGGAATCCTATTATGGGACCCAGGTAATCGATTGCTAAGATTGGAATTTCTGTGCATTGGAACGAAGGCCGGTCCAGAGGAAGCGACAGACGATCTTGGAATCTACCCTACGATGAACTTTCTTTAGGGCTCGAGATCGTGAAGATATTTGAGCATTGTACAAGGTACAAATGCTTCTGGCAGCAAATAGGAAAAGACGAATGAACACAATGAGGCAAGCTGAAGTCCCTTAAGTAATTCAGTGATTCACCCTCTCATGCTCGGGTGCTCGGAGGAGGGAAAGTTAGGTTTTCTTTTTTGTCGCTTGGTGTCTGGGGAGAGCTTGGACGGGTCGAGCCGTCCCGAGGAACCGCTCCTCCATGCATCCAACTAGAGTTCGATGGTGATGGTTGAAAAGAGACAGGACATTCCAAGTTTTCATCGGAAGGAGCTCGAGGGTAATGGAGGGTCCTACGTGGTTAAAACCCAGCTGTCGTCGACCGGCTGGAGATTTCAAACATCATCACTTATTCGAGTTTAAAAGGGAAGAAAAAAGTGGTTGGCTTGGCCACTCTAGTACAAAGTTAGAAAAGTTAGAACAAGCCAAATACAGGGGCGACACATGAAATTTGATGGGAATAGCGTTGATTTCGACATTATATTAAAAATTCCAATTGAAAATCCGAAAATGTTAAATGGAATGAGATCATTTTTATATAAAGAGCATATAAGACTTGTTAAGAAGAGATATGAAATAATATTTTAATATAAAAACGAGATATCAGAAGTCTAATTTCTTATTATAGGGGAAATTTGGAAAGGAAGCAAGCTCCTTCAACATGCCTCGTCAAACCAGATTTCGCTCGATACCCAATAGTTACGAGTCGATCTAATAATAAAGCTATTCTCTCCTTCATCATTTGTCCATTCCGAGATTTTTATATTTTTGCCCCGAGTCACTAGGATGCCCGGGTAATTAAAGATGGTAGGTACATCATGCTGGGGAAATTCCTCAAGTAGGCTTCGGTCCATCCTACCCCCTAACCCTAGGGGTGCCTTGTCCTATGCTAGAGACGTTCCCCAAAAACCATGTTCGTGGCTCCCTATAAAGAGAGGAAAGGAGCAGCGGTACTGTCACGGCCAAGTTGTTCCCTCGAGCGCGGCATCCAACGACTGCTGAAGCACCAGTGTACAGGTGCGTGTCGTGCATGTCAGTTCTTAAATCATGTGGTTTCGATCTCTCTCTCTCCTTGCACCACAAGATGGGATAGCCTCATCCCTCGATTCAGATTTTTGTAATTAAATCGAGTCAAAAATGGTGTTGAGATACGTGTGGATCATTATTTGAAAAGTTTCATAATGATGAATTGATGTGATATGGTACGGGGCAGTTATCCTACTTGGTTTACAATTCATCTGTATATATTTTTTAGTAAATATAGATCCAATGATGTTGACTAGCTCAAACTTAAACTCCATTTCGACAATCTTCTCAAATAAAGATATTTGGTTTATGTCGTGCTCCCAACAAATGATATGAAAGTCAATGAATTTCATCAATTCAAAAAATGAATTTCATCAACGCCCAGGTAGGCACTGTAGTGTAGCAACCATGCTTTGACAAAGCCCTTAATGGTTCAATATGGAAAAAGAGACTAGAGATGAAAGTGTGTGTACATGAATTAAGAGCAAATATACCTAACATCAAAGATATGTTGGTCCATTTGGATATGTTGATTTAGCAATGAAGATATGTTGATCCAACTGAATATGTTGATTGGCTCGGATTTAAACTCCCTCACGACTATCCCACCAACTGAAGGTATTGGACTTATGCTATGGTCCCAACAAATAGCATTCCACACATTGAGAATGAAAGATCGACGATTAATTACCTCCTCACAATTTAGCTCAAAATGTTCATGCCAACTTGAATTTCCAAAGGCAAATAACATCCTAAGTGCTGCAACTTGGCACATGAGAACATATAAGTGTCAAAACTTTCAAAAAATACATTTAATTGTCACTTTAATTATTAAAAAAAAATGGACACTTATGTTCCAACTTCAACGAGGTTTGCTAGAAATCCGACGTAGTCAAGACGCAAAACGATGTTGTTTTGGCGTGGTTTGCTAAAACAACGTCATCCAGCGTCATCTCGCATAATCTACATGGACGGTGTGATGTCGTTCATCCCGTTTATGTGGATAATTTTTTTTTTTAAAAAATGAAATGTCTCATCATTTAAAATTCTCGCCGAAAAAAGTCATGTGAGCTATTTGATTGGAAATTCTTACGGTTGGCACTTAAATGAATCTTTTGAAAGTTTTGGCACCTATATATCTCATCAAGCCAAGTTGTGGCATTTAGGATATTCTTCTACGAAATGGACATGATATTGAATACTATTCCAAACCCGAGATCGAAAGTACCTCTTCAGAGAACTCAACTACACCTCTCACCTTTCGTTTTCCCCTTTTTTTGCCCCTCTGAGGGGTCTCTTTATGCCTTGGTTCCATCACAATCGATTGCCGCTGCGAATTCGCTACCGTTCTCCTTCCCGACAACTCGCGAAAAAGTATTCCGAATTCTCATCCGAAAAAGAAATTGTAACTTTCGGCTAGTCAAGATGCTAGTGCCTGTCATCCATGTGGCCAATGTTGGGCATTGCGTCACCGTAGAATTGGGCAAATTTTCGTGGTGTCCGTTTGATTGAACGTGGCCTATGTCACCCAATAATTCATTGGAGTACATATGTATTTCCAAGATTTCCAAATGATGTGCTTCGGCCATCCTCCAATGAATTTTCGCCGAGCCTACTTGGCGCCATATCGGCGATTTGTTTCGGCAAAAAAGAGAGGAATAGTTACCTCCAAAATGGATGATATCTTCAGGCACAAGATCGTGAGAATTGAACATGGAACAGGGTCCGACATGACAGCCTAGCCCATCTCTGATGTACATCCTGTTCAATCTCCCAAAGCAGCAGCTAGGAATTGCGCTCAATTACTCGATCGGTTTTATAAGGACGTGTTTGGTAATGATTTTGTTATCGGGAGTAGATTTTGATTAAAAATAATTTTTTTATTATGTTTTCGAGAACAAATTCTAAGCATTTTAAACCGTTTGGTAACTATCCAAAATGTTTAATTCTTGAATAAAATTGCATTTGATATCGTGCTAATTAATTATGTTCCAAATTATTATTTTTTTAATTTTTAAATAATTTTTATACTTTTTTTTTTCTTTTTTTCTCCTATTCTTCTTCTTCTTCTTTAGGTCGGTCACCGAATCAGCGATCGGCCAGATGAGGGCCGGCGACCTCATCGAAGCATCGCTAGCCCTCGTGGAGGCCCCTCATCGCGAGCCTCGATGGCCGGGTTGGCCTTGCTGGGGCGGGCGAGGCTTGCTAGCCACCGGCGGGGCTAGGTGAGCCTCGTCGGGCTGGGTGAGGCCCGCCTAGCTGGTGGGGCCGGTGAGGCTTGCTCGGCCTCGGCGAGGATTGGTCTATCCAAATCTGGTGAGACCGAGCCTCACCGGTGGTTAAGCTTGCCTTTGGCGAGCTCGATGGACTGATTGCGGCGATTGGTGGTGACGAACGGTGGTGACCGGTGGCGACGGTGGCGGATGGTGGCGGATGGTGGCGAACAACAACCGCGCGCGATTGAAGAAGAAGAAAAGAGAAGAAAATAGTTGATTTTGATTATTTTTTCTGATTTTGGAACAAGAATCACATTTTTTTTTTTATTTTATTATTACTCCAAATCTGTTCCTAGGTATAAATTTTTTTACCAAATGCGATTCTGGGCTTAAACTAATTCTAAAAACAAAAAATCAGAATTTGGCCATGTTTGGATGGTTACGAAACAGGGCCTAAGTTTTCCTCAGAAAGATTCTGTTTGTGGGCCTGCGGTCGTTGGTTTCTCCACGATCTTTCTCGACTTGCCCTTCCATTGATCAAAAACCGAGCCTTGCATTCCATTCGAGTTCGAGTAAGGAAGGACGAGTCGTGATGCCTATTTGGTTAGAATTAATGTCCAGTGCTCGAAATTGATATTCCCCCTTCCATTGGGCTAAATTAGGAGTGGTTACACGATCAGTCGTGATGCTTGTCTTGCGACCTGCATGTGCGAGATGCCTATTTACAGATGCTAATCGGCAGAAGATTTTTCTTTTTTCTGCTGCAAGATGATGAGTCATGCTGAGTCTATCCACAGTAATGTTTAGCGGAACACTTTCGAACTCATGCCAAGTAACAAACCAAAGTGAGATTCTACTCTTAAAATCAACGAGAATTTCACCATTTAGATTCTAGCCATGGCTACCACAGATAACAGATATTCCCAGACAAGTTGCACGTAAAAGGTGGAATATCAGCAATATAATTGAAGCCATTCGGGATGCTAGATGACCTCGGAACTCACGCATGGGGAACCTTTCAGGAGTGGCTAGCGAAACGCTTCAAGAACTCGCGAACCGGCTCCGACAGTACGAGCCGCCGCTAGGACTAGAAATCGACCACAAAGAAGAGCAGAGTGGCGATCTATTTACAAAATCCAAAGATGGGGCAAATGATCAATCCCAATGTGCTCGAGATGGCACTTGTTGCTGTCCCATCGAGCCGAGGAGGAAGAGACGAGCTGCCGTCTTGGTGTGCCTCTTTGAAGGCCACGGAGGAGAGCTTCGAGTCATTCTTACTAAAAGATCGATGAAACTGTCCTCTTATCCTGGTATATATGAACTCTGCGCCTCGTACAGATCGTTTCATAATCATTTGCTTATGCGCTAATACAATTCTGTCATTCGACGGGTTATCCATTGAAATTTGATGTAAACGAAGATATCTTTGTGTCGATGTCACATACCCTTCCAAGATATTTGCTAGTTTCGTTTCGGATTCGAATTACGAATATAGAGAATGGACAAAGTATCCAGTTGACCCCTCAATGATATGGCCATGCTAGAATTTCATGTTCCAATCAATGATCTCTACATTTCTTAAGTAAAAAATCCGTAAAGCAGCATATCAATTGATCGCTTGAGTTATTATGAATCAATTCATTTTAAGGTGAAAACAGATACTAACATCGTCGACTTGCTTATTTCTGAGAATACCTCAGTTTCATCCTCTGCAGGAACAAGATTAATCGCCTTGATTAGCAGTATCTCTAGAGTTCAGTTCTGACAGTAAATGATTCTGTGTCACGAGAAACAGGAGATGTTGCATTGCCGGGTGGAAAGATGGAAGAACATGATAAGGACGATGCTGCGACCGCATTAAGAGAAGCCACAGAAGAGATTGGCCTGGACCCGGAATTGGTTCAAGTCGTTGCTAATTTGGAACCCTTCTTTTCTCAGGTGTACTATGATAAGTTATTCCCTTGCTGTCTGCAGTATCTGTGCTCAATTATTCACTTGTGTCCTCGCCATTGCACTTAAACCAGCATCTCTTCGAGGTCATTCCTGTCATCGGCCTACTCGCCAAGATAGAAGATTTCACGCCCTCGCTGAATGCAGATGAAGTGGATCAGGTTTTCGACGTCCCGTTGGAAATGTTTCTGAAGGTTTCTTCCTCTACGCATTATTCTTCCCCACTTTATGTACTATCTAATCGCGACATATGAACCGTATCAATATTCAGTAACCAGTCTGTACTATTAAGAGGGCCATGAGATAATTTCCACGTTATGTCTTGAGCAACACAGGAGGAGAATCACAGATGTGAGGAGAGAGAATGGCTAGGATGGAAGTACATTCTTCATGTTTTCGATTTCCAACCGGAGCAAGAGACTCTCCGCATATGCGGATTGACAGCGAGAATTCTGATCCGGGTGGCATCCATCGTTTTCCAGCGGCCTCCTTCGTTCGACCTGCACACTCCCGACTTCCGACAATTGCAGCAAGTACTCGAAGATATCAGACGGAAAACTTGAAGTTTGGCACTACGACAAGCTAAGCACTGGGGCCGTGGTCCTTACATCTATTGAGGTAAACACAAAGATAACGACGACGACCAGGCGCAGATCATGGTACCCTTATTTGCACCGCATAATGCCATTTTCTCGGTTGCAGATTCAAGTAACGAATTTGCAGGATTATCATAGCAAACATAAATGATCATCTGATGTTCTCAATCATAACGCGCTGTGTCGAATCGAGTAGTATTAAGGTATGATTAATGCAGGGGGATAACTGGTTTGTTTCAGATTCTCTATTCACCAAAACACACAGATGTACAAGAACAGTAAGAGTGTCATTTAAGGTTTGATTACAGCAACTTTCCTGAGAAGCCCGAAATTCTAGCACTGCCGATACGTTTATATACACTCCATCTGTCCCCGAAGAGCACGTCTGCACATTGCACGATCAAGCGAGAACAAGCGATCAGCTCACAGATTAATGGTTACGCCTCTAGCGCCATTTATATAGGGCGAACGCGCCATCATCTCCTCTCCATGAGACGTTGGGTTGTTCCAGCCGTGTTTCGTGGGGTCGTACTTCTCTCCGTCGCCCCAAAGCGCGTAAGCCTCCTCCCCGTGGACGGCGTCGTCACCTATGATGAGCTGCTCGTCGGGCATTCTCAACGGCATGACCAGCCTAATGCCGAGACAAATGACTGTTGTAGACAATATGTTCCACCCGATCACGAACAAGGCTGCGACGACCTGCTTCAAGAACTGGACCCCGCCCGAGCCACCATAGAATGCGCCCCTTGTGTTCGGGATCGGCAATACAAGATTGCAGAGATGCGGCTCGGCCAAAAGCCCGGTGAGAAGCCCTCCCAGCAATCCGGCAACGGCGTGCGTGTGGAACACGCCTAGCGTGTCGTCGACCTGATCACGAGTCACCGCAAAACATGAGTCGGATTATGGTTCTTGTTCTACCATCTATGGCTTGTTTTGGATCAAGAAGCTTTATTTTGACCAGACAAGTGTTGAGAAAAAACACCGCTCTCTCTCTCTCTCTCTCTCTCTCTCTCTCTCTAATCCTCCAGACTTTTCTCTCTAGAAAATTCTTCAGCTTCAGCCGCAATTGTTGACAAATGGGTCAACAAGTCGCAATAAAATAATAGGAAGAAGAGGTATTTGGGGCGGGAAGTCGGTGGATGTGCCGATTTTACACCCAATAAATGGGAGGCCTTGCCTCTTGTGTGCGTGTAAGGGGTGTTGTGTAGAGTGTAGGGATAGAATGGTTGGGGGGTCTTGTGCAGAGCGTGTTGTGTGTGGCGTGAAAAGAGAGTTGTATAAAGTGTGCAATGTGTAGTGGTGTGGAGCTATGCGCACGGAAGACGCTGACACGCGACACGCGACACGACACGACACGACACGCGTCGTTTTCTTAAAAAGCATGAGAATTCCGACACGTTCCGACACGTTATATATTAAATAAATATTTTAATTTTTAATTAATTTGATTCAAGTTCACAAATAAATAAATAAAAATTTATAATAAATTTACATTAATAATATTAATAAATCTATTCATAAAAAAAATTTTAAAAATATATTCATAATTAAAACGTGTGCATACTTAAAAATATATTTTTTATTCTAACAAAATTATTTCCCTCAAATCCTCTCTCCTCGTTTCTCTCTCCCCTCTCCCCCTCTTTTCCCACGCCACCACCCCAAAAGCCTCCCCCTCGATTTCTGCAGATCTGCCCCCACTTTCTCTCTCCCCCTGCCCTTCTCCCTACGCCCACTTGCTCCCTGCACCCCCATCAATCGCTCCCTGCCCCCTCGATCTCTTCCCTTTTCTCTCTCTCTCTCTCTCTCTCTCCCTTCCCCCCCACGCCACCACCTGCTCCCTGCGCCCCCATCAATCGCCCCCATCCCCTCGGTTTCTTCCCCTTCTCCCCACCCCCCCCCAACGAGAGGCTGCGCTCCCCATCAATCCTCCTCCATCCCCGTTCTTCCCATGCTTTCTCTCCCCCCCCTCCCCTCCCCCACGCACACCACCTTCTCCCCGCCCCCTCAGTTTCTTCCTCACGATCTTCTCAACTCTTTCGGTCGTCTCATTGCCGTCGCCTCCGGCCTTCCTCCTTCGCAGCAGCTGCAGCCTCGCCCCCGGCCCTCCATCGCAGCGTCGCTTCAGTTTATGCTCTTCCTCTCACCGTCGCGGCCTCACCTCCGCTTCCTCGGCCTCTTACTCGACCTCATCTCTCTACCCACCATCGTCTTCTTCAACAATCTCTCTCGGACACGCGTGTCGAAGCGTGTCGAGAAAAGTTGACCGCGTGTCGGATTTCTCGACACGCGTTGACCGCGTGTCCGAACGTGTCCGAGCGTGTCCGAGCGTGTCGGACACGTCGACACGTGTCGGACACGACTCGGAAGGCTCGGCAACGTGTCCGTGCTTCATAGGTGTGGAGTGCGTGCCTGAGGTGTAGAGAGATAAGTGGTGTGTGTAGGGGGGGTGTAGGGATATCAAAAATCGAACCGAAAATTAAAAATCAAATCGAATTAAAAAATTTGATTTTCTTTTCGATTCAGTTCTCATGAAAAACCGAAATTTTTGTTATCAATTCGGTTTTTATCAATTAACTGAACTTAACCAAACCAACAAATCGATAAGAGCTTATTTCTTGAAAATAAGAAATATATACAATAGAAAAAAAAAAACATATGCAAAAAGTTGAAAACCAAAAACCGAAAAACTAAACCGAATCAAAATTTTGGTTCGATTCGTATTCAGTTCGGGTCTCATTCGATTCAGTTCGGAAATTTTTCTTAACAGTTCAGTTCGGTTTTTCCAAAAAACCAAATCGAATCGAACCATTAACACCTTTAGTCTTGAGAGTGTTGCGTAGAGTGCGCTATCTATGCATATGAGTGTGAGAGGAATTGTGTAGAGTTGTCCAAGTATTATATGTGGTGTGAGAAAATATTGTAATAGTGAAAGTCATATTTCGTGAATTATATTTGTATCACGTTTTTGCTAGATTTAACAAGTTCTCATAACTTTTACATCTTCCTAAATTGCTATTTGTTTGTTAACAAGGAAACTATCTATGATAAGACCTTATTGTATCTGACTCCCGACAAATGACAATAATCATTTGCCTTAAATAAATTAATATTCATTGTATTTGATTCAAATCTTGATCCCTCAACCAACTTTCAAGGAAAAAATTACAAAAAAAAAAAAAGTCTTAAATTTATTGCACTTGAACTCATTATGTCTTAAACCTTTTTAATTTAGTCAATTTTTAGTAATAAATGTTATGACAATTTGCAAATTTCACCTTGAAAAGTCAATTTAGTTATAAACTATTCAATAATTTGACAATTTAATCATTCAAGCAAATATTGAACAAAAATAGTTAATATAGCGATCTAGTTAGCACTAATTGTCCTATATGACATGAGCAACAGTAGCGTAGATAACTTTTGCAATTTTTTAAAATTTAAAATTTTCTTAATTCTCTAATTATTTTTTCTTTTCTTTTTTGTTTTCTAACCTTAGGCTAGCTAACCCTTGCCTAGCATGCAAAAATCATCCTAGTTAGCATTGATTATACCACATAAGACGATCGATGTTAATTAAACTGTCACATCAGCTGTTTTTAGTCAAAAATGACCGAAATGATTAAACTGGCAAAACTTCAAAATATTTAAAATTAAATTGGCACAATTTAAAGGTTTAAGACTTGATTAATAAATTGTCAAAATGTTTAGGATTAAATTAATCAAACTAAAAAGATCAGGATTAAATTGATATAAATATGATAAAGTTTAAAACGTTTTTGATCATTTTTCAACTTTCAAGAGATTACTATTATTAAGAGCGGACCGTTCAAAAATTAGGAATGTAATGGGAACGCATACAGCAACTTGGGCATTGCCAAGCCTCCATCAATAATTGAGCAGAACGAGGGAAAAAGCACAGTTGTCAAAATTGAACAAGCGTCACTTTCATCTTCTCCCCCACCCAAAATCACAGATATAGAAAGTGCTAGTGGGAAAAATATCAAATTCCCTCTTCACGTGTTACCGCAATGCTACTTTATACCCTCTACCTTATAAAAACCTTACTTTCCAATGTGAGATAATTCTCCTGAACGAAATGACCAAAATGCCATTTCTCATCAACTTGACTAACTCAACATAAATGCTAACCTCCATTTCCAACAATCCACCCCACCCATGCCTCATGGCCGGCCGTCATCAAATCGCCGCCACCACCGCTGTTGTAGGCAACCTCATCCTACTCTCATCGCCGGCGCCCATCTCTTTCTCTTTTAAGCGTGTCGTCCCTCTCTTTCATCCATGGCCTAGAGGAGGTCGGTGGCCTCGACTTAAGGAAGAGGGGACGGCAACAGCGCTAGATATGGCGCAGGATGAAGTATGGGCCACAGCACAGGAGGCGTAGATGGCGGCCGGAGGTGACGGCAGCAGATGGAAGTGACTGAAGCCGGTCAGCGTGGCTGGGAACCGAGGGTTTGCACTGGAAGTTTGGGGAACTTGAAAGGAGAGCGGGGGTAATTTGGGAAGTGGCGATTATGCAAATAAATCTAAGTTGCTAACTCATCGGAGGGGATGCAATTTGGTATCCAACATAAAAAGCAGAAGATGCAAAATGATAATTATCGAGGTCAAAAGTGAATTGAATTTTTTGGTATTTTTCTCATTATTAACCTATAGACTTACGCAATTATATACGCTTGATATGTATTTGACCGTGACAAATCACTTTTGTAAATAAGCAAGAATAAAAATTATTTATATTTACCTTTTGAAAGAGACTGGATTTCTTGTGGAGAATCATCATGGAGACCCATGGAATGCTGCCAGAAAGTATCCCCATTACTATAGCCGCCCACGAGGGCACAACACCTGGAAAATTATTGCCATTCTTAGTCAACTCCAAATCATAATCGTGCCTCCCATTTAATTAATTTCCCAAAAAATTTTATAATCTAATCCCAAAAAAAAAATTATTTTGAGAAAATAAATTAACGAAATATCTTTGCTACCTGCTCCAGGCGTGATGCAAGCCAGGCCCGTCACCATCCCTTGGACGGCCCCGATCACCGACGGCTTCCCGAAGAACACGACGTCGAGCGACGTCCAGATCAGGAGGCTCGTGGCGGCGCATATGTTGGTGTTGAGGACGGCGACGGGGGCGGTGATGTTCGCGGCGTACGGCGCCCCGCCGTTGAACCCGGACCAGCCCATCCACAGCAGGCCGGCCCCGGCCATCATGAGCAGGACGTTGTTCGGCGAGAACCGCTCCCGGTCGCTCTTCAGCCTCGGCCCGACCTGAAACACCGGCACCGGCAGTTCAAAATCATTAAAAATCGAATTAGAGCATCGAATCGAATCCCAAGATTTTGCGACGTTTGGTTTTTATATTGTTCTGAGCTCGAGGTGCCATCGATTTTCCACATGATGGTCCCGGAAAGGAAAGCTTGGAAGGGCGCGACGACGTGCATGGACATATGTTCAGAGACACGAGGTTTCATGACAGATCGAGGCCTCGATTTTTTGAAACTAATTGAACATAAACTAAACTTTTCATGAATTTCATGATAATAGAGTAAGGTTTGTCAAACGATAAATGTATAGCGATAGATAATTTCTCCCATCTAAATCTACTCGGCCCTTTTCAATTCGGTACTTACCCAGTAAGCGGCGGTGAACCCGGAGATGCCGGACGAGAGGTGGATGACGTAGCCGCCGGAGTAGTCGATGGCGCCCCATTGGTAGAGAAAACCGCCGCCCCACAGGCTGAACGCGCCGACGGTGTAGGAGCAGATCAGCCAGAGTGGGACGAAGGCCATCCACGCCTTGATGTTCATCCGGCCGAGGACCGAGCCGGCGAGCAAGATCATGGTGATCGCCGCGAACTGGAAGTGGAAGTAGACGAGGGTGGCCATGGGGTAGAACGGCTCCACGGCGGGCCTCCCGTCGTGCGCGGCGGTGGCGGGCAACTTGGCCCGGCCGATGAGGTACGCCTGGCTGAGGGCGGGGGCGCCCTCGCCCCACATGGGGACGAGACGGTCGCCGAAGGCCAGGCGGTAGCCGACGAGGACCCAGATGATGAGGACGGCGGCGAAGGCGTAGAGGGCCATGAAGGCCGAGTTCACGGCCCACTTCTTCTTGACGATGCTGGCGTAGAGGATCACGAGGCCCGGCATGCTCTGGATCCCGACGAGGGTCGACGCCGTCATCTGCCACGCGTTGTCGCCCTTGTTGAGCCAGTCGGGCACCCCCGGGAGGTCGGACACGTAGGCCTGCGGGACGGCCATGGCTGGGCGGCGCGGAGCTTCGACTCGCCGGAAATTGGAAGCGAAAGGATCGGAGAGGAGAGAATGTTCAGAGAAAATGGTCTAGCCGGTGCTCTCTAATTCCGCTTTATAGGTGGTGAATATCGACGCATTTTGGATTAGAATAAGACGCACGATGCTGATCCAAAGCTCGGTTTTTCAAAGCGCATCGAAGGTTCTCTGTACGAATGAAGGACGGATGTGAAGTGTGAAACGGTGCCAGATTTGTCAACGAAGGCGAGTTTTATTAGAGGCGACGAAGACCCGAGTCGGCCAGGATTTACAGCTGCCTCAACCGAGTATCGGATCCAACCCAACCGACCAGTTTTGGGCGATTCTAGGGGACGTCAATTTGGAACCCGTGATTTTCAATCCGATTCCCAGCTCTAGGGTAAAGAGACCCATTATTTATTTATTTATTTATTTTTAAATAAGTAAAGTATAAACATAAACCTTAATATCCTCTTACATCTCGTTTATTTCATGATAAAGCAAATCTTTTTGTATCTTTCGTATTGCTGTTTTGATTCATCCAACTTGCTCCTTTTATCTCTTATTTCTTTATTTATTTTATTTTCCTGTAAAGACTCCCTAATTTAACCTCTTTCGCTTACTCGCACTTTCCTTAAATTCCTGAATCCGATGTTTATGGAAAAGGAATCCGCCGACTCCTCCTCCTTTTTTCATGTGTGTCCCTACACTCAATCCTATGTTTATGGAAAAGGAATCCACCGACTCCTCCTCCTTTTTTCATGTGTATCCCTACAATCACGGTCCCATCATCTCTCAGTCTTCGCAAAATTTGGACGAAATCCCAATTTGGAATTGCAATCTGGATTGACAATTCAATTAATCCAAAACTTTCGGTGACTAAGAAATGTGAATTTACCAATTCGATTCACAATTCCTGAGTGGAATCGGAACGTGAAGAACGTGAAGTTATGGACAAAAGGAGGGAGAGAGAGATACGCGGTGAAGTGACACGATGAACCCATCAAGAACAGAAAGACTTTCACGCGCATGACGAGAGGGGATTGGAACTCTGGGGAGGCCGCGAACATGCCATGGTCAAATTCTAAGTTGGGGAATTCGTGTGTGATCGTGACCCTTTTTGTGGGGGAGATGCTTCGGGACTTTTTATACGGAATGGGACGAAGAAGAAGCAGAACGATTCTCGAGGAGGGATAGCGACGTCGCTTTGCGATCCCTCGAAGCAACATCAAAGAAGTTTCTCTCTCTCTCGGGCGCATTTATTGACCTATAATTCTTGGAAACGCTAGGCCATGATTACCTCGCAACAGACAACACGGAAGGATAAGAAGAAAGACGACCGTCGTATGGAGCGTCTAATTGCAGAAAAACAGCATCGTCGATGAAGGGAACGACTTGAATTCCACCCGGATTTTTCGCCCACCATTTTTTTCTTGATATGTCTGGGTTTATTTGGTTGTGGAGGCGAAGCAGCCGAGCTCGTTCCCTTCACTTCCTGGGCCTAGAGGAGTGCAGTCTTTCCTGACCAAATCGAGGATTTGGGGCTTCTTGCTACCCCCGACAACATAATAGAAATCCGTGAGACGTTACCAAATACCGAATAAGATATTTTATTGTCCTACCAAGACTCTAAACGTAGCCTAAATGAAATTTGATACCAACAAGTCATCGATAATTTCTCTATTGACAACACTAAATCATCTCGGATACCTAACAAAATTGCCTGATGCCTTCCTAGAGATAACCTGATATAGCAACAATTTTGCCAAGATTGGCGCATGGTTTTCGTTCAGAAATATGACGGGGGAATATAAGCAGAAAGATATCATCTATATACCATCTGCATATTCGCCAAGCAAAACGTGCATCGACGGAAATAATGAGATCCCGCTCTCGAGGTAACGAAAGCATCGAATTCAATTGACCAAGTGCAAAACCATATAGGAATCTCGCCTTGTCGCATTGAATTTCGCAACGAAAAATCAACGGTCGTCCATTCGCGCGCGAATTTCTCAAATCTTTTTTGTGTTATTTTTTTTCCGCGAAGTTTCCCGTAGCAGTGCCTCGATTCATCAACGCCCGATTTCCGTAAATTCTGTCCCGGCAAGTCTTTGGGATGACTCGTCAGGACATGGAAAGACGAGTACTGATTATATTTAAAAAACATATTTTCTCTTTACTTATTTCTTTTTTTTTTTCTCTTTTTAACTCTAAACTGACGAAATCACTTATGACAGACAAGGGCCGTTGGGCCCTCACCAAAAACCCAAGCCCTCTCTTGAATGTGGCGAGGGCATCGTGATCCTTGCTAGGTTCTAAGCAAGAGCCCGACAGCCTCACCTGTAGCCAGTGAGGACTCAGTTAACTTGCTTGTGGCTAGCAAGGGCAATCGCAATGCCCTCGCCTGTCAAAGGGTGCGAGTCGCGATCCTCATCTAGATTTGAGCAAAGGCCAATGCCTTTACTTGTGTCCTCACCTAGATGAGCAAAGGCCAATGCCTATGCCTTGTGACCGATGAGGACGCTATGATCCTTACTCATGGCCAATGACCCTAGCTTGTGGCCGATGAGAGTCAATTGGCGACCTCGCTAGCTTAGGGTTATAAGAGCAAAAAATAAAATAAAAATAAAATCACAAAAATTAATAAAATATGAAAAAAGTATGAAAATATTATTAAAAATTATCCATATAAATGTTAACTAACACTCATGTGAATGATTTTCAGCTAAAATTGATCTATTGATTCAATAATCAACAAAACGTTAAAAGATTTAGGACTCTATTGATAAAATTAAAAAATTTAAGAATAAATTGATAAAAGAAATTAAATTTGGTAATCCATAAAAAAAACACCGATATTGGAATTACTAATTTAAGATTTTTTTGGGATAGTTGCCCTTTTTGAAAGTTATAAGCTTTGCTAGTGTCCCTTTCCCCAACCTAATATAAAGTGGGCTCGTTCCCAGAATATTCTATTTTGTGGGCATTAAATTATGTAGGTCCGAAGGAGAGCAGACCCGAAAGGGAGACTTGCCCTACTTGGGAAGCAAGCTTGACAAATCCCCCGAAGCCTTCCACACTTTTCGCCTCTCTCTCTATCTCTCTCTCTCTCTCTCTTCGTCTCCATATTCATTTATAGACTTTAGTGAGCAGGCAAAACTGCATTTATTTCACAATAAAAGTATAGTCACCGGTCACAAAAATATTTAGACATAATCGTTAACTAATTATTTCAAATCATTTTCGGAGCCTAAATTCCGTACCTACTGCGGAGGAAGGGAAGAAAATTGAACAAAGGGAAGTGGGATCTCTCTCACTTTGCCTATATCTATCATGGGCTTTATCCATGGGCCAGTTTCGTGCTCGTATCATCTGGCAAGCCCCGCGACTTCTCGAGTCGAAATGCCCGAAACCAAAAAGAGCCACGAGGTAAGAAAAGATCCGACAGGTCGTCGGCAATCGGCATACAAAGTACTCTCGATCACCTCTGATCAGTGAGAAATTACACTATAGAAACACCTTCACATCGCTTTTTCGACATCGGATCAGCTTAAATTATTCAAAATCTTGCTGCGAGTTTACATGACAAGAATCTATCACCACATTCGACCTCAGAACGTAGCGATCAGCTCGGCCTCTCCAACAACATGCCCTTCGATCGCCTCCAGCAGCTTCTCTTTGGTCACCTGAAAAAGAAAACTCGGGACATAAACATGCATTCACGCGCGATTCCATCGCTTCGAGATACCGAGCTCCGTTCGAACAGGTATCGTATCGTGCCATACGCACCTTGTGGCCTAAGTTCAGCTTCTCGTCCAGGGCGTAGAGCTTGAACTCGAAGCGGTGCCCGTGGGACGGGAGCTTCGGCCCGCGCCACCCGGGCACCTTGTAGTCGTTGTGCCCCTCTTGGATCTCGGCGTAGTCCCCGCCATGCTCGTGCCCTTTGCCCGAGAAGCCCTCGGGGAAGCCCTTCAGCTGCGGCGGGATGTTCGCCACCACCCAGCACGTCCACGGCACGATGGGGCTGCTAGGGTCGGGCGCGTCGATGTCCTGCACCACGAGGGCGAGGCTCTGCGTCCCCTCCGGCACGTTGTACCTAATCTCATGCGTTCAAGATCGAATAACGTAAGAATGATTGATCTGCAGATTTGACTGAATGAACGCATCTGCTTGAATTCCCGGCTCTTGCCGGGTAACGTTTTTACCACTCGAGCGGCGGAGACACGCTCTTGAGAGCGCCCTGGCCGTTGTCGGTGTACTTCCTCGGCAGCTTCCCCTTGCGGTCGATCGGCGGAGACACCAGCCTGAACTCGTCGCTCGCCATCGGATGTCAACCTTCGATGGCCCTTATGATTTCGCTTGAATCTGATGAGTGTTTGATGGAGATTCGATTTGGAAATTGGCGATGGTGATGACGATGACGATAGGGCGATCTGGGTTATATAGGGGAGACATGTTTGGCCGAAAAGACGGCGAAGAAGCTACGTGCAGCGTTGAGAAGGTGCGAGCAGCCGGACGGAAACGACGCGTGGCCTGCCATTCGGAGGGCTCTAGAGGGAGTAAGAATGTTTCCAAACCAAAAATTTATTCGGGTACAGATGAGAAGAAAACAGAAAGGTCAGTCCGATCTGATATGCCTAAATCTGGAATATCAACTTATTGCAGGAGTGGAAAAAAGATGGTTAGAATATTTAAATAATAAATCACATTTTTATCTAACAGTTTAAATTTTTAGAATAGTTGACAGTGATCCCACAAAATCTCACATAATATCAGAGATAGAAGGTCCTGAGTTCGAATCTTCCAGGCCCCTATTTGCCTAGATTAGAACACCCTGATCAAGGGGTTGTAGAGCTTATAAGGTACCATCGAGGGTGCCACTTAGTCGTTCTTGGTATTTCTTTCTTGTTATTCTTTGAAATAGCATGTTGCTTTTTGTGGGTTAATGTTACTCATTTTTGTTCTTGATTGAATTGCACGTGGGCGGTCTACATACTGTGATTTGCCAACGAGTGGATTTCTCCAGATTTGAAAGAAAAATGCAGTTATTCTTATTGGCAGCTATTGTAAGTGTAATTGCTAGAGTAATGTTCTCATTTTAATTCCATAACATAGAATGTCTCGAGATTTTGTCACACGCAAATGGCGGACCACCGGCCCAAACATATGACAGGCTTACAGCACTGTGGTATTGAAAAGTCCAAGTCCACCAAAGATCACATGATCGACCAAACAAAAGTTGCATGAATCCTACAGATTTCGGTATTGGGTTTAATCGAGCCCGAGCCCGGTGCTGCTTTGTCCGGTGGATGGAGTGTAGCACTTGATGGTTACAAATGATAGCGGAAAACTCAGCCGTCGGCGCAAGCATCGAGATAAAGCGTCGAGGCAATGAAGACTTGTTGAGTTGATCAGTTGGTTGGTAGTTTGCTCAACACTATAATAGAGTGAGGAAGAAGAGAGATTTTAAGTTGAACATTCAGTTTTTGTTGAAAATTTCAGTTTGGCTTGGTTAACCAAATCGAAATAACCCAAACCAGAAAAAAGAACATATATTTTTTCATTATTCAAATCAAAAATTGAACCAAACCGAATCGAAAATGCACGAAATTTCAGTTTGGTTTCAGTTTGGTTTGAAAGACAAATGGATGGGCTTGGGCAACGCTCTAATTGAGAAAGCCCGGCCAGTCCAACTTTAGCCCGAGCACAACCCAACCATGTAATCGCCGAGCCAATACAATGCAATAGGCCCAGCGATCACCTGTAAACTACCCATCTTGTCTTCAAACTGACCGATGAGAAGGTGGAGGAGATTATCAGATTGGCAGCGTAGAACATGGAAGCGATGGACGGCAACGGTAGAGGCTTAAGAGACAAAGTTATGTTTATTTGTCTATAGATAAAACCAAAGTTGGATGAATGCTAGAGCTTCTTCTGGTTTCGGGCTGATTGAGCGGGTGGCGCAAATGATATCGGAAAGCTCAGTCGCCATGTGAGCATCGAGGTCAAGTGCCGATGCTATGGAGGTCGACTCTATGAAGTCTAGCAAGGTGATCAACCGGCAGGCCGCTCAATTTATAATCGCCTTCATCATTTATGTCATGGCTAGGTTAACCATTGCACGCCATACGCAATTAACATGATCCTACTAAATCTGCTTTTTACCAAGAGATGATCCTCAGCGGTAGTTCGTGACATTGGCAACGACTTACATCAATCTTCATTTATCAAAATACTTCCTCACTCGCGAGGGAAGTACTCACTGGTCCTCGGCAATAGTTCATAAAAGTTTTTGAAGGGTGGTTAAAGCAAATTGAGAGATAGAGATAAAAATAAAGATGCGGAAAGAAAACAGAGAATATAGAAGATGCAAGAATTGCACATTTGGTTTTTGAATTGCCTATTACAATCAGTGATGACTACTGTATATATACACTTAGAAAGAATCTCTAGGTAACTACTAGTGCAAGATACCACTTGAATCAATCAAGGATTGCTTATTTTCATTGTGCTTTTATTCTGGTGCAAGCTGGAGATAACGTTATCAATCTCGGATTACTTATCACATGGATATTTTGATTGTGCTTTAATTTTGATACGAGCTAGAGATAACGTTTAATTCTAGTGTGAGCTAAAACAACTAGCAGTGAATTGAGTCAATAGATGGAAAGATATGTGAACACAAAGGACAAGAGAATGAAAAGACTTGAACATTTACTAAACCAAAACAAAATTGCTTACTCACTCTCTAATATTCGAAAAGGACATATAGCAACTTGCTCTATGAAGTTAAAGTGGAAGGAACAAAACTTTCTCATTTAATTTGCAAGTGGTCCCATCTTCTTGCTCGCTTTCACTCACTTGCCTAGATCCAAAAAGGACAATTGCATACTCACTCTCCTAAGTCTAGTGAGCTCGGGCGACACGCTCACCTGAGAAATCCCGACCAGCCCAACTTTGGCCCAAGCGCAGCCCAAACATCTGAGTCGATTTTGATGTGGTAACCAGGCTTGGACGATGAGTGATAAGCTCGATCTTCAGGCTTGTCTCAAGCCTAATCTTTACTTCTAAACTACAAATCTCGAAGGAGATTACCAGACTGGTAGCATGGAACATGGAAGCAATGGACGATAGCGGCAGAGGAAGTGGAAAAGGCAGTGAACTAGGCGCCTTGGCTCTCTCTCTCTCGTGCATAGACAGAAGAGTAGACAGAATCGTGCTTGCACATTGATTCACAGCAGTAAAATGCTATTTTTCTTTCATGAAATGAATCGACGAGTAGCTGTTCATGCAGCCAGGAAATTTCAGTTTTCATATTCCACAATAAAACTTCCATTTCTATTAATTCAGTAAATTCCAAAACAAGTTAGGATGATTAAAATATAATTTTTAGATGAAAAAGTTCAAAGAATCAATTAACTATAATTATAGTGAATTTTGATTTAGAATATATTAAAATAATTGTGAATAAACAAAGTAATATGAATTTATATTGAATGATTTTAAATACTCAGTTGTCGATTAGTTTAGTTAAAAGAAAATATAAGTTCTTGAAGTATTATCCATGACTAGAATTTTATCATAATGGAATTATACAAAGACATAAATAGAAATGATAATACCTATACAGGCTGAGTTTATAGTAATCGGTTAATTAATTTATTAGATAGTTTTATTATCATTTAGGTCACATAAAAAATCAAAACAATAATAAGCTAATGATTCATAGGTATCCCTTTCGATCGGTTTAAATCAATTTTGTTAAAGCTTCATTAAGCAGCACTTTTCTATTAGTGCTCAACCTGAGCAAAGAAAAAAAAAACGGGTTGCTCATGAAAAATAAAATAATTTCTAATATCATATGCATAATCTATTTGTACCATTAATTCAGTAGACCTAACTATAAGTTAAGTCCCTCAAATTATTAAATGGCATAGATATTTCCAATGTACGCTACAATGCTTCCAGCACATGTACCCTTCTCCCCCACCTAAAGGAGACATCATTTTCGCATTTGGTCCAATATGCTTAGTGCATGTAATCGCTAGGTCATGTCGGTCTTATATGGGATGTGAAACTAATCACACGTGACAAATCTGCGCTATCTAAATGCACTTTGGTATTTAAGACATAGATAAGCTAGTTCCAGATAATCAATCAATTGTAGGAAAATGACACAAATGGTCTCTAAACTTTAACTTTATGTGTAATTTGAATATGATTGCTGAACTTTTAATATATGTTAAATTTAGCACATGAACTATATGATTTATTCTTGAGTTTAAATTAATGGAAAAATAATATTAAAAATTTTCAAATAATAGCTACACATGGCGAGAAAGGCGGACAGTGCGGATAAAAGCTAGTTCCCCAGCGCGAGCTACTGGCTGGCCTCCAGCTGATCTTCATCGACGGGCTGCGAAAGCTTTTGACAGTCCCTGTCATGACAGTCTCCACTGAACATCCGACTCAGAAGCAATCCTGAGGGAAGTTTGTGGACCACCCTTTGGACTAGACACATATATTCATCCCTTCCTTCGCTGGACGCTAGGCTCTGCGCCGAGTCACCAACCCCAAGGAGCAGTAGATCCAAGAGCGGACGAACGTCTGCAGGAGAAATCGGTTGCGACTTGCAGACCTTTTCGTGACGTTTCCGCCCTCTCAAAACCCTGCAAATATCTCAGTGTCTCACTGAAAAAGAGCCGCAGCTAGTAATCATCAATGCTGGGGTTTCGCCTTTAAAGGATGGACTTGCGGAACAGCCCGTTGCTTCGACACTAATGGCGAAACAAACGAAAGTGAGAAAGAACCGGATAGTTGCTGATACCTCTGTTATGAGCTCGTGGCGTATAGATATTGTGATTTTCGCGCGATTTTATGTCCCTTTGGTTTTCTTTTTTTTGTGAATAAAGTGATGGAAATAAACGATTAGCATGCAATGACATCTTTTTGAGCATTTTTATAAGATTTCCGTGTCTCAGATTGGAATATCTCATTGACATCATAGCTACTAGCTAGTTTATGGATTGGGTTTTGAATGTTTGAGACTGATAAATTTGTTATCATAACTTGGGACGTTAGAAATTAGAAAGTACAACATTTTTAACATTTTCAAAATGCAAAAGAAATGTTGTTTTTTACCTGTAAATATTCAAAAAATCATTTATTTTTCGAAAATTACAAAAAAATTCATATACGACTTTACGTGTTCAAATATCTATACAATGAAAATTTCATATATTTTCAGGTTGGAAAAAGAAAATCAAAGTGTGAAGCTGCGAGATTTAAATTAATAAAAAGTAAAAAAAATTAAAAGAAAATTTAAAGTTTATCCATATAATATGTACTGCAACGATTAGGTCGAGGAGTGGAGGGTGCAACGTTTGAGAAGACAGGCAAATCAGGTTATTTCATTACAGCAGCAGCCAGCAAGTAGATATAATCAATGATTTTACCAACTCCTCTTCATTACACGTGAATTCTGAAGGTACAGTGTGATATTCTTTTATTTATTATTTAGGAGAAAAATTCAGAACCCGTATGGCGGTCCTTGCCCAAAAGGATGGGGAATTGATTTGATGGTGGGCATTTTAATTTAGTTTATCTAATATTACCGTGATTCTCCTTTAAACATGTTTAAATGGGAAAAGTTAGGTATTAAATTTTATGTACGAAAAGTAATCTATAATTGTTCCATTAATTGGTTCAAACTAAATTATGAACCGTACAATCAAGTCCTTTCGGTAAACAATTAGTATAATTCAAAAGTTGCATAATTTGTGGGATTCACTTGATTTTATTAGAAGAAGGTTTAGAATTTAATTGAACCAATCAAATGGAAACTTGATTGAACCGGTCAAAAGATATAGAGCCAATTTCATTTTTGTACATAAAATTCAGGATTCACTGATTGATTTTGCTCTTTAAAATATGCCGTTTAATTGCATCCAGTATCTAGATTGATTCCTATTTGATTCTTGGGAATAGATCAAAAGATTGTGAATCTCAGCACCAGACAACCACTCTCTTTTTTCCCCTTTTGTCAAAATGACTTGAAAAGAAGTGCTTGGATGTGACCTTGACTCCTTTTCCTTTTCTTCTCGGAGAGATGACACCAAAATCAAGTTTTTGGAAATAAAGGGTTTGATTTTCAACCTAAGTTTTCAAAAGAAAAATGATTGCTTAACGTGATATTAGGGAGAAGATTGAGAACTTTAATTCGATCTTGATATTCCCTCGTCTCGATGTTCTCTCCTAATTCTCTATTTTCAATTTCATCATCAATGATCTAGGTGTTTATGGGTCTACTTTAATTCCTTAAGATCGTGCATCTTTTGCAATCAAGTCCTCGAATTCTCAATTTACTTAATCAATCACTCTCCGCTCCAAAACTAGTTAATTGGCTCCTACGTGCTCCTAAGAGCCAATGACATCTAGCGTGGAAAGCTTTGGTACACTATTCCTATTCACAATTCAATTTAATTCAATTTGTCATCCTTTCCAAAGTTTTAAGTCCCGTACATTAACTAAATCGCTCAGGATGCCTACATATATCCCCACGATCAAACTTTTGCAGACATGTCATTAGTTAATTGTATCAGAATTCTAGACTCCATTAGAAAAGCCAGGTAACTTCAAGGATTTGATAAGAGAAATAAAAAAAGGGTTAATACCCTAAAAACCCTAAACTGGTACATTTGTGACAAATTTACCCCAAACTATTTTTTTGACCACCAAAAACCCCAAACTGGTATATCTTTGACAAATTTACCCCAAACTGGTACACATGTGACAAATTTACCCTATGTTAGTTTTCGTTAAATTTTATTATCAAATTATTAAGTTAAATGACACGTGATGGTTAACCAAGTATACCAATTTAGGATTTTACGCTCCGTTTGTCACAGTTTACAATTTTTGTGATTTTTTTGTGGTATTAATCCAATTTAGCAGAGAGTATATTTGTCACAAATTTACCAGTTTAGGGTTTTTTGCTGTCAAATAAATTAGTTTGGGGTAAATTTGTCATAAATTTACCAGTTTAGGGTTTTTTATAGTTAGTCGGGGTAAATTTGTCACAGGTTTACCAGTTTAGGGTTTTTCATGGTCAAAAAAATAGTTTGGGGTAAATTTGTCACAAGTGTACCAGTTTGGGGTTTTTTAGAGTATTAACCCTAAAAAAAAAGAATTAATTAATATTACAAAAAAATCCTAAATTGATATATTTGCAATAAATTTATCTCAAAGTAATTTTTTAACTACTAAAAACCTAAAACTAATAAATTCATAATAAATTTACCACAAATTAACTTTTTAACTACAAAAACTCCAAACTTATATATTTGTAATAAATTTACACAAAACTAATACTTCAAATTTATACATTTATCACTAAGGAACACCCATACACAAATTGATAAAGATCTTTAAAAAGAAAAGGTTAACTTGATTTGTATCTTGGAAAGTCTTTTTGATATATTTATTATTGGAGAAGCCGGTGATCGAATCAACTCATTTACTGCTTTCTTTTCTTTTTATTAGTCTCACTTGCTGTACGTTAGTATCACTAAAAATTACAAACTAACACGAGAGTAAAACTTCAAACTAATACACCTATTAATTGCGACGTGTCATTAATTTTAGTAATTTAATGATAAAATTTAACGAAAACTAATGAAGGGTAAACCCCAAACTAATATATTGGTCAACTATTACATATCATCAAACTCAATATTATTAATTTTTTTTGGTAAAGATTAAACTCAGTATTTTGACTGTAAAATTTAATAGAAATTAATATATGGTAAATTTGTCATAAATATATTAATTTAGAGTTTTTTATTGTCAAAAAATTAGTTTTAGAAAAATTTATTATATGTGTACCTATTTGAGATTTTTTTCGTGATATTAATTTAAAAAAAAATCAAAGAATTGAGTTTAGGAACGCATAGGCTTTGAAGATCAAAAGTGGAATTTCGTCCGAGCTTATATGATTATGGGCTCCACGCACGAGGACCGACATGTGCGCAAGAGAAAGTTATTACCAAAATATAAAATGAGTTCGAATTTTAAGAGGAATCGTGACTATTATGACGAGGAGGTAATGATGAGAAAGAGAGAAGCAAAGGGAGGAAAGAAAAGAAAAAGAAAAGGAAAAGAGCGGAAATCGTCCGGAAAAGCCAGGCAAGGAGATCACCTTTGCTTTGGATTTGGGAACGTCGGGAAACGAGGCTGGCAATCCACTTCGATTTCCGGGGATACGACGACCCACCGGACCCCCCCACCACCACCACAGCAACAGCAGCGGTCCGCTTGACCCGTCCTCCCGCTTCCCTTGTCGACTCCTTATGGTGAACGATGGGTCATGGGTAGGGGGTCCCCCACGTGGCCATCCGTTTCCCTTTCTTCCTTCTCTTTATTACGAACTAAACCTTTTCCGTGCTCAAAAAAGAAAAAATACCCAATTAATTTTCATTTGATTGTACGAATGTCGATTCTATTTTAAACATTTCAATTTTATCACTTTAGTTGTAAATTTTGTTCATGATAAACTATAGGACTTGATTACATTTTTTTAAATATTAAGGACTTAATTGTTCTATTTTAACCAATTTCAAGACTACTTATGCATTCATCCCTTATTATTAGTGCGTCAACAAAGGCCATTCTCTTCCCTCGTATAAGCAAGGTGAGATCAACGGGTTTGATGAGGGATGTCATTATGGTGAGAATCGGAGATTCGCTCTAGGCATTGATCATGAGCAGGAGGTCTTAAGACCTTGTTGTGGTATCTACTCGAACTCAGTGAAGTTGGAGCTCATTGATCAATGACACACATTGGAACATAGCCCTTTACCCCCTTAATTTATGGTACCAATTTCTTGTCATTTTGCACATCTAGTACTCCATGCTACCATAACATGGTAGGTCGATAATAAACCCATCACACTATTATAGATGAGAAGAAAGTATTCAATGTGACAAATATAACACATGATAATGATCTATAATCGATCCTCTTTGGCTCCACCTTAGTGTGCATTCCTCACTTTTAATTGGTCGATTATACCACACATCACATGTCACAAACACGTGTTGCATGCCTCACACAAAACAACTTCTTCTTTCATGAGATTACAAGTTCGAGATTTGGCATGAGCGAATCTATGATCATCTTGCACCTTAGGCATTTGTTACATTGTAGAAAGACACCCAAACTTTCGGCATACTTATCGAGCTGACATGATTAGTTCTTGTACCTTCAAAAGGATTACAAGAAGCCCTTTTGTCTGAAAAGAGCATCTACTAATCATTCACAGCCCCTACATCATTTGATTGATAGAACGAGCCATTGAATCATCCACCTTTTGTTGCACTCTCAGCACAATTCATGGCTTCAAAAAATTCAAAATTTGAGGCAACTATTGTAAACTATATGTTGGCAACTCGCCAGTCTTGTTATTTAGAAGCTATTACTACTTGAATTTATGCACGATTCAAGTTGCCTCATTCATTTTCTGCACCAAATATTTAGCTACAATGTCTCTCCTTAAGGCACTTCCCCTCTAAATTGCGGTAACCTTCAAAAAATCTCTCTTTTATAATTATTAAAAATGCACAGTTTTTTTATCTTCTCGAGAGTGGTCCTAAAGAATTTGTAGGTACGGAATCACTTATCACTTGAGCAATCCCATTAAAGTCATTAGAGACGTACCTTATCGGGTGTTGCTCCCAAAAAAATGTACAATTCTGTACGTACAACTAGAATCACTTATCTTACTGGATCTTGAAACTCGTCTAATTCTGGCCATTCAGTAACTCGGTTAAATTTGTCTAATTTCTTCGACAAAATCGAAATTTTTTTCAAAGGCACGTGGTGTTGTACTGATAAAACATAAAAGCAAAGACAAAAGAATTGTAAAAAAAGAAGAAGATGGATCGTCGATTTTAGAGTGAGACCATGCCTCGCCCCCTACTTTGCCGTGGAGCTCTGGCGGGGCAGCTCGTGTCTCTCTCCTCTTGATTATGAAAAATATTTAAAAATATCACGTCAATATATTTCCTTGCTTGGACCACAAAGATTTTATGAATTGACTGTATTGTGTCTACTAATTTTAAAACTTGAAGCACGCTTCCCTATTTATAAAAATAATGTGACAAATGAATATCATCATGTTCAAATATCCTATAAAAATATCACTATGTAAACAGTCCGTTTTGTTGCCTCTTGCAGCAGCCTATCTATTTATGTCCTACCCCCCTCAAAACTCATCAAAAACCCACCACCAATTCTCAAGGTCCAAGCCACCATCCTCGGCGATCAGCACATACATGTTCATGGAACATCACTGCCTTGAGAACAACCCCAACCCCGATCCATCCGCACATGCACCTCCTTCTTCATCATCCCCGGACAAGCTCGGCGACAGGAAGAGATCGCCGTCGGCCCGGAACGTCAAGACCCGAGGCGGAAGATCGGGGCCGCTCAGGCTCTCGACTGACCCGCAGAGCGTGGCCGCTCGGCGGCGGCGCCACCGCATCAGCGACCGGTTCAAGATCCTGCAGAGCCTCGTCCCCGGCGGGTCCAAGATGGACACGGTGTCGATGCTCGAGGAGGCCATCCACTACGTCAAGTTCCTGAAGGCTCAGATTTGGCTCCACCACGCCGTGTTCGAGGGCCGGGCCGGTTGGTCCGACCTCGTCCCGGCCTGCTCGGCCGCCCCTCCCCCGGCGGCTCACCAGTGGGCTCAGATGGCTCAGAGCCAGCAGCCCGACAGCGCCTCTTCGAGCTTCGTGGACGTCGATCATCATGCGACGCCGCCGCCGTCGAACTTGGCGGATCTCTGGTGGTTTCAAGGCGGCGAAGAGACCGTGTCGTGCGATGACCCGGGCATGAGGCAGTCTTTGGCTTAGTGTAATGTCCGTCTCCATTGGCTCGCGTGACTATCATATGTATATCGCATTGTGTGGGTAGTCTTCTTCTCTTTTTTGGAATTTCTTTTACGATTTTGAGGAGATGGGTGTGACCAAAAGTGGAAAAAAATGAAGTTTTGAGGGGGCTTTTGATAATTAATTGAGGCTTCGTGATGTCAATTTTGTATTAGTATGGGGATGAAATCGGTAAAGAGAGGTGCAGATCAGGGGCAATGGCAGAATTAGTGGAAAGTTACTACCCAGATGAACCTATGCGATGAGCCGTTGGTGGTAAGCTTTTAACACTCTTTGATACGATCTTTCTAAGACGGTGTTGTGGCCGTTAGATTTTTAGTTCGTTCGATAACGTAGTCTAAGAATATTTTGTAAATATTTAATTTAGTTCTACACTTTCACGATCATACTATTGCTAAAACTTTGAAATATTTTTTCAGTTCAATCTTTTCTCTAAATAAAAAAAATGCTGCCTTCCCGAAAGACCGATTGGACCCAAAAAAAAAAAAAAAAAGAAAAAGAAAACATGAGGAAGTTTACAAAGAAGAAAAATCGAAGTACGTGTTCGTTCGCACATGATATTGGTCAAAGTATATTGGTCTGTGGCCGTTTGACTTTTTGTCCATCGGGAGAGGTTGTCAAATCCTGAGTGTTTCTTCCCGTACGCTTGTCCAATCAAATTTAAATGATTTGAATTCATATATATATATATATATATATATATATATATATATATATATATATATATATATATATAGACACACACATTAACCGGTAATGAAATTGAAAATAAAAAATGATATATATGCCTCTAAAAACAAGTATATCTCTGGTGGGCAAACTATCATGCAAAATTCAACCAAAAAACAAAAAAAATATCATGCAAAAATTGCCAAACAAATAATCTAATCTTTGGCAAAGTATCCTTGGCAAAGTAAGACAAAATGAATTAATGAAAGAACAATGCATAAAAAAAAGGTCATGATAGGTTGCTTAGAAAATCCACATTTCAGCTCATTTAGCATTCTAGGATTGAAACAAAGTCTACATACTTAACTCAAGGAAAAGTCAAATTGAGATCAAGCTCTTCTCTCTCCTATTTTCGCTGATCTTTTGCCTATAGTGGCTTGATTTCACGTTTGGAATCGCCGGAGTAATTTTCAATTTCGTAGCAAGTTGAAGCATTCGCGACAAGCATTCATGCTCCTCTCTCTCATCATCGCTCCTAATGCTAGTGAACCAAAAAGTTACAATTGACTCTCTTCTTTATCTAATGCTAGAACCCTCAGCCAATATCTTGTATGACTAGAAAAGAAGATAGAAAAATTGGATGATTTCTTCTTTATATGTATCATTATCCATATGCCGGGTTAAGGAGATGTACTTCAAAGTATATCTTATAATGAGCCATGTATGTAACTTTTAAAATATCCGATAATTATGAGAATTTATAAACTTTTTCAAGTTCTGTATTAATATAGAATATGAGTTGAGTATGATTCAAAATAAATGGTTAAAATTGTATCATGTAAAAATGAGTTAATATGAAATAAATAAATCAATTTGAATCGGACTTATTTTTCGAATCATTTATAAATCTACTCACAATTCGTCCGCGTAGATTGGCTTGAGACAAAACCATGAGTGATTATGAGCCGAGCATTACGTGATTCGTTGAGTCGAAAGTTCAAATATACGAGAAAGAAAAGTTGACAAAGCTACAGACACGAGAAAAACAATGGAGGAAAAGAACAGTCGGAGGTTGCCGATCACATGCGGAAGAATCTGAGAAGTCCCCTCTGAAATTTGCACGAGATGAGACGCCGGTCATGCATGATTCGGTGAAGGTGGAGCAACCAAAAACCTGGGTAAGCCCTCACCCCACTATAATTTAGCTGCTTCTCTAAAGAACAGAGTTGGCTATGCAATTGCAAATCAAGTTCGGCGTGAGATTGTTATTGATAGCGAAAGCGTGAATTGCCATCCAATGGGTAGGCATTTTTGTACAGTTGTTTGAGAAATGTGATGGATCTCCACCTGTTCGACAAAATGCCTGAGAGAAAGATTCTCTGTCGACATACCCCGCATTGGATTGCTAGCAAATGCGGCACGCGGGAGGTTGATGGTCCCTGCTGTTTATTGATGAGAAAATCCCGTGTTCTGTCCTCAACACCATTGACAATGGTATGTGTTTTATATACAGTATGCAAAGAACAGTAAGGCAAGCAAAAAAAGCTCAGAGTAGAGACCAAGAAAGTGCCTATGAAGAAGACGAGGACGAGTAGGAGGAAGAAGAAGAAGACATAGGTGGCGAGTCATAGCATGTGCACTTTGGATCAGGTATGACTTTCTTCACACTGAGGTCTAGGTTGGTGGTACTCTTCTTCTTCATCAAATTCATAGCCACTGTAACCACCTAAGATAGCTGTGCTGCTGGTTTTGAAAGCTTCGTCTCCCTCAAAGTTCTCATCATGATGCCTTGTGTATGTAGGTCCCATCTTCGGAAGAACCACCTCGAGGAGCTTATCCACTTGATCATCATTCCATTCTTGGCCTGTCTTCCAAAAGGTAAGAGGTGCAACAACCACCGTAGCGCCTGCCCCGAACCCCAAACCGACAAGAATGAACTGAAAATTAATGCTTCCCCAACCATCAGAACCATTCGTCCCATGCTTAGAGCTGTTGGTATTTGTGCAATTTGTTCCCAGCAGTGGCGTACACAATATACTGTTGTTATTTGGGCATCTTGTTCCCAGCTGCTGTCCACACAATCCGCTATTGCCTTCAAAGGAACTTGCTGAAAAAGTGAGAAATTGTCTGGCTGCTGGGATGCTTCCCACTAGCTCATTGAATGAGAGGTTCAGGACGGAAACAAAATTCAGGTCCGAAAGCTGTGTGGGAATCGTCCCATTGAGATGGTTCCGTGAAAGGTCCAAGGACTCAAGCTGTTGTAAGTGTCCTAGGGATGGAGGAATTAGCCCAGAGAATGCATTCCTTGATAAGTGGAGGAGATAAAGTGCTTTGAGATCCCCCAGAGTATCAGTATTGGACCTTCTAAATTGTTGCATGAGAAGTCGATTGAAGTGAAAAGAGTCAAGATCTTCACCCGCTCCACTTGCAGACCTTTGACGGTGATGCTTACTGTGTCCTTATAATAGAGTCCACTCAAGCGAAGAAATGGATATTGGATACAATTGATGTCTACATTAACCTTCATAGCCTCCCAAGTTGCGAGGCATTAAGCAGGCAGAATGCCGCTGAAATTGTTGGAAGATATGTCTAAAATTTGAAGCATCTTCCTGGTGTTATTAATCCATGGACATCCAACCCCTCCATGGAATTTGTTGAATCGTAAAAGAAGGGACACGTAGACTTGCAATGCTCTTCATTTTACATGGAAACACATCGTCAATCTGCTTGTTTCCGACATCTAAAACATCCAGAGTTGTGCAATTTGCCAATGCCTTTGGGAACTTTGACTTTGGGAACTTCCCTGGTAATAAATTACTGCTGGGATCCAAAGTCTTCAAACCACATGTTTCAGGGAAAATGAAAATGCTACCATCCAAGGAATTGTTTTGCAGATTTAATACCTTGAGAGACTTTATCACTAAGCAATCGAGACTATTTCCACTCAAATTATTGTGAGATAGGTCGAGATATTCAGCTTTGCAAATTGATTTTGGGATAAAGCCCTCGAAAATGTTATGGGATAGGGAGAAGAACATTGCAATAGAAAGGTTTGTATTAATAGCAGGTGGAATGACTAAAGTGATGTTGTTGCTCGAGAAGTCCATTATGTGGCAAATGGGGGCAGCGGTAACGTTTGTCCACGGAGCCTGTTCTTATGGAGGTCTAGAACTAACAGAGAAGTAAGATTAGGTAATGATGTTTCAATATCGTCTAGGAAATTAGACGAAAGATTGAGATACACAAGATTTCGAAGCTCTCACATCCATTTCGGTATCTTGCCCAAAATTTGATTGCCAGAGAGGTCTAGAAATATCCATCTGTGTTGCCCGCCAGGAATTCAGGTAAAGTCCTCAAGTTGCAAGAAGCCAACTTTAAAGTTGCTAGGTCAGGGAGTGAAGACGCCTGGGAAGCAGTAGTTATGGCATTAGTGGAGAAACCATTGTAGGAAAGATTCAAATACAAAATATTTGTCACTTGCTTAACCGAATTTTGTTATAGTCTCAGCACAGTTCATGACTTCAAAAAGTTAAAAATTTTCAAGGCAACTCGCAGTCCTGTTACTTAGCGCCTGTATGGTAATATTTCACTTTTTGTTTTTTTTTTTAAATTCTTTTGTTTCTTGAAATAAAAAAAGAACAAAAATCTGTTTAGTAAAGTCAATTAATTTTTTTATTCTCCGAAATAAAAAAATGGTCAAGGAAAAATTTGGAAGAGAAACAAAAAATAGAAAGGAATAACTTTTTTTTTTTGGGAATAATTTCTAGAAATAAGTCTTTTCTTTCATTTATTTTTTTTTTTTTTTTTTTCTTCCTCTTCTAATTGGCTAGTGGAAACTCACTACCTACCGCCGATCGCTAATGGCTAGCAACTGCTGGAGGAGGAGGAAAAAGAAAGGAAAAAGAAAAAAGAAAGAAGAAAATTATTAAAAATTAAATAAAATTCTATGGGACAAAAAAATTTGTTGGTTATACCAAATGTATTCCTATTTTTTTTCTTTTCAAAATAAGAATTTTGTGTAGTTACAAAAACATTATTTTACTTAGAAATTATTTTAGTGAATAAAAATATAAAAAAATATATTTCTAAAAAAAAATTATTTTTCAAAATAAAAATGTTATAAACACATCTTTAAAAGTTATTAATACACGCCGTGCATTTTGGCCCTACCTGCTCGTACTTGCCCAAAGAATTTCTGCACGATTCAAGTTGCCCCATGCATTTTCTACGCCAAAGATTTAGCCACGATGTCTCTCATGGTGACATCTCCCCCTTCAAATTGCGCTATCCTCCGAAATCTCTCCCTTTCATAATTATTGAAAATGCATTGTTCTCAGATATTCTTTAGAGTGGCCCCGGAGAATTCGAAGGTATGGAATCACTTATCACTTGAGAAATCCCGTTAAAGTTATTAGAGATGTGCCTTTTTGGGTGTTATTATGTGTAGCTAGAATATATTAGTGGATCTTCAAACTCGCCTTAGGTCATTAAGTAATTCAATTAACTCGTCTAATTTCGTCAACAGAATTATGGGCATGTCATTTTTGAAATTTTTTTTGAAGGCACATGGTGCTGTACTGATAAAACATAAAAGCAAAGACAAAAGAATCGGAAAAATAGAAGAAGATGAATCATCGATTTTAGAGAGAGACCACACCAAAGGCCCTTCTTGTGGAGCTGTGGTGGGGCGGCCCGTGTCTCTCTCCTCTACAACCCTTGCAATGTCCCTCCTCCCCCTTCCCTTCGGCGATTCTATTTTCTTTGTTGGTTTATTTGTTTTTTTATTTTTTTAATTTTCAAAATTTGTCTTTTTTTATTATAGCGTCTATTTTAACAGCTCAATCATGACAAAAATTTAAAAAAGTCACGTTATATTCTCTCATTCGAGTTACGAAGATTTTATGACTTGAACAAGCTCGGCGACAGGAAGAGATCGCCGTCGACCCGGAACGTCAAGTCCCAAGGCGGAAGATCGGGGCCGCTCAGGCTCTCGACCGACCCGCAGAGCGTGGCTGCCCAGCGCCGGCGTCACCGCATCAGCGACCGGTTCAAGATCCTGCAGAGCCTCGTCCCCGGTGGCTCCAAGATGGACACCGTGTCGATGCTCGAAGAGGCCATCCGCTACGTCAAGTTCCTGAAGGCCTGACCTCGTCCCGGCCAGCCCGGCCGCCCCTCCCCCGGCGGCTCATCAATGGGCCCAGATGGCTCAGAGCCAGCCCCCCGACAGCGCCTCTTCGAGCTTCGTGGACGTCGATCATCATACGTCGCCGCCGTTGAACTTAGTGGATCTCTGGTGGTTTCAAGCCGGTGATGAGACCATGTCGTGCGATGAGCCGGGCGTGAGGCAATCTCTGGCGTAGTATAATGGCTCCGTTTGGGAACCACTTCCCAAAGCCCTTTGGAGGCTTAAAGATCCTTGGACAAATGCCAGCCCGTTTGGCATTCATTTTTGGGTTGGCACTCCCCAAATGCGTGCTTTCACAAGGCTGAAAGCCCAAGGCAGCGTGGGGGCTGCCTTGGGCTTTTAGCTTACCGAAAATGCTAAGCTTGAGGATTAAAAAAAAAAAAAATTTCTTCCCAATTTACCCTCATTCATTTTTCGTTTGTCCGTTTTCGCCCTTACTATTCATCGTCTTCTTCCACGAGCTTCTTCTTCCGTGCGAGCTTCTTCTTCTCGCAAATCCGATCGCGTCTTCTTCTCGGAGGTTTTTTTGGAATTTCTTTTTCGATTTTGAGGATATGGGTGTGGCCAAAAGTGAAAAAAGAAGAAGTTTTGAGTGGGGCGTGTGATAATTATTGAGGCTTCGTGATGTCAATTTTGTATTAGTGTGGGGACGAAATCGGTAAAGGAAACTTACCAAAAAAAAAAATCGGTAAAGGAAGGTGCAGATCAGGGGCAATGGCAGAATTAGTGGAAAGCTACTGTGGAGATCAGCCTATACAATGAGCCGTTGGTGGTAGGCGTTTACCAGTTGTGGTACTCTTTGATACGATCTTTCTAAGATGGTATCGTGGCCATTAGATTTTTAATTCATTTATCGTAGTCTAAGAATATTTGTCAAATATTTAATTTAATTTCTACACTTTCACAATTATACTATTGCTCAATTTTGAAAATATTTTTTCATTTCAATATTTTTTCTAAATAAAAAAATGCTGCCTTCCCGAAGGACCGATTGGGCCCAAAAAATAGAAGAAAAAAAGAAAAACGTGAGGAAGTTTACAGAGAAGAAAAATCGTACTACGTGTTCGTTCACACATGATATTGGTCAAATTTTATTGGCCTGTCGCCGTTTGACTTTTTTGTCAATTGGGAAAGGTTGACAAAATCATGAGTATTTCTTCCCGTACACTTGTCCTATCGAATTTAAATGATTTGATTCACGACATTAACTGGTAATGAAATTGAAAATAAAAAATGATATATATGCCTCTAAAAACAAGTGTATCCCTACTGGGCAAACTATCCCTGCAAGAGTTGACCTAAAAACAAAAAAAAAAAAATAATCATGCAAAAATTGCCAAACAAATAATCTAATCGTTGGCAAAGTATCCTTGGCAAAGTAAGACAAAATGAATTAATTGAAAAACAATGCATAAAAAAAAAGGTCATGATAGGTTGCTTAGACAATCCGCATTTCAGCTCATTTAGCATTCTAGGATTGAAACAAGTCTACATACTCAACTCAAAGAAAAGTCAAATTAAGATTGTGCTATTCTATCTTCTCCCATTTTTGCTGATCTTTTGCCTATAGTGGCTTGATTTCACGTTTGGAATCGCTGGAGTAATTTTCAGTTTTGTAGCAAGTTAAAGCACTCGTGACAAGCATTCATGCTCTTCTCTCTCAGATCGCTCCTAATGCTAGTGAACCAAAAAGTTATAATTGACTTTCTTCTTTATCCAATGCTAGAACCCTCGACCAATATCTCGTATGACTAGAAAAGAAGATAGAAAAATCGGATGATTTCTTCTTTATATGTATTGTTATCCATATGCTGGTTTGTAGAGGTTAAGGAGATGCACTTTAATGTATAATTTGTAAGGAGCCATGTATGTAACTTTTAAAACATCCAATGGTCATGAGAATATATGAGCTTTTTCAAGTTCTATGTTAATATAGAATATGCGTTGAGTTCGGGTCCAAAATAAATGGTTAAAATTGTATCATGTAAAGATGAGTTAATATGAAATAAATAAATCAATTTGGATCGGACTTATTTTTCGAATCATTTATAAATCTACTCACAATTCGTCCACGTAGATTGGTTTAAGACAAAACCATGAGTGAATATGAACCAAGCAATTTACGTGCCTCGTTAAGTCGAAAGTTCAAATATTACGAAAAAGAAAAGTCGACCGATGTTTACTCCGAAAGCTACAGACACGAGGATAACGGTGGAAGAAACGAACGGTCGAAGGTTGCTGATCACACGCGGAAGAATCTGAGAAGTTCTCTCTGAAATTTGCACGAGATGAGAGGCCAGTCGTGCATGATTTGGGGAAGGTGGAGCAACCAGAAACCTGGGTAAGCCCTCACCTCACCTCACCATATCTCAGCTGCTTCTCTAAAGAACAGACACTGGGCTATGCAATTGCAAATCAAGTTCGGCGTGCAGTTGTTATTGATAGCGAAAGCATGAATTGCCATCCAATGGGTGCAAAATCTGTACAGTTGTTTTGAGAAGTATATTAGGTCTCCACCTGTTCGACAAAATGCCTGAAAGAAGATTCTCTATCAACATAGCCCACATCGGATTGCCAGCAAATGTGCCACGCGGAAGGTTGATGATCCCTGCTGTTCATTTATGTATGTACTAAGAAAATCCCATGTTCTGTCCTCAGCACCATTGACAATGGTATTTGTGTTATATACAGTATGCAAAGAACAGTAAGGCAAGCAAAGAAAAGCTCAGAGTAGAGACCAAGAAAGTGCCTATGAAGAAGACGAGGATGAATAGGAGGAAGAAGAAGACATAGGTGGCGAGTCGTAGCATGTGCACTGCGGATCATGTATGACTTTCTTCACACTGAGGTCTAGCTTGGTACAGAACACACAATACCGTCCCCAAGATTCTTCCTCTTCCTCTTCTTGTTCATCAAATTCATTGCTACCGTAGCCGCCTAAGATAGCTGTGCTGCTGGTTTCGAAATCTTCGTCTCCTTCGAAGTTGTCATCATGATGCCTTGTGTATGTAAATCCCATCTTTGGAAGAACCACCTCGAGGAGCTTATCCACTAGATCATCATACCATTCTTGGCCTGTCTTCCAAAAGGTAAGAGGTGCAACAACCACTGCAGCGCCTGCCCCGAACCCCAAACCAACAAGAATGAACTGAAAATTAATGCTTTCCCCACCATCAGAACCATGCTTAGTGGTGTTGATATTCGAGCAATTTATTCCCAGCTGTGGTCCACACAGTCCGCTATTGCCTTCGAAGGAACTTGCTGAAAATGTGAGAAATTGTTTGATCGCTGGGATGCATCCCACAAGCTTGTTGTATGAGAGGTTCAGCTTGGAAAGAAAATTCAGGTCTGAAAGCTGTGTGGGAATCGTCCCATTGAGGTTGTTCCATGAAAGGTCTAAGGACTCAAGCTGTCGTAAGTTTCCTAGGGATGAAGGAATTGGCCTCGAGAATGCATTCTTTGATAAGTTGAGGACATAAAGCGCTTTCAGATCACCTAGAGTATCAGGTATTGGACCTTCAAAACTGTTGCACGAGAAGTCGATTGAAGTGAAAAGAGTCAAGATCTTCACCAGCTCCACTTGCAGACCTTTGATGGTGACACTTACTGTGTCCTGATAATAGAGTCTACTCAAGCGAAGGAATGGATATTGGATATGATTGATGTCTACATTAACCTTCATGGCCTCCCAAGTTGTGAGGCATTTAGCAGGCAGAGCGCCACTGAAATTGTTGGAGGATATGTCTACAATTTGAAGCATCTTCCAAGTGCCATGAGGCTCTGGACATCCAAGGTTTCCATGGAACTTGTTGAATCGTAAAACAAGGACACGTATACTTGCAATGCTCTTCAGTTGACATGGAAACACATCATCAATCTTGTTGTTTCCAATGTCTAAAACCTCCAGATTTGTGCAATTTGCCAATGACTTTGGGAGCTCCCCCTGTAATAGATTATAGCTCAGATCCAAAGTCTTCAAACCACATGTTTTGGTGATATTGAAAATGCTCCCATCCAAGGCATTATTTCTCAGGTTTAACACCTTGAGAGACTCCATCACTAAGCAATCAGGAATATTTCCCGTCAAACTATTATGAGATAGGTCAAGTACCTCAAGATATTCAGCTTGGCAAATTGATTTTGGGATAGACCCGTGGAACTTGTTATTAGACAGGGAGAAATATATTGCCACAGAAAGGTTCGTACCAATAGCAGGTGGAATGGCTAAAGTGAAGTTGTTACTCGAGAAGTCCATGTATATGGCAGATGGCGGCAGAGGCAACATTTGTCCACGGAGGCTGTTCTTATGGAGGTCAAGAACAGACAGACTAGAAGTAAGATTAAGTGACAGTGTTTCAATATCGTCTAGTAAATTAGACGAAAGATTAAGATACAGAAGATTTTGAAGCTTCCATATCCATTTTGGTAGCTTGCCCTGAATTTGATTGTTAGAGAGGTCTAGATATACCAATCTGTGTTGCTCAGCCAGGAACTCAGGTAAAGTCCTCAACTGGCAAGAAGCCAACTTTAAAGTTGTAAGGTTAGGGAATGAAGACGCCTGGGAAGCAGTATTTGTGGCATAAATGGAAAAACTATTGTAAGAAAGATCCAAATAAGAAAGATTTCTCAGCTGCTGAACCAAATTAATGTGGAATGAGCCACTGAAATTATTGGAAGAAAGTGAGAGGTACTTGAGCCCTTGGAGTTCCCATATTAACACTGGTAGTTCTCCTCCTATATTGTTGTTGCTCAAATCAAGTGTATTCACTTTGTGCAATGTGGGATTAAAAAATCCCTTCACTTGACCAGAAAATTGGTTGTCAGAAAGTTGAAGCTTCTGAATTGATGGAAGTGTAAACAGAGATGAAGGAATATTTCCTTCAAGTGAATTGAATCGCAGGTCAAGAATAAGAAGACTCGAGAGATATTTCCATTCGGTTGAATTAATCGGACCAGTTAGATTATTGTGGGACAAAGTGATTTGTGTCAGATTCTTGGACTTGCTTAGTGATGGAATTGAACCACTAAAATTGTTGAATGAGAAGTCCAAATAAGTCAGTTGCGAAAGATTTGTGAAAGAGCTTGGAATATTTCCACCAAAGCTGCAATTCACCAGTTCTATTCTTGACAGATTTCTGAGTTTACCAATTGAATCTGGGAGCCTCCCGGAAATACTTGTGAAACTGAGAAGCAGTGTCTGAAGAGAACCATTCTCCGGAAATTCTGGCAAAGACCCCTGAAGAAGTTCGTTGAATGATAGGTCAAGGGTCTGAAGTGTTTGTACCTGGAAGATTTTTTGAGGGAATACTCCCTGCAGGCCACAAGAACTGAGATCCAGATTAGTTAAATTGGAGAAGTTGGAAAAGAACTCCGGGACAATGGTAGACAGATTATTGTTTCCCAGTTTAATCACCGACAGAGAACGAAGTTTCACAAGGGAAGAGCAAGACTCAATGGGACCTGATAAATAACAATTCGTCATGCCCAACACTTGAAGCTTCGGCAGTGAAGAAGACAACGCATTGCACAATTCATTGCCCGTGGCTGACACGTTCACTCCATCAAGATACAACTCTCTCAGCTCGATAAGATTCCCAACAAGCATCTTTAGATTCGGATTCTCGAGTTTCAGTGAAGTGAGCCCAGGAAAATAAAAGGATGCAGATACATCAAGAGTAACTAACCTTGTCAAACGTGATATTCCAATTGGAACCTGTCCTGTGAAGCCCGCATTTGAAAGATTCAGGTAAACCAAATTGGTAAGATTACCGAACCCAGATGGGATCTCCAAAAACTGGAAGCGGTTGAAGGCCAAATTCAGCCTCCGAAGATTCTTGAGTCTGAAAAGACGCGATGAGTTGTTAAGTCCACCGGCGATACTCTCATTGGTCAGATCAAGCTCCGTCACTTGGCCACCTTCGCAGGTCACGCCATCCCAAGAATCATTGCTCTGATTCCATCTGACCAATTTCGAGGACAAAGAAGCAGTGAAGTTGAGGCTCTTCTTCAATTCCAGCAGCAGCGATTTCTGATCGCCGGCGGGACACTGCCCCGAAACCAAAATCCTGCCTATGCTGAAGGGGTTGGTTTGCGCGAGTATTAAGACCAGCCATAGGAGGAGCCAAATCCTCATTTGTTTCGAGCAGATCAGGAGACACTCCTGCAATTGAGAGAACCAGCTGCTCTGAGTTCAAGAATTCGAAAGCCCATGAACATGACGACCTTCGAGAGAGGGATCTGCTGCGAAACGGGCAGCTCAAGAACAGAGAGTTGCAGGTAGGGAGGAGGAGGAGGAGGAGAACAGGGGACGGTTCAGAGTGGGGACACGAGGAACAGTCAAAGTAAGCGCCTGCCGGAGGGGACGAATTTGTCAAATGTATACGTTGGTTGGAGGACGGATGATGCCGCCTTTCTTTATGGACTCAAGTGTAGGGAATAGGTGCAAAAGCGCGTTTTTTTTTGCGTTTGTCGGCTTTTCTTTATCCCTTAGCCGATTTCTTTGGTTGCCAGAGATCCGTTTCAATTCCAGACGCTGGCCAAACCCGGAAAAATCAAACCTCGATCGGGTGGGGGATAATGACCAGCTTCGGGAATTGGAATGTGTGAGCTATATAGTCAATGACGAAAATCTGGATGGGTTAATAAAGTGCCCAAATTCAAGGGGGTGGTTGAAGGGTGGAAAGACGGAGATATTGCGCTTCAAAAAGCTGCGAGGTTTTATATTTGGTCCATGCTTGTCACAACCCGCCGGAGCCAAGATTGAATTGGAGATGGATTCGGTTCTCACGTGAATGGGCCCATTTTGTTTTTACTAGATTGGAGATTAATTTGGTGATGGATGAAAATGTCGTTGAAAAAATCACCTGCTCTCTGCCAAAATGGAGTACATTCGTTAAAGCTTGACAACTGTTTGAAAGCAGAAATTTTTCTATTGATGACGTTTTCTCATTCTTGTGCCTGGGTCTACTTTAGTGTTCTCATCATTTTAGTAACCTTGGACTAGTGTGATTAAGAAATTCAAGTGGAAGATATTTCAATTGTATTGTGGGTCCGTAATGGGAATGTAACTGCTGGATTGACTTCCATGGAAGATGTGAGGTAATAAACCGTTGTGCTGATTTTCTTTCTTTTTCACCACTAGGTACCGTCATCTTGTAGAAAGTCACGATCATGTGCTAGATTGCCTTCTTTGAACGAATGTCCAATTGATGACCAAGACCGTTTCCCAAGCGTTCTTTGGCATATTTGTCGGCAAGTGCTTAAAAGAGAAGTGTAAACGATTGTAATCGAGTCGATACAGTGTAATGTTTGAATGGGGCTAGACTAAAAAATTCAAGAATGGATACTCGATCCGAAGCCCATCTCGACGATGCTCGATTTTTCCGGGACCGGGTTTGACTTGTGAAATGTTTTTACAAGCTGAATATGACTCGGTTGATTCGACCTGATTACCGGAAATGAGTTTTTGTTGAAGCTTGATCCAGTCGTGAGCTCAAAGTCGATTGTCGTAAAGTTTGAACCAATGAGGCTCGACCTTGACTCAGTGTCGGCCTTCAACTCGTAAATGATTTAGTCGTGCTTGAGCAGCTTGAATCTTTGGTACTTGAAGAAGCAACTAAAACCTGATTTGGAAGAAGCATGCGGGAAAATGCTGGTAAAAAGCGTAATCATTTCAATCACGACTGCTTCTCCCAAAGGTCAAGCCCGAGATGAGTTCTTCTCATCTTCCGACCATCACCCGTCATCGCTGATGGAGGCTGCCGTAAATAATTCGTCCGCCCCTTCTCGCCCGTCTTGCTCTTCCACATTTTGTTTTCTACATTTTACTTTCCTTATCTTCTAGAATAAAATCAGTTTCTTTTGATTTTCATTATTGACTTTTACCTTTTTCTAATAATGAAAATTTATCGTCTTAGCATGACGCCTTAACATACCAAAAATTATTTAAGAAGGACCCGGTTAAGAATGGATAGAGTTAGAGGAGCTGATTCGAAAAGATCCGGTTGCACAAGAACATAAATTAAGGGACTTAAAGTGAACTTAATCTTTCTAAATAATTTTCCTACTAGCAAGGGAGCACCGGTATGCTTAAATTTGTCAACTGCAGTAAAAAGGAGAATAGGAAAATATGTTCGTAGAGTTCCAGCATTATAATATAATCTTTATATATTGAAAACAAATAAGCGTCAATTTTCGTTGTAAATTTCTGTCATCGTACTTTGTAACATAACCTTTTTGAAAAATAAGGGTGTTTCTAGTCTTTTTTTTTTTTATTTTTTTTATTTTCTCTATACCTAGGTCCTTTACTCCTCTCTCACCTTTCTTTAAACAAAGATTTTTTTTTTTTTGTTTTTAATTTTTGGCTGGTCATTTTAATCTTTTTAATATTTAGTAATCTCTAGATGAACAGCTCTCACATACCATTGGCCTACTTCATAAGTTCGGATAAGTGTACTAAAAGTCGTGAAACTTGAAAAAAAGTGTAATCAAATCATAAATTTGATTGTCCACATAGTCTTTTGTACCAATTTATGAATTCTAAAGTTCTTGTTTATTAAGTGTCCATGCAATGTTTTTATTTTATTATTATAGTATGATGTAACCAAACCATTGAACTAGAACAAGTAAATCATGACTCAAATGTAACATAAAAGTATCACTACAAATTCAGCAAGAATAATAATAAAAGAACGAGTAAAAGATTGAATGCGATAAAATAAACCAATACGAGTCAGTAATTTTTTTTTTAAATTAGATTGGAGATTAATTTAGGGGAAAATCCTAAATAGGAACCCAAAGTTTAGGGGAAAATCCTAAATAGGAACCCAAAGTGTATACTTTTTCTTAAAAGATGACCTAAAATGGAGTCTGTCTTAGATAAGGATCCAAAGTGGTCATTTAGTCTCAAAAAAAGACTTCACTTGCCGGCCGGTGAATAGATGCATCTCCAATGCATATTCCGGTAACCTGATCAGGGGTATTTTTGTCCAAAAAAATTTTTTTTTTATTTTCGGTTTGTTCTCTTTTTTTTTTTTTTTTTTTTTGGGGGGTCTATGGTTGCAATGTTCATCATCTTCTTCTTCCCCTCTTCGTCTTCTCCTTACCCAGACCAAGAAGATTGGACTTGGGAAGGGCTGGCGAGGGCTGGACGCCCATCGCCGGTAGTGGGCGAGGGCCACTGAGCCCTCGCCAAATCTGGTGAGGGTGGCCTTGGCCGCGGTCCAGTGCAAACCCGTATAGTGTCATCCCGCCGTTGTTCTGCTCCAACTACGCCACTGCACATACAGTACATCGAATGAGAGATGGTATCGAAGTGAGGTTTGAGCTTCAATGATGGATTTCATGTGTATGGATATGTGTGGATATGGACTGACCTAGTGCTTGTCGGATTTGGAATGAGCTAGAATCCGAGAAGGTGGAGACTGGGATGAGGAGATCCGAGTTGGTGTCACTGTGCGAGTCGTCGTGTTCCACAGTTTCGGGTTTCGGGCGGTTCGAACCAGAAGCAGAAGCAAAAGTCACTAGCATGTGCCATCTAGTGGCCAAAGAGGCAATCCCTTGAGCTCTGTGGGTGATTCTTGTAGCCCCCAACAAGCACAAGAACAAACCACTCAGCTCAACAACCGAACATAGTTGCAACAAATGCATCAGGAAAATCAAACGAAGATGACAAACATATTCCGAGGAACGTAATTGAATTCGTTAAATTCACTCACTACAAGATCTCTGGAATCAAAGAAATTCTTCTCGGTCTTTGATGCCAGGACGATTAGCAGTGTTGCAAACTGGCTCATTGTCATTGTGAGGAGGCAACTGATGATGAAGAAAAGGTACCGGTGGCTAGTTGCGGATAGCTGCTTTGAGCTCTCTTCTCTGTCTTGAGCTCGCCCAAACCGAGCGTGCTGAGCGCAAATTTCCAGGCTTTCGGACCAAAAGAGGTGCTCAAGAAGGTGGGCACTTCGTTTTCCTTCCCCTTTGCTTTGTGTCATTACCGCCTTGAGTGAACAGTTCAGGGTTCTGCGCGTTTTGGATATAATGGTGTGTATGCTCGGTCGGTGTTTGTTGGTATTCCTAAGTGAAGACAGCAAATGGGTGCCTTTCGAAATGCATAATTGCAGCGTGTTGTTTCATGGGAGAAATCAAAGGAGATGTGCCCTGAAGAAGACGATGAGCAGGACAACCAAAAATGAACAAAAAAAATTTGGACGAAAATACCCTAATCAGGCCATCAGAAAATGGAGCAGAGATGTAACTATTTACTAGCCAGCGATTGAGGTCCTTTTTTGAGACTAAATAACCATTTTGAGTCCTTATTTGAGACATATTTCACTTTAGGTCATCTTTTGAGAAAATGAGAGTACTCTAGGTCTCTATTTGAGATTTTCCCTTAATTTAGTGATGGATGAAAATGTCATTGAAAAAATCACCTGCTCTTTTGCCAAAATGGAGTACATTCGTTAAAGCTTGACAACCGATTGAAAGTGGAAATTTTTCTATCGATGACGGTTGGTCTTTCTTTGTGCCTGGGTCTACTTTAGTGTTCTCATTATTTTAGCAACCTTGGACTAGTGTGATTAAGAAATTCAAGTGGAAGATATTTTAATTGTATTGTGGGTCCATAATGGGAATGAAACTGCTGGATTGACTTCCATGGCACATCTGTGGTAATTAACCGTTGTGCCGATTTTCTTTCTTTTTCACCGCTACGTACTGTCATCTTGTAGAAAGTCATGACCATGTGCTAGATTGCCTTCTTTGAACGAATGTCCAACTGATGACAAAGACCGTTTTCCAAGTGTTGTTTGGAATATTTGTCGACAAGTGCTTAAAAGAGAAGTGTGATAGATTGTAATCGAGTCAGACGGAAACTAAGTTCCCACTCACAACCCATGTAACAAGCTACGCCAAGTAAGACGTGTAGAACAATTAGCTGAGTCGTAGAGTCGTGGAAACACCTCTTTCTTCCCTATTTTGGACCTTAGCTCCATGGGACAATACGCTACTGCTGAAATACGGAAGAATTGAAATCTTAGATCAAAACATTATGTATGGATGGTATGAATTACTTAAAAAAGAATTTTTGAACCGCGAATAACCAGAGCTATTACTCATCACATCAAAAAATTTCCATTAATGATATAGTGTAATGTTTGAATGGGGCTAGACTCGAAAATTCAAGAATGGATACTTGATCCGAACCCGATCTCGACGATGCTCAATTTTTCCGAGACCGGGTTTGACTTGTGAAATGTTTTTACAAGCTGAAATTGACTTGGTTGATTCGACCTGATTACCAAAAATGAGTTTTTGTTGAAGCTTGATCTAGTCGTGAGCTCAAAGTCGATTGTCGTAAAGTTTGAACCAAATGAGGCTCGACCTTGACTCAGTGTCGCCCTTCAACTGGTAAATGATTTAGTCGTGCTTGAACAGCTTGAATCTTTGGTACTTGAAGAAGCAACTAAAACCTGATTTGGAAGAAGCATGCGTGAAAATGCTGGTAAAGCGCGTAATCATTTCAATCACGACTTCTTCTCCCAAAGGGTCAAGCCTGAGGTGAGTTCTTCTCATCTTCAGACCATCACCCATCATCGCTAGTGGAGGCTGCCCCAAATAATTCGTCCGCCCCTTTCTAGCGTGTCTTGCTCTTCCACATTTTGTTTTCTACATTTTACTTTCCTTATTTTCTAGAATAAAATCAGTTTCTTTTGATTTTCATTATTGACTTTTACCTTTTTCTAATAATGAAAATTTATCGTCTTAGCATGCCGCCTCAACATACCAAAAATTATTTAAGAAGGACATCGTTGAGAATTGATAGAGTTAAAGGAGTCGATTTGAAAAGATCCGGTTGCACAAGAACATACATTAAGGGACTTAAAGTGAACTTAATCTTTCTAAATAATTTTCCTACTAGCAAGGGAGCACCTGTATGCTTAATTTTGTCAACTGCAGTAAAAAGGAGAATAGGAAAATATGTTCGTAGAGTTCCAGCGTTATAATATAATCTTTATTTATTGAAAACAAATAAATGTCAATTTTTTTTGTAAATTTCTGTCATCGTACTTTGTAACATAACCTTTTTGAAAAATAAGGGTCTTTCTAGTCTTTTTTTCTCCTATACCTAAGTCCTATACTCCTCTCTCGCTTTTCTTTAAACAAAGATTTCGTTTTTTTTTTTTCCATATTTTTGGCTGATCATTTTAATCATTTTAATATTTTGTAATCTCTAGGTGAACAACTCTCACATACCATAGGCCTACTTCATAAGTTCAATAGTTTTTGGATAAGTGTACTAAAAGTCGTGAAGTTTGAAAAAAAGTGTAATCAAATCATAAATTTAATTGTGCACACAATCTTTTGTACCAAATATGAATTCTAAAGTTCTCATTTATTAAGTATCAAGGCAGTGTTTATATTTTTATTATGATAGTATGATGTAACCAAAACATTGAACTAGAAAAAGTAAGTCATGACACAAATGTAACATAAAAATATCACTACAAATTCGGCAAGAATAATAATAACAGAATGAGCAAAAGATTGAATGCGATAAAGTAAACCAATACGAGTCGGTAAAAAAGAAGAACATACCGTTGTTATTAAGCTATAGGATAACAATCCCGTGAGCTAACTTCAAATTGAATCCAATTTTTCTAATAGTGTAAAATATTTAAATATAAATTATGCTAAATACAGCACTAAAACTAAACAACCTAATCAAGGTCTTGGTTTCTAACTATCTTTCAATTTTTTTTTCTATTTCTTTCGAATTTATTATTCTGTAGATAAATGTTTCTTCTTTTCTATTTTCATCATGTACCCAATTAAAGTATGCACGATCAGTTTTTTCAACTTTTTTTTTTAATTTTTAAAATTTTATTTTTTAATTTTCACTCGGACCGGATCCCTTAGGCCCGAATAGGGCCGCACGGTGGTCTCACAATTGGGCCCTCATATTGAGCCCTCTTTTCAATTAGAAAATAAGCCTATCTTTCTGAAAATGAGATTCAACCCAAACCCATCTAAGCTAAGTCAAGCCCAAAATTAGCCAAGCCCCCAACTCATTCAAGACTGTCACAAACCCAAATTCGAATATGGAAACTCCCAAGCCCGGTCTCTAATGAAATCACCCTATAGCCCATACCCAATTCCTGTTATTCCATATTTCTCTCTCTTTATTATTGTTTTGATTAACATCACGAAAAATGCCAAATCAATTTACATGAAAATTACCATAAACTATCTTTTTAACCACAAAAAACCCTAATTTGCTACAATCATGACGAATTTATCCTTTGTAAGTTCCCGTGAAATTTTACTATCAAATTGTCGAGTTAAATTACACGTGGTAGTTGACGGGCGTACTGGTTTGAAGTTTTACCATTAGTTTGTTACATGTGTATTGGTTTATAATTTTTTGTGATATTAATTCAATTTAACATAAACTAACGAGAGAGTAAATATGTCACAAATCAATTGGTTTTGGGTTTTCTAGAGTAAAAAAAAAAAGCTTTTGGTAAATTGTCACATGTGTATCAATTTGGAGTTTTTGATAGTCAAAAAATTAATTTAGGATAAATTGTTATAGATATACTAATTTAAGATTTTTCGTGATATTAACTTTTCTTGTTTTCTTTTATTCATTGATATTTGTCCCTGTAGCCCTTTTCCTCTTCAAGACAACCAAACTTTGAGCTACACATGCACAAATTTACACATCAATAATTGACATTCTTAGCAAACAACTGCAATTGGTCACCATCTATATTCCACTATGACCCATACATATCTGTGGAAGACTAACAAGGTAGAGGCCTCGATCATGAATATCACCATAAATGAAGGTTGAGAACAAAAACTCATATCACATACTCATCATCGCTATTGAAAAGAAGTATAATGATTCTGAAATGTATTTGGCCATCGTGAAAACATTAGAACTCATGCTTAAATGACTTGAAAATCAACTAATATTACTTAATCTATGTCATCATACTTTTGGATTCAGAAAATGACAAAACTAATCCGCATTGAAACCTCATAGACATTTCGGTGAACAAATTGCAGTCAATGGAACAGATTTTTGCGATTTCAAACTCGTATTTGTGTCCATACGTAAATGAAATTAACATGCGAAGTTTATAATCAAATACATGACTCTAACATGACCGATCCTAATTGAAGCAAAACAAGCTTTACATTCACTTCACCTTGGTCAGAATCATAGCATGATGGAAATCGGAGATTATCTTGTCAATGAAGTCAAGGTAAGTCATAGTAGGCAGTCCAATTTATTGGGAGCTCTCACGATCGTTGTCAGCCAAAATGAAGACCGTTGGAAGAGCTTCAAGTGAGTCTTGGCCACTTCAATCTTCACGGTCGCGAAATATAGTTGAACAGGAACAGGGGCTTCTCCGGAGGCAGCGCTCGGGCAATGGCTACTTTGCCTTGGGCCTGGTGATGAGCTAGGAATGAGAAAGAAGTCTCTGAAAATCGATTCCTTGAGGAAATTTTTTGGTGAAGTCTCCCTCAAACTCAATCCATGCGGAGCGCGATTCTCTACCGTGCGGACGACGATCGGCAACAAGGTTGCAGCGGTTGAAGGTGAAGACTAGTGGCCACGGAGAAGGAAGCAATTGAAGGTGATGACCAAGACCGTTTTCCAAGTGTTGTTTGGAATATCTGTCGGCAAGTGCTTAAAAGAGAAGTGTAATTGATTGTAACCGAGTTGATATAGTGTAATGTTTGAATGGGGCTAGACTTGTAAATTCAAGAATCGATACTCGATCCGAACCCAATCTCGACGATGCTCAATTTTTCCAGAACGGGTTCGACTTGTGAAATGTTTTTACAAGTTGAAATTGACTCGGTTGATTCGACCTGATTACTAGAAATGAGTTTTTGTTGAAGCTTGATCCAGTCGTGAGCTCTAAGTCGATTGTCTTGAAGTTCGAACCAATGAGGCTCGACCTTGACTCAGTGTCGCCCTTCAACTCGTAAATGATTTAGTCGTGCCTGAGCAGCTTGAATCTTTGGTACTTGAAGAAGCATGCGTGAAAATGCTGGTAAAGCGCGTAATCATTTCAGTCACGACTTCTTCTCCCAAAAGGTCAAGCCTGAGATGAGTTCTTCTCATCTTCGGACCATCACCCATCATCGCTGGTGGAGGCTGCCGCAAATAATTCGTCCGCCCCTTCTCGCGTGTCTTGCTCTTCCACTTTTTGTTTTCTACATTTTACTTTCCTTATTTTCTAGAATAAAATCAGTTTCTTTTGATTTTTATTATTGACTTTTACCTTTTTCTAATAGAAAAAAGCCACGAAAAACCCTGAACTTTGCCCATATGACACATTTACCCCAAACTTTTTTTTCTGTGATACAAAAAACCCTGAACTTTTATTATGTGACACATTTATCTCAAAACTATATGGCATTTTGGTCTTTTCATTTTTTTTAAAATTTATTTTTTTCTTCTCTCTTCCCTTTGCCGGCGTTTGGTGAGGGTTGCCCTTGCCGGCGTCGGGCTAGGGTAGCCCTCGATTGCATCAAGCAAGGGTGTCCTTGCCCTCGCTTGTCGCCGGCGAGGGTGTCCCCGTCCTCGCCTGACGCTGCGAGGGCCGCCTTTGCCTGTGTCAGGCGAGGGTGTCCCTGCCCTCGCCTGACGTTGGCTTCCCTTCATCGGTTTCGCCATGGCCAGTGGAGGGAAGAAGAAGAAAAAAAGAAAAAAAAGAAAAAGGAAAAAGCAGAATAAAAAGACAAAAATGCCATTGATGGGATAAATATGTCACGGTTTGAAAAGTTTGGGGTTTTTCATGTCACAATTTTTTTTTGAGATAAATATGTCATTTTGGGCAAAGTTCAGGGTTTTTCATGACTTTTTTACTTTTTTTAATAATGAAAATTTTTCGTCTTAGCCTGCCACCTCAACATACCAAAAATTATTTAAGAAGGACCTAGTTGAGAACGGGTAGAGTTAGAGTAGTCGATTCGAGAAGATCCGGTTGCACAAGAACATAAATTAGGAGACTTAAAGTGAACTTAGTCTTTCTAAATAATTTTTCTACTAGCAAGGAAGCACCGATATGCTTAAATTTATCAATTGCAGTAAAAAGGAGAATAGGAAATTCGTTTGTAGAGTTCCAGAATTATAATATAATCTTTATATATTGAAAACAAATAAATGTCAATTTTCGTTGTAAATTTCTGTCATAGTACTTTGTGACATAACCTCTTTGAAAAATAAGGGTGTTTTCTAGTCTTTTTCTCCCCCTATACCTAAGTCCTTTACTCCTCTCTCACCTTTCTTTAAACAAAGATTTAGTTTTTTTCCCATATTTTTGGCTGGTCATTTTAATCTTTTTAATATTTTGTAATTTTTAGATGAACAACGCTCACATACCATAGGCCTACTCCATAGGTCCAATAATTTTTGGATAAGTGCACTAAAAGTTGTGAAACTTAAAAAAAAAGTGTAATCAAATCATAAATTTAATTGTGCACAGTCTTTTATACCAAATTATGAATTCCAAAGTTCTCATTTATTAAGTATCAAGCAATGTTTTTATTTTTATTATGATAGTATGATGTAACCAAAAAATTGAACTAGAAAAAGTAAGTCATGACACAAATGTAACATAAAAATATCACTACAAATTCGGCAAGAATAATAATAAAAGAACGAGTAAAAGATTGAATGCGATAAAGTAAACCAATACGAGTCGGTTAAAAAAAACATAACGTTGTTATCAAGCTGTAGGATAACAATCCCGTGAGCTAACTTCAAATCGAATCCAATTTTTTTTAATAGTGTAAACTATTTAAATATAAATTATGCTAAATATAGCACTAAAACTAAACGACTTAATCAAGGTCTCGGTTTCTTTTGAAATAATTATTTTTGTAGGTAAATGTTTCTTCTTTTCTATTTTCATCATGCACCCAATTAAAGTATGCACGATCAGTTTTTTCAACTTTTTTTTTTCTATTTTTTAATTTTCACTCGGACCGGACCCCTTAGGCCCGAATAGGACCGCACGGTGGTCTCACAATTGGGCCCTCATATTGAGCCCTCTTTTCAATTAGAAAATGCGCCTATCTTTCTGAAAATGAGATTCAACCCAAACCCATCTAAGCTAAGTCAAGCCCAAAATTAACCAAGCCCCCATCTCATTTAAGATTGTCACAAACCCAAATTCGAATATGAAACTCCCAAGCCCGACCTCTAATTAAATCACCCTATGGCCCATACCGCATTCCTATTATTCCATATTTTTCTCTCTATTCTTGTTTGGGTCAATACCACAACAAATTTATCATTTATTAGTTTCTATTAAATTTTACCATCAAATTATTGAGTGAAATCACACATGACAGTTGATGGATATACCATTTTGAGGTTTTACCATTCGTTTATTATATATGTATTAATTTGTAATTTTTTGTGGTATTATTCAATATTAACATAAATTAGTGAGAGAGTAAATCTATCAAAAATGAATTGATTTTGGGTTTTTATAATAAAAAATAATTTTTGGTAAATTATCACATATGTATCAATTTGGAATTTTTTGTGGTCAAAAAATTAATTGAGGGAAATTTTATCATAAGTGTAATAATTTGAGATTTTTCTTAACATTAACTTTTCTTGTTCTCTTTTATTCATTGATATTTGTCCCTCTTGCCCTTTTCCTCTTCAAGACAACCAAACTTCAAGCTACACATAAAAAAACTTACCTATCAATAGTTGGCATTCTTAGCAAACAACTACAATTGGTCACTATCTTCGACCACCACAATAACCATTACAATCCATCTATCGCGATCAAACATTGAGTGAACCACCTAGAGTGGGCTCTCCCAAGTCTTCAAGTTTTTTAGAACAAATGAATTTTTTATCATGCAATCTAATCCCAAAAAAAAAAAAAATGTAATCCTAATTTAGGGAACTATCCTATCTAATGCACATGCACAATTTGATATTTTGAGTGTTTTCAAAAGAAGAAATATTACTAAATATATGCATTATATCCAATCCACTCAAGATATTCATTGAAAATTTAAATAAAATATTAAAATAATTAAAAAAAATGATCCTTTCATAAAATAAAATTAACTAAACATCAACATGCAAGAAAAATCAATATAATTAAAAAATTGATTCGAAGACTCACAAATCAAATTAATAATTATAATGATTTTAAAGCCAAAATATCATTGATGCGCAAAAAAAAAAAAAAATTAAAAAAGTGATCCAAAATCTTACGATCAAATTAGTAATTATAAGGTTTTTAACCAATAATATCGTATTGGATAATGCCTAAAGTCTCAATGAAATCACTATTAGTATCAAATATTCCAATTTAAGCAATAATATCGAGATGAAATTTGGTTCAAGAAAATTACCTTGTTTGGATTATTTGTTTCCAAAATGGGACCAGCGCCAAGGATTCGCGATCGGGGCTTGGCGTGATGGCACAAGGACGACTCGCTGTGGTGACCGCTTCGACTAAGGAACGGTTCTGGACTGTAGCTGCGATGTCGCCGACTGCAAGATGCGAATAGCAGCCGTTGCTAGCTATTTGCACGCTTGTCGGACTTGCGTCACAAAAGCGAGAGATGCTGGCCTCGTGGGGATCGATTCGCTTGGACTTCACCGGTCAACGTGAATGGCCTGCAAAGAGAAAGAAAGTGATCTTTCTATTCCTTTTTTTTTAATTGCTCTTTATGTGCCCCTCTCTCTTCGCTGGTGGACTTCGGGAGAACGGTAATTCGCCAGCACTGCAGGAGGCTTGGTGAAATAGCTCGTTGACGTGGCGGGAGCTCGACTCGGATAAGCAAATGGTAACTCGTCACGGATGAGACTCGGTGTGCGGGTCACAGCGATGATCATAGCGGCAAGCTCGGTTGTCGTCAGCTCGGGCGATGGGTCACTGATAGCAGCGCTCGGGCCTACAGCGATTGTGGAGAGCCCGGGTGTGGCGGCGCTCGGGCTGGTCGTGATGTCAGGATGGGTTCTGGCCAGTGGTGGCGAAGGCGATGCAGGCACCGATTTGGACAGGTAGCAGCAGTGATTTGACGGAGGAACGGCAGCCGTGGATGGTGAAGGCAGGCGTCGGCTTCACGATCGAGCAGCTGGAGGCACCAGTCGAGGGAGCCTAAAGAGATTTGGTAAAATGCATAGACCAATTGATAAACTGTATTTGAAAAATGCTATGTTAGTTTTTGTTAAATTTTATTATTAAATTATTAAATTAAATGACACGCAATAGTTCACTGGTACACCGATTTGAGATTTTACGCTTTATTTGTCAAGTTTGATTTTTCTACGATATTAATCCAATTTAGTGGAGGGTGTATTTGTCATAAATTTATTAGTTTGGGGCCTTGCAAATAAAAACGTTTAGAGTTTTATGGGGTAAATGCATACCGATTTGGAGTTTTTTATGATAAAAAAATAATTTGAAGTAAATTTATATATCAACTCTATTTGGAAAGTCCCGACCATCCTTTCTTCTTGTCTTTTACTTCTCTGCACTGTTCAGAGAAGAAAAGACCCGTCTTTTCTAGCTCACGTCCTCTCTGTGAACACTCATAATTGTGGCCGTGTATTAAATTGCGTGGCCTCACTCTGTGTCACACCATCAACAGTCTTTTATAGGTCAATGGTAGGATTTCTTTCAGGATGGACACCACCCGCTTTCCTTTTCTTGAAGATGCATATAATTTCTTTCTTTCCTATTTTCTCTCTATAAGCACATTCCCTTTATACGAAAAGATTTCTTTCTTCATGCCAGTATGCCGCCTCTTTCAAAATAGGTTGCCCAAAGCATGACATCGAGTATATGCTTCCACGTGCAATATTCCATTTTTTTTTTTTGATATTTCATCCAAAATCTTTCATTCTGCTGCAAAATATATCCCTCAGTGTGTATATTGCATGTATATTGCATGAATATGTGAAAGACTTACCAAATATATCAAATTGCCATTTTTCATAAGTTAATTTTTAATCATAAAAACATAATGAGTCTAGGCCAATTACTTTTCTCTATGGGCTTAGTTCAACTTATTAAGTTAAAGTTCAGAACCATCAATTTAAACTCATTTATCACTGATGTAATAATAATAAATAAATAAATGCTCCTAAAATTATTTGCTACTCAATTCAATTCTTTATTCTTTTTTTTAAGGGTTAAAAATTAATCCCTAATTTTTCTATGCAGTAAATGGATAATCGGGATGCCAAAATATAGGTGTCAACACCACCGTGACCCATACATGGACTCAAGCCTCGATCTCGAATGTCACCATAAATGAAGGTTGAGAACAATAACTCATATTACATACTTATCACCGATCGCCATTGAAAAGAAGTATAATGATTCGGAAATGTATTTGACCATTGTAAAAACATTAGAACTCACGCTTAAATGACTTCAAAATCAATTAATATTGCTTTATCTATGTCAGCTTATTTTCGGATATAGAAAATGACGAAACTAATCTGCCTTGACACCTCATAGACATTTCAGTGAACAAATTGCAGTTAATGGAGCAGATTTTTGCGATTTCAAACTCGTATTTGTGACCATACGCAAATGAAATTAACATGCAAAATTTAGAATCAAATACATGACTCTAACACGACCAATCCTAATTGAAGCAAAACAGGCTTTACATTCGCTTCGCCCTGGTTAGAATCATAGCATGATGGAGAATCGGAGATTATCTTGTCAATGAAGCCAAGGTAAGTCATAGTAGGCAATCCGATTTAACTATTATGAGCTCTCATGATCGTCGTCGGCTAAAATGAAGACCGGTGGAAGAGCTTCAAGCGAGTTTTGACCACTTCAATCTTCACGGTCACGAAACAGAGTTCAACAGGGGTGTCTCTGGAGGCAGCGGGTGGGCGACGGCTACATCGCCTTGGGCTTGGTGATGAGCTAGAAATGAGAAATAATTCTCTGAAAATCGATTCCCTGAGGGAAATTTTTGGTGAAATCTCCCTCAAACTCAATCCGTGCGGAGCGCGACTCTCTCTGCCATGCGAATGATGATCGGCAACAAGGTTGCAGCGGTGGAAGGTGAAGACTAGCGGCCACGGAGAAGGAAGCAATTAAAGTCAAATGGACCTCGTTTAAATCTAAAATGGGCTCCTACTGGAGATCGAGGACTGAAGTTTTATGGGTCAAGTGAGCCCACGAGTTGATCGAAGTCTTATGGGTCAAATTCACGAGCAAACAGGTTTGGGTTTGAGTTGATGGGTTTGGATCAAGATATCGGGCTAAAGAAGAAAATGGCCGAATGGGCTTCAAACATGATCTCTCTCTATCTAAAATATTCTTTTTATTATTTATCATTTATATTTTTCTTAATTTTCCGATTTATTAATCCTATAAATGGATATATGATTTTGTAAACAAAAAATTCTGGTGTTAACAATACTTGAGTGTCATTATTTTTTTTTCTATCATTTGAATGTTATGTAGTTGGTTCTTCTATACGTCAATTTTATATTATCTTGTGGTTTTTTTTTTTGAGACATTTTCTTAATAAAATCAATAATTTCAGATCTTATTTTTTTCATTTACAAAAGTTTCTGGCAACGTTAATGTGACTATGCTAATGGTAGCGACCATGGTGGCTGAGCAACGGCATTCAAAATACGAGTTATTTGGGTGCACTAATTTTAGCAATTTCTCATTTGCTAACATTTATCATGTTTAATTTGTTTTATTAAATTGGTTAGGTCTTTTTTCAAGATGCTATTTCCTATATTTGAGGGGGACAATGGCTAAAAATTGAAGCCTAGATTGGATTGGATATGGGTATACTTTTGGATTGAGACAGGTATGGGTTGGCAAAATTGATTTATCCAAGCCCAATCTAACCCATCTATTTAACAGGTCTAATTTCGGCTACTGCTGCTTTTCATTCTCTTTATCTTTATGAAGGCCCTCTTTGCTACTTAAACTTATTATCATCCCAAGAATTAACCAGCAAGTCAGTTTCAAAAACATATTTAGAGAAATCTAACTAGACCAATGAAATCTGTGGCATGCCCAATTTCATTTCTTGTTATCGCTTCGCTGCTACTCTCAATTTGTTTTAGATCGCTTAAAAATTACATTCTTCATAGTAGTTAAATCATGTGCGATCACATGGAACTAGTCCGTGACACAAACGTATGATGAAGAGCATCATATAATGTTAGAAGGTCAACATTTTCAACGATCTTACTAATTGTTAATACGGCCAATTGAATTTAGCAGATTGTTTTTCATATATAACATGTTGTTGGGTTGAAAGCAACGGCAATCACTAATCAGACCATTAAGCAAATCAACCGGATCCAAATTCACGCACCAAGCACACGAGCAGAGCAGTAATGTGAAAACTAAAATTTTCAAAAACAAAAATTCCGTTTACAGCCTTTGGTCCAGTTGGCGGGTACACGCTTGGAGATTTTTTTTTTTTTGTCAAAAAAATTTCCATTCATTACCAAAATAATACATGAAAGGATTCATGAGAAATCTTTAAGGTCACCATAACAAGGCAAGCCCGTAGATGTCCAAAACAAATCAAAAACCAGAATTCAAGGTACATCTTTAGACCATGGTTGGTAAAGATAATCACATGCTTGAAGAATGTTTATTTTATCCAAAATCGAAGAATGTTCCAGATTGAATCGCTTTCCCACAATAGACATAACATGTCTATAAATTCTTAATTAAATCATTAAACTTACTCCAATCAAGCTTGACCACCAAAGTTCACGGAATAGTTTCTGGTTGACTCGACTATAGAATGCCAAATTGTCGAGATGCAGTAACTATTCATTCGCTCTATTCGCCATTAGCATAGAAAAGAATTTGATAGACCGTGCTAGTGCATTAACTCACATCAATCAATATTATAAGAAAATAGTCTAATCAATCCTGAATTTTATACGTATGGCAATTCAGTCTTAATCATTTCAATTTTGCCAATTTAATCCTAAATCTCTACATGAAATTCTAATGCAATCCTTTTGTTGAAAATTGCTAACTTGACGGTATGCCACGTGGAATTGTTAGTGATGACTAGATTGCCACGTCAACGATTTCGGGTGAAAATTAGTCTGAAGGAATGCATTAGAATTTCACACAAAGATTTAATATTAAATTGATAAAATTGAAAAGACATCCATATAATAAGTTTTGGGATAATTTGTTGATTTTCTGCACAACAATTTTCTTTCTTTGTACGCACTGAGTAGTGTCATCTTGCACAAAGTCAGGAGTGTGCAAGATTCTCTTTGAAGAATGAACAGCAATGACCAAGATTGATTTTGCAAGGAGAGGCATAATCGAGTCTAGTTGAGTTGATATGATCTAATTTTTGAACCAAACTCGAATTCAAAATGCAAGACTGGACACTAGATTTAAATTCGATCTCAACGAAGCTCAACTTATTTGGATGGAGTTTGGCTCATTTAATTATTTTATAAGTTTGAAATAACTTGGTTTGATTTGAGTTGTTAATTATAAATGACCTTCGTGGGAGCGTAATTCAAGTTCGAGCACAAATTCGACTTTCCTGAAATCCAAACTGATGAGGACGATTTTGTCAAATGTATATTCGTTGGAGGACTGATGATGGTACTTTCTTTGTGGACTCGTGTAGGGAATAAGAGCAAAAGCGCATTTTGTGAACGTCGGCTTTTCTTTATTCGTTTGCCGATCTCTTGGTGCCAGATTTGTCTTAATTTCAATCACTGGCCAAACCGGGAAAAATCAAACTTCGATTGGCTGGGGATATGACCAGCTTTAGGAATTGGAATGTAAGCTAGTCAATTACGATAACAGAGTTAATAAGTGCCCAAATTCAAAGGGTGGTTAAAGGGTTAGAAAGATGGAGATATGGTGCTTCAAGAAGCGGTGAGGTTTTATGTTTTGTCCGTACTCAATTCGTCACAACCTGCGAGAGCCAAGATTGAATATGACATGGAATGGACTCGTTTTATACTTGTCGACAAGTATTTAAAAGAGAGGTGTAATTGAGTCCAGTTGAATCGATAAAGTCTAATGTTTGAATGGGACTTGACTCGAAAATTCAAGACTGGATTCTCAATTCACACTTGATCTCGACGATGCTAAATTTTTCCAAATCGAGTTCGACATGTGAAATGTTTTTATAAGCTGAAAATGACTCGATTGATCTAGCTTGATTATCATAAATTAGTTTTTGTTAGAGCTCGATTCAGTCGTGACCTCAAAGTTGACTAAATAAAATCTTGAACCGATGAGGCTTGAACTTGACTCGGTCTTGTACTTGAGTAGCTTAAATCATTGGTACGTGAAGAAGCAACTAAAACCTGATTTTGGAGAAGCATGTGAGAAAATGTTGGTAAAGCGCATAATTATTTCAACCATCACCCATCATCGTTGGTGGTGGCGATCGCCACCCATTCTCGCCTCTCTTGCTCCCCTATCCTTCTCTTATGCATTTTACTTTCCTTGCTTTTTAGAAAAAAAAAATTAGTTTCTTTCAATCTCGTCATGATTGGCTTTTACCTTTTCTTAATTATGCAAAAAAAAAAAAAAATGTCATCTTAGCATACCGCAACAATATACAGTTCTTTACCAAAAAATAAACAATATACCAAGAGTTATTCAAGAAGGACCTGATTCAGAATGGGATAGATTCCAAAAAATTCAATTGCACAAGCTCATAGATTGGGGGACTGAAATTGTAATTTTTCTAAATTATTTTTCTACTAGCAAGGGGACACCTATTTGCTGGGGCACGCAAAAATTCAACTGTAGTAAAAGTGCTTAAATAATCAAAAATGTGAATAGAAAAATATATTGGTAGAGTTCCCACATTATAATATAATCTTTATGTATTGAAAACAAATAAGTCCCAATTTTCATTATATATTCTGACATCATATTTTGTAACGCGACTTTTTTGAAAAATAAGTGGGTCTCAAGTCTTTACTTCCTATACATCAGTCCTTTACTCCTTTCTCAACTTTTTGCTCTCAAAAATTTTGTTTTTCCCTATTTTTGGCTGGTCATTTTAACTTTTTAACATTTTGTAATTCTTGGTGGACAACTCACACATACCATGGGCCTACATTATGTGTTTAATATTTTCTTTTTTGGCATAAGTGCACTAAAAGTTCTAAACTTGTAAAAAAAAATGCAATTAAATCATAAAAATGTAAAAAAGTACAATTGGATCCTAAAATTTGTGCAAAAAAATTGTTGCAAAGTACTTCCATTAATTAGGATGAGATTGACCTATTTTAAAGTTCAAACACTTGGTTATATTTTTGCTATAAGATTTAGGACTTGTAATACACTTAATCCTCAATATTACCTAGTTTTCTAATATGGCGGATAAATAATGTTGCAAAGTAATAATTTTCAAATCCGAACTAAGGAGTCTTCAACTCGTTTCTAATTGCATTTTGGCTTTAGGTTTAGACTTTACCTATTCAGGCATTCCGTCTTAGTTTAAAACAATCTTCACTGTAAGAATCTTCTTCATTGCAAATTTCCATTCCAAAACTCGAGAAAATGGCCATATAGTTCTGTCATATTTTGATTTCTACGCTAGATGCAAATCTACTTTTTCTCACGATTAGTAAGCAAGAGTTCTATTGATCAATAAACAAACCTGGATTTCAGTGGAAAGATTGAAACTACTCCTTTTCAAGTTTAATAACTGAATCCCAGCGGAAATCTTCATGAACGTGAGTGTCTGAACAACACTTCATCCCAAAACTGATAGTAAGCAAACCTCCATGATCGAATAAACACTAACGGACCAAAAACTACCCAGAAGCCAACAACGAATCCAAGCGGTATGCCTAGGTAAAACCACTTCTTCTCACTATCATCATTGTCGTCATCATCACAAGCTTCTTCTGTGCTATTCGTGGTAATTGAGCAACTTTTGTTGAGCTGAAGTCCACACAATCCAAGATTTCCTTTGAAAGAACTTTCAGAAAATGTGAGAAACTGTCCGCTAATTGGGATGCTTCCCACAAGTTGATTGTTTGAGAGGTTCAGGAATGAAAGGAAATGAAGATTTGCAAGCTGAGTTGGTATGGTTCTATTGAGGTAGTTCTGTGATAGGTCCAATGACTCGAGCTGATGTAGATTCCCCAAAACAGGAGGAATTGAACCCGAGATGGAATTATGTGATAGATTGAGGAAATGAAGTGCATGGAGATTCCCAAGTGTGTCTGGTATTGGACCCTCCAATCTATTGCTTGAGAAGTCAATCGATGTGAAGATAGTAAGAATCTTGACAAGTTCCAACTGCTGACCTTTTAATGTCACAATCACTCTATCTTGATAAGAGAACCCACCCTCGGGGGAAAGTTCATAAAGGTAATTAAAGTCTGTGTTGGCCTTCATAGCTTCCCAAGATGCAAGGAGACTCGTAGATATTGTGCCGTTGAAATTGTTTGAAGATAGGTCAATGATTTGAAGCTTCTGCCAAGTACAGGGACCATATGGACATTCAATTTCCCCATACAATTTGTTAGATCGTAAAATAAGGACGCGAAGACTTGACATAGCCCTGAAATGGCATGGAAATGTCCCGTCTATTTGATTGTCCCCAATGTTCACAACCTCCAATGTCGTGCAATTTGCCAACGATAATGGAATTTGCCCCTGCAACAAATTTTCACTAATATCCAATGTCTTCAGACCACATGTTGGCAGGATGTTTTGTGGAATATCACCACTCAACTTGTTATCTCTCAGATTCAATACCGTGAGGTTCACCATCATTAAACAATCAGGAATAGTTCCACTCAGATGGTTATGTGACAAGTCAAGCACTTTAAGATTAGCTTTGCAAATTGACTGCGGGATGGACCCATGGATATTATTCTTCGAAAGGGAGAAGAACAACGGGACTGATAATAGGGAGTCGCCAATGTTATCTGGAATAACATAAGTGACGTTGTTTCTTGATAAATCCAAGTAGTCAACCTGTAACAGCATGGGTAGCACATTTCCTCGGAGCATGTTTGAATGGAGGTCGACGACACGAGCAAAAGTAAGATTAAGATTGTGCGGTGGTGTTGCGGAATCTTCAAAGAAATTAGAGGAAAGATTGAGAACTTCAAGTTGTTCCAGTGTCCCTATCCATCTTGGTATTTCCCCTCGAATATTATTGTTGGAGAGGTCGAGGATTCCCAAATTGGATTGGTTAGCCAAAAACTGAGGCACAGTTCGCAACTGGCAAGAAGCCAACTCTAATGAATCGAATTTAGGGAAAGAAGATGCAGCAGCAGAAGCAGGCGCCATAGTGTTAATGGACAAACCACTGTACGATAGATCAAGATCAGTTAAATTTCCTAATCCCTGAAGCACGTCGATATTCATTGAGCCACTGAAATTATTGTAAGAAAGTGAGAGGTCCCGAAGCTGTTGCAGTTTGAATATGGATGCTGGTATTGACCCTTGCAACTGGTTGCTTTCCAAATCAAGTGTGCTCAGTTGATCCGAAGAGACATTCGGATATATGATAAGCTGACCATTAAATCTATTGTGTGAAAGGGATATATCCTCAAGTCGGGGAAGTGTAAACAAAGCTGGGGGAATGTCACCTTCCAATGAATTGCCTTGCAGGTCCAGAAATTCAAGATTCAGAAGGTCTTCCCAGCCAACGGAGGTGATACGACCCGTTAAAGCGTTATAAGATAAATGTATTTCGGTCAGATTTCTGGATGCACCAAGTGGCGGAACTGAACCAGTAAGACTATTATAAGACAAGTCCAAAAAAGTCAGCTCTGATAGGTTCTTCATCGAGCTCGGGATCGACCCACTCAAACTGCAATCTTCCAGGTCTAACCTCGACAATTTTCTTAGATTACCGATTGAATCAGGTATCCTCCCTGAGATATTGGTCCAATACACGGCCAGAGTCTCAAGAGAACTATCCTCTAGAAAATCGGGCAAAGAACCCTGAAGGAGTTCGTTGAATGATAGGATAAGAGTCTGAAGTGTCTGTACTTGGAGGACTTTTTGAGGAAATTCTCCCTGCAGGCCACAATCATGTAGGCTCAGTGTTTTCAAGCTGGAGAAATTTGCTAAGAAACTAGGAACTGTGGTGGACAAGTTGTTGCCATCGAGTTGAATGACCGACAGATTAGCAAGACTCACAAGGGAAGCGTCAATAGGACCAGACAGAGAACAGTAAGACATGCTCAACACCTCAAGTTTTGGAACTGAAGAAGACAATGCGTCGCACCACTCACTTCCCTCGGTGGACACATTGACCCCATCAAGGTACAACTCCCTCAACTCCCCCAAATCCCCAATCAGCGACCTCAAATTGGGCTTCTCAAGTTTCAGCAAAGTCCAACTGAGATCAAGAGTACGTAGCTTCGTCAAGCGCGATAGCTCTGCAGGAATCTGCCCCGCAAATCCTGCGTAGGACAAGTTGAGATGCTCCAAGCGGCTGAGATTTGCGAGGCCCAACGGAATTGCTGTGGAGTTGAAGTCGTTGAAAGCCAAGTTCAAGCTTCGAAGGAACACAAGCCTGAAGAGACTTGACGAACCGTCGATTCCGCCAGAGATCGACTCATCGCTCAAATCGAGTCCCACAACAAGGCCATCCTCGCACGTCACACCGCTCCATGAATCAGCACTTCGGTCCCACTGTACTAGCTTGGAAGACTCGGAGGCATTGAAGATGAGGTTGTTTCTCAGCTCGAGCAAGAGCGATCTCTGGTCGATGCCAAGACACTGGGCTGAAGCTGAAGCCCTAGCTACGTCGGAGAAGATGGAGATTGTGGATATAGCAAGAAGAAGCCATGAAACGATCGAGCCATTCATTGGAAGAGGTGTGAGAAGGGCGCGGGAAGAGGGAGCAAGGAAGAGGGAATCAACCGAAAAGAAGAGGACACTTGGGAGTGGAGGAGTCGTCCGACTTTAAGTGCATTCTAGGGTCAATTTTGGGATATCATTAGTCGCCAAATTTGACTTATAACACTTCTGAAAATTCCTAGTAAAAATCGGTGACATTGGGCAACATTTTTTTATTATCGTAATATACCAATCGAAACAAAAGACCACATTTATGTTTTATAGGAAAAAAAAAGGATTTGCCTAAGATATTGAAATTATAACTTGACATCCCTTGAAAATGCTTTTGGCTCACCTTATTTAAGATCATAAAACCAATGACATTATGTGATCATTGTTATCTTTATACGTGAACATTGACCATGCAATATAGATATTATATCCAACTATGTTATTAAATATGTAGATTCAATAAGATAAATACTTCTATTTGAGTTTTATTTGTAAAATTTTATAAGATTGTGAAAGAAGCAAATAAATAAATAAATATAAATTCTAGAGTCATATCAACTTTAGGATTTCACCTTTCATATATAACATGATAGTTAACTGTATTGGGTCAAGCAAATGCGTGAAAAACATTGAACTTACTCTAGTCAAGCTTCAGACCAAAGAACACGTAATAGCTTTTAGTTGACTTGACTAGAGAGTGCAAAATTATGGTTGCGGTCCACCACCACCACCAAAAATATTAGACTTACTCCAGTCAAGCCTCAGATCAAAGTACATGCAATAGTTTTTAGTTAACTTGACTAGAGACTGCAAAATTATGGTCGCGGTGGTGGTCCCGTCGGCTCACCTTATTTAAGATCATAAAACCAATGACATTATGTGATCATTGTTGTCTTTATACGTGAACATTAACTGTGCAATATAGATATTATATCCAACTATTTTATTAAATATGTAGATTCAATAAGATAAATACTTATATTTGAGTTTTATTTGTAAAATTTTATAAGATTGTGAAAGAAGCAAATAAATAAATAAATATAAATTCTAGAATCATATCAACTTTAGGATTTCACCTTTCATATACAATATGATAGTTGACTGTATTGGGTCAAGCAAATGCATGAAAAACATTGAACTTGCTCTAGTCAAGCTTCAGACCAAAGTACACGTAATAGCTTTTAGTTGACTTGACTAGAGAGTGCAAAATTATGGTTGCGGTGGTGGTCCACCTCCTCCACCACCAAAAACATTAGACTTGCTCCAGTCAAGCCTCAGACCAAAGTACACGCAATAGTTTTTAGGTTAACTTGACTAGTTATGGTCGCGGTAGTGCCCCCCCTTTCTCCCGGATGCCGGCAATGACGTTTAAAATCCCATTTTCGAAGAAAACCTAATTTTGCCTTTGGTAGATACAAAATATTAGTAGTAAGTTTGAAATATGCTAACAAACCCAATAGTATATTATCACTTGCTTTTTATTTATTCTATAAGTGACTACCTAAATGTTTTTAAGTGACCAACAAAATTAAAGTTTCATCATTCACGAACTCGGCAGTAAATTGCCACTTATTTTAGCTTCCATAGGTAAGTGCATGACTTTTTGTAGATTGTCAATTGAAATAACATTTCTACCATCCACAAAACCCAATAGTAGTTTTATTTTTTGGATGTTAGATTTCACTAGTAGACGCGTAAGTAACCGTTTGTATATATATATATATAAGAAGGTGCGTAATTGTTTGTAAGCTTCTAATGAAATAAATATTTTACCATCCACAAACTCAATTGTAAATATATAACGTAGGTGGTAAGCTATTAGAACATTGACAATCGTAAATCCCCAACACAGTTGCACAATCAACTTAATTTACTTAATCAATCGGTAGCAAGTCGGATGATTACCCACCGTTATTTAAAATTTATGGATGGTGTTACAGGTCTCCTATTGAATGAAAACTAATATGTGTGGGTCAAGCGGACTGTTAGACACTTCTTCGTGATTCTTAGACGACTCATCATGACCAAAAAATGAGTACAGGCTTCCATGGCGTTTTCTTCGGTCCTACTATACAGGGCATTTTATGTGATAGCTACTTTGCAATCTTCTCTTTTTAAATATTTTCCGGGCTACAAAGAGGATAGCGTTTTGCACAATTTTGGTCGTGAAACACAATACGGAACATCGTTCCATGAATTGACTTTGTGTAAGAGTTGGCCATTGTAAAACCCCGTTGGCAGCAAAAATTGACCAGTGACTTGCTTGGTCTGTACGTTAGTAACGTTCAATCACTTTTTTTTTTTTTTTTTTTTTTTTTAAAGTGCCAGCTTTATTTGATTCATTGAAGTTAATGATTATTCTGTAATTTACTATCATTTATTTTCTTAAGCCACAAGCCTTTTAAAGTTACAAATTTTAAAAACAAAACTGCCAACCCTAATTTGAGTCGCTTAGCAACATTTATCTTATTTTTCCAATTTAACAACCATTTCAATAGTTTATGAAATTTAATTAAGTCAAATACAAGCATGATAAACTTACACATAAGTTGATTACTAAATAATCAAATAGAGGTTAGTAATTGAGTTAAATAAAGTTAATAATTTCATAAAAAAGTTTATAAGTTTAAATTCCACTGATAAATTATGGTAATCACAAGAATAGTTGGTTAGGGTTTGATTGATAATTGGCCAATTCTTCGCTATTTCTGCTTTTTTGTTCCCGAAACAAAAAAAAAAAGAAGTAAAAATCCATTTGGTAATGTCAATTAATTTTTCTATTCTCGGGAATAGATTAGTGGCCAGGGAATAGATCTACAACAGAATCAAGAAGTTGAAAAAAATTATTTCTTTGTTCCCAAGAACAATTCTAGAAACAAGCCATTTTTTTTTTCTTTTTTTCTTCTTCCTCCTCTAACTTGTTGCTGGGCTTGGTGATGGTCGGCGACTAGCTAGAGACAAGGTCCACCAACCTCACTGGAGCCTTGTTGGCCCTATGGTGAGGCTCCCTTGAGGCCAGTAAGGTTGTCGGCTCTCTTCTCCGGCTAGTCGTTGGCCATTGCTGAGGCCTAGTGACCACTAAGAGGAGGAAGAAGAAGAGAAGAAAAGAAAAATGAAAATCTCAGAAAATTATTAAAAAATTATAAGAAATTTTGCATCACAAATTTTTTTGAGAATTGTACCATACACATTCCCGTTCTTTTTTTGTTCCGAGAAGAGAAATTTTAAGCAGTTACCAAACGCGTTTGAATACCCAAAAATTCGTACAGGGAACAGAGTTAAAAACAACTATTTATGAGCAGAAATTGTTCCCACTAACAAAATTATTATGAAATGCACCCTAGTTTTGAAAAGAGTTGATAATTTGTCTTATATTAAACTGAAAGGCAGAAAAAAAGGAAGAAAGGCCAAAAGGCAAAAGTAAAACGATGGAAAATGGACGTTCTCTTTACTTAGAGGTATTAAGAGTAGTATAAAGGAAAATAAAAAAGAGGGAAAAATCCGAAAATATTTAAAATTAAAAGAAAGGAATGACAAAGCGAACTGTAAGCACATTTAATTGTAAGCACTTTTAATTGATACGTCGTGCACACTGGAAAAGAACCATGGGCGTACCATGGGCCCCCCACCTCCACTGGCCTATTACCATATTTTTATTCCTTTAAGCAACTTTTTACTATGTATAATAGAAATGCATGTTCGTTGGCTGGAGGAGCAATCAACGTATGATGAATGGCAAATCCTCATAGTCGCCCCATGTTTTCTCTTCTAGTATCGCAGATTGATATATATTTAAAGGATTTCTTCCTTGTTTTTTTGTTTCATTGTGAGTTTTGCTATGCTGAGAGTGGTTTGGCAAATATTTTTTAGGCTTTCATTTTTATTTTTTTGGGATTGTGCAATCAAGTGTTGGGTTAGCTTCCAATAAGACTCGAAACCAAAACCATAAGAAGAGGATCAAACTCTCTTACCATCTAAGACAACACCTTATTGTTGGGTTTTTATTGTACTTAAACTGTCAAAATCTTACATCAATCGAAAGAGATCTTATTGAGTAATTCATAAAACCAAATCGCCCTCAAATGAGCACCCCATTGCTCAAGCCAATGAAAAGCTCTATTTTCTCCTAACAAAGGAAAAATGAGCACCTCATTGTATGTTTACTTACACACTTCTCAAGGACTTTTCCTGCTTGAAATGAGTCGGATTATTGCATTTGTTATCCACAAAAACATAAGGTATAGGCTCAATTTCTTTTCGCTGGACTAAATTACCCTTGTCTCTATCTAGACTTGCGAATTGTGTGAATTGTTGGATTCAAGTCGACTAATGCATTTGTTCCTGCACAGAGGAAAAGTCAAAGTAAAACAACAAAGAAATATCTTTAAAGGAAATCACCATATGTCTCTCTTGGTACCACAACAAGAGAGACCGACATTAGAGAAGATCATGGATTTGTTGGGATTTTGTGAAAACATGCATAGGTGGAAATAAATCGAAATTACAGCGAAAGCAAAAACTCATACATGTATCTCCAAAGTATTGTTCGTGCAATTTAATTCTTATCCGTAGAAATGAAAGAATAAAATAAAAGGAGGGCTAATCAGATTATCCTTATAGCATGCCCAAAGTAATTTGGTCCAGACATTCCTTGGAGCGTCCTCAGGGTAATTTGGTCCATATGTTCTTCAGTTCTAATTCCACAAATGTCTGGCTTCTAGTTCAGACACACCACTAATCACATGTAGAAAGAATTCTAGAGAGTTCACCACTTCAATAGTGCTAACAATTTTGTGTGAAAACATTTTTGATTTGATTACTCTAATCTCGTCAGACTCGGCTCCAATTTATTTAAATTAATCCGGCCATTAACTCTAAAACCGTTCAGAGCATTAATTAGGACACTAACTTTGAAACTATTTCAAGGCATAATTATGTTGTTGACTCTAAAACCGTTTCAAAGCATTAATCTTAGGCATAACTAGTGCTGATTTTGTGCGCACGTTATTGTGCTTGTGCATCATATGCACGCATGACCATGACCCAAGACAATTAATTAAATCCCATTAATTTAACTTCAGCTCGACTCGTAATTGCAAATACATTTATAATATCGTTTCTCTTGTTCAAACGTCATTTTGAATTAGTTATGGTGTGTGACCTTTCTAAGTTCATCACTAACACATTAGCACTCCCAAGAAAATTGATTGTCTTGATCAATCTCTAGGTCCTACAAGTCATGAGTGACATATAGCAATATGTCATAGTGTGAATGTTTTCAGAACATAATAAACCCGTCATCTTTGGTTATCATGTAATTCAATCCTTCCATCTTATTATGTCCCAATCAAACAAAAACCATGGAAATTACTTGTCAAGCTACCTATTCAATCACATCCACAAACCTAATTGACATATATTTTTAATGAGGCATAAACTATTCATTCTTAGTTATAACTCCGAACGAGGATTTCAATACAATGTCATGATTAAATAGTATAGGACATAATTATTGTACCTTTTATATAATAAGAAGACAGATTCCACATTGCTCACATGTGCGCCTTTGTATGTGAATAAACTATGACCATCTAGTACAGAGACGGTTCATCGAAGCATCACTATATGCATTTGTAAACCATAACCATCCAAAACACAAGTTAACACTGTACCTCAGGTCTAAAGATTATTTACACAAAACTAGAGCATGAAACGCTAAAAGCTTCCATGTTGCCAATTATTCTATGCATGTCATGTTTAGTGAATTTGTCCAATAAAATATATGTATTCTAGCTCGGGTATCACAATACCTAATGGCTCGTAACTCATCATTCCCTTTGGTATCCAATATTTAATAATGAAGCAAAGAACACACCAATCTCAATAGGATCATCAATATCTACTCATTGATCTATTGATCGGGAATAGTCTAAAGAATTAGACTAACCATAAACCTCTCACACATATTCTTAATGCCTTAAGAATAAGTCAAGTAACAGTTGAACTTATGGAATCATTCATATATATACATAACTGGACAATGAATGAATACATCTTTTCCAATAAATAAATAATACAATTGAAAGTACAACCGAAATCCCTTACATGCAATTATTACATGGTTTCTTTAGGGCATACACCCAACAAAATTTGCACAAATTCCATTGAAAATATTTTAATCAATTACATTGCACACTTGAAGAATTTTTTGTATCGAAGGACCATTTTAGCAGCAAGAGATACAACCAATCTCGAACTTCTTTATCTTAGACATCTTCTCGTTGCTGCAAATCCACAAATCTACTTCACTGACCACTAGGACAGCAAGGGGCAATCAAGAAGAGAAGATTGAAACATATTCCGGATCAAGCATAACAACGGTAATATTTGGGTTTGCTGACTTGGTCAAATGAAGTGGCTAATTACAAAAATCGATAGTCCACTTTCCTTTTTCTCTATGAGTAGTCAATTTTGAGGTTGTAGGATAGAGGAAAGGAAAGAAAAAGAAGAAAAGAAAAAAGGAAAGGAAAGTGGACTCTCTTTTTAAAGGGGAAAAGGAGAGCACGCAAAGCACGCAGGATAGAGGAAAGGAAAGAAGAAAAAAGAAAAGGAAAAAAGGAAAAAAGAAAGAAAAGGGAAATGAGTACACGTCACGGTAGTCATGCCAAGATAGATTAACTTTATTTCGCAATGCCTAGCAAAGCCCTTTGTTCATCTAATCAGAGTTGCAAAGTCGATTTTTGAGTCGTTAAGATGAGAAATTTCATGAAAATGATAGACTAGGGCATTGTGGAGCCGTGGGGTATTGATGAAAATCGATTTAGAGTCTCACGCTCAGGTTCAGCATTATGGATAGTTTTGAATATTCACTTCGAACAATAGTTTTGTTAGCGCATATGAGTCATTTCAATAGCCAGTGAACTTGGTTTAGCCGATTCGTAGTTGAGGTAGCGTTTTTACTTGTTTTATGTTGTTTCTCGCTCATTTGATAGAATTGCGAGTTCGACGGTTCAAGCAACCTTTGTAGTTTGGTTTTAAGCATTTCTAGGTGAGTGATGATATCTTTTCTTTGAGTTTGTAAACTCATATTTTGAAAGCAATATGGATTAAATATAGTATAAGTTATGAAATGGCATTTTTCTTACATAAAAGTTTGGATTGAGCATTTACTACTCTTTGGTTATTTATAAATGATTTTAGAAACATGTTATGAAAGGTATTGTGAAAGTTTATATGTATTGCTTTACAAATTTGGTTTATGAAATGAATTTTAAAATAATTTGAAAATACTTTACGAAAAGTACTTCTAGCGGTTAAGCTAAATTAATGATAGGTAGTCGCCAATGTCATTCAAAATAAAAGAAGTGATTTTGTTACTTGAGAAATCAAGTAGTAAGCGTATGATGGCAAGGGTGGCATAGGAGTGGAGTAGTCCAACGTAAATGCAACCTAGTGTGAATTTTCGGGATGTCATTAGTCATCAAATTTGACTTATAATACTTTAAAAAATCCTAGCTATTGAAATATTATGTCACATCGCTTGACGATGGGTCATAGATGCTTATTATATGCATGTGGTCTTCCTTCACCTATCAGCCTAAGCTTTTGAATTGGATTTTCTACCATTAGAGCAGGAGATCCTAACTTCAAATCTTTTAGGCCCTAAAGCTTAAGCTTTTAGAATGTTGCTAGTCTTGATAATAGGTATTTATATTCATGTGGTCTCCTTCCACCTATCAACTTAAACTTTTGGGTTGGATTTTCTAGAATTAGTAGAATTCGACGACATTGCATAACAAAATGATTTATTTTTTTTTTTATCATAATTTTTCAATCGAAACAAAAGACCATATTTATGTTTTCTAGGAGAAAAGGAAAAATAAAAGAAATATGCCTCAGATGTTGAGATCAGAACTTTACATCACTTGAAAATGCTTTTGGCTCATCTTATTTTAAGATCATAAAATTAATGACATTATGTGGTCAATGTTTGTCTTTGTACATCAACATTAACCATGCAGAGATCAGTTAAAAGCAAACAATATAGATATTATATCCAATTATTTAATTAAAAAAGTAGATTAAAAAAAGAAGATAAATAAAATGATTTACTTTGTAAAATTTTTATAAGACTATAAAAAGAGAAGAAATATAAACTTGAGAATTAGGGATCGAATAGAATTCCGTGCATATGAACCGAGTAGGAATTTGCAGGAATTTGAAAAACCATTGGGATTGAAATCTTCAATCCAGAAATTTCCGAGCTGCGAAGATTGCGCTTCTGGTCCAATTTGGCGGGGTAGATGCGTGAAGAATCTTTATTTTATGTGAACTTGAAGAATGTTTCTGATTGAAGGACTTTCCGGTGATAGGCAATGATGGGGAGGAAAAACAATTGAACTTACTCCAATCAAGCCTAATGACCATGGAACACGTAACAGCTTTTAGTTGACTTGACCATAGAAGGCAAAATTGTCGTTTTAGTGGTGCTCCTCCCGTTCACGAATTTCCAAAATCCCCTTTTCGAATAATACGAAATTTCATTGATGGATGATAAATACGTAACGTCGATTGTAAATTTGAAATGTCGATGATAGCGAACCCAATAGTAAATTATCACTTATTTTTTATTTTACTATTGATTGTGCAAATGTTTGTAAGTTACTAACAAAATTAAAATTTTATCATTCACGAAATCAACAGTAAATTGCCACTTATTTTAGTTTGTACAAGTAGGCGCATAACTTTTTGTAGGTTGTCGATTGAAATAGCATTTCTACCTTCCACAAAGCCCCATAGCAGCTACCACTTATTTTTAGATTTTACCAGTAAACGCATAAGTAAGTGTTTGTATGTTAGCAATTAGATAACAATTTCATTGTCTGCAAATCTAATAGTAAATTAGCACTTTTTAAATATTTTACAGGAAGACGCACAACTATATGTAAGTTATCAACGAAATAACAATTTTACCATCCACAAACTCAATAGTAAATATACAGTATAGGTGGTAAGTTATTAGAACATTGACAATTGTAAGTCCCTAACATTGTTGCCCAATCAAGTTAATTTACTTAATTAATAGGTAGCAAGCTGGATGATTAACACAGACCAAAAAAAAAAAAAAAAGTCGGATGATTAACCATTGTTATTTAAAATTTATGAATGGTGTCATAGATTTACTATTGAACAAAAACTATTCGTTATTGGCCAAACGGAATGCTGCACAATCAAGTCACTGTACTTGATCAATAGGTAGCCGGTCCGACGATTAACCATCATTATTTAAAATTTATGAATGGTGTAGAGATTTACTATTACACGGAAACTATTTCGTATGGGCCAAATAAAATGTTAGACACTTCCTCGTGATTCTTAGACGACTCATCATGACCAAGAAACGATTTCCATGGCATTTTCGTCGGTCCTATTGTACGGGGCATTTCTTGTGATTGCTACTTTGCAATTTTCTCCTATTTAATATTTTTTGGGCAACAAAGAGGATCAAGTTTTAGACAATTTTGGTCGTGAAACACAATACGGAATTTGTCAAAGACTACCATTGCAAAACCCCACCGGACGCAAAAATTGACCGGTGACTTGCTTGGTCTGTCGTACTTCGGTAACATACAACCACTTTTAGAAAGGTACTGACATTGTTTGATTCTTTAAAGTTATCGATTATTTTAGAGTTATGATAAATTTTTCTTAAATTACTATTTTAATCACCAAAAATTCTAAATTGATATATTTATGATAAATTTATTCATAAGTAATTTTTTGACCATGAAAAAATACAAATTGATACATTTATGACAAATTTACCCTCCGTTAGTTTGCGTTAAATTGAATTAATATGAAAAATTACAAATGAGTAAACCTATGACAAATGGAGAGTAAAACTCAAATTGGTACATTTGTCAACTACCACGTGTCATTCAATTCAATAATTTAATTATAAAATTTAACGGAAACTAACGGAGAGTAAATTTATCACATGTGTATAAGTTTGGGATTTGTCATAAGTGTATCAGTTTGAGAATTTTCATAGTGTTAACCCATTATTATATAATTTACCAATATTTATTTTCTTAAGTCACCACGGTGTTATAATTACTAATTTTCGAGACAAAACTACCAACCTTAATTTGAGTCGCTTAGTAACATTTATCTTACTTTTCCAATTTACCAACCATTTCAATAGTTTTGCGAAATTTTCTTAAATCAAATACCAACATGATAAACTTACCACATAAGAGTTTATGATTTTGTATAAGATTTTAGTAATTTGTAGGTTGGTAGATTATTGAAATAGTTGGTGATTACTAAACAATCAAATAAAGGTTGGTAACTGAGTTTAAATAAAGTTAATTATTTCATATAAAAGTTTAAAAGTTTAAATGCCACTGATAAATGATGGTAACTATGGGAATAGTTGGTAAATTTGAAAAGAGTTGATAATTTCTCTTATATTAAACTAAAAGGAGAAAAAGAAAAGGAAGAAAAAGGAAAAAGAAAAAATTTAAAATGATATTATCCCTTCTGTGGATCCTTGGTGTTTGGGTAAGAGGTAACCTCACTATAGAAGAGAAGTTGAAGCTCCCATAGGGGCCTTTACGGCCTGTTCGTTTGATGTACAAGTTTGGCAGGCTCTACGGATGTATTCCTTATTTTAACGTGCCGATACCCGCATGTCATGTGCCCCTAAGTTCCTCTTGTATCTTTGTCTTTCCTAGAGAGAGGGAATATCCTTTGGAAGTTTTACATCTCGAAAATCCGGAAGTCTGGAGAAGGATCAAGATGAAGCATTTTATGAACTTGCTTAGATCTGTTTACTTAAAGTGTATAAAGGAATATAAAAAAAAAGGGAAAAATTCGAAAAGATTTAAAATTAAAGAAAGAAAGGAAAAAGCAAATTGTAGGCGCATGGAATTGATCCATCGTGCACGTTGGGAAAAGTACCATGGCCCCTCCACCGGGCTATTACCATACTTTCTATTCCTTTATGCATCTTTTACTTTATATATGATAGAAAAGCATGTTAGTTGGTTGAAGGATGATGCATGGCAAATCCTGATAGTCACCCCGAGTTTTCTCTTTTGGTATTGCACATTGATATATTTTAAGGTTTTCTTCCTTCTTTTTTTGTTTCGTTGTGAGATTTGCTATGCTAAAAGTGGTTCGATAGAGATTTTTCAGGCTCTAGCTTTTTTCTTTTTGAATGTGCAATCAAGTACTGAGTTAGCTTCTAATAAGACTGGAAACCAAGATCACAAGGAGACGAGCAAACTCCCTTACCATCTAAGACGACAACTTATTATTAGGTTTTTATTGTCAAAATCTTACGGCAACTGAAAGAGATCCTATTGAGTAATTCATAAATAACATAAACCCCCAAATGAGCACCACATCGCTCAAGCTATTGAAGAGTTCTATCTTCTCCAAACAAAACAAAAATAGCACCACATTGTATGTTTACTTACACATTTCTCTAGGGCCTGTCCCGCATGAAATGGGTTGGATTATTGCATAAACTATCCACAAAAACATAAGGTATAGGCTCAATTTCTTCTGGATGAATTAAATTACACTTGTCACCATCTAGACTTATGAATTGTGGGACTTGTTGGATTCAAGTCAATCAAGGCATTCGCTCTTGCACAGAAGAAAAGTCCAAGTAAAACAACTAAGACATTTTTTAAGGAAATCGGCTGAAGTGTCTCTCTTGGTGCGAACATAATAGAAGGTCATGGATTTGCGCAAATTCTATTGGAAAGACTCCAATCAATCGCACTGCACCCTTGAAGAATTTCCTGTATTGAAGAACATTTTTAGCACTAAGAGATAGAACCGGTCTCGAAAATCTTTAGCCTAGTCCTCTTCTTATTGATGCAAATCCAGAAATCTACTTCACTGACCACTGAGACAGCAAAGGGCAATCAAGAAGAGGAGAAGATTGAAACTTATTCCAGATCAAGCACAACAACTATAATATTTGGATTTGTTGACTTGGTCAAATGAAGTGGCTAATTAAAAAAAATGACTAGTCAAAAAGAAAAAGGAAAGTGGACTCTCACATTAAAGGGGAAAAGGAGAGCACAAGGAGGACGCAGACAGAGAAAAGGAAAGAAAAAGGAGAAGAAAAAGAAAGAAAGGGAAAAAAAGTATACATCACGAGAGCCTTGTCAAGTCAAAATAACTTCGTTTTCCAATACCCGATAATGATTTAAGCCTTTTGTTCATTTAATGAGTAATTTTCAAAATTAAGACATAAGTTCAAAGTTACGTGAAATTTGAACAGCAAGGTCTAATTTTTTAGTTGTTAATATGAGAAATTTCATGGACATTGTAGATTAGAGCAATGTGGAGCTATGGGGTTTGACAAAAATTGATTTGGAGTAACGGTTTAATCGAAACGAAATTCTAAAGTTTCACGCTCAAGCTCCGCATCACGGATAGCTTTGAACATGTTGAGTCATTTTATAAGAGAGTAAACTTGGTTTAGTAGATTTGCAGTTGATGTATTGCAATAGGTTTTTTCTTTTGGTTGTGAGCTGAGTTAGTTATATATTTCTGAGTTGTATATGATTTGGTTGTGTTTGAGACTGTGTTCTTCGGGTGGAAGGATGGCTATGTCATTCCCCCATTCTTGTTGGATTTGAGGTGTGACAACAACCATAGTTCAGTAAAAACCACCAATATAATCGCTAAAACCTAAACAGGAGTCGTACCAAAACTGACCGAAAAACAACCAGAAGCCAACGGCAAATCCGAGATGCATGCTCAAATAAATTTGCTGACCGGACAGCAAATTTGGCAGTGGAATTTGTCGGAATGCTGCACAAGGACTCTCAGGGTAGATGTGCTATTCAACTGGCACAGGAATACATCGTTCATCCCTTTGCATGGTGCATTTTGCCAAGAAATTCGGGAGGATTCTCGTTAAGAGGTTACCATTAAAATCTAAAGTCCTCAAAAGGCACGCGCCTAGGAATGTAGGCGCAATTCCTCCAGTCATGTTGTTACTCCTTGTGTTCAACAGTCAACACCTTGAGAGTCTCCACCATTACCCATCAAACGGTTGTAGGAAAGGCTAAGTACTACAAGAAATCGAACTTTGCAATTTGAATATGGAACGCGGCAATGGAAATGATTGTCTCTGAGAGAAAAGAAAATTGTCTAACACAGGAGTACAACAATATCATCTGGAATCAGTGAATCAAAGTTGTTCCTCCAGAAATCCAAGTAGATACCATTCGGTAGAAGAGGTAACAATTTTCCATTGAGCTTGTTGCTACGAAGGTCAATAATAGTCAGTGTAGAAGTATGAATAAATGGAGCTTCTCCCAAATACTCAAGAAGATTACAGGAAGATTGAGATGTACAAGCTTTTCTAGCTTCCATGTCCATTTAGGTTTCTCTCCATGGATTTGATTGTTTGAAAGGTCCAGCAACTTTAATGCCGATTCTTTTGCCAAGAATTTTGGTAATGAATTCAACTCAGCTGGCTGGGACCCAACTTCAAAGTGTAAAGAACAGGGAAGGAGTGCGAAGAAGTGGAAGCAGTAGCATTATTCGACAAACCATTGTAGGAGAGATAGAGATGGGTGAGGTTTCTGAGGTGCTGAATGACATCAATACGCAACGAGCCACTGAAATTGGTAAAACAAAGTGAGAGGTAGTTAAGCCCTCGAAGTTCACAAATAAATGATGGGATGAAACCCTCTAAATTGGTGCTGCTCAAATCAAGCAATTGATAGCAAGAGACAATAAAGACACACTCAACGAACTGGAAAACTGATAGGTGGAAATGTGCATCGTCTTAATCAAAGGAAGTGTAAAGAGAGACGGCCATTGTTCCCTCCAATGAGTTGCACAGCAAATCTTGTTTCACAAGGTTCTGAAGTTCTTCATATCGTGGGGACTTCTTGGACATAATAAAGGAACTGAACCAGTTCGATTGTTTAAAGACAAGTCCAAATAAGTCAACAACAAAATGTTCTCCATTGAGGTCCAGATCGATCCACTCAAACTGCAATTGAACAATTCTAATCTCGACAAGATTCTGAGATTACTGACTGAATCTGGAAGCCTTCCTGAAATATTCACGTAACTCAGGACCAAAGTCTCCAGAGGACTTTGCTCTGGAAAGTCATCAATGAACCCTGAAAATCACAAATCACTTGACCACAAATCTCCATTTTACCCAACTTTCTAATTATTTATAGATACTGACTGATCTTGGAAAATTTAAGTATAAAAGGCACCAGTCGGACGAGATCACATGTAAACCTAATTGATCCATGTTTTTTGGTCTTTACTTTTGCATTCTTTCACATATATCACATTCCTTTTCCTTTCAACATAAATGAAGTAATTATTGTGGCTATGAATTTATATGTTTACTGGTGGAACACATTCTTTGATTATCCTGTCACATAATTCGAATCTAAACTCCTCAGGTACATTTCAACTGACGAAATATTTAACAGCAATGTTAGGATTTGGAACAGTGCTGCTGCCACAGTTCCAAGCACATCAGTCAAGTGATCCTCATGAGATGATGCCTAGTGAGCATGCCTAGGGATCAACCTTTTTGTCTCAGTGCATTTTAATTCTAGGAACTGGGCAATAGGTCGCAAGAGTCTTCGATGATCTAGCTTAGGATGTCAAGTTCCATAGTGGCGCATGCTACTTGTTGGAGTTCTTCAGGCAAGCGACCCAATACCACCAGAACAAATGGCACGTGAGATGGACAGGGATCGAGTGTGTGTACTTCAGCAGCATGTGGTCCTTCATCTCGCCTACTGCTGCTTTCACTCTCTTAGTTTTTTCTGTCGTTCAGGCCTTTTATGCCATTTGCATGTATTATCGTCCCAACAAGTAACCAACCTCAGAAACTCAGTTTCAGAAGCAAATTTAACGAAATCTTATCAAACCTATAAAATTTATGAACGTACCGGTTTCATTTCTGGATAATGCTTCGGCTGCTACTCGTAATTGTTTTTTAGATCATGTGCCACCATATGGAACTAGTCCATGACACAATTTAAGGCACGGCGAAGAGCATTTATATTAACTGCAGGATTTAATAATTCTAGAGAACTTAATACTGCTGATTGAAATTAACAGACTATATTTCATAAACAATGTGATTCTTGACTTGAAAGCAGCAGAATCACTAATCAGACCATTCATTAAACGAATGAGTCACCCAAGTTCCGATTGCACGCACCAAGCTTGTGAATTCCATGTACCTTGACAAATCTGGAAGACGGCACCCTTGGTCCAGTTTGGCACAGTACATATTTCAAGAAATTTTAATTTTTCTTTATTTAAGTACTTTCCTACCAATAGACATATAGGTCTTGAATTTCTTAAATCCAATTATCTTCTACTAGATGCACGTCCTCAGTTCTATGTTGACAGTTATAATGGACAATCATGGAGAGGAAAAACTATGAACTTACTCCAATCAAGCATAACGTCCAAAGTTCAGCAAGCATGATAAACATTGCAAAATTCTGAATAGTAAGTTATCCCAAAACTGACAATACACGCGCCTCCATGACCGGATTTATATTAGGGAACGTCATAGACATTTCGTCGAACAGATCGCGGCCAATCGATTAAGGAGCAGATTTTTGCGATTTCAAAGTCGTGTTCGTGACCATACGCAAACGGAATTAACAGAATCGAATAAAAGACTCTAACATGACCAATCCTAATCGAAGCAAAACGAGCTTTACATTCACTTCACCTTCACCAGAATCATGGCTTGATGGAGAATTGGAGATTACCTTGTCAATGAATCGCAGTAGGCAGTCCAATCAACTATTGGGATCTTTCATGATCGTCGTCAGCTAAAATGAAGACCAGTGGAAGAGCTTCAAGCGAACCTTGGCCCCCAAAACAGAGTTGAACAGGGCTACTCGGGAGCGGTAGTCCGGTGATGGCTAGTCGCCTTAGGCTCGGTGATGAGCCAGAAATGAGAAAGAAGTCTCCGGAAATGGATTCCCTGAGGTGAAAAATTCGGTGAAATCTCTCTCAAAAGGACCCTCCGGAATGTTTTGAACTCAATTCGAGGGGAGCGCGTCTCTCCAGTCCCTAGTACCGTGCGAGCGACGATGGCAATGAGGTTGCAGCGGTCGAAGGTGATGACCAGCGGCGATGGAGAAGGAAGAAATTTAAGTCAAATGGGCCTTGTTTAAATCCAAAATGGGCTCCGACTGGAATCGAGGATTGAGGTTTTATGGGTCGAGTAAGCCCACACATTGATTGAGGACTTATGGGTCAAATTCATGAGCAAACGGGTTCAGGTTTGAGTTGATGGGTTTGGATCAAGCTATCGGGTCAATTTGAATTACGGTCGAATGGGCTTCAAGAATGATCTCTCTCTCTCTCTCTCTCTTTTTCTCATTCTTCCTATTATTTATTATTTATATATATATTTTCGATTTATTTATCATGTATATATGTATATGTATTCGGATCAAGCTATCGGGTCAATTTGAATTACGGTCAAATGGGCTTCAAGAATGATCTCTCTCTCTCTCTCTCTCTCTCTCTCTCTCTCCTTATTATTATTATTATTATTATTATTATTATTATTATTATTATTATTATTATTATTATTATTATTATTATTATATATTTTCGATTTATTTATCATGTATATATATATATATATATATATATACACACACACATACATATACGATTTTGTCCACAAAAATTCCAGTGTCAACATCACTTGAGTGCCATAATTTATTTTTTCAATCATTTGAGCGTCATATAACTTTTTAATTGATTATTTGAATGTCATAATTTTTTTTAAAATGTTCCCATGAGTAAAAAGCCATGCTAGATTTCCAGCACTTAGGTGAACATTTTTTTAAAATTGTGGTACTCGAATGATCAATTAAAAGTCATGTCATTCATGTAAACATAATTTTAAAGTTATGGCACTTAAGTGATTGAAAAAAAAATTCTTACAAGTGAGTCATATAGTTTTGACAACTAGGAAAGTTACAAAGAGGAATAGCTTGATGCAAAAAGAGTTCCATAAATGCAACATTTACATGCCGTCGTTTTTTAAAGTATGGTATGTCAAATAGTGCCACCATGAGATTTTCTGTCTAGAACATTTAGATGATCCACAAGCACATCATGAAAGCATGTAAGGGAGGTGATAGAGTTTGTGTTTTTGAGCACTAGAATCCAAGGTTGAGGTGGTTGTTCATAGAGAGAATACTGGGAAGTTGTTGCCCTTTTGGGAGGAGAGAGATGGCGAGTACATGAACGTGTTGACCAACCATTGCTTGAATAAGCAGTCAGATGAGGCTCTAACAATGTTTTTGCGGATCAAAGAGGCTTGGATTAGACTCTCACTTCGCCTTCTTTTTTTTCTTTTTTCTTTTTGTGGTTTGCCAGCTATAATCCTAGTGAGCCCACTTGGAGAAACCCTATAAACCCATGAACCTCCCATTCGGAGGAGAGGATATTGGAACTCCCCACCTCCCCATTTCCATGTGAAAATGGTGGCTACTGGAGCAAACCCGGTGGTTTCTTTGATTGCTTTTGATAAATTTGGTACTTCAATATCATCCGGATTTGGGCTTGATAAAGTTGGTGTAAAGGTGGTGAACAATGTGGGGATCAAGAGGTTCAATTTGATTTGGCTAAGAGAAAGGGTAAGATGGGTATATCCACTAAAGGGGTCTCTCAATCTTGAAAGAAGTTAAAACAAGAAACACTAGTTCGACTAGCAATTGGAAGGTAACATCTTCGAGTTTAGATGATGAGACATCCGATGCACCCAGCACCAAAAATCGACATTAGTTGTGTGCCCTCCATTTGTGGTTTCCACTTGGATCATGCAGCTAAGTGAGCATATTATACCTAGAAAGATAAAAGTACATAGGTATCATGAAGGTGGGACAAGAGATGTCAAGAAGCTTAGAAAATATGACAATGTACTCTTACCACAAGATCATGGGGTCATTGCATTGTAAGAGATAGCGAGATGATTTTAAGTAGGAGATAAGAAAGAGTTATGGTAATGACAATGAAAGGGGATTTCAAATATTGACCAAATAGCATTTCCGTGTGTCGAACACAAAGAGGGTCCTCCCGTCACTTTGATTGCTAAGATGATTGGAATTTGACTAAGTACCTATTGAAATGACAATGGCTCTTAGAATGCTTGTCGTCATTGTGGTTTGTAAAATTTCACATTTTTGTTGATTTGTAGAGAAACTGTTATGTCCACACTTGTATTTTGTTAAAGAACCTCTTTATAGATTGGGGAATTGAAGCACAAGCCATTTTCACAAACTAAATCACATAACCTCTCACCCTTCCATTTATCAAATAGAATGTATTCTATAAATCATTTCACAACCAATATGAACAGCTTTTAGCAATTCCCTTCACAAAACATTCAATCAGAACATTCACAAATGACCCTTTCAAACTATTTCAAATAAAGCTTTCCAATGCCTTTTCAACTGACTAAAAATGTAATAAAAGTTTGATCTCATTTTATGCAAGAAACATGCTCTCAATAGCTCATACTATATTAAAGCTCCGCAAATTTTAAAGAGATGAGTTTGTAAATTCTAAGAAGAATTGGTATCACTTACTTACAAAAAAGTGAAAACCAACTTATGGTGATTACTCTAGCTAACACACCGGTATTAAATTATTTGAAAAACAATATAAGAAACCAAGTAGTACACTATTTTAATGAACAAATTGACTAATTAAACTTATTCTACTGTAACACGACACTCACGCACTAATGAATAAACTTGTTTAAGCAAACTTCCATATGTTTTCCTTATGCGTATTATCCTTTACACATAACTCACACGTGAAACTTCTGAATTTCAATCCAAACAAAACATACTTCAAAATCGATTTTCATCAAACATCACCGCTCCACAACACCTTAGGTTACCATTTCTACAAAAATCGCGGCTCAAAAACTCCTAAATCAAATCTTGTAGTGCAAAATCTACATAACTCCAAATTTGTGCCACAACTTCCAAAATTACTCCGATTACAAGAATAATAGGCTTGAATACTTGTCCCGCATTGCAATTCACAATTGATTTGGCTGTCAAGGTATCTCAGATGTGAATGCGGGAAATTTGTTCTCTTTTCCCCTTTTTCTTTCTTCATCGGCAAGCTCCCTTCTTCGTTATTGTCGATGGGGCTCTTCTTGCGCCATCTACTGAAGAAGAAGGAAATAAATGGGCTAATGGGCTGGGCTTTAAGAGACTTGGGTTGGCTAAGCCCATTATTACAATAACACACCACATTTTAGTATAAAGAATTGTTGCATAAAGGGTGAACAGTTTGAGTATATTTCTAGCGTCCATGATTGCCTTTCATAATGGAGAAGCTGAAGCCTCAACGTCGTGATTTCAAAAATTGGACTTTGGAAATATTTCCCTTCAAAGACTCAAACCCGTGCAGTGAATATTAGGTTGGTCAATTTCATTCGAAGCACACTAACACAAATTTTGATCTTTGCGCATTAAAGATTGTTTTTACATGGTATATAGAACCCAGAAAAGTGATTGTTAGAATTTGATCTAATATTGCTTAAGAATACAATTGACCTTTTCTCGTAATCTGCGTCTGATCTCCATCATCTTCGTCCTCCGATGGAGGAAAACGGCGGTGACTGAAGCTTGATCGAAATTGAACTCTTCACTTCGAGCTCCTAATCATTAAATCGAGTACAAAAGGATTAAAAGCTGGTTTCCGATTTCAATTCGATCAATAGCACTGATTTCTCGGTATCTTTCTTGGATCACCAGTGCTCGTCTCAGTCCTCTACAGTCACTGAAGAACCTCCGGACGGAGTTAAAAATAAAATCCTCGTCCGGCTCAGGAGCTCCGAGGCGGCTACCTCTCTACGTTTCCAGCATCGCAGTCACGAGAAGTGCTCTGTTTGCCCTGGATTCGGGTCCGTTCCTTCATCGCCGGCGTCGATACTCATTGGTCACGTCTCCAGGACCTCTTCCATCTTTTCTAATCATCAGTCGCGCTCAGTTATTGCTCTTATTCAAGGTCGCGAATTCGTGCGAAAGCCAATCGTGTCTGAGTTGATCTCTATAATTGTGAATGTCGTGCATTGCTTTAGTGTTATAGTCTGGTATTGATTACGTGCTCACTGCCGTTTCCTTTTTCTTCAACCAGACGCTCACCACCTGTTTGCTAATTTGCCTGAATCAGTCACTTGATGTATAGTTGATTTCAAACAGAAATCGAGCTTCAAATGAGAACTAAAGGTCTGGATTAGATGAAGATCATCTCTAATTGAGTATCTATTTGCGACTTGAGACTGTTTTGATGATGCCGAGATGGTTTGGTTATGGATTCCTGTTTTGTAATCGCAACTGGATGCATATTGCCTGTTTGATGATACGTATGAACCGGAGTAGTGCGGATTCGTTCTTGTTGTCGATCGACATAAGAAGATATTGACATGATATGCAGATAGCGATCTTATAATGCAATTACCGTGACGTTATTTGCTGGCCAAGATGCATTACATATTGGTCTTCATTACTTTGTGTTAAGTTTTGATTGTTCATTCGTTCTCGTATAGGTTGTTACCTTGCCTCTTGCCTCTCATGTAAGATTTACTGTTTGGAATCGCTTTGTGAATTCAATTCAGCGTACGTTCTGGGAATCCATGAGGACTGAAAAGCATGGACAGTATAGTATAGAGAATGGATACGTTTGATGCTTAAATGCTCATATATGTGTAATTTTAAAACTGATCAGTGAAAATCAGCCCAAACAAGTCAACCTAATTGTAATATGGTTCCAATCATGTCAATTCCCTCGTTTCTGATTTTGGTGGATTTGGGCCGCAACCGGTCTGAAGATCGCTTTCATGGGCTGCGCAAACTAGACTAAGACCGAATTAAGCCCTCTTTTTATTTATTTATTTATGTTTTATTTGTATAAAATTTTCATTATTTTGAATAAAGATTGCCTAAAGTGTCAATTGACAATTAGGCATCAACCGTCCTTCCCTTCTCTCAACATGGCAAGTTTCCTTTTGTAGTGGTAGTTGCACACTCTCAAATCTCATATTAGAGATTTGATTGGTGACTTGTCGTCACTTGAGCCTATGATCACCATGGGGCCATGCACTCTAGATGGATGTGCATAAGAGAGAGAAAGGTGTGCGTGTGAATGCATCCTTGTCAGTTTGGCCCCAAAAAGGCAAATCAACATTTTCCCTAAACGGCATTTAATTCACTTCAGAAACTATCATCACTAGAATGACTCAAAATTGGATAGAGACATTTTCAGAAGTACAAAGACCATTTTGGACAAAAGAAAGTAAAGGAACTATTTTGAATTTCAAGTAAGAGTACATGATTTTGATCCCACTCTTCTTCTAACCTACTGCATGGGGCATTGTTTGTGATAGCTGCTTCGCAATTTTCTCCCATTTAATATATTTTTTGGCTCTAAAGAGGATAAGTGTTTGGACAGTTCCAGCGTTCTTGAAACAAAATATGAACAGTATTTTATGTTGTTGAATTCGGGAAAGAGTTGACAATTGGAAAACCCCATTGGTAGCAAAAGTTGATAGACTTGCTTGTCTGTCATAGTTTGTAATTGGGAAAGTGATACAAATAGTCCTTAAACTTTGGTCTAATGTGTAATGTGGTCCATGAATTTTTAATTTGTTCAATGTAGTCTTTGAATTGTCCAATGTGCAATGTTGTCCCTAAACTTTGATACATGTTCAATTTAGTCTCTAGACTATATGAAAATATTCAATGTTGCTCTTGAACTTGAATTAATGGAAGGACAATATTTAACATTTTCATATTATTTAGGGACTAAATTGAATACGTACCAAAAGTTCGAGGACCACATTGCACATTGGGGTAAAAGTTCAAGGATCATATTGCACATTAGACCAAAGTTTAGGACTTATTTGTATTATTATCCCTTAGTTATTTACAATCACTTGATAATTTCTTATAAGAATTAAAAAATTCAACCCATAAAAATAGTATAAATAAGTTTTCAAAATAGTATGAAATAGTTGTTGTCTACCTACTAACATTTACCAAGTCCACCCCTTCTCGCGTCTCTCTCAGTCTCCCACTTGTCTTCGACAATTCACTTGAAAAATTAGTTTCTTTTGATTTTGACATTATCGACTTTTACCTTTTTAATAACCAAAAAAAAAAAAATCATTTTAGCATTCTACATCTGACATACTAAAATTTATTCAAGGGCTTGATTGAGAATAGGGCGGAGTTATAGGAGTTGATCAAGAAAAAGAAATAAAAGCATCCAATTGCACAAGCAACATAAGAGTAGATACTACGGACAAATACCTACTTTTTTGTAATGGCGGTTTCTACGATAGCTGCAGACCCACTTTCTATTTTGATTAGTAAGCAAGAGTTCTATTGATCAATAAACAAACCTGTCTTTTTAATGGTGATGAAGAACTATGAAGAGAAGAAAGATTGAAAATGCTCTTTTTAGAGTGTAATAACCGAACCTCAGTGGAATTCTTCATGGACATAAGTGTCTGAACAATACTTTATCCCAGAATCGATAATAAGCAAACCTCCATGATCTAATAAAGGCTAATGGACCACAAAATACCCAAAAGCCAACCACGAATCCAAGCGGTATGCCCATATAAAACCACTTCTTCTCTCTATCATTGTTGTCGCCAGCATCATCTGGGTCACTTTTAGATGGAACACAACCCACTCCGTTCATCCTGTTTGTGGTAATTGAGCAAGTTTTCTCAAGTGGAATCCCGCACAATCCATGGTTTCCTTGGAAAGAACTTGAGCAATCTGTTCCCAACTGTGGTCCACACAATCCGGCATTGCCTTCAAAGGAACTTGTTGAAAAGGTGAGAAACTGTTTGACCACTGGGATGCATCCCACAAATTTATTGTATGAGAGGTTCAGGAAGGAAAGAAAAGTAAGATCTGAAAGCTGTTGGGGAATTGTCCCATTGAGGTCGTTCCGTGAAAGGTCCAAGGACTCAAGCTGTCGCAAGTTTGCTAGGGATGAAGGAATTGGCCCCAAGAATCCATTTTTTGATAAGTTGAGGAAGTAAAGCGCTTTCAGATCCCCCAGAGTATCAGGTATTGGACCTTCTAAATTGTTGCATGAGAAGTCGATTGAAGTGAAAACAGTCAAGATCTTCACCAACTCCACTTGCAGACCTTTGATGGTGACACTTACTGTGTCCTGATAATAGAGTCCACTGAAGGGAAGGAATGTATATTGGATATGATTGATGTCTACATTAACCTTCATGGCCTCCCAGGTTGTGAGGCATTTAGCAGGCAGAGGGCCACTTAAGTTGTTGGAGGATATGTCTACAATTTGAAGCATCTTCCAAGTGCCATTAGTCCCTGGACATCCAACCCCTCCATGGAACTTGTTGGATCGTAACACAAGTACACGTAGACTTGCAATGCTCTTCAATTGACATGGATACACGTCATCAATCTGGTTGTTTCCGATGTCTAAAACCTCCAGAGTTGTGCAATTTGCCAATGACTCTGGGAACTGCCCTTGTAATAGATTAGTGCTGAGATCCAAAGTCTTCAAACCACATGTTTCGGGGAAATTGATAATGCTACCGTTCAAGGCATTGTCTCGCAGATTTAATACCTTGAGAGACTCCATCACTAAGCAATCAGGTATATTTCCCGTCAAATTATTCCGAGATAGGTCAAGTACCTCAAGATATTCAGCTTTGCAAATTGATTTTGGGATAGACCCGTGGAACTTGTTATTAGACAGGGAGAGGAATATTGCGACAGAAAGACTAATAGCAGGTGGAATGACTGTAGTGAAGTTGTTACTCGAGAAGTCCATGTATGTGGCAAATGGTGGAAAGGGCAACGTTTGTCCACGGAGCCTGTTCTTATGGAGGTCAAGAATAGACAGACTAGAAGTAATAATAGGCAACGGTGTTTCAATATCTTCGAGCAAATTAGATGAAATATTGAGATATTGAAGATTTTGAAGCTCCCATATCCATTTTGGTATCTTGCCCCGAATTTGATTGTTAGAAAGGTCTAGATATACCAATCCGTGTTGCTCAGCGAGGAAATCTGGTAAAGTCGCCAACTGGCAAGAAGCCAACTTTAACGTTATAATGTTAGGGAATGAAGACGCTTGGGAAGCAATATTTGTGGCATCAATGGAAAAACGATTGCAAGAAAGATCCAAATACAAAAGATTTTTCAGTTGCTGAACCAAATTAATATGGAATGAGCCACTGAAATTATTGGAAGAAAGTGAGAGGTACTTGAGCCCTCGGAGTTTCCATATAGACTTCGGTAGTTCTCCTCCTATATTGTTGTTGCTCAAATCGAGTGTATCCAGTTTGTGCTGTGTAACATTAGAAAATTCATTCACTTGACCAGAAAATTGGTTGTTGGAAAGTTGAAGCTTCTGAATCAATGGAAGTGTGAACAGAGATGAAGGAATATTTCCTTTCAATAAATTGAATCGCAGATCGAGAATAAGAAGACTCGAGAGATATTCCCATTGGATTGAAACAATCTGACCAGTCAGATTATTGTGGGACAAATTGATTTGTGTCATATTTTTGGACTTGCTGAGTGATGGAATTGAACCAGTAAAATTGTTCAATGAGAAGTCCACATAAGCCAGTTGCGAAAGATTGGCAAAAGAGATTGGGATATTTCCATCAAAACTGCAATTCACCAATTCTATTCTTGACAGATACCTGAGATTACCAATTGAATCTGGAAGCCTCCCCGAAATATTCGTGAAACTAAGAACAAGTGTCCGAAGAGAAGCATTCTTTGCAAATTCTGGCAAAGAACCCTGAAGGAGCTCATTGAATGATAGGTCAAGGGTCTGAAGTGTTTGTACCTGGATGATTTTTTGAGGAAATTCTCCTTGCAGGCCAGAATCACGGAGATCCAGATTAGTTAAATTGTTGAAGTGGCCAAAGAACTCTGGGACGGTGGTAGACAGATTATTGCCGCTCAAATTAATCACCGACAGAAAACCGAGATTCACGAGGGAAGAGCAAGACTCGATGGGACCTGATAAATAACAATTCATCATGCTCAACACTTGAAGTTTCGGCAGTGAAGAAGACAAGGCATTGCACAATTCGTTGCCTGTAGCAGAGACGTTCACTCCATCAAGGTACAGCTCTCTCAGCTCGCTAAGATTCCCAACAAGCATCTTTAGATTCGGATTCTCGAGTTTCAGTGAAGTGAACCCAGGAAGGGATACATCAAGAGTAACCAACCTTGTCAAACGTGATATTCCAATTGGAACCTGTCCTGTGAAGCCCGCATTTGAAAGATTCAGGTAAACCAAATTGGTAAGATTACCGAACCCAGATGGGATCTCCAAAAACCGGAAGCGGTTGAAGGCCAAATTCAGCCACTGAAGATACTTGAGTCTGAAAAGACTGGATGAGTCGTTAAGTCCACCAGCGATACCCTCGTTGCTCAGATCAAGACCCGTAACTTGGCCACCTTCGCAGGTCACGCCATCCCAAGAATCATTGCTCTGATTCCATCCGACCAATTTGGAGGACAAAGAAGCAGTGAAGTCGAGGCTATTCTTCAATTCAAGCAGCAGCGATTTCTGATCGCCAGCGAGACACTGCCCCGAAACCAAAATCCTGCCTATGCTGAAGGGGTTGATTTGCGCGAGTATTAAGACCAGCCATAGGAGGAGCCAAATCCTCATTTGTTTCAAGCAGATTAGGAAACACTATTTTACAGAGTTTGTGTGTGAACACATACAAGGAGTTGTGTTCTTAATGGAAGGCAGATGAACATGAACTTCCTTGTATGAGATTCCTATGAAGCTGTGTTTGGTCTAATTCTTTTTACATACTATCATTAATTTTTTAGTCCCTACTTGTCACTATCTAAAGTTGACTTGACTTGCGATTGCAAATTCACCAAGTCACTTGGTTGAGCCAATGGTGGCCTTCAGTGGTTGTCGACTGTTGATGAAGGAAAGCCAAGAAAGAAAAACGAGAGCAACTCTTTCCCTTGCTATCATTCCCCGCTTTCTACGGTACAAGTTCCCTTCTAGAGAAGAGGTATTCATTTAGCTCCCATTTTGTTTCGACAAGGTCTATCATTCTTGGAGATTTTCTGATTAATGGTCACTATTGGGAAAGTAAGACACTCAAAGATGGAGCTCTCAAGACCCCTTTTCATGTTACATTTAGACTGATCTTCGAAAGTTAAGGAAAATGGAGACTTCAGCCGGAGCACATCACCAATAAAACTTAGTGATTTGTGTTTCTTGGTCTTTACTTTTTTTTCATTAATTTCTATATATCAGATTTTTTTGTTCCTTTCAAACTATGGTCATGTCCTTATTGTGCCTATGGAATGTACAATCAAGGGTCGAACAGTTTTCTCTAATTATCTTGTCTCATGATTCAGAGCTGAACTCCTGAGGTACATTTCCGCCTTACAAATATCTAAGCAACGTTGGGATTTCAAGCAGCGCTACACTGCTACTGTTTGTGTTCCAAGCATGTCTCCTCTAACGTTGATCCTCATGAGATGTCTCATAAGTATTGACCAGGAGGCTGCGAGATTCGTCAATGATCTCCCTATGGATGTCAGGTCCGATATTGACTCAAGCTACTAGACCGAGTAAATCGGGGAATTGGCCAAATATCACTGGAACAACTGGCGTGTGAGATGGACAGGGATTAAGCCCGAGCAGTTTGGCAGCCCTTGGTGCTTCGTTACGGCTATTGCTGCTTTCGTTCTCTTTGTTTTTAGCATCTTTAAGGCCTTCTTCACCGCTTATGCATATTATCATCCCAAGAACTGACCAACCTCAGGAACTCAACTTCAGAAACATATTTAGAAAAATCATATCAAACCAATGAAATATGTGACATGCCTGGCTTCATTTCTTAATATCGCTTCAGCTGCTACTTATAATTGGTTTTATATTGCCTAAAACTTGCATCTTCATTGCAGCTAGATCATGGCTACCACATGGAACTAATCTTGACAGACGAAGAGCACCATATTGATGCTAGAATTTAACATTTTCAGAAACTAACAAAATGTTATTGCAGCTAATCGATATTATATCTAACTATTTTATTAAATATGTAGATTCATGGAGATAAATAAAATGATTTACTTATATTTGAGTTTTATTTGTAAAATTTTATAAGACCGTGAAAGAAGCCAAAAAAAAAAAGTCTAGAATCATTTCAACTTTAGGATTTCACCTTTCATATACAATTTCATAAAAAAAAAAATTGTTAAGTTTACATTTCACTGATAAATTTTGGTAATTACGGGAATAGTTGGTAGATGATTTCTCTTATATTAAACCGAAAGGAAGAAAACGGAAAAAAGGCAAAAAGTAAGACGATGAAAAATGGGCGTTATCTTTACTTTGAGTGGCATAAAGAGTAGTACAATGGAAAAAAAAAAAAAGAAGGAAAAAATCCACAAAGGTTTTAAATTAAAAGAAAGAAAAGAAAAAGCGAACTAGTGTAGATGCAGGGGATTGATCCATCGTGCACGTCGGACGATTACCATGGCCCACCTGTACCCGGCCAACGGATAATTACCATACTTCACTCCCTTCATGCAACTTTTACTATATTTAATAGAAATGCGTGTTGGTTGGCTAAAGGAGCAATCGACGCGTGGCATATCCTGATAATCGATTTGGAGTTTTTCTTTTGGTACTGTATACTGATATATTTGAAGGTTTTCTTCCTTCTTTTTTTGCTTTGTAGTGAGTTTTCCTATGCTAAGAGTGGCTTGATAGAGATTTTTTAGGCTTTTAATTTTTTCTTTTCGAATTGAGCAGAGTTAACTTCCAATAAGACTCAAAATCAATACCATAAAGAGAGGAGCAAACTCTCTTGCAATCTAAAACAACACCCTATTATTAGATTTTAAATGTGATTAAATTGTCAAAATCTTATCTTAATTGAAAGAGATCTCATTTTCATAAATAAAAATCAACCCTCCAATGAGCACCGCATTGCTCTAGCTAATGAAAAGCTCTGTCTTCTCCTTTGGTCCAAGATTTTGACAAGTTAACAAGAAAACTAGATACTAACGCGGGCTGGTGAAACCGTGGATATCGTGGATATCGCAAGAAAAAGCCATGAGATGATGACACTGTTCATTGGAAGAGGTCGAGGAAGAGCGCAGGAAGAGGGCAGGGGGAAGAGGGAGAAATGAAATAAAGTCGACACTTATGGAGTCGTCGTCCGAAGTCAGTGCCAGCAGGAGTCGATTTTCGGGATGTGATTAGTCACTAAATTTGACTCACTTCACTTTCGAAATTACTAGCGAAATCCCGCAATTCTTTGCAACTAAATTGTACTATTTATTTAACATAATTTTTCAATCGAAACAAAATACCATAATTTTATCTTATGAGAAAAATGGAAAAATAAACAAGTCTGCCAAAAATGTGGAGATTAGAACTCGACATCTCCTTTGAAAATGCTTTTGGCTCATCTTATTTTACATCATAACGCAAAATGACATATTACGAATCAATTTTTTTTTTTGTGCATACACTAAAAATGTAGAAATTGGTTAAACGTAAATAGATACTAACGCGGGCTGTATTCAAGACCAACTCGTTCAACTAAGAAGATCCACACGCATTCAATATCGACGATACTCTCATCGATAAACCTAATATTGATAAGCTTCATTCACAAGTGAAGAGTCTCATCATTGACTTTATCATAAAAAATGCATTGAAGCTTGCATTAAGACACTTTGGAATGGCCACAAGCATTGAAATGTTAGCTATGACGATTTTCCGGAGCTAGCACAAAATTGAAATTTCTGCTCCATTTTATGATTGAGTTTCCACGTGCGTAAGTCGCTCTTTTGATCCTATTGTTTGAGTAACCGACTTTGAGCTACATCATATACCTAGCTTACCTAGCTTTCCACGGTAACATCATAATGTGTCCATCATATCCTTATTTTTATTAAATAAGTAGATTGAAGAAAAGAAATAAAATAATTTATTAACTTTCGAATGCAACTTCATGATAGTTTGTGAGTGAACACATAGGAAGAGGAGCTATGTGTTGACGCCTTAATTTTATTTAGGTCTATTTTATTTTATTTTATTAATTTATTTTATTTTGTCTTTCCGGATAAATAGATAATAAAAAGAGAAAACAACAAAAAACAAATAGTAAAAACAAGAAAAACAAAAAATTGCAGCCCATCAGGGTTGGGCCTACGCGCCTAGCCCCCTCCTTCTCCTCTAGCCCGGCCCCCCTTTTCTCCTTCTTCTTCCTTCTTCTTCTTCCTCGCTCCTTCCTTCTCCGCCTCTGTAGTTCACGCGCAAAAGACGACGACGCCCGTGAAGGACGGCCTACGGTCGAGGGGAGTAGGCCGACGTCGGCCAGAGAGGATAAGATCTCAGGCGCCATCAATGCCAAGCACACTTCGCTGGATAAGCTCAGATGGGATGCCGATCCAGCGTCCAGCCGAGGAGAACCGCTCGGCGCGCGAAGGGGACCGGCGGTCGAAGCTCCGTCGACCGGACCTCCTCACCTATAAATAGTGGAGCACTTCCGTTGTTGAAGAACACGAGCAAGCGAGCTCCGAGATCTTCCCACTGAGAGACTTCGGGGGAGGAATCGAAGAGCGAGCGAGAGAGAAATCGGGTCGTGAGCTCGGCCGACCTCCCACTGAGAGACTTCGGGGGAGGTCGCCGGCGAGCGAGTCCGAGGAGGTCAGATTTGGCCGGTGGAGGCTCGGATCTGGCCGGAGTGATATTATTATAATATAAAATATTATATTTTTTAAAAAATAATAATAAATCAAAAAATATTTTATTTTCCAAAAAAAAAAATAAAAAATATTTCATATTTTAAAAAAATGCCAAAAATCCAAAAAAAGCCAAAAAAGTCATGAAAAATGCCAAAAATACTTATATATTTTCCAAAAATACCAAAAAATCCAAAAAAAATCCCTTTTATGCCCAAAAAATAGAAAAAGACAAAAAATGTTTTTCCTCCTCAAAAATGCATGGAAAATCCCTCAAAAATCCAAAAAGCCTTAGGGTTTAAACAAGATTAGTACCGAAAGGGCATTAGTGATTAACTAGTGTAATCAAGTCTCGATCCTAATTTCTCTAGTTGCGCAGAGTGAGTATTTCTCCAATACTTCACTTGGGTTTCTAATCAACCCACCCCAAATTGATTAGTGGCGACTCCATTTTAAAAATTGATTTACAAGTTAAAAACTTAGACTATTAAAGTCGTGAATTGGTGGACTTGGGAGAGTCCGGGCTTAATTAATTTAGCTGAGCCATTAGCCTCCTTAGGCGCCCGTACTCGATCGTGGGCGCTAAAAAAAAAAGGTCGCGACAGCTTGGCGACTCCGTTGGGGATTTTAAGGACTTAGGCCATTTTATCTTTGTTTAAATACTTTGTTGACTTGGGTTTTTTTTCTTTTGTGCAGGGTAATAGCTTAAAGTTTTTTTATTCTGTTAAATAAAATGTTTTGTGATTATAAACTGTTGTGCACCCTTAAATGTTTTAGCACCACACATGGCACACACAACCCGGTCGTCGGACCTGGGCCGTCATAGGATTTCTAGGATGGTGTTAAGAAAGATACGACCTCAAACGCGAGAGTACGATGTAGAGGTTGCCTTTCTTTTCCCCGAATTTCTTAGCCGAGGTTAGGAGGGTATGCTGCTAACGCGAGACTGCGACGGGCGGATATCCTTTTAATCTCAACAAGCCTTCTCAGTTAGAAATCGAGCCACACATTCCATGCGCATGTCTTTGTGCTTGCCATTTTTCTTGAAAAGTAAAGTGATTTCTTTACTTTTACTCAATCTTTTATTTGGCCCATGGCAATTTATATGCGATGGGGAAAGACGATATCCAGTTCATTCCTACTCCCAAGGCGGAGCTCTTCAGATGGTGGGGTCAATTAGATCAATTTGCCTAAGAGCGTGTGAAGGCCAAAGTTGGTCATCTCCTATCGTTGATCCAAATCATTGTTCGCCCTAAAGTCATACAAGCCATGGCACATTTCTGGTGCCCGAAGACACTTACTTTTATGTTTGGTAGATTTGAGCTAACCCCAACCCTGGAAGAATACAACATCATCACTGGAATGCCTCTTGAGAAAAAGCTTGTTAGGCCATCAACAGGCATCATCCCATTGTGTGGGTTAGCACAACTTTTAGAACTGAAATCCATGTCTATGATACAAATTCTTGAAGATAACCATAAAACCTGCCCATTAGAATTTATGAATGCCTATTTTCAAAATCAGCCTATGACCCAAAAAAGTGAGATTTTCCTCCTGGCCTTTTTCGGGCTCATCATTTTCCCCCATCAAAGAAATGCCATAAGTCCTAAGATGTCATGAATAGTTGATCAGATTTTGAGAGGGGGGAATTATGTCAACATGATTTTAACTGAAACATTCTTATCCTTTAATCGTTTTAAAGACAATACGGAGAAAATCATGTGGTCTCTCCTAAAATTTTACAAGTCTGGTTCTTTTTTCACCTAAGCGAATTCCGAAACTTCATGCGATCGTTTGAAACAAATGCTTTCGAGAATCCATTACAAAAATTTATGGTTTTAGGACCATACATTCCCAATCAAAGTTGTTTAAATTGGATAAACTTCCTAAGAGATCCAGCTCCTGAGGCATTCCAATGGTGTGCTGGTTGGTTCCATGAAAAGAGAGCTCGCTTCGCTTACAAACGCTACCGCCCAATTCCGTTGCTCGGCCTCACCGGCGCCATTCCCTATTACCCATATTGGGTGGCACGACAATATGGAGCCCTTCAGGAGATCCCACCGCCTTTCAAGAGGATGATCCCTCCAGTTCTTTTCAACACAAGCCGTGACTATGCGGTCGAAATTTCTATCACTAAGGAAACCTGGGACAAGTGCCATCGCAAAATGATCGTGGTACCTGAAGGGCTTGAGGGAGAAGAAAAAGCCCACCACGCTTCTGCGGCCTACATCCACAATCATCACATCCCGACAAGGTGGAAACCATCGGTCCCTCGCTCAATCAGACAGAGCAACCCGCATAAGCAAGCAGAACTCATGGAGAGAGATTTGGGAATAGACTGGATACACACCTCAGAGCCAGTCCAAGAAAGCAGGCATCATTGCAAGAACAAGGCTTCCCGTCGCATATAAATTGGCAATCATATGCCCCTTAGTGTTAATATTGTGAAAGTTTTGTCCCATTGTTTAGGGACTTTTGTTTAATATCTAGTATTTTATTTTTAAGTTTTAGATGTTAGAAGTTTGTGGTATATAAAATACTCTTTTGATAAATAAAAAGCAGTTAGACCATTGCCATGGGTCAATCTTTGTTTACTTTCGTGCTTATTCATTGTTTTCGCAACGAACAGGTAATTATGAATCGCCGGCCACCAATCGCCCGCGAATGGCCTCATGCAATAAGGCCCGATCATAATGATGTACAAAATCGCCTCATTAACATTGAAGACGGCATAGGACAGATGTCTATTGTCCTTCAACAACTCTCGAGACAAATGAAATCTACTCAAGCTGAGCCCAACTTTGTAGTTGCCTTAAACACCATCATGACACCCGTAAATTTGCCAGAAAATAGCCAGTACCATAGACAATTTGAAAGGATCATGAAAAAGTTAAGCCATCTACAGGAGTAGAATCCCATGGACCTGTCCAAGTACGCCGACATTGAGATTCCTGAAAAACTCAAAGCACCTGAATGAGAAAGGTATGCTGATACCTCCCACCCAGAGACCTACTTGCAAGCTTACCTTGTTCGAAGGATGATTCAATCGTACCAATCGAGCTTGACTGGCCTTGCCTTGTGATGGTACATTGTCAAGAAGATTAGTCCCCTTAAAACCTGGAGGGAACTAATTCATGTTTTTCACCAAGAGTATAATATTGACATCATCCCTGACATCACCTTGCCCTACGAAGAGCCGATGATCGTGGAGCACGAGGAGCCATTAGTCGTTGAGATAAGAGAAGAGCATGTCAATGAAGCCTTGCATAATAAATGGGCGACTAAACAAGCATCTTATTATTGGAAAATTTCCCACTAGGAAAGGCAAGGAGCCTTTGTATGAGATCAAAGACTCAGAGCCTGTTCAAGACCGGGGCATGACTAGACAACTCCCCAAGCTTACTCCAAGAGCTAGGGTCCAAAGAATACCAACTCCTATCAACTTGGAAAGTGAATCAGACAATGAAAGTCTAATGTCTCTCACTTCCCTTGAAATAATCAAGCTGGCAAAATGAAGGGCCCTACTCAAAAGGTCTAAACCAGAAGCCAAGAAAAGAAAGCCTAAGCAGATCAATTCAATATCTACCGATGGGCCACCGCACCAAAGCTTCGAGCATTCCCAAGAATATAGCTTTGAAGGCTACCATCCCTTAGAATACAATCCCAAGGACTTCCAACGTTATTTCGACAATGAAACTGACGATTCATCGTATAACTGTTTCCTACTCTCATCCGGGGATGAAGGCCTGTCAGAAGAGGAAGCATACGTCTTTATCCGCTATGATCCTAATGAAGTACTAAGCTTGTCCTCTGACCATGAGGATAGCTTCAATACTTCATCCTCATTCGAAAATTTTGACCAAGAAGAAAGCAATGGGGTAATCTCGGTAGAGTCCAACTTCCCTGAAACAGAAAAATTCACCACTACAACGAATATGCAATGGGAAAACCAATGGCCTAACCAAGACATATCAGGCTCGTCTTGCCCTCGTAGGATCATGACCCCCATAGAAATGTGGATACCCAATCTTCGCAAGTATAACGGCACGACTTGCCCCGTGGCCCATTTGCAGTACCTCCATGCTGAAATGAGTTGGTTATGACTCGATGTCATTCACAACTCAGGCCTTCTAAGAAAGTCTTACGGGGGTCTACATTACAATGGTTCATTGCAACAGATATCTACCTCATGAGAGATTGGAATGAGCTGTCTTCTGTATTCCTGCTTCAGTATCAAAGCTAGATTAGGATTGAACTACCTTGTCAAAACTTGGTTCACTTCATAAGAAGATCAATGGAGGATTTCCAAGCATATGCAAGGAGGTGGGAGGCTTTTATGATGCAAACTTACCCTCAACTGGCCGAAGAAGAAATGATAAAGCTATTCATAGGGGCTTTACCTTGCAAGCATCGTTGTTGGTTGCATGGGTTGCATTTCCATAGTTTCAATGAAGTGGTCCTCTCATGCGAATACTTCAAGTCTATTGGAGGCGAGGAACTCAAAGACGCTTGATTTCAGAACCAACACTATCAAACCACTCCTTTGGGAGTTTTCATGGTTTTACTTGTTTTTATAATTTCATATTTCTTATCTTGTCTAGTGTGCTACTGTTGTATTTTCCATTCCAAGTACTCTATTGTACAGTTATAATATTTTGTTTTAAGAGCATGAGGCGGTACTCCAAACCAGCCTAGTGATGTTATCCAACCATGAAAAAAAATATCATCCAAGGAGAATACTGAGGGCTGGGCTTCCTCATGCTTTTTCTCCCCCAAAGACGTATTTGGAAAATAAAAAATATTTCATCACCCAAAAGCTTTTGTCAAAACAAGATGATAAATTTAAGCACGTTTGTCTTTCTAACCCTCTCACTTTATGTTTCAGAACATCATCCCCTTTGATTTAGTGTGACAAAAGGTATTTGAAACTGGCACATCATGTGAGCTCGCCAAATTCAAAAACACCCTTTCAAGAAGGCAGTGGGGCAAACAGAAAAGATCATCCCACTTCAAAGAAGGTAAGTTTTATTCTCTGAATATAATTTTAGAAATGATGTCCTCTCTCTTCTATTTACAGGAAACAAAAGATAAGACGTAATAAGTACAGGCATACGGTTGAAAATCAAGCCGTCCCTAAGAGCTCTGTGCACTCCACCTCGCTCCTGCCCAACTCCTTCTTGAGCCAAAGCAACATCTTTTCCCCATAACATGCCTGAGCAACTAGATGATGTGGTTTCATCAATAGGACTTCCAGCTTCAACAAGCCCGGAAGCACAAGGAAATGATATTTTCTCTTTCTTTGAATTGGCTACTATCAACAGGGAGAAAATCTAGACATTTGAGGCAGTCTCTAGCCCTTATTTCAGATGATGACATTAGGGCCTAGAAACCTCACTCACATTCTCCCAAGAAGTGATTGCTAGAGAATTTAGATTGCATAGGATTCCATAGAAGTACATAACTTTGCCCAATGCTGCTAATGGTCATATAGTCAAAGACAGAAGAAAATTCCACAGAAGGATGGCGTTGAAGATAAATCGACAACCATCAATCATGCATACATGGCCATGAGTGAGGAAGGCCAATTGAAAGAAATGTCAAACTATGCCAAGACGAAAAGGCTGTCATCGACATTCAAAAATCATCAGGAGTCAGCAAATACAAACTTTGGGGAAGAGTAATTTGGTATCGTTTCCAATACTCCCCCTATTTGAATTCACTTTTGACATATTCCCCCTATTGGTAGGAAGCACTAGGATTCAAGAACCAAATTTGATGGTTAGGTTTGGCAAATCAATATTGGCCAAGCTAGTACATGGAAATGACCCACATCAAATTCACCTGGCTTCGTGTAAAAGGACGTGTCATCCAGGAACCAATATAGAAAATAATAATTGACCTAACGAAGCAAGGAACATAGGACTTCGTGTCCCCCTCTCACTTCAAGTTCACCAATCATCTGCAAACCAGTGAAGGGTAAAGTTGTATCGATTCCAGTTATTCGACTCTTGAAAAAGTTCATGACTAACACATTCTCTCTTGTTTGTTGCAAGATCACTTGACTATCAAAAACAAGGATAATAAATCAATGAGAGGCATGACAAACTCTCCTAAACAAAATGGCGTCCTGAGTAATCGCCAAAGCAAATGACAGAAAATCTTCAGGCCTCAACTCACATTTGATTTTGGCCAGACTAATTGATCTACTTGTACATCTTCTCTTTTGCAGGGGCAAAAGTAGAGATGCCCGATCAAATTCTTAATCCTTGGCTAATCATTCATGTGTCATATCCCTAATCAATAGGGACAACCATCGACACCCCTTTGTGAATAACCCTTTTGATGTTCAAAATTTAACAATACTATTCTGTTGACCCTTAAAGCTACCAAGAAGGTCTTTTTGAGCCAAAACCATTCATTTGTTTTGAGAGTACAAACTCCATCATTTAAAATGCTGCATGCCTTTTCCAAATGGATTTTGCATGATGATTTTGTTTGTCTAAATCACTGATTCCATTGATAATTATTAGAATAGACAACTAAATGAAGAATACAAGATTAATTGAGCATGCTGGATGAGGCACATCAGAATGATGAAAGGCAAGCCATATCCTACACACAATTCCCCCCCCCCATCTATACACTTGTGAGATGAGTGCAAAAGATTCCATGACTACGGGGTAAAGAGTTCCTTCGCGAATGGTACAATAACCAAAATAGTGAGAGGCATTCCATTGCTCATCCCATTAAGCCCCATGCACTGGTGAAGCTTCTCTCATACTCCCGTTAAGAACCACCCCACATTAGGGTAAAGCGGAGCAAAGCAACATCACAAGGTGAGAAGAGAGATAGAAATTTTCTTGCTCGCACTTGCATCAATCTTCGGGTGTCTTTATTGCATATGAACACTCGCGTTAATTTAAGTGCCCTAGAATGATGAAGAGCAATTCTTTCTGCACTTGTATTCATTGTACAACCCAATTGAGTCTGTAATTTCACCATCACATGGAGGCAAAATAGAAGTTACTGCCATTTAAGCAGCATAGCCTAGAGCGCTAGCTGAAGATGAAGACTCAAGAGTCTAACAACAGTGTCGTGATTGAACTTGCCTAGGCTAGTTCCTCTAATGACAAGAATGAAAAACAGGGGCATAAAAAAAGTAGTGTACCTGGTAAAAGCAAGGTCAATGCCCATAAATGAAGAACTGGAATAAAAAATAGGGGCATGAAAAAAGCAGTGTGTTTGGTAAAAGCAAGGCCAATGCCCCCCAGTAAAAAATATAGCCAAGAAAAAGTTGTTGTGGTCCATAGAACCTCCATCTTATAAGAAAAACTAATGACAAATGCCAAGACAGTCACCAACTCTCACCCTCATACATGTGAGCCAAGTCTACATTGCATCCCATTGTAAAAGTCTCTTCAGACTAGGGCACTTCAATTAACGTAGGATTTCATATGTCTATAAACTTCTCTCGAAGAAGTACGAGCAAGATTACTCTATCTCTTTTCGCAGGGTTTTTGACTTGTAAATCCGGAGATGATTGTGCAGCATTTTTGTCCATCGGCTTCGACCTTGATGGTCTACTTCGATGAGCCGCTGACCAAGACTTCATCATAGTTTCAACAAAGACCTCTCACATTGGTAAAGTTGTACTGTTTGCGAGAATACTCGGACCCCTGCTGACATGATGACAGTGAGATAGTGTGGTCCTTATAAATCCTGCATCAATGGTCACGATAGCCTTTTCCATGAGAGTGAGCGGAAAGTCATTTCAGACTGAAAGTCCCTCATCTAGCATGCTCAAGACATTTACATTCTAAATGAAGGTTGTCTTTCAAAATCTTCCCCAGTGGAAATCAGATGATGCAAAATTGACAAAATTATCATGCATGAATCTCATTTGAACTCATGAATTTACAGCATATACAATCATGTGTGCATATTGTGCAAATAGCAGACATACTCTTAGAGATCAGAGATATTGCCAGGTAAGCATATCCTTATCCCATTTGTCTTAAAGTACCTACCACTGTCCAGGTACTCTCTTATTGACACTCAACTTATTTGAGTCGTCCTTTGAGTTTGGTATCCCCATTGTTTTTTAGTACCGGTCATTCGGATATCCCCCTTTTTGAGACACTCAACCACGAGTTGTCCTCAAAGTATTGATATTTGCGACTATCCAGGTATCCCCATGTTTTTGAGTACCCATCATTTGCCGGGTGCACTTGACACTGTCTTAGCATCCCCTTTATACCGGCCATCGTTTGGATACTCCCTTTTCCTCTTGGACACGTTCGAGTTGTCCCTAGAGTATTGATACTTGTGACTGACCAAGTATCCATTTATTGCTGAATACCTATTGTTGTCTAGGTATCCCTATTGTCTTTGAGTATCGGCCACCGTTCGGATACTCCCTTTTTCTGACACTCGACCTGTTCGAGTTGTCCCCAGTGTATTAATACTCATGACTGACCAAGTATCTCTTGGAATACCTACTGCCGTCTAGGTATCCCTACATCGTCAAGTACCCACTGTTGTCTAGATACTTCATTTTCATGACACTCAACCTACCCAAGTTGTCCCTAAATAATATAGCAGGTGTTCAATCATTCCATTGCTTTGCTTGGCACTACCGTCCAGGTATGCTTCCTAGCACTTGGACCAGCCTGAGTGGTCCTGGATCATATCATTAAATACTTGTGTTTATCCAAGCATTCGAATACTTTGTAGACCTGCGACTACCCAGGTGTTCCACCCCTTTTAAGTGCCTGCGGTAATTCAGGTAAGACTCATACCACATTCAAGTTTATAATTACCAGGAGGTGAGAGACCTTCACGGATATGCGGGGCATGCCCTCGATATTCCCATTACCAGGAGGTGAGAGACCTTCATAAATATGCGAGGCACGTCCTAAATATTCCTTTTTACCAGGAGGTGAGAGACATTCACGAATATCCGAGGTACGTCCTCGATATTCCCTATTTACCAGGAGGTGAGAGACCTTCATGAATATCTCAGGTACGCCCTCGATATTCCCAATTACCAGGAGGTGAGAGACCTTCATGAATATCCAAGTTACGTCATCAATATTCCCCTTACTAGGAGGTGAGAGACCTTCATGAATATTCGGGGCACGTCCTCGATATTCCCCATACCAGGAGGTGAGAGACCTTCACGAATATCCGAGATACATCCTCGATATTCCCATTACCAGGAGGTGAGAGACCTTCATGAATATGCAAGGCATGCCCTCGATATTCCCAGTTACCAAGAGGTGAGAGACCTTCATGAATATGCGCGGCACATCCTCGATATTGCCATTACCAAAAAATGAGATGCCTTCATGAATGACCAAGGTATGTCCTCGATATTCCCCATACCATGAGGTGAGAGACCTTCACAAATATCCTAGGTATGCCCTCGATATTTTCCAATTGCCAGGAGGTGGGACACCTTCACAAATATCCAAGGTATGTTTTCAATATTTCCAATTATCAAGTACCCCTTCGATACTTATGAATGTCCAAGTATCCCCTAAGAATTCATAATTGTGATCATCCAAGTACCCCTTCAATGCCTATGGTCAGCCAAATACCCATTTCGACGCTCGCAAAGGCCCAAATATCCTTCATGTTAGTACTTGTGAATATCCAGGTACTATTTGATATGTCTGTGAATATCCAGGTATCTCCCAAATCGATGCCCTGAAAAAGGTCGGTGCATCAGCTCGAGAAAGGTCGGGTTCCAACTGGTGTCTTCGACAAAAGTCAGGCACCCCAACAAATATGATGCCCTGAGAAAGGTCGGCGCATCTCTCGAGAAAGGTTGAATACCAACTGGTGTCCTTGATACAGTCCAAGCACCCCCAACAAATCAATGCTCTGAGAAAGGTCGGTGCGTCCTCCCGAGAAAGGTCGGGTTCCAATTGGTGTCTTCGACAGAAGTCAAACGTCTCACAAATCGATGCCCTGAGAAAGGTCAGCGCATCCTCCCAAAAAAGGTCGGGTTCCAACTGGTGTCTTCGACAGAAGTCAAGCACCCCACAAATCGATGCCTTGAGAAAGGTCAGCGCATCCTCCCGAGAAAGGTCGGGTTCCAACTGGTGTCTTCAACAGAAGTCAGGCACCCCACAAATCAATGCCCTAACAAATCGATGCATCCTCCCGAGAAAGGTCGAGTTCGCATCTCCCGAGAAAGGTCGGGTTCCTAACAAATATGATCTTTGATAGAGTTCGGCGCATCTCCCGAGAAAGTCAACCGGTGTCCACACTCCCACAAAGTAGATGCCTTGAGAAAGGTTGGCGCATCTCCCGTCACAACGACCGAAGAATGGTTCGGGTCCGGAGGAACAATTTCCGTCAAGGTGATCGAAGAAAGGTTCGGGTCCTAGACAAATCATTGACCGAAGAAAGGTTCGGGTCCGAGACAAACCACTAATTGCTCCAACAGGCGACCGAAGAATGGTTTGGGCCCGGAGAAAAGCAATTTCCCATCAAGGCGACCGAAGAAAGGTTCGGTCCTAGACAAATTACTTATTTTTTAATAGGCGACCGAAGAATGGTTCGGGTTGGAGAAGGGTCGGCGACCGAAGAATGGTTCGGGTCCGAGACAAAATTGCTCGTCCAAAGAATGTTTCGAGCTGGAGGACCAACCAAAGAAAAGGTTCGGGTCCTAGACAAATCATTGATTATTTTAACAAGCGACCGAAGAATGGTTCGAGTCCTGAAAAAAGCAACATCCTCATATCACCAGGTAAGATGACGCCTTGATACTTGCCAAACTTGGGGTTCACACCCTATCTCACTCACTCCCGGTAAGTAACTATAGGTATCTTCTTATCTGTCTTAGTATGTGTAATGTTATATTGCTCTTTTTCTGCATAGGACAATAGGTCCCAAATAGAATATAATTTGCTGCACATGCATGGATTAAATTTAGGCATAAGTTTGTCTTTGAATGCAACCTCTATGAGCTCACCTTCAAAGAGGGGCAGCCGTTGACACCTAAATTTTGATTAGTTTTTTAATTAATTAAGTTTTTAATTTATTTTATTTTGCCTCTTTTCGGATAAATAGATAAAAATAATAAAATAAAAATAAAAATAAAATAAAAACAAAAAAAGCAAAAAATTGCAAGCAGCCAACCCCTTTTTTTCTTTCTTTTTCCCTTCGCACGACCCGGCCCCCTTTTCTCTTCTTCTTCCTCCTTCTTCTTCTTCTTCTCCTTCTCCGCCCTCGCATCTCACGCGCGGAAGATGATGACACGCTCAAAGGAAGCCTACGGCCGAGGGAGTAGGTAGAGGCCGCCGGAGAGGATAAGATCGCATGCGCTTTCAATGCGAGCATGCGCCTTTAATGTTGAGATGGGACGCGGGTTGGGCCGCAGAGGAGAATCGCTCGGTGCGCGAAGGGGACCGGCGGTTGAAGCTCCGTCGATCGGACCTCCTCGCCTATAAATAGCGGAGTGCTTCTGTCGTCGAAAAACACGAGCGAGCGAGTTCTGAGATCTTCCCACTAAGAGACTTCGGGGGAGGAATCGAAGAGCGAGTGAGAGAGAAATCGGGTCGCGAGCTCGATCGACCTCCCACTGAGAGACTTCGGGGGAGGCCGCCGGCGAGCGAGTCCGAGGAGGTTAGATCTAGCCGGTGGAGGCTCGGATCTGGCCGGAGTGAGAGAGAGAGACGAGGTCTAGATCTGAAGATCCGAGGGCGAGGGTCGGCGGAAGGGCCAGATCTAATCAGATCTGGGAGCCCGACGCTGCTTCACCGAGCCATCTCAGCCCCAACGCCGACCAGCAACGTCCCCACAGCCGCCTCGCCGTACCCTCGTCGCGAACAGGTAAAGGCCGTGCTCGCCCGCATCGTCACTGTCGCCCCGCCTTCTCCCCGAGAACCCAGCAGCTGCCCGTCATCGTCGCCGCTTCTTGCGAATCCAGTAGCCGCTCGTCGCCAAAACCCTAGTCGCCGTCCGTCGCGTTGTCGCCGTCGAGTCACCGCCAGTGACGTCCCAGCCTCGGCGCCGCGGATCGCCGAATCTCGAGGGTTACACGCAGGTCGGGTCGGCGAGATCTCACGGGTCACGAATCCGGGTAGGGTTTTAGGAATCGGGTCGCGGCTGCAAGCCGGGTCAGAGAGCGGGTCGGGCGTGGGTTTGAACCGGGTAGGGTTTCCGCCTGAGACGGGCCGGGTTGTGCGCGTGGGCTGGGTAGATGTTGAACTAGAGTTTTTATAAAGCGGGCCAAGAGCGGTTTGGGCTTTTTTAAAAAAAAAACTGAGTCGGGCAGATGAAGTGGGTCGAACCCAACCCGAGGATCCGACCCAGTTTGTTTTATATTATTATAATATAAAATAATATTTTTTAAATAATAATAAATAAAAAATAATTTATTTTCCAGAAAATCAAAAAATCAAAAATATTTCATATTTTCCAAAAAATGCCAAAAATCCAAAAAAAGCCAAAAATTCATGAAAAGCCAAAAAATTCATAAAATGCCAAAAGACTTATATTTTCCAAAAATACCAAAAAATCCAAAAAAAAAAAAAATCCCTTTTATGCCCAAAAAATAGAAAAAGACCCAAAATGTTTTTCCTCCTCATCAAATGCATGGAAAATTCCCCAAAAATCTAAAAAGCCTTAGGGTTTAAACAAGATTAGGTACCAAAAGGGCATTAGTGATTAACTAGTGTAATCAAGTCCCGATCCTATCTTCTCTGGTTGCGTAGGAGTAAGTATTTCTCCCAATACTTCACTTGGGTTTCTAATCAACCCACCCCAAATCGATTAGTGGCGACTCCATTTTAAAAATTGATTTACAGTTTAAAAAACTCAGACTATTAAAGTCGTGAATTGGTGGACTTGGGAGAGTTTGGGCTTAATAAATTCAGCCGAGCCATTAGCCTCCTTAGGCGCTCATACCCGATCGCGGGCTCCGAAAAAAAGAGATCGCGACACTGTGTTCTTATTGAAAGGCAGGTGAACATGAACTTCCTTGGATGGAATTTCAATGGGGCTGTGTTTGGTCTCGTTCAAATCACATCCTATCATAAATTTTTTGGTCCCTATGCGCGACTATCTTGAGTTGACTTGACCTGTGAATGCAGATTCATCAACTTGCTTATTGAGCCGGTGGTGGGTTTCAATGTTTCTTGACCGTCGATGCAAATTCTTGAATGACCTCACTAAGGACGTCGCGTTTGATATTGACTCCAGTAACTTGACCGAGTAATTCAGGCAAGTGGCCAGATACTACCGGAATAAGTGGCGCATGAGATGGACTGATCAAGTACAAGGACTTTGGCAGCCGTTGCTTTCACTGTTTGTCTTTACCCACATTAAGGCCTTTGTTCGCCTTGACTAGAGATTGCAAAATTGCCCTTTCAGTGATGCTCCCCGTTGAGCTGATTTCTAAAAATGTGTATAAGGCAAAAACGGAATTTCTTCTGTGCACGTCAAATACATAATGTCTATATCGAAATTCAACACAACCACGTAAACCTTTTGTATTCATTTGTTGTTCATGTCTTTGGTAAGCTTCAATCAAGGGTAATTCATACTCAACAATATGTGCATGAAAGAAAGTGATCTCATCTAACAAGAAATTTATTTATCTTTATCTATCAAGGAAACTATAATATCTCTAAAATCTAATAATATCTCTCACAATATTTTTTAATAATTCCTCGAATATCAATAAATATACCTAGAACAAAGCCCATAAACATGATGATCCGTGACTGAGGGATCTGGAAAATTTCGTGCGAAATGTGCAATTCAAGAACAGAGAATTGCGGGTAGGAGGAGAAAAACGGGATGGTTCAGATTGGAAACAGAGAGTGGTCAAAGTAAACTCCCGGTGAAGACGATTTTGTCCGAATATCAATAAGTTAGGGCGGGACTGACGAGTGGGGACGATTTTGTCCGAATATCAGTAAGTTATGGCGGGACTGACGATGCAACTTTCTTTGTGGACTCATGTGTAGCGAATATGATCAAACTTCAATGCGATGGGATATGACCAGCTTTGGGAATTGGAATCTAAGCTAGTCAATGATGAAAATGGAGATGGTTAAATAGCGGCCAAATCCAAAGCGTGGTTTAAGGTTACAATGATTGAGATTTGCGCGTCAACAAGGGTCAGTTGCTGCAGCCACTGGTGCCGAAGATTGAATCAGAAATATATTTGGTTTTCATGTGAATGGCCCCGTTTTTTATTGTATTGAAGATGAGTTGAGTGGATGGATAAAATGTTGCTGAAAGTATCATATAATCTCTATTAAAATTGTTGAGTATGTCTTGAATTCTTTATGTGCTTCGCCAACATTAGCATTTACGAGCAGTATAAATATTATTTTTCTCAAGTTATTAAGTAAAGAAGTTGAGATAGAAAGAGTCCCAATTTTTAAGTGACCTTTTGTAATCATTGAATTTTTATAGTTAATTTTGCTTCTCTTCTCCATGATTTTTCTCAAAAAGGTTTTCCATGTAAATCTATGTGTTCTTTACTTTTCTTAGTTCTAATTTCCTTATAGTTTCCGCATCAATTATAACAAAAATGAAGTACCTTTCAATCAATTATATTGTACTTGTATTGTGGGTCTATGAGGGGAATGTAATTGCTAGGCTACTTCCGTGGTAGATCTAAAGTAATTTACCATGTCACAATTTTCTTTTGTTGTCCCCACTAACTAGTGTCATCTTGCATAGAGTCGTGACGGTGTGTGAGATTGTCCATTTGAGTGATGACCAAGATTGATTCGACTTGACTTTCATAAATCAATTTTTATCGAAGCTTGAATCCAAATTTGGCTTTCATAAAATCCGAACTGATGAGGATTGAACTTGACTTGGTGTAGCACTTAAACTTGTGAATAATTTAGGCAAGCACGAGTAGCATGAATTGTTTGCACGTGAAGAAGCAATTAAAAACTGATTTTGAAGAGGGGTTGAGAAAATGCCGGTCAAGTGCATAATTGTTTCAATCTTGAGCCTCGTGGGTCTCATTCTAGTTTAATCCATTTCGAAGTGGAAGGCAATGAACATTAGCTTCCTTCAATGGGGCCGTGTTTGGTCTCATTCACATCACATCCTGTCATAAATTTGTTGGTCCCCATGCGCGACTATCTTTAATTGACTTGACTTGTGAATGCAAATTCATCAAATCACTTTTTGATCCAGTGGTGGGTTTAAGTGGTTCTTGACTGTGGGTGCAAATTCTCGAATGATCGCTGCTAAGGATGTCATGTTCGACATTGGCTTGAGTTACCTAACCGAGTAATTCCGGCGACCAGCCAGACAAGGGCTGGCGACCTCGCCGGAGCATTGCCGACCCCCGGAGACGATGAGCCACGATGAGGCAGAGCTTGCCCAGCCACTGGCGAGGCCCGGCCAGGCCTGGCCTCGCTGGTGGCTAGGCGAGCTCAGCCTCACTAGATCTGGGTGAGCTCGAGCTCGCCTAGCCTAGGCAAGGCCGAGCCTCGCTAGCCGACCCGAGGCTCGGCCTCGCCAGGCCAAGGTGAGGCCGACCTCGTGCCCAAGCACGAGGTCGAGCCTCGCGGTGGCCTGGCGAGCATCAGCGAGCTCGCCGGAGCTTGCCTAGTTGGTCGCCGATCGCCGCCGTGGCCGGGGATCGGCCATAAAGAGAAAGAAGGAAAAAAACAATATAATAAAATTATTGAAATTTTTTTAAAAAAATAAATAAAATTATACAAGTTTACCAAACGCATTTCTATTCCTGGAATAAAATTCTTTTTTACAATTACAAAGCGCGTTCTTATACCCATAAATTCTTCCCGGGAATAGAAGCAAAAAAAAAAAAAAAACTATTTATGTTAAAAAATTATTCCTTGAAACAAAAACGTTACTAAATGCGCCCTTAAGTGCCAAATCGAGTAAAGATCGATCACTCACCGAAAATAATACATGTCTTTTATATGACTTGTCATATTATTTAAAATTTCCAGTCAACGTGTCATTTTCATATGGCATGCTTGGCATTGAAGTGATTACATTTTAATAACGACTGATACTCAAGTGATTATTTTAAATAAAATAGAGTCTCAACGTATTAATCATTTGGAGATCTGTTATGATTTTTTTTGCCTGTAGATAAAATTGTTATCTTTTATCTTTATTTTTTACCATAATTATAGATGGTGATATCTCTCTATATATTGCACAATATATCAATGAAAAGTTATGCTTCATCGACTCAATTTCTAAGTTTCTTCATGGTATTAGAGCTGGAAGTCCTAAGTTTGAATCTTTCCAAACCCCATTTGTCTCCTTAATTAAATTTCCACGCTTAGTACTAGGCAAAATACCAAACTAAATGTGAGGGAGAGTTTAAAATAATTAAATATTAACCTATGCTTTTGTTTAATTAACCACACATTTGTTTAACAACTTAAGCTTTTAGTACAGTTGGTAGTGATCCTACCAAATCTTCACATATTGAAGTAGCAATTAAAAGGAAAAAAATCAGAATATTTGCAATGCAAAATCTTCTACAAATCAATATGAATATAATAAATCAAATAGAGTATAATGGGTTGATCATTTGGAGATCTTTTGTGATTTGTTTTCCTTGTAGATATAATCATTATCTTTTATCTTTATCTTTCACCATAATTATAGATGATGATATCTCTCTATATATTGTGCAACATATCAATGAAAAGTTACGCTTCATCCACTCAATTTCTGAGTTTCTTTAGCCGGAACCCAACTTCAAAGTGTAAAGAATAGGAAAGGAGTGCAAAGAAGAAGTGGAAGTAGTAGCATTAATCAACAAACCATAGGAGGAAAGATTGAGATGGGTGAGGTTTCTGAGGTGCTGAATCACATCAATATGCAACGACCCACTGAAATTGGTGAAACAAAGTGAGAGGTAGTTAAAGCCCTCGAAGTTCACAAATAAATGCCAGGATGGAACCCGCTAAATGGTGCTGCTCAAATCAAGCAATTGATAGCAAGAGACAATAAAGACACACTCAACTGACTGTAAAACTGATTGACGGAAATGTGCATCGTCTTAATCAATGGAAGTGTAAAGAGAGACGGCCAAATAGTTCCCTCCAATGAGTTGTACAGCAAATCTTGTTTTACAAGGTTCCGAAGTTCTTCACATCGTGGTGACTTCTTGGACATAATGAAGGAACTGAACCAGTTTGATCGTTTAAAGACAAGTCCAACTAAGTCAATTACAAAATGTTCTCCATTGAGGTCTAGATCGATCCGCTCACACTGCAATTGAACAATTCTAATCTCGACAAGATTCTGAGATTGCTGATTGAATCTGGAAGCCTTCCTGAAATATTCATGTAACTTAGGACCAGAGTCTCCAGAGGACTTTGCTCTGGAAAGTCATCTATGAATGCTGAAAATCACAAATCACTTGACCACAAATCTCCATTTTACCCAACTTTCTAATAATTTATAGATTCTAACTGATCTTGGAAAATTTAAGTATAAAAGGCATCGGTCGGATGAGATCGCGTGTAAACCTAATTGATCCATGTTTTTTGGTCTTTATTTTTGCATTCTTTCACATATATCATGCTCCTTTTCCTTTCAATATAAATGAAGTGATTATACTGGTGGAACACATTCTTTGATTATCCTGTCACATAATTCAAATCTAAACTCCTCAGGTACATGTTGACTGACAAAATATTTAACAGCAATGTTAGGATTTCGAGCAGTGCTGCTGCCACTGTTCCAAGCACATCAGTCAAGTGATCCTCATGAGATGATGCCTAGTAAGCATGCCTAGGGATCAACCTTTTCGTCTCAGTGCATAGTAATTCTAGGAACTGTGCAGGAGGTTGCGAGTCTTTGATGACCTAGCTAAGGATGTCAAGTTCCATAGTGGCGCATGCTACTTGTTGGAGTTTTTCAGGCAAGTGACCCGATACCACCAGAGCAAATGGCATGTGAGATGGACGGGGATCAAGTGTGCGAACTTCAGCAGCATGTGGTCCTTCCTCTCGCCTACCGCTACTTTCATTCTCTTAGTTTATTCTGTCGTTCGGGCCTTTTATTCCATTTACATGTATTATTGTCTCAACAAGTAACCAACCTCAGCAACTCAGTTTCAGAAGTATACTTAAAGAATTCTGATCAAACCTATAAAATTTATGAATTATTGGTTTCATTTCTGGATAATGCTTTGGCTGGTACTCGTAATTGTTTTTTGGATCATGTGCTGACATATGGAACTAGTCCATGACCCAATTTAAGGCACGGCAAAGAGCATTATATTAACTGCACGAATTAATAATTCTAGAGAACTTAATACTGCTGACTAAAATTAACAGACTATATTTCATAAAAAATGTGATTGTTGACTTGAAAGCAGCAGAATCACTAATCAGACCATTGATTAAATGAACGAGTCACCCAAGTTCTGATTGCACGCACCAAGCTTGTGAATTCCACGTACCTCGACAGGGCTGGAAGACGGCACCCTTGGTCCAGTTTGGCACAGTACATATTTCAAGAAATTTTAATTTTTCTTTATTTAAGGACTTTCCTACCAATAGGCATATAGGTCTTGAATTTCTTAAATCCAATCATCTTCTACTAGATGCACATCCTCAGTTCTATGTTGACGGTTATAATGGACAATCATGGAGAGGAAAAACTATGAACTCACTCCAATCAAGCATAACGACCAAAGTTTAGTGAACATGATAACATTGCAAAATTCTGAATAGTAAGTTATCCCAAAACTGATAATACACACGCCTCCATGAACGAATATATATTAGGGTACGTCATAGACATTTCATCGAACAGAATGCGGTGAATAATTAAGGAGCAGATTTTTGTGATTTCAAAGTTGTGTTTGTGACCATATGCAAACGGAATTAACAGAATATCAAATAAAAGACTCTAACATGACCAATCCTAATCGAAGCAAAACGAGCTTTACATTCACTTCACCTTCACCAGAATCATAGCTTGGTGAAGAATTGGAAATTACCTTGTCAATGAATCGCAGTAAGCAGCCCCATCAACTATTGGGATCTTTCATGATCGTCGCCAGCTAAAAGGAAGACCAGTGGAAGAGCTTCAAGCGAGTTTTGGCCCCCGAAATAGAGTTGAACAGGGCTAGTCGCCTTGGGCGTGGTGATCAGCCAGAAATGAGAAAGAAGTCTCTGGAAATGGATTCCCCGCGGTGAAATATTCGGGGAAATCTCTCTCAAAAGTGCTATCCCGAATGTTTTGAACTCAATTCGTGCGGGGCGCGTCCCTCTCCAGTCTCTACCGTGCGAGCGACGATGGCAACAAGGTCGCAGCGGTCGAAGGCGATGACCAGCGGTGATGGAGAAGGAAGAAATTTAAGTCAAATGGGCCTTGTTCAAAAGTTTTTTTTTTTGTCAGAATTGTTTAAATCCAAAATTGGCTCCGACTGGAAATCGAGGATTGAAGTTTTATGGGTCGAGTAAGTCCACACATTGATTGAGGACTTGGGGTCAAATTTTTGATGGGTTTGGACCAAGCTGGTCAATTTGAATCATGGTCGAATGGGCTTCAAAAATGATCTCTCTCTCTCTCTCTCTCTCTCTCATTCTTCTTATTATTTATTATTTATATATAATACACATGTACAATTTTGGTGACAAAAATTTCAATGTTAACATCACTTGAGTACCATAACTTATTTCTCCAATGGCTGAGTGTCATAAAACTTTTCAATTGATTATTTGAATGTCATAAAAAATTTTAAAACGTTCCCATGAGTAATAAGCCATGTTAGATTTCTGACACTTAGGTGAACATTTTTTAAAAGCCATGGCACTTGAGTGATAAACTAAAAGTCGTGTCATTTATGTAACCATAATTTTAAAGTTATGGCACTCAAGCGGTTGAAAATAAATTTCTTACAAGTGAGTCAAGCAGGTTTGACAACTAGGAAAGTTACACAGAGGAATAGCTTGATGCAAAAAGAGTTTCATAAATGTAGCATTTACATGTCATTATTTTTTAAAGTATAGTACGTCAAATAGTGCCACTATGAGAATTTTTGTCAAGAACATTTAGATGATCCACAAGCACATAATGAAAGCATGTGAAGGAGGTGATAAAGTCCGTGTTTTTTTAGCACTAGAATCCAAGGTTAAGGTGGTTGTTCATAGAGATAATACTAGGAAGTTGTTGCGCTTTTGGGAGGAGGGGATGGCAAGTATATGAACATATTGACCAACCATCGCTTGAATAAGCAGCTTGACGAGGCTCTAGCGGAGTTTTCGCAGATCAAATAGGCTTGGATTAGACTCTCACTTTGCCTTCTTTGAACGCCTTCTTTTTTTTTTTTTTTTTTTTTTTTGGTTTGCCAGCTATATTCTTGTATTTTGGAGCTCTTATACAAGGAGCTTGGCAGGCCCCTAGTGAGCCCACCTAAAGAAACCCTATAAACCCATGAACCTCCCATCCACAAGAGAGGAGTTTTGAACTCCCCACCTCCCCATTTTCACATGGAAATGGTGGCTATTGGAGCAAGCCTGGTGATTTCTTTGATTGCTTTTGATAAATTTGGTACTTCAACAACATCCAGATTTGGGTTTGATAGAGTTGGTGTAAAGGTGGTGAACAACGTGGGGATGAAGAGGTTCAATCTGATTTGGCTAAGAGAAAGGATAAGATGGCTATATCTACTAAAAGGATCTTTCAATCTCAAAAGAAGGTTAAAACAAGAAAACTAGTTCAACTAGCAATTGGAAGGTGACATCTTCGAGTTTAGATGATGAGACATCCGATGTGCTCAACACCAAAAATCGACATTAGTTGTGTGCCCTCCATTTGTGGTTTCTACTTGGATCATGGAGCTAAGTGAGCAAATTATATCTAGAAAGATAAAAGTATATGGGTATCATGAAGGTAGGACGAGAGATGCCAAGAAGCTTAGAAAATATGACAATGTGCTCTTACCATAGGATTATGGGATTGCTACATTGAAAGGGATAGCGGGATGATTTTAAGTAGGAGATAGAAAGAGTTATGGTAATGACAAGGAAAGGGGATTTCAAACATTGACCAAATGGCATTACCGTGCATCGAACATAAGGAGGTTCCTCCCGTCACTTTGATTCCCAAGATAATTGGAATTTGACTAGGTGCCTATCGCAATGACAATGGCTCATTGAATGCTTGTCGTCATTGTGGTTTGTAAAATTTGACATTTTTTTGATTTGTAGAAAAAACTGTCGTGTTCACACTTGTATTTTTTTAAAGAATGTCTTTATAGATTGGGAAACTAAAGCACAAACCGTTTTTACAAATAGAATCACATAGCCTTTCACCATTCCATTTATCAAATAGAATGTATTTTATAAATCATTTCACAACCAATATGAACAGCTTTTAGCAATTCCCTTCACAAAACATTCACGAATGACCCTTTCAAACTATTTCAAATAAGGCTTTCAAATGCCTTTTCAATTGACTAAAAAGATAGTTAAAGTTCGATTTCATTTTATGCAAGAAAAATGCTCTCAATAGCTCATACTATATTAAAACTCCACAATTTTAAAGACATGAGTTTGTAAATTCAAAGAAGAATTAGTACCACTCACTTGTAAAAAGCTGAAAATCAACCTACATTGGTTACTCTAGCCAATGTATTGGTTTTAAATTATTCAAAAAATGATATTAAAAACCGAGTAATACACTATTTTAATGAACAAATTGACTAATTACACTTATTCTTCGATAACACGACATTCACATGCTAATGAATAAAGTCTTTTAAGCAAACTTCCATCTTTTTTCTTCATGTGTATTATCCCTTATGCATAACTCACATGTGAAACTTCTGAATTTCAATCCAAACAAAACATACTTCAAATTGATTTTCGTTAAACACCACTGCTCCACAACACCCTAGGCTACCATTTTCACAAAAATTGCAGCTCAAAAACTCCTCAATCGAATATTGCAGTGCCAAATCTACATAACTCCAAATTTGTATCACAACTTCCAAAATTACTCCAATTACAAGAATAATAGGCTTGAATACTTGCTCAGCATTGCAATTCACAATTGACTCGGCTTGTTGAGGTATCTCGGATGTGAATGCGGGAAATTTGTTCTCTTTTCCCCTTTTTCTTTCTTCACTGGCAAGCTTCCTTCTTCGTTATTGTAGATGGTGGTCTTCTAGCGCCATCTACCGAATTGTCGCATAAAGCGTGTACAGTTTGAGTATATTTCTAGCATACATGATTGCCTTTCATAATTGAGAAGCCGAAGCCTCAACCTCATGATTCCAAAAATTGGACTTTGGAAATGTTTCCCTTCAAGGTTTCAAACCCATGCGGTGAATATTAGGTTGGTCAGTTTCATTCAAAGCACACTAATCTTTGCGCATTGAAGACTGTTTTTGCATGATATATAAAACCTAGAAAAGTAATTGTTGGAATTTGATCTAAAATTGCTTAAGAATACAATTGACCTTTTGGTCCACCAATAGCGAGAGAATATCCTAGCGTAACAAAACGATACTACAACATGCTTAGTATATTAAACTCTGACTTTCCATTTTCAAGATATTTTATTCCTTCACAATATTCTGAATCATATAAATAAGTTGCTTTTAGATGTTAGCAAGTTGTGACAAGTGACAACATAGGCAAGTTACAGCAGAGGAAACGCTCAAGATTCATGCTAGGGAAAATACACTGTGCAAACCCAACCGCACTTATATCTATGTAAAGTTCTGAGAGGTATTGGAGTGCTTGCAATTGTAGGAGTCATGACAATGCACAAGGTTCATAAACACATAAAATTTACAGATTCATACTAGAGACGTATTAGGGAGTATGCATACCCTAGTTTACGAATTTCACTGACCAAATTTCGGCCCTTGACTTTGTCAGATCGATCTCAATCCACTTAATAAGTTCAGGGATAGTCATAATCAGATTAAATGGTTATAAGTTGTCCAGCTTTGACCTCAGTATGAAGAAGAGAAAAGAAGAACAACATCATAGAGATGCTCACTGCTTCATCAAGTTGATGGGGAAATAGTATACCTTTAAAGATTCAGCAGGTAATATGCATGGTGTGCCGTCGGGAACAAAAAGTCAAGGCATTGATGTTTTGAGACAACAAAAGTGAGAAAGTAAGATGGACGCAAAGGAGAAGGATATGGAAAAACTGATTATGTCATCAGAAGAAACCTTGCACACAACATTCTTCCTGCCTTTGGAGAACTGCAACATTAGAAACCTATTTTTGGGATACACAACGGTCCGAACAACTCCATTGGTCCTTAAATTAAAAATTAGCGAAAAGAGATTTCAAAAATTAATAAGTAAACTCAGTGCGCTCATTAATAATCTTAATTCTCCATAATGGGGAGAAGGAAGTATATATTCCTATCTGCATTTTGAGTCTGAAAAGATTTCAATGGTATGGCTGAAAGAATTGAAAGAAAAAAGGCGTCAGAAATTTTGGTGGTAGATTGTTTCCCCTTTACTAAGTGTCGTTTTCCTAATAACAGCAAATATTTGGCTCTTTGCTAATGACTACCATCTAGAACCATCGATTTCTTTTTCGTAAGATAGAAGTGATACCATTTGAAATACATTTCCTTGACCTGGTTAACATCTTCCATTTATGCTAGTCCCTGCTTTCCCTTCTTGTATGGTTCCCACTTGGTTGCATTTCTAATCGAATGTAATCTCGAGACAAGGTTAAAAGAACATATCAATAAAGCCATGTAGATCGAGCTCCAATTGAAGTTGACCTCCTCGAGCTCGAGAAGTCGAAGCTCAATCACGCTTGAGTTCGGTATGTTGACCATTTAGTTTGGAGATGCAGGGTTTGCAGACGACAAATTTGTAGACAAAATCTGTGTACATGTATTTTGGTTCATATCCGTAGGGATCTAGCCAGGGAGTTTGTTCACACAGGGGAGCTTAATGATGTCATCGAGTGAACACGAAAAGTATTTGTTAGAAAAGCAAGATCTCGTACATTGCATTAGCCTTCTAATTAATACTCCATCAACTTTTAATTGTGTGTGCATTCCAAAAGTTCGGATCACGAGCTTCCTGTTGATATAAAAGTCAAGTCAACCAAAAATCAGATGAAATTTTCATAATCGATTAAGGTTTTGCCAAATTTAGATAAAAATGATTAACACATATAAAATCTCATATTCAAAAAAAAATTGGGGGCTAAACCACCTGCGGCTGAGGATTTATCTACTGAGAAGATGAAGACATAAAAAAAGAACAGAACAAAAATATCTAACAAAATATAATACCGATCTACAATACGAACCGCAAACCGGTCTTACTCAAAGCAATGAGAGAGGCACGATGAGTTGCACTAAAGTAGTGCAAAGCTCTAAATCCGTTGCTAAGAGAAACCATTGCGGCGGTCTAACTCCCAATAGTATTGATGAAAGATCGTAATTTTCAGTTGAATCCCGTGCTATAATTGCCCCCATTTACTCCCTTTCTTAAAAGTGATTTTCAGCTTGCGCCCGATACGTACATTTTCTTTTTCCATTTTTCATTTACCCTAATTTTTCTTTTAAAAATTAACACAATTACCATTTCCCTCATCAAGGATAAACATTTCCCCATTTCAGCCTCATTTCTCAACCCTCACAATCTTAACCAAAGTCATTTCACCAGAGGCAGTGCTCCCTGCGGAAAACTCTTCAAAGTGAATGGACTCAAGGAGCATAATAATTCCATTGGCTCCATCTTCCTCTATTTGCTGCGACTTTACGATCACCAACTTCTATCGCGACAAATGCCAAGGCGATGGTGAAGCTTCTACGCCATAACCGGCAGTGAAGTTGGAGCTGCAGCAACGAATGCGGAAGCTGGAGTTGTAGCAGTGAATGTGGAGTAGCCGCACAACTAGTGGCATGGTGCTCCGCACAACTAGTGGCATGGTGCTGCCCCCGCCGCCTCCTCCACCTCTAGCTTGTCCTCTGGTGGTGAATTGTCTCGGTTCATGTTTTCCCTATCTTTTTTTTTTTTTTTTTACGCAGAAGCTGCAACTATGCTTCTCATTGCCACCACGGCTGCCTCCATTCGAGCTCCCTCTCGGGTGGTGGACAAGCAAAGGTCTTGGTTCATGTTTTCTATGTTTCCACGGTAAAATTTGAAGGACACTAACAAAGGTAAATATATTACGAGTGTACTGATTTCAGATTTTTGGTTAACCAAATATTAATTTGAGATAAATTTGTGATAGGTGTTTCAATTTAGGATTCTTGGTGATCCAAAAATGAGTTTAAGGTAAATTTGTGACAAATGTACCAATATGAAATTTTATATAATATTAACAAAAAGATATTTATAATAAAATGCGTAAAAGAAAATCATCGATGATTATGATCACGAGTCTACCAACTTTGCCATCGAGCAATGGAGGGAAGTCTACAAAAACCTCATCAGCAGATTTTTAAGATGCACAAGACTAATTTGAAAAATGGAAAAAATTATTACTTTTGTACAATACATAACTAAATTAATTAGTCCTCGTTATATAATGAAATCAAAGAATTTATACCACACACGGGAGGTAGGGTCTATTTTTCCTTATACAAAAGTAATTATTCTTTTTTCATTTACTTAGTCTTTAGAATACTTGGTTCGATTCATTAATCTCACTTTAAATATCAATTAATAAGCTTTCCAATACTGCCAAAACCATACTGATTGGATATTTGATGGAAAAAGTAGTATAACTTTCCACTCTAGTAGTCCATTTGACCCAAATTCCAAAAATTCGTAACCCTGACATATGTTGGAAGATCAAATTGCATTTTTAATAGTTCGAATCATGAGCTTTCTGTTGATATGAAATTCAATCTGATGTAAAAGTTATAACCAATTGAAATTTGGTCAAATCTAGATAAAAACAAATAATACATATAAAACAACATCTTTAAAAAAAAAAAAAAAAATTGTCACGCCCCAAACCCCGAGCGCGCGAACAACCCACCATGGTCATGCAAATGCGACATTCACCAGATAGTGTCGCCAACCCCATTCATTTTATTATGCGGGTGCAAAACGTATTGCAAAACCCCCGACAAAAACTTACGGGATAGGAAAGCAGGAAACCAACTCATTCACAAACAAACGTACTTTCATACATAATCACACTAGAGTTTATATACACCAAAAAGGGTTAGCCTACAAAAAGATCAGTCCACCAAAAAGACGGAACAGTCCTATGACCACTAGTCGGACTCGTTCGTCGATCCCACTTCTGACTGATCAACCTCCAGAGGCGACGGGTCCTCCACCCTACCACCGGGAGGGTTAGCTACGCCCTCACCTAGGATGGCCTCCATCATAGCAGGTGGAATGTCAAAACCACTAAGATGACCAACCCCGAAACCATCGGCTCCAAAGCGGAACCACGCTCTATATCGATGAGGCACCCTGACAAACATAGCCTCCTCGATCCAGACTGTGGTCCTCACAAGCTCATAGATCCAATGACTTCAAGGATCGGGAAAACTATGCACATGCTCGGTAATCTGCACGGGAATACCATATCACTCCGGAGGTATTGCCATCTACGGTCATGAAAATTTGGCCCACAACGGGTGAGACATTGTCTCAGCAAGTTCACCCCCTAAACCCCTATTAGAAAGAAAATACATCCAAGGGTGGCTTAGCCACACTACACAAAAGACTTACCTCGCCTTATTTCCTTCCTGCAAGTTAGTACAGTTCATATCACTCAATCACAGGTAATAATAAGAACTTGAATAACTGGAGTGCAATCACTTTCACATAATCAATAACCATAGGGGTCCTGATTATAAGACCAAATCGTTATGTCACGTTCCATACCGTGCCACACAATTCCGTCCCATAATTCGGCGCGTCAGCAAGACTCAACATGTGTTCCAATTTTCATTCACTACCACACATGGACATAGCCTATTCGCAATTCAGCTATCTATTGGCGTTTAACCAGGCATCGTCTCCCTACCTTGGAGCACAGCTTCGTCATTATATCGACGGCGTTCCTGAAAGAGCATGGGCCCAAAATCAACTGCGACCCGCATCCATTGTATGGGGCATCCCATATAGGGGCAAGTCCGGCTTAACAGTTTAGGACAATTTTCTCTTAATTAACATACAACAAATTCATACTCGGCCTAGGACACTTTGCATTTCACTTAAGGCTTCAATTAAAATAGTGATCTCGGCCTCTTTTCTTCATATTAAAAATATTCAATAAATTATTCACATGTGTGGGGACACATTAATTTCGAACCAGAAAACTAATATCTTACTTTTTCAAACCCCACCATTTAATATAATTCTTAAAATCCAATTTTTGGTGTCAAACCCGACACCCGGAATTTTCTGAATAAAGTCCATATTTTTCATAATTAACACTCAATTTGCAATATCCAACCATCAAATTCATAATATGAATAAATAACAGCGATCATCATGAAATTGTGGGAATTCATGATTCTGGAAAATTTTTGGAAATAATAATTAATTAAATTTATTCCGAAAATTAATTAAATAATAATATTTCAAAAACTTTATATAATATAAAATATTATTAAATAATTAAATAATTTCGAAATAATTATTTAATCAAAAAATAATTAATTAAGGTCTAATCAAGATTGTACTAATCTAAACCTCTACTTAGCCTTAATTAACCATACATTTAACTAATTACACCCCTTAATCTAATCCACACTTAACTAAACTAATATAAACACCTAATCTTAAATTAAAGTAAGCATCCCTAATGGCATCATTAACCTTCTAATCAAGGTTTAGAGGCTAAACTCACCAGAATTGCTTTCCGATGAGTCCACGGCGAAGATAACGATGAGGCTGTGACAGTCTAATTTTATATTTCTATTTTCAATTGAATAAATTGGGCTTTTTATCGATGTGCCTATAGTGTTATTCTCTGAGCCGATCACTCATGAGATAACTAGAATAGTTGGGGAAGTCATTAAAGGATTTTGGTGCAATAGACTTCAGAATTCGACCAAGAAGCGACTGCTTGACCATGTTAATTTACAAAGGTCATTGCGGCATAGTCGAAAATCCATCAGAGACTGAAAATAGGTCGATTCGACTGAGGTATGTAATTAGGCATGGGTGGTTCCACTTAGTTACAAAATTCTCGTGGATCAGCACTAAACCGATTTTTCTGTCATTTTTGTACCCTGTGCTCATATATGAAACTTTGAGATTTTCATGACAATCGAGAGTCGCCAATGAGTCGAAGATGTACATTGTGGTTCAAAAGTAATCGACCATGGGTCCATTGCACCGAAAATTTCCAAAAACTACCCCATAGTTTAGGTCGCGCTAAAACCACGTATAACTGAATTTAACCGTGAAATTTATTCCGATTTCAGAAATTGAGAACTCTAAAGTGTCACAATTAAATTTTGAAATATTGTTACATATTTCCAAGGTTCATTGACGACGGGAATTTTTGGTGAAAAAAATTCAAATTATGGAACCTTGGGAACTCTAAAGTGTCACAATTAAAGGAATGGGAGAGATGCCATATTTTAAAGGGATTTTTGGCCTTTATTATGGAACCTTGGGAGGGAGGAATTATAAGGATATAAATGAGGATTTGTCCTTATTAACTAAGGTTGTGAAATGGTAAATGGAAAAATAGAAAGCTTCTAGAAATCATATAAATTCGGAGCTATGTAAACCAATGAGAATTTCATCACCATTTGAGTCTCATTTGGAGGGGATAAGCTTGTTTGGATGTGGTGGGTCACTTGATAATGAAAGGAGCAAGTTTTCCATGGAAAAAGGACCCATGCCTTGTGGAATTTGGGGAAGTGGTCCCCCATAGTCTTTTTTTCCTTTTCTTTCTCACCCTCATCCGTGCGTTCCTTTTCCCCCTATAGCGTGCGACATTTCCTTTTCCCTTTCCTTTCTTTTCATTTTCTTTTTCCCTTTCCTTTCTCAACCATAAAGCCCTTGTCTTTTTCCTCATCAAGCTGCAGTCCCTTGTTTTGGCTTCCTCTTGGCCGACCAGCTCAAAACAACAGCCAAAAAAATAGAGGAGTTCCTTGTTTCGGTGCCGCCAAACCAGGTGCAACAATTGGTCACAACTTGAACTGCCCTTCATGTTCCACTTCTCTCTGTCTTGGCACTTGTTTGCGGATCAAACCCCCTCACCAGCAAGTCGGTAGCTCACCAGGACAGGCACCACAACAGCTTCCTTGTGCCGAAAATTCTACAGTTCCCTTCACTGGTGTTGTCACAACTCACCCCTCCTCAATTTCAGCTCATCCTCGTCACCGAAGAGCCCAAAACCTCCCATGTGTTGCCGTTTAGCTACCAGAACACAAGCAGATTCGAACCAACCCACCAATAAGTGAGCCAACGCTGCCGTGTCACAGCCGCACCCTTGCGGTTGCAACTCCTTCACAACTCAGCTTCCACCGGCGAAGGGCAAGCCCTCTTAGCTGTGAGCCGAGGGCTTCTCAGCCCTGTTCCAAGCTGACCGGAGCCACTACGGCGTCCTTGGAGGTCGTAGTGCAGCTGCTACCGCTCAGTCAACAACGGTAGCTTTGGATTTCCTTGGTTAGGTGAGTTATTTTCCTCAATCTTGAAAAGGGACTAACTACACCCGTTTAGGAGTTTAAATAAATTAAGAATGGTTTAAATTAGATTAAGTATAGCTTAGTGATAGTTTAATAAGGTTATATTAGCCTTAGAATGGGTTAGTCTTAGTTTAATTTATGAGATTAGTACCTAGGGGATGGATTAGTTGAAAACATAGGCTGTTCTACATAATTGATTCCTAGATGTTTGTTGTTTGCCATTTTTGTAAAACAAAATGTATTGCAATTTTGAGGATGCTTCCTTCTTGAAAAATGTTTTAGACATTTTCATCCATCACATAAATTTTTCTGAGGATTTTTAGGGATTTAAAAGAAAGAGGTCTCAGCTCCAATATCTTTAAATAGAAACTCGGACTGTACTGGAAATTGTGACCTTTAGGGATTCCAGGGGTTTTTACCAACCCTTAGAGTTCGAATTTCCAAATTCTTTCTTCATAAAAGTTGTTTGTTACATCTTGTAGTTTAACATACTCGAATTTTAGATCAAACAGACCTGTTTTAGACTCCAAACCAAGCTGATTTCGGAGAACAGACTTTTTGGAAACGAACCCAGTTTTGGTGCTGGATTGAGTGATTTCCTGGGCCGAGTATAGAAGGATCTGGGTTTAAGTGTCTGCATAAAAAATGTTCATTTATGTGTTCTTTACAACATAATCAAGTTTGAGAATTTTTCGAATTCGTTTGAGTTGATTTCTAATGTTAAACTCGAAAGTGCGCAAATGGACAGTTTATGCCGGTTCCGGTTGGTAGTAAATTGTAACTGTTCTTAAGGTATTACTTGTTGGAAATTTGCTTGTTTGATGTTGTGAATGAAACGTGCAATTAATCATTGAATTGTGACATTGGGTGAATGCATACATGACATGAGAACCCGTCACAAGCCTTTGAGACCGGACGATGCTCGTTCGGGAATGTCCCAAGTCAACGGATGCCGGTCGCAATAGAGGTTGGACCAATGCTCCTAATCGGAATGCCGTCTAGATGTAGACGTTGCCGTGCTCGATGGTGCGAGACGATGCTCGGTTATGCTGGAAGACTGTTATTTGTTGCGTTGGCTGGGGCCAGTGAATTGAAATCAGTTGAGACGCATGAACAATTAAAAGTGAGGGACCTAATTAGGAAACATAATTGTGTGGTGCGGTATGAGACGTCCCATAACAATTTAGTCTGGTAATTGGGGGCCCGTGTAACTGTGTTAATATCTATGCTCTTACATATACACATGTTAAAATATTCATATGATATGTGATCTCGATACTATTATGTATGATTTGATTGACACTAACATGCAGGAAAATGCTGGTATTAAGAGAGTTGTGGGAAAGGTGATTAGATTGCATGTAGGGTGTACTTTTCTTCTAATCGAAATTTAGGGGATGGACTTGTTAAGATGTGATCTCACTCTATTGTAAGCTAAATTTTTCAGGTTCCTAGATGGGGGATTGTTAGGCAAGGAGCAGAGGGCTACAAGAAATGAAGTATGGGTGTCTCAGTAGCTTCTTCTAGATACTGACGAGTCTGCCATCTGATTTGGAGTATGGGTGATTACTCACCCAAGGCTATTGAAGAGTCTGACAAGGCCGTAGGGAGGGACTAGGTCTCATGGACGAGGAGCTTGAAGCGTAGATAGCCCGGAAGCTCTTCCTTTTGAAATATACCATGTTATGTTAGACTATTCTCTATATAATCATTGTTATATATTATGTGTGTTTGATGAAAATATAATCCTATGTTTTCTATCACATTGCTGTGTTGTTTGGAGTTTATGATTATGCTTCTACATGCTTGATAAAAAGAATGGGTTGGCAACGGTTCCTGGGATGTTGCAAATTTGTATTGACCACTGATGAATGTGCATGCGCTCGGGGTTCGGGTCGTAACATCCCCATTAAGTGGTATAAGAGCGAGTTAGTGTTTGGAGTGAAAAAGGTGCGATGAGTCATGGGATAGTTAGTAGGAAAGGCTTTTAATATGCTAATGCATGTGAGTGGTAGTCAATTGATAGTTTGTGAGCTCACTCAAATTCTAATCGGGTGTTGGAATTGCAAGCAGGTGTCCATAAAAAATCTGCACCATGAGTGAGCAAGATCATAGAACGCCCAAGAAAAGGGCAATTGGACTTGTTGTCGGGCTAAGACGCCGACCAGAGTCGGTGCTCGAGGTAATAGGGGTAAAGCATCGGCTTAAGCCAGTGCTAGTGGTGCAACACCGCAACCGGTTTTACCGGTTGGTGCTAGGGTAGCAACACCTAGTGATTTGGGAACCATTGGGATCATATAGGCACTAGAAGCAATGAGAGATATGATGGGACAGTAGGCCTAGAATCAAGTAGCCACCATTACTACCACCGCTACTGCTGCTGCCAATGCCGTTGTTGCCGGTGTACCTGCTACCCCACCTATTGAAGTTCTATTAGGGAACGTGGTTGCTAATAGACCTATACACAAGCTAGTGGAACACTTTTTAAAGCTGAATCCGCCAAGATTCATCGACACCGGAGACCTAGAGACTGCCTCCTATTGGATTCAAGATATAGAGAAGGCGTTTGCACTTTTAAGGTACAATAAGGAAGAGATGGTAACCCTGGTAGTCTATCAACTATAGGGCAATGCCAACACTTGGTGGAGAGCCATCCGAGAGACCGTGTTTCCGGAAGGAGTAGTTCCGTTTTAGGACGCCTTCCTCAGGGCATTCAATGAGCAGTATTTCATGAAGAGTGCCAGAGAGCATAAAATGGAAGAGTTCCAGTGTCTCCGCCGGGGATCAATGACTATTGACTAGTATGAGGTCAAGTTTGCAGAGCTCTCTCAATATGCTCCAAGATTGGTAGAGGATCTTGAAGAAAAGGCTAGAAGGTTTAAAAATGGCCTTTGATTAGAGCTGAAACAACCACTGGTGCCTTTTGATCTAAATGACTACCAAGAAATTTATCGTCGAGCCCAACTGATAGAAAGAGATCTGAACGAGCAAACTGTATCGTCAAGGTTGAGGTTTAATGCGAACAGGAGCAATATTAGGTTTGGAAAGAAACCTATGGCCGATAGGAGATATCTTGTTCCACCTAATAGGAAAGGTGGGGTGGGTAAGTCAGCACCAAGCAATAATGGAGTCTGTTGCTTCTGTGGGAAACGACATGGATCTGCACTGCACCATGCTGGGACGGGAACCTATTATGGATGTGGCCAACAAGGCCATTATGTTAGAGATTGTCCCAGGCGACCAGTGGGATAACAGTTACCACCTCCACCACTGTTGGGTCAAAACAAGGGGTATGCACCCTCGAACGCACCATAGAGTGAACCAGTTAGGCCTCCGACACGAGGAAGGACATATGCCATCACTAAAGGTCAGGCAGAGGATGCACCGAATGTGATCACAAGTACTGTTTCCCTGAATGATCATCCAACATACGCTTTATTTGACCCTGGTGCAACTTATTCATTTATAACTGAACAATTTATTAAGTTGGATTGAGTTCTAAATTGTTAGAATCAGCTGTTAGTATATTGATGAAATTAAAAGATAGAGTATTGTCCACGATGGGCTGTCCTAATTGTAAGTTGGTAATTGGTGAGCAAGATGGAAGAATAGACTTAAAAGTTTTAGCCATGTATGATTTTGATGTAATAATTAACATGGACTGGCTCACCAAGCAACGAGCTAAGATGAACTGCTATCGTAAAGCGATTCAGTTCAATCCGCTTGAGAGTGAAAGTTTCGAGTTTAGTGGAGGTCGAGGAGGACCTTCTATTACCCTAATCTTGTCACTCGAGGTGACTCGGTTGTTAGACAAGGGTTGTCAAAGTTACTTGGCAACTGTCATGGACACGATAGTCAAGGAGTTGAAGGTTGAAGATATTGCAGTAGTACAAGAATTTCCGGATGTGCTCCCAAAAGAATTGCCAGGTCTACCATCGGAAAGGGAGATCAAATTTGTAATTGAATTAGCTCCGGGACGGAACCAATCTCTAAGGCTCCTTGTCGGATGGCATTATCGGAGCTGAAAGAACTGAAGGTACAAATGCATGAATTATTGGATAAGGGATACATACGTCCTAGGAGCATCTCAGTTCTATTTGTGAAAAAGAAAGATGGTACGTTGCACTTGTGCATCGACTATCATCAACTCAATCAGGTGACAATCAAAAACAAGTATCCACTACCAAGAATCAATGATTTGTTTGATCAGTTACAAGGAGCATCGATTTTCAAAGATCGACTTGAGGACGGGATATCATTAGCTAAGAATCGGAAGGGAGGACATACCAAAGTCAGCGTTTCGTACTCGATATAGTCATTATGAATTCACGATCATGCCGTTTGGATTAACAAACGCTCTAGCTGCTTTTATGGATCTGATGAACCGAGTATTCAATGAATACCTATATCAGTTTGTAATTGTGTCTATTGACGATATCTTGGTGTACTCTAGAAGCCTAGAGGAGCACAGAGGACATTTAAGACTGGTACTACAAATGCTGAGGACTCACATCGATTTTCTTCAAGCCACAATGAACCTCTTCGACACATTGGCAACTTTCGGTTGTCGTAAAAATCTCGAGGATTCAAATATGGACACATGGTATCAAAACGACATAAATTTTTTGTAATTTAGTGAAATCACCCATGTTTAGCCACACATCTCAGTCAAACCGATCTATCTCTGACTATGTCGTAATGACCTAAGCAGATGAGCACGGTCGAGTAGTCGAATCCTGGTCAAATTCTCGAGTCTATCGCATTAAAATTCCTTAATGACTTCCCCAGATAATTTAGTTATCTCACGAGTGATCAGCTCTAAGAATAGCGCTATAGGCACGTCGATGAAATGCCCAATTAATTTAATTGAAAGCAGAAGTAAAAATCCAGGATGTCACACTTTGGTCCAATTTGGTGGGGTAGATGTGTGAAGAATCTTTATTTTATCTGAACTTGAAGAATGTTTATAATTGAACGACTTTCTGACAATAGACAATGATGGAGAGGAAAAAATAAATGAACTTACTCCAGCCAAGCCTATTGACCATGGAACACATTATAGCTTTAAGATGACTTGACTAGATAATGCAAAATTGTCATTTCGGTAGTGCTCCTCCTGTTCACGAATTTCCAAAATCCCCTTCATGAATAATACGAAATTTCATTAAAGGATGGTTAATACGTAACGTCGATTGTAAATTTGAAATGTCAATGATAGCGAACCTAATAGTAGATTATCACTTATTTTTTATTCCACAAGTGATTGCGCATATGTTTGTAAGTTACTAATATAATTAAAATTTTGTCACTCATGAATTCAATAGTAAAGTGCCACTTATTTTAGTTTCTACAAGCAGGCGCATGACTTTTTGTAGGTTGTCGATTGAAATAGCATTTCTACCTTCCACAAAGCCCCATAGCAGCTACCACTTATTTTAAGATTTTACCAGTAGACGCATAAGTAAGTGTTTGTATGTTAGCAATTAGGTAACAATTTCATTGTCCGCAAATCTAATAGTGAATTAGCACTTTTTAAATATTTTACAAGAAGACGCATAACTATTTGTAAGTTATCAATGGGATAACAATTTTACCATCCACAAACTCAATAGTAAATATATAGCATAGGTGGCAAGTTATTAGAACTTTGACAATTGTAAGTCTCCAACATTGCTGCACAATCAAGTTAATTTACTTAATTAATAGGTAGCAAGTCGGATGACTAACACAGACCCAAAAAAACAAAAAAAGTCGGATGTTAACCATTGTTATTTAAAATGTAGGAATGGTGTTATAGATTTACTATTGAACAAAAACTATTCGTTATTGGTCAAACGGAATGCTGCACAATCAAGTCAATTTATTTAATCAATAGGTGGCAAGTCAGACGATTAACCATCGTTATTTAAAATTTATGAATGGCGTACAGATTTACTATTACATGGAAACGATTTCGTATGGGCCAAACAAAATGTTAGACACTACCTCCTGATTCTTAGACGATTCATCAGGACCAAGCTACGATTTCCATGGAATTTTCTTCGGCGAAAAATTGTCTAAAAAGTCCTAAACGTATTGCACTTTAGCCAAATTAGTCCTACAATTAAGTCCTTAAGCTTTTCATTTTTTGCTAATTGAGTCAATCTAGTCAATTTTAGCCAAAATTTACTAATGTGGATACCGGTCTTTGACGTGGATAGATTTTTTTAAAAAAAGAGGTTAATACCTTAAAAAACCCAAAACTGGTACACCTGTGACAAATTTACCCCAAATTATTTTTTTGACCACAAAAAACCCCAAACTGGTACATATGTGACAGATCTACCCTCCGTTAGCTTCCGTTCGATTTTTCCATTAATTTTGCTAACGTGGTTGCTAATGTGGCAAGCCATGTGGAAATTCATAAGTTTAATACCATTAAAAACCCCAAACTGGTATAATTATGACAAATTTACCCCAAACTGGTATATTTATGACGAATTTACCCCAAGCTGATATATTTACGACAAATGTACTCTAAATTAATTTTTTCGATTATAAAAAACCTAAATTGGTACACATGCGGCACATTTACCATCTTTCAATTTTCCCAAATTTGACTGAGTTGTGATGTCCAATCAATTTTATTTTCCGGATTACTCTAACATTGCCTTCATATCATTAATACTTGATTTTTTTTTATTGGAATCATTATTAGAAAACTATTCAAAGGCTACAAAATGTGCACTTCATTCTTGTGCCGGGAAGATGCCCATTAACTAAAAGATGGACAGATTGCTTGCGCACATATACAAAAGAATCACACTCAAAGCACACCTGAAATTAGCAACAAACATAAGTGATTTTGGTTCCGGCATTTCAACGAGCATGTGATGTATGAGTCACTCATACCATTCACATGCAAGTTCCATGTTAAAATTTTGACACTTACAATTCAAGGTAGGAAAGACTACGTAACGCTAATAAGGACCAGCAAAGTAAGAGTGATATGTAAGCGTACAAACAGATTGCGGACAAGTAGTAAACCATGTGGGGCTGAGACATATAAACATAAAGGACGTGCGGACCCCTCAAGTGCCACAACTTTGGCCAAAGGGACACTTAGGTGCCATAACTTACGAAAGGTACACTTAAGTGCCAAAATCGGAGTAAAAGGGATCACTTGAGTGCCACTCCGGCCAAAATCCGGCCAAAACGCCAACGTGGCATTTTTCCGGCGAAGCGTGACCAAAACGACGCCGTTTGGCACGCTGATGTGGTCAAAACGACGTCGTTATGGATTGACGTGGAAAAAAAATAATTAATTAAATTAAAATTAAAATTAAAATTAGTTAAAATATTAAAAATAATAATTTTAAAATTAAATTTAGTCAAAATATTAAAAAAAAATTAAAAATTTTAAAAAAAATTAAAAATTTTAAAAAAATTAAAAATTATTAAAAAAAAAAAGCAAGGTGGGGGAGGCGGGCGGGGGTCGCCGCCACCGCCCCGGAAGGGCGGCGACGGTGGGGGAGGGTCGGCGGGGTCGCCGGGCCCTAGCCGGGGGTCGGCGACCTCGGCCGGCCCGGCGCGAGGGCTCGCGAGCCCTCGCCCGGCCGGATCTGGCGAGGGCCGCGAGCCCTCGCCGTGGATTTGGGGGGTTTGCGGCCCTCGTCCGGATCCGGCGAGGGCGGCGAGCCCTCGCCGCCGGTCCCGCGGGGGTCGCCGAGCCCGGCCGGGTCGGCGACCCCGGCCGGCCCGGCGAGGGCTCGCGAGTCCTCGCCGTTGGATCTGGCGGGGCGCGAGCCCTCGCCGTTGGATCTAGGGGGCTCGCGGCCCTCGCCCAGATCCGGCGAGGGCCGCGAGCCCTCGCCGCCGGTCGGCCGAGGTCGCCGGCCCCTGGCCAGGGCCCGGCGACCACGGCCGACCCTCCCCCCGCCGTTGCCGGCCCTTCCGTGGCGGCGGGAGCCACGCGGGATGTGAGTGAGGGCTCTCGGCCCGCCTACCCCCGTTCCTTGTTTTTTTTTTTAAAAAATTTTTTTTAAATTTTTAAATTTTTAAATTTTTAAATTTTTTTCAAATTTTTAAAGTTTTAAACTATTATTTTAAAAAATATTTTAACTAAATTTAATAATTTAATTTAATTTAATTAATTTTTATTTTTTTTAATTTTTTAATTTTTTAATTTTTTTCAAATTTTTAAAGTTTTAAACTATTATTTTAAAAAATATTTTAACTAAATTTAATTTTAAATATTTTAACTAAATTTAATTTAATTTAATTAATTTTTTAATTTTTTTTTACCACGTCGGCCCAAAGCTTGGACGCCGTTTTGGCCATGTCGCGTGCAAAACGACGTCGTTTTGGGCGCTTCGTCGGAAAAACGCCACGTTGGCATTTTGGCCGGACTTTGGCGGAGTGGCACTCAAGTGATCCGTTTTTTTCGAATGTGGCACTTAAGTGTACCTTTCGTAAGTTATGGCACTTAAGTGTCCCTTTTGTGAGTTAGACTAGGCAAATTCTTGAGCTAAATTTAGTTCCGAACGGTGAATATTTGAACTCATATTTTTTTTTTTTTTTTTTTATATTCTAACTTGATTTGTTTTGATTTATTTTTATGATTAGGAAATTTGTCATATTAAGTTATGATAATCAAAAATATTGACCCGCGAGACGTCGGGTTAGATTTTTGATTATTTCAACTTTTCATGGCAAATTCATGATTTGCTTTGCATCATTGGAATGTCATTGATTTACATAGATAAATTTTCAGTAGTACATGTATTTTGATGCATCATTGTTATTTGCACATCACATATCATATCATAGTCATATCTAGAATTTAAGTACTTAGGTCCATATGCATTTCATGTTTAAAGCAATGCATTTTGATTTTTTTAGATTCATATAAGATTAGGTTAACTCTCCTTTAATAAAACAAAAAAAGAATAAAAAATGTTATTTAGGTCATATAAATCACACCACATGTTGCACTCTAGTTAGTGGGTCATAGATTAATATTTTAATATTCTAGTCATGCATTTTTTTAATAAAAAAGGCCGAAGATTAATATTGCATCATTATTTTCTTTTTAATAAGAATCATTAAGTCATTTGAAAAAGAAAACACAAGAGGTCATTTACTTGGTTAGTTAATAAATTAGTTTACAATTGATCATATTTCATGTCATCATTGTTAGTGCAGGTTGCATATATGTAATAAAAAAAATCATTAAAAAATCATAAAAAGAACATGCATATAAAATTATCACGTCATACATTTCATATCATACAGCATATGCATATTTAGGGTTATGTAAATTAGATTGCACACATATTGTAATGATTTGAATTATGCCACATGAATTGCATCTCATATGTCATTAAAGTAAAATTCATGCATATTAAGTTTAAATTAAGATTGCATATAATTAATATTTTTTAAAAAGAAAAAGAAAAAGTAGGTGTCTGTCATTTAGAAATCATGTTTAGGACATGCATTTTATTAGCATTTTTATTTATTTATTTGAATGTTATTTTATTGATTGTGCACCTGTATGACCACCATTTGTATGTTAGTAGCTTAGATTAAAATTAATCAACATTACCTGTAAAATATTTTTTAAAATTAAAATAAAAGGGTACCGAAATGGCGTTAGACTAATCTAACGTAACCATGTCCCCGAACTCATAAATCTCTGGTTCGTAGGAGTAAAGTAAATCTCTCGTTACTTTACTTGGGTTTCTAATCGACCCACTAAAAATAGATTAGTGGCGACTCCTGATTGAAAATCATTTGCATGTTAAGAATTTAAACCTAAGTCGTGAATTGGTATGGGCTTGGGAGAGCTCGAGTTAAGCTTAAAGACTTAGTAATCAATTAGCCAAACCTTAGATGGTTCATCCCCGAAAAAATTGGTCGCGACAGCTTGGCGACTCCGCTGAGGACAGAGTTAAAACTCATAGTGGACATAGGCCTGTTTTATTTTAAGAAAAATATTTTGTTTGGCAGCATGGAAACAAGGTACGCTCTTAACATGAAATGTTAAATGTTTTTGCAGATGGGAGGTATAAGGGGAGTAGTCTTTGTTAACCCTTGTTTTGCAGGTTGGAATTAAGGATGAATGGTTGAATTTAAATTATAGAAATGTTGTTTGCAATTAAACTGTTGTGCATGTTTTATTTTTAGCACTACACTATTGCACACACAACCTGCTACCGGACTTGGGCTGTGATAGGATTCTTAGGATGGTGTTGAGAAGGATACTTCCTTTAAAGCGAGACTGCTATATAGAGGTTGACATTCTCTTCCCTGAAAGTTCTTCATGGTGTCGAATGTGTTTGTCCATATCCGCGAGACTGCGTGATATTAGACATTTCGTTCGACTGAGCCGGGGTTAGGATGACCTGACACGTTAATGCGAGACTGCAACGGTCAGATCATCCTCTTAGCTCCATTTTGTTAAGTCATCTAGATAGAAATCGAGCCCCACATTTCATCCGTGTGTCTATGTGATTGTCATCCATTCCTAGTGAAAGTAAGTTGTTTAAATTCTCACTTTTGCAATTTACTTACTTGCAATTTTGTTGGTCCATGACATTAGGTTTCGTCGTCGGTCTTATTTTATATGCAATGGGGAGATCCAATGTTCAATTCATTCCAACTCCCAAGATTGAGCTCAGAGGGTGGTGGAACAATTTAAGTAAAGAAGTTCAAGATTATGTGGAGTCGATACTGGGATGGCTCATCCCTCTTTTGGATATCGGAGTCCATAGTGGTGTTTTGCAAGCTATATCGCACTTTTGGTGTCCCGAGACGGCTACATTTATTTTTGGAAAGAATGAGCTAACTCCAACACTAGAAGAGTATAGTGTCATCATAGGAATGCCCCTTGAGACTGAGCTTGTTAGGCCACCTCTTGGTATGGAACCCACATCAATTTTATCTCAATTTATAAGAATTAAAACTGATGAGGTTAAGAAAGTTCTGAAAGCTAATTGTAATGCATGCCCTTTCTCCTTTTTGGTTAATCATTTTTTAAATCAATCTTCAATGCGCCAAAAGGGTAGGATATTCATCTTAGCATTCTTTGGACTTATAATATTTCCTCATCGAAGAAATGCTATTGATCCTTCGATTGCATGGGTGGTCAGACAAGCATGTGCTAGCATGAATTTTATAAACATGATTTTGGCTGAGGCATTTTTGTCCCTCAACCGTTTTAAACAAAATGGAGAAAAAATCATGAATGCCTCTCCTGAGCTTTTACAGATTTGGTTTCTTTCTCACATGAAGGAGTTTGGTCATTTTATGCGTCGAGGTGAAATTGATCACCCAATAAAAAGATTTTCAATCTTAGAAAAAATATACTGGAAAATCATTTTCCGATTGGGTGACTTTTCTTCAAGATCCAGATCTCAAGGGCTTTCTATAGTATGCTAAATGGTTCCATGTTAGCGTGGCTCGTTTCTCTCACAAAACAGATAATCCAATTCCACTAATGGGAATTACTGGTGCAACATCTTACTATCCTTATAGAGTGGCCCGCCAGTATCGAATGCTCCAAGATATCCCACCTCCTCTCCGAATGGATCTATTTCAAGCCCGCTTTGTGTGCAAGGATCACAAATACCTTGATGAGATCGAGCATCTTGAAAATGCATGGAAGGAATGCCATCCGGAAAAGATAGTGGTGCCTAGAAGATTGAAAGGAAATGAGAGGATTTTTCATGCCTCGGATTATTATATCCATCATCACGAGATCCCTCAAGCTCTACTTCCCATGATACCTGAAGTGACTATGAAGCCCACTCGTAAAGCACAAATTGAAAATCTTGAAGAAACGGTGGAAAGGAAAGAAGCTCGTATTTTTGAGTTGGTTCGACAGAACAAGAAGCTTCAAAAGACTGTGTTCTCCCAATTGTATATAGAAAAGAGTCGCTCGATTTAGGAGTTTAATTCTGGCTTTATGATGTTATTTCAATTTCTTAGATTGATGTTTTACGAATTTAATTTCCTAAGGAGTTATTTTAACATTTTAAATTGATGTCTTTGGAATTTGATTTCACTTAATAAAATAAGCGATTGACCGTTGTCATGGACCAATCTCATTTGTTATGATACTTACTGTATTATTTTACATTGATAGGTGACAACACGGCTCACCCAAGATCGCCAATTCGTACCCGTTCTAGAGCAACAATGGCTGATAATACCGAACAAACGCACGTTGCTGAACAAGCTCGCGTTGCTGCCCTTGAATCGGAGATGAAGTAAGTCCTGAATGTTCTTGAGCGGCTCTCTAAGCAAATCGACTCTCTCCAAGCAAACACTATCCCACCAGCTCCGCAAGTTGAAGTGGTGTTACCACAACATGCTCCCATGGCTTATTCGAGGGATAAAAGCAAGAATACATCCACAGTTGGTCCATCATCCTCTGATGATGCCTCCAGGGTTAAAATTACTGCTAAGCCTCAAATTATTGTTGATGATGAGGTACAAGTGATACTTTCAGCAGTACCAAAAACTGAGCAGGAAAAACGCTTGGCGAAAGTCGAGGAGAAACTTAAGCAGCTACAGGGTTCGTTTATCCAAGGCCCAACTGATTTGTCCCACTATGCAAAGGTCAAGATGCCGAAGAAGTTCAAAATGCCAGATTTTGAAAAGTATGATGGCACCTCTTGCCCAAAGATCCATCTGCAGACTTATGTGGTCAGGATGGCCCAATATGTTGATAACATCCCCTTGATGATTCAACAATTTCAAGCAAGCCTGACGGGACCAGCACTACAGTGGTACATCATGAAGAAAATTAATCTGCTGGAGACTTGGGAGGATTTGACTGATGCCTTCTTTAAGCAATATAAGTATAATATTGATGTCACTCCATCTCAAGAAGATTTACTTCGCACCGAGAAGAAGAGGACGGAATCTTTCAAGGCATATGTCATGAGATGGAGGACCGTAGCTGCTCAGATTACGCCGGAGCCGACAGAAAATGAGCTGATGGATTTGTTCATGAAGACGCTCCCGCCTGAATATCGAAATCGAATGCTGGGATCGACTGCCGAGTCGTTCAATCAACTAATTCCTGTTGGCGAGTGAATTGAAGTAGCATTGCGCGATGGATGGGCATCTGATCAAACCAGCTCGTATAGGAGAGTCTCAGTCAAGAAGGATAAGGAACCTGTAATGGAAGTTAATGCAACTTATGTTCAGCCCCCTCGCCCCATCTCGAACACTCAACAGGGAGGAGCACGACCATTCTTTGGCCAGCAGAAGAACTCTTTCGGGCGTCAATTTACGCCCCTTCCTAAGCCATTGTCTAAGATCTTACCAACCCTTCAAAAAAAGGATTACTCGCTAAAGAACCCAAGCGACCTAATCCCGAGCGTTTCCCCAATTATGATCCTTCCAAGACATGTGCTTACCATATGGGGGAGGTAGGGCATTCCGTTGACGATTGTTATACGTTGCGACACAAAATCCAAAATCTATTGGATGCTTAAGGTGGTCTCATTTCGTGATGCACAACCAAACATCCAGAATAATCCACTCCCTGACGACCCAGAAGCTGTGAATGCCATTTCTAGTTTTGATGCTGGTCGAAAGAGGAGCTTGAGAGTACATGTGGATGATGTTTATAATGGTTTAGTTCGAGCTGGATACTACTCAGACATAGAAGAGCCTACCATGTCTCAGAAGGTGCAAAGAGTCATGGCATTGTCCAAGAAGGGAATGATTGTCTACGTGGATCCTGCTGACACCGTTTCGACCATCACTCCAATCATTATTGATCTGGAAGAGGAGGTTTCTGATTTTGAAGATGAGTTTACTGGTTTAAACATTGGAGCTAACGATCCCCTAGCTCTTGACATGCCACCGTTGGAAGATGCGTCGGATGAAGATGGATTAATCATCAATGATATGCCACCACTAGATGATGAAGAATTGATTCTTGATGTTACGCAACCTTATGCTTACACAAGTAATAAGGCGGTACCATGGTGTTATGATGCAGAGATAGATGTGGTCACTTGATCGGGACGCACTTACGCTCAAGCCAACTCACAACCCGTCAAGCCAGTCACTGATGAGGAGGCTAAAGAATTCTTAGCGGTAATTAAGGCAAGCGAGTATAGTGTAGTGGACCAACTTCGTAAAATGCCGGCGCAAGTCTCCATATTAGAGTTACTTTTGACATCGGAGAAACATCAAAAAGCCTTGATGAAAGTCCTTAACGAAGTACATATCCCAGAGTCCATTGAACCTGAGAAGTTAGGGGAATTCGTGGGGGCCATTTTGTTAAATGACCAGATTACCTTCTCAGATGATGAAATCCCATATGAAGGAAGAGGACACGGCAAAGCCCTTTATATCTCAACCAAGTGTCGAAATACCTTGGTGTCCCGTGTGCTCATAGATAATGGATCGGCTTTAAACATATGCCCTCTTGCAACTCTAAAACGTCTTGGGTATGATTTGGGGAAAATTCGCACGGCTAAAACCTCTGTTCGAGCATTTGATGGAACCAAAAAAGAAGCAGTTGGAGAAATTGATTTGGACTTGCAAATAGGGCCAGTGTTATTTAATGCAGTTTTTCAGGTCCTGGACATACCTACAGCTTTCAACTTTTTGTTAGGTCGTCCATGGCTTCATGCAGCAAGGGCGGTTTCTTCAAGTCTTCACCAGAAAGTGAAGTTTGTGACGAAAGGGAAGCTTATTACAGTTCGAGGAGAGGATGAGTTCAAGATTTATCATGAGACGGCTATCCCTCACATTGAACCAGATTGTAAAAAAGAATCCAGTTTTCAAGCATTTGAGTTGGTTTCGACCATTCATGTCTCTCAAGTGATGTGAATCGTTGCGGAAGGATCATTCTACGAAGGCTCAGATGGTGCGAATTGCAAACCTTGACCTCCAATCAAACCTGTGATTGGCAACCTCGGTATGAACGTGACCTGTTGACGAACACGTGTCAACCAACCAACGTTATAGACGCCACGAGCGAAAGAATTCGCTATCTCGCTCGATAAGTCGAAGAGAATCTTGATTAGGTCAAGTCCTCATAAAAAGAGAACCTCTAAATTCTTTTTCCTCAAAAATAAAATATATCTGTCCTCAAAGAAATTTGGCAAATCCTTTATATAGGCTGCCACACAAACCCAAAAAACCAACCCTAAAAATTTAATGCGTTATATTCTAAAATATTCCTATTTTAGAATATTCTTAAACAAGAATATATATATATATAAATTGACTTGGTTAATTATTTGGTGACAAGATAATTAAATTGCACCAAGATTTTCAAGATTCTTCAAGATTTGATCCAAGGTCATCTTCACGCCAAAGATCACGAACCATGACACCAACAGCTTGCTTGAATTGTTTGGCCCGCGCTCGAGTAATCGAACCAGTAGGAATAGACAATGGGTCCCTAGCATCTCCTCCTCGATATGACTCGATGTCCACATCATTCCCTCCCCGTGCAAAGGATTTGTCCTCAAATCATCACGGCATAAAAAAGAGGAAACATTAAATGTGGCATTAACGTCATACTTACCTGGAAGATCAAGCTTGTAAGCATTATTGTTAACTCTTTCCAACACCACGAATGGTCCATCCCCTCGCGGTAATAACTTAGAATGTCGCTGCTCAGGAAATCTCTCTTTGGGCATATGAACCCAAACCCAATCGCTGTGTTCAAACACCACGTCCTTGCGCCCTTTGTTAGCTTGCCTTGCATATTGCTCATTCTTGCGCTCAATATTTGTGCGTGTCTTCTCATGCAACGACTTGACAAATTCAGCTTTCTTTGCTCCATCTAAATCCACACGCTTATCAACAGGTAAATGGGTTAAATCTAACAGAGTTAATGGATTAAAACCATAGATAACCTCAAATGGTGTAAATTTAGTAGCAGAATGCATGCTCCTATTATATGCAAATTCAACATGTGGCAGACAATCTTCCCAAGATTTTATGTTCTTTTTAATAATAGCACGGAACAATGCCCCTAAAGTTCTATTAACTACCTCGGTTTGACCATCGGTTTGTGGATGACAAGTAGTAGAAAATAATAACCGTGTTCCTAGTTTTTTCCACAATGTTTTCCAAAAGTAGCTAAGAAATTTAGAATCTTGATCTGAAACAATTGATCTAGGCATGCCATGCAAACATACAAACTCCTTAAAGAACAAATTAGCAATATGGGATGCATCATTAGTTTTATGACAAGGCATAAAATGAGCCATCTTTGAAAACCGATCAACAATCACATAAATAGAATCTCTACCATACTTAGACCTAGGCAATCCTAACACAAAATCCATAGAAATATCAATCCAAGGATGCGTTGGAATAGGTAATGGTGTATACAAGCCATGCAGTTTAGTTGTAGACTTCGATTGCTTACAAGCAATGCATCTCTCACAAACACGTGTGACATCTCTCCTCATATGTGGCCAATAAAAATGTTCATACAGCACTTCATAAGTCTTATTAATGCCAAAATGTCCCATTAAACCACCATTATGAGCTTCTCGCACCAACAATTCACGCAAAGAACACTTAGGCAAACATAGTTTGTTTTCACGAAAAAGATAACCGTCATGCCTATAAAATTTATCAAATGTAGCGTGTTCACATGCTTCATAGACTCTCCCAAAGTCATCATCATCAATATATAAGCCCTTGATATGCTCAAAACCTAGACACTTTGCTTCTAAAATAGTTAGAATCGCATACCTTCGAGAAAGTGCATCGGCTACCACATTTTCCTTACCTTTCTTGTACTTGATCACATATAGAAAAGTCTCAATGAACTCCATCCATTTGGCATGTCTTTTATTCAACTTTTGCTATCCTTTCAAGTACTTCAAGGTCTCATGGTCGGTGTGGATCACAAACTCCTTTGGCCATAAATAATGTTGCCAAGTCTCCAAAGCTCGCACTAAAGCATACATCTCCTTATCATAGGTAGGATAATTCAATGTTGCTCCACTCAATTTTTCGCTGAAATAAGTTATGGGATTCCCTCCTTGCATCAACATGGCTCCAATTCCTGTACTAGAAGCATCGCACTCTATCTCAAAAGTAGTACTGAAATTTGGCAAAGATAATAAAGGAGCATTAGTTAACTTATCTTTTAGCATATTAAATGCTTTCTCTTGCTCTTCTCCCCACGTGAAACCCATGTGCTTCTTGATTACCTCAGTTAATGGTGCGGCAATAGTGCTAAAATTTCTCACAAATCGTCGATAAAAACTCGCCAATCCATGAAAGCTACGCACCTCTCCTATGGTCTTAGGCGTTGGCCATTCACGGATTGCTTTGACCTTTTCTTCATCAACATGTATACCATCAACACTAACAACAAATCCTAGAAATACTAATTTGTTAGTAACCAAAGAGCACTTCTTTAGATTAGCGTACAATTGCTTGGCCCTTAAAACCCGCAAGACAGCTCGCACATGCTCAATATGGTCATCGAGGTTTTGACTATATATCAAGATATCATCGAAATAGACAACTACAAATCGACCAATAAAAGCACGCAAAACATGATTCATAAGTCGCATAAACGTGCTCGGTGCATTAGTTAATCCAAATGGCATTACTAACCACTCATATAATTCATACTTGGTCTTAAATGCAGTTTTCCATTCATCACCTTCTTTCATCCTAATTTGATGATAACCACTTTTCAAATCGATCTTAGTGAAAATGCAAGAACCATGCAACTCATCCAACATGTCATCTAATCTAGGAATAGGATGTCGATACTTTACTGTAATATTATTGATTGCTCGGCAATCGATACACATTCGCCAAGTTCCATCCTTCTTTGGCACTAACAAAACAGGGACGACGCATGGGCTAAGACTCTCCCTCACATGCCCTCGTTCCAATAATTCACTAACTTGCCGCTGAAGTTCCTTTGTCTCCTCGGGATTGCTTCGATATGCGGGTCGATTAGGTAATGGCGCACCAGGAATCAAGTTAATTTGATGTTCTATGCCTCGAATAGGTGGTATCCTTCAGGAAGTTCATCGGAAAGACATCTTCAAATTCCTGCAATAAAGACACAATAGGACTAGGCAAACTTGGGTCAAGATCGTTAGTAGAAAACAAAACCTCCTTGTACACAAGTACAAGTATTGGTCGATCTAGAACTAAGGCTCTCCTCACTTCACTTGATTTTGCATAAAAATTATTTTGCCTCTTTTCTTTCCTCTCTTCTTTTCCCTCAATTTTTACCACAATCTTTCTCTCGGCCTCTCCTTTTCCTTGCGTCTCAGACACACCACGCAAGCCCTCGGATTTCTCACATTTTCTCTCTCTCTCGGCTTCTCGTTGTAACTTTAATTGACCTTGATACACCTCACTAGGTGTCATTGGTACCAAGGTATAAGTCTTTTGATTCATCACCAATGAATAACGATTAGTATATCCATCATGATGTACCTTTCGATCATATTGCCACGGTCTTCCAAGCAAGATATGACCCGCTTGCATAGGTACAACATCACACTCTACCTCGTCATTATACCTCCCTATCTCAAATGGAATTCGAACTTGCTTCGATACTTTCACCTCACCACTATCATTTAACCATTGAAGTCTATAAGGCCTAGGGTGCTTTGTTGTCTTCAAGCCCAACTTATCCACCATAATACAACTTGCCACATTCGCACGACTACCTCCATCAATTATCATACTACAGATCTTACCATTCACCACACACCTTGTATGAAACAAATTATCTTTTTGTTGGTGATGCTCCTCCTCCTTTACTTGCACACTCAGAGAATGCCTAACCACCAATAAGTCTCCTTTTATAGCCACTTCTCCATCACTACAATCCTCCAATGGTGGCATCTCATCATCATCTTCTTCCCTTTCACTTTCGGACTCAATAACACCATGTCCAGTCATGATCATCACCCTCCTATTAGGGCATTGATTCGCCATATGACCCCTGCCCAACCACTTAAAACATTTAATTTCACGAGTTCTAGTGTTAGGATTTTCGATTTTACCTGAAACCGGATTCGTTCCAACTTTACCATTCCTCTCCTTCTCCTTTGAGGTTTCGGTTTTGGTGTTGTTTCCTCTCCAATTTGGCTTATCATCTCTCTTCCAGTTGGATCTCCAATTCTGATTTGAACCTCCTCCACTCTTGTGATTTTGGTCCAACTTCAATTGTCGCTCAACTTTGATGGCTTTGTCCACCAATTCTTCCAATTCAACATAGTGTTGCAGCTCTACCACCCTTGTTATGTCTCAACTCAAACCACTCAAAAATCTTGACATTGTGGCCTCACGATCCTCCATCACATTAGCACGGATCATGGCAATCTCCTCCTCAATATGACTCGATGTCCACATCATTCAACTGATGTGAATCGTTGCGGAAGGATCGTTCTACGAAGGCCCAGATGGTGCGAATTGCAAACCTCGACCTCCAATCAAACCTGTGATTGGCAACCTTGGTATGAACGTGACCGTTGACGAACATGTGTCAACCAACCAACGTTATAGACGCCACGAGCGAAAGAATTCGCTATCTCGCTCGATAAGTCGAAGAGAATCTTGAGTAGGTCAAGTCCTCAAAAGAACAAGAAAAAGAGAACCTCTTAATTCTTTTTCCTCAAAAATAAAATATATCTGTCCTCAAAGAAATTTGGCAAATCCTTTATATAGGCTACCACACAAACCCTAAAAACCAACCCTAAAAAGTTAATGCGTTATATTCTAAAATATTCCTATTTTAGAATATTCTTAAACAAGAATATATATAAATTGACTTGGTCAATTATTTGGTGACAAGATAATTAAATTGCACCAAGATTTCCAAGATTCTTCAAGATTTGATCCAATGTCATCTTCACGCCAAAGATCACGAACCATGACGCCAACAGCTTGCTTGAATTGTTTGGCCCGCGCTCGAGTAATCGAACCAAGTAGGAATAGACAATGGGTCCCTAGCATCTCCTCCTCGATATGACTCGATGTCCACATCATCAAGGCACTACCCTACCCACTCCAAAGTTATCAAAGTCAGCGATCATGGTAGGCAAGACCATGGTCGGGAGCGGTTTTGTTCCAGGTAATGGTTTAGGCCGACATGGTCAGGGCACTCGCCAACCAATTGAGGCCGGGCATAATTCATATACTCTTTTGGATTGGGCTTTCGTGGTAGAGGTGGACGATCCTATAGAGGAAGAGGAAGAGGACAAGAACGAACCGGCTTCATTATACCCCATATTAGGTCCACATTCCCCGGGCTGCGAAAATGATGCATGAGGAAGAAGGGGCGATCGATACCTATGGTGTTGATGTTGATGTTATTCCTATCGGATGGAGAGAGGCAGACAAGCCAGTTGCAAACACCATTCGATCCACTGGAAAAGACGACGCACTCAGAGGAATGGCCGAATTATTCAAAGAGAATTTCGTGTTTGCCATCGATGAAGTTCGAGAGTAGGAGAATTTTAATTATTTGCACACTCCTCTACGCAGGAGTTTTTATTGCTTTCCGTATTTGCATTTTTATTACTAGGTTTTTATCATTTCAATAATGTAATTTGCTTTTTCATCCAATAAAATTTTCATGTTTTGAGGGCATGTTGAAGTACACCAAACCGGCTGGTGATGATATCCAGCCGATAAAAGAAAAGAAAAATTCAAGGAGAATTCTGAGGCCTGGGCTTCATCATGCTTCCTCGTGTCAAAAATTTTAAAATAAAAGGGGTTTTCGCCAAAGAATTTCGTAAAAAGAATTTCAAAAAAATCTAGGTGACCCTGTTTGTTTTTCTGATCCATCTACATTCCGTTTTAGGGATGATCATATAGCATGCAAAGGTATGGAAATGATCCAATCCAATGCGACATGTGCCAATAATGATGATCCCGAAGACTCGATCAAAGATTCCATTGAGATGCAACGTAGCTGGGAACAGCACGAAAAAGCCAAGGCTCTCACATCCGAGCAGACCATCACTATTAATTTAGGTGACACTGAAGAAGCCAAAGAGGTGAAAATTGGGGCAAGTCTCCCCAAAGATGAGGCCAAGCACTTAATTCAGCTACTGAAGGAATATCAGGATATCTTTGCATGGACCTATGCTGATATGCCTGGTTTAGACCCGTCAATTGTGGAGCATTGCCTACCTACTAACCCGGATGTGCCACCTAAGAAGCAAAGGTTGCGGAGAACTAAGCCCGAGCTTTCAAAGAAGATAGAGGAGGAGGTGATGAAGCTATTGAAGGTGGGATTCATTAAAGTCTCACGGTACCCGAATGGGTGGCCAACATTGTTCCAAAGTAATGAAGAAGGATGGTCGGGTTCGAGTTTGTGTTGATTATCGGGATCGAACAAGGCTAGTCCGAAAGATGATTTTTCGTTACCACACATAGACGTCCTTGTGGATAGTACCGCTGGTTTTGAATTATTCTCATTTATGGATGGTTTTTCCGGATACAATCAAATAAGGATGAAGGAGGAAGACAAGGAAAAGACTGCCTTTATCACCCCATGGGGAACCTTTCATTATAAGGTTATGCCCTTCGGACTAAAAAATGCTGGGGCAACTTACTAGCGAGCCATGATAGCATTGTTTCATGACATGATGCATCAAGAAATTGAGGTCTATGTTGATGATATGATTGCAAAGACTCGACCTGGAAAAAGCCACGTCAAGACCTTGAAGAAGCTGTTTGATCGGCTCCGTGAGTTCAAGCTTCGACTAAATCCCGCTAAGTGCGTATTCGGAGCAACATCCGGTAAATTACTCGGATTCATTGTGAGCAATAAAGGGATTGAATTCGACTTAGCTAAAGCTAAGGCCATTTGTGAGCTGCGACCTCCGTCAACGGTGAAAGAAGTCTGGAGCCTTTTAGGAAGGTTGAATTACATTGTTTGATTCATTTCCCAACTTTCTGAAACCGCCAAGCCGTTCTTCAAGCTCCTAAAGAAGAATGCACGAGTCAACTGGGACAATGAATGTTTAAAAGCGTTAGACAAGTTGAAGTGTTACTTGATGAATCCACCAATGCTTGTCCCGCCATCACTGGGGCATCCTTTAATTCTCTACCTCACCATTCATAGTAAGTCACTAGGTGCAATGTTGGCTCAAGAAAGTCCCGTTGACAGAAAAGAACGAGCCATTTACTACTTGAGCAAGAAGTTCACTGTATCAAAGCTGAAGTATCCTGATGTCGAAAAGACTTGTGCGGCTTTGGTGTGGGTATTGTATAGATTGCGACAATATACATTACATCACCGGACTTTCCTCGTGATTGAGAATGACCCCATCAGGTACTTACTTGATCGACCCGCTTTGGTGGGTAGGTTGGCCAAATGGCAAATTTTAATTTCCGAATTTGATGTGCAATTCATGCCACAAAAGTCGGTTAAGGGACGAGTGATCGCTGACCTATTGGCCAAGAATTCAGGAATCTCTAATGACAATGATAGTCTCCTTGATGACCGTGTCTTGAATGTGAATGAAGACTTGTGGAAGATGTTCTTTGATGGAGCTGTAAACTTGTCTGGCTCTGGTACTGGGGCAGTTCTGATATCCCCAGATGGACAACACCATCCAGTGGCTGCAAAATTAATATTCCCATGCACTAACAATGTGGCTGAGTATGAAGCTTGCATCCTTAGGCTTCAGGCCGTAATTGAGATAGGTGTGGCCAAGTTAAAAGTGTTCGGAGACTCCACACTAATCATAATGCAAACCGTAGGTGAATGGAAGACCAAGGAGGCCAAGTTGCTCCCATACCACAAGTATTTAGAAGATCTGGTGGAAAAGTTCAAGGAAGTTTCGTTCGAGTACTTACCAAGGTCTCATAATCAATTTGCAGACGCACTTGCGACATTGTCTTCTATGTTGCAAGTCACTGATGGATTAGAAGTTGAGCCTTTGAAAATAGAGGTTTTGCTGAAACCAATTTATTGCATGGTAGTGACAGAAGAACCAGATGGAAAACCATGGTACCATGACATCATGACCTATATTCAAAAGCGAGAGTTCCCATAAGGTAGCAATCCAGCTGACCGAAAGCATCTCATGAAACTTGCCTCCAAATTCTTTATTAGTGGAGATACATTATACAAACGGTCTTTCGACTCTGTCCCACTTAGATGTGTCAATGCTAAGGAAGCCACTCAGTTGATGGAAGAAATACATGAGGGAGTGTGTGGTCCTCACATGAGTGGCCACATGTTAGCAAAAAAAGATTATGAGACTAGGTTACTTCCGGTTGACCTTGGAGACCGATTGCATTCAACATGTCCGAAGTTGTCATCGTTGTCAGATTTATGGAGACAAGATAAATGTTCCTCCAAATGAGCTGCATCAACTATCAGAATCATGGCCTTTTTCAATGTGGGGCATCGATGTAATTGGCCCAATTAATCCGAAAGCCTCGAATGGTCATCGTTTCATCCTTGTCGCTATCGATTATTTCACAAAATGGATAGAGGCAGCATCCTATGCAGTTGTCACCGCAAAGAATGTCGTGAAGTTTGTGCGACGGGATATTATTGCCCGTTATGGCGTGCCTGAAGCCATTATCACAGATAACGGGACAAACCTGAACAACAAACTTGTCGATGATTTGTTCAAAGAATTCAAAATTCATCATTTGAATTCATCGCCCTATCGCCCTCAGATGAATGGTGCGGTTGAAGCAGCGAATAAGAATATCAAGAAAATTCTGTCAAAGACAGCTGATAACTATCGTGACTAGCATGAGAGACTTCCTTACGCTCTGATGGCGTATAGGACTTCAATTCGTACCTCTACTAGGGCAGCTCCTTTTTCTCTGGTGTATGGCATGGAAGCGGTCCTGCCAATTGAAGTAGAAATCCCTTCTCTAAGAGTTTTTTCTCATTCTAAGCTGACGGAAGCTGAATGGGCACAACAGAGGTATGACCAACTCAATTTGATTGATGAAAAGCGATTGAAGACCATATGTCATGGTCAATGTTATCAACAGCGGGTGGCCAAGTCCTTTAATCGGAAGGTTCGCCCAAGGCGTTTCAAGGTCCATGATTTGGTGCTACGCAAGATGCTACCAATTATCCTTGATCCTCGTGGCAAGTTCACTCCAAATTACAGTGGGCCATACATCGTGAAGAAAGTACTTCTCGGAGGTGCTTTAATCTTAGGGCGTGAATTCACAAATCCTATAAATTCTGATGCTGTAAAGAAATACTATCCATGAATAAAAGGGCTCGTAAAAACCTTTTCCTCACTCAAAGTTGGTCAAATCTCTAGTATATAATGTTACATGTTTTATTTTTGCAGGGGGCAAAGAATGGATATGAGCAACGGTGTCTTTTATCTTTGTAAGGTACCTCTATGAGCCTCCTTACAAAGAGAGGCAAGACACGGACACTCAACAACTTTGACTTTATGGTTTGATATGCAAGAATAGAGCATAACATTTTGTCATTATAGAATGCTTTCACGTGATGTTGTGCGATTCACCAATTCTACTTAAAATTTATCAAAATGGATAATTTAGTGAAGAATGTCAAGTTACTTGAACATGCTAAATGATGCTAAATGAGATGTGAAAGGCAAGCCTTATCCCATAGACAATCCCTTGGTTACACATTGTGAGGTGAGTATGGAAACGTTTTGTGTTTCAAGGTGAAGAGTTTTCTTGCAAGAAGTACGGCAGCTGAAATGACGAGAGGCAGTTCATTTGTCTGTCCCAAACACTACAGATAATCCATTGTTTAACCCTTTTGAGCCCAAATACTTGAAGAATTTCTTTCATACTACCCCTGTCAAGGACCACCCCACATCGGGGCAAATGGAGGTAAGTTGACATTAAAGGAGAGTGAAATGGATAGAAATTTTCTTACTCTCACTTGCATCAATCTTCAAGTCATGCTATTACATTAAATTCATATGGTAATTTAAGTGCCTTAGGATGACGAAGAGCATTTCTTTCACTATCCTACACACTTATATCCTTTGCATAGCCCACTTGAGCCTGCAATTTCATTTCTTTAAACCTAGTTGGTGATCATCCCCCACATTGGGGCAAGGCAAGAGACAAATGAAGACCTTTGAAGGTTCGAGTGTCATTTAAAATATATTTGACACACACATTGTGTGCAAGAACTAAAATCAAAATAGAACTTGGGGGCATGAAAAAGCAGTGTGCCTAGTAAAAGTAAGGCCAATGCCCATGAAAAAAAAAAAAAGAGAGAAATGACTGATGTATTGGGGGGCAAAAAAAAAAGCGGTGTGCCTGATTGATGCCCATCATCAAAGAAAATGATTTTAAAAGAAAAAATGTTGAGAAAAGATCTCCAGTTGAACAATCATTGGCATCAGTGATAAACTCTTGAGCCGATAAAGAAATTTGTCAAGAAGACAATCCGTGGCGAAGAAAACTGGTGGTAATGTCAAGATGATCACCAACTCTTACCCATTACACACATTTTGAGCCTAACGATCCTTTCGTTTCTCAACCCATAAACCCAGCCTATGTTACGTCCCTTACAAAGTCTCTTTAGATTATGGCACTTGAATTAACATAGGAATTCATATGTTTTAAGCATTGCTCGAAGAAGTGCGAGCAAGATTATTTCTTTCTCATTTTGCAAGGTTCTTGGCTTGTAAACCCGGAGATGATTACAGAATTGTTCTTTCAATAGCCTTGACTCAAAGAGTATCTTTTGTTATTGACTAAACCCACATTACAGTACCTGTTAAAGACCTCTCAGATTGGTAAGGTCGTGCGATTGCAAGAAAATTCGAACTCTTGTCGACAAGATGATAATAAGATTGAGTGATATATTCCCACATCAATGGTCGGGACAAATAACCCCTTCTAAATGAGAGCAAGTGAAAAAGCCTTTTTCACACCAAAAGTGTCTCATTTAGCATGTTCAAGAGATTCACACTATAACTGAAAATTGTCCTTGTGATAATTTTTCCAGTAGAAGCTTGATAAAACTATCATGCATGGACCTTCATTGAATTTTTCCTCAAAGACCAAAAAAATTGTCTTTGAAACCCTGAGTTTGTTCAGTCATCTTGGTGCTTGATGAGAATTTCAAGTACCCATTTATAAAATGTTTTCAAATGTCTAGTTTGAGTTCCAGATGTTTGAACCTTTAAACACTTGATGTGATTTCCAAGTGCTTGTCTTTTCAAACATCTGATGTGATTTCTAGATGTTTAGTAAAATATTTTCAAATGTCTAGTGTGAACCCCAGATATTTGAATCCTTAAATGCTTGATGTGATACCAAGTGTTTGTCTTTCCAAACGTCTGATGTGACTTCCAGATGTTTAGTAAAAACCCCATATATTTGAACACTTAAACGCTTGATGTGATACCAAGTGTTTGTCCTTCTAAAACGTCGATATGATTTCCAGATGTTTAGTAAATGTTTTCAAATGTCCAGCATGAATTCCAGAATTTGAATCTTTAAATGCTTGATGTGACTTCCAAGTATTTGTATTTTCAAACATCTAAATGTGATTTCCAAGTGCTTAGGATCTTATGAGAGTTCCAGATCTCTAAAGACTTTGAGCCTTTCAATTATCTGAAGAGATTTCCAGATGTTGGTCAAGTCTTATAGGAATCATTTCACACCTAATAATACTTTTCTAAATCTCCAGATAAGTATGACAGGTACGTGTTCTTCTTTGCATTTGCATTTCATTAAGCATGGAGACATAGAAATATATGCTCTCGATAAAATCATTGCATTTACATTGCATTATTGCATGACCTTGCATTTCAAAAAGAATTAAATTTATTTGAAAAAGAGGTCATTAACATTTGCATATACATTCCATATTCATTTTGCATTCATTTTGCATTTGCATTTCATTGAGCATAGACACATTGAAATATATGTTCTTGACCAAATCATTACATTTACATGGCATTCTTTATTGCATGACATTGCATTTATTTGAGTCAATTTCTTATAAAAAAAAAAGGTCATTACAATTAGCATTTGCATATTCATTTTGCATGGTTTAAATTTAGGTGTCATTTATCTTTGAAGGAAACCTCTACGAGTTTCCCTTCAAAGAGGAGCAGCTGTTGACACCTAATATTTAAAAAATAAATTATAAATTAAATAAAATTCGGTTTTTGAAAATCTTTGTTGTTGAAAATATATTCTCATTTCAAAATTGAAAAAAAAAAATTAATCGTGTGATTTTGGAGCCACTTTGTTGTTGAGAGGTTGAGCAAAAATCTCCACCAGCGAGAGGTTGAGCGAAAATCTCCACGGGCGAAACGAACTTGAGTTTTTCGCTTTATAAATAGGGGGGCTGCTCTTCACCTTTCGGGGGGAGGAATTCGAAAAAAAATTCAGAGCAAAAATTCTGTCGTTTAGTTGACGGAATTTTTGAAATCGAGGGAGAGTTCTCTATGGGGGGGTTTTCGTCGAAGAAAAGTCAGAGGCAAGGAGAATTCTCTGAGGGGGCCATCGAAAGTTTGAAAAAAGAAGAGAAAAAGTCAAAAAAAGGAAAAGCAGTGGGGCAGCATTTGCAGAAGAAGACAGAGAAGAAGTGACGTGCGAGAGAAGAAGTGAGGGGCTTCAGCAGAAAAAAATAATACAAAAAAGAAAGAAAAGGAGCCCCTGTTCATCTTCGTCCGTGGAGTAGCCCATTACCGGCCTCGACCGCAGTCTGTGCCGTTCGCCGCGTACGTACCGTCGTGCTCACACCACCACCACGCTAGCTCGACCGACGTTTCTTCAATCGACGCCACCGGTGGTCCATTTGCTGCACACTCGAGCGATTGACGTTGCTTCGCCGTACCGCCATCCAACGCCGCCTATGAATCCGCTCGAAGCCACCACCGGCTCGACACCGCCTTACTCCAGCCACCGCGAGCCGGAACCCTCACCCGCAAGCCCGTGTCCCCGCACCACGCCGCACCATTGCGCTCGCATTGCTGCGCCCGCATGCACCCTGCCGAGCCGCTCCACCATCCCGACGAAGCTGCCATCGTGCTAATTCGTGACAACTCGAGACGCCACGCCTCCCGCGCCGCGTCCTCCAGCCCCGAGTCCTCGCCCGAGCGAGGCTACTACACGCCCGAGCGACCTCTTTGCTTTGCTGGGTTTTCTCCTTCGCCCCAAGACCAAGCGAAGCCATCGGCTCCACGCCCCGAGGCGATCCTTTGTTTTGTTGCGAGGTCTACCTCGCCGGACCTCCGACGAACAGCCAGCCCCGGCCATGGTGACCCATCACCCTTGGCGAACCACCATCATAGCTCGGTCGCCGTTGCTCCTCACCATTCCTCAAGGTGGTTGTGAGTTAGACTAGGTAAATTCTTGGGCTAAATTTAGTTTGAATATTCGAACTCATAGGTTTTTTTATATATTCTAACTTGATTTGTTTTGATTTATTTTTATCATTAGGAAATTTGTCATATTAAGTTATGATAATCAAAAATATTGACCCCGAGAAGTCGGGTTAGATTTTTGATTATTTCGACTTTTCATGGCAAATTCATGATTTGCTTTGCATCATTGAAATGTCATTGATTTAAAATGCGATAAATTTTCAATAGTACATGTATTTTGATGCATCATTGTTATTTGCACATCACATATCATATCATATGTCATATCCAGGATTTAAGTATTTAGGTCCAAATGCATTTCATGTTTAAAGCAATGCATTTTTATTTTTTTAGATTCATATAAGATTAGGTTAATTTTCCTTTAATAAAAAAAAAAAAAAAAACAAAAAATGTTATTTAGGTTATATAGATTTAAATCACACCACACGTTTGCACTCTAGTTAGTGGGTCATAGATTAATATTTTAATATTCTAGTCATGCTTTTTTTTAATAAAAAAGGCCAAAGATTAATATTGCATCATTATTTTCTTTTTAATAAGAATCATTAAGTCATTTGAAAAAGAAAACACAAGAGGTCATTTACTTGGTTAGTTAATAAATTAGTTTATAATTGATCATATTTCATGTCATCATTGTTAGTGTAGGTTGCATATGTGTAATAAAAAAATCATTAAAAAATCATAAAAAGAACATGCATATAAAATTATCACGTCATACATTTCATATCATACAGCATATGCATATTTAGGGTTATGTAAATTAGATTGCATACATATTGTAATGATTTGAATTATGCCACATGAATTGCATCTCATATGTCATTAAAGTAAAATTCATGCATATTAAGTTTAAATTAAGATTGCATATAATTAATATTTTAAAAAAAAAAAAGAAAAAAGTAGGTGTCTTGTCATTTAGAAATCATGTTTAGGACATGCATTTTATTAGCATTTTTATTTATTTATTTGAATGTTATTTTATTGATTGTGCACCCGCATGACCACCATTTGTATGTTAGTAGTTTAGATTAAAATTAATTAACATTACCTGTAAAATATTTTTTAAATTAAAATAAAAGGTACCGAAATGGCGTTAGACTAATCTAGCGTAACCATGTCCCCGAATTTATAAATCTCTGGTTCGTAAAAATAAAGTAAATCTCCCATACTTTATTTGGGTTTCTAATCAAACCAAAAATTGATTAGTGGCGGCTCCAAATTGAATTGAAATTGCATGTTTAAATGAGTTAATTTCTATCAAGTCGCGATTGGTAGGACTTGGGAGGGTCCGTGCCAAGTTTTCGGACTTAGTAATCCATTAACCTAAACTTTAGGAATTAGAGTAAATTTGTCGTAAATATATCAGCTTAGGGTAAATTTGTCATAAATATACCAGTTTTGGGTAAATTTGTCATAAATATACCAGTTTGGGGTTTTTAATGGTATTAAACTTATGAATTTTCATATGGCTTGCCACGTCGGCAACCACGTCAGCAAAATTAACGGAAGCTAACGGAGGGTAGATCTGTCATATATGTACCAGTTTTGGGTTTTTTGTGGTAAAAAAAAATAGTTTAGAGTAAATTTGTTACAGGTATACCAGTTTGAGGTTTTTTAGGATATTAACCCTTAAAAAAATTAATTTGTTTTGAATTTTAAAATTATTTTTTATGTTTTTTATTTCTTTATTTCTTTTTTTTTTAATTTCTTTCCCTTTTTTTCCTCTGGCCGGTCGCCCAGTCTCCAGTGACTGGCCATATGCCACAATCAACGAGGGTCGCCCCCGTCGGGATCTGGCAAGGGGCGACTCGCCAGATCTGGCGAGGGCCAACCTAGCCGACCGCAAGCTTTGGCAAGGGCGAGCTTGCCCAAGGTCGGCAAGGTGGCCCCTCCCCAGGGATCTAGCGAGGGGTGACCTCACCTGAGGCTGATCCTCACCGGTCGTGGCCTTTGGCTGGTCGCCGAAGGCTAAGCGACCCACCAAAGGAAGAAAAGGAAAAAGAAAAAAGAAATTAAAAATACAAAAAATAAAAAATAAAATAGAAAAAATATTTAAAAATAATAAATTTTGTCAACGTCAACGCCGACAGTACCATGTAGAATGGTTGTTGGCATCCAAGTCGGCAAATTCTGGCCAAAATTGGCCAGATGGACTTAATTGGCAAAATATTGAAATGTTTAGGACTCAATCGGAAAAGTTAAAATGTTTTGGAATGAATTGGCAAAAGTGCAAATATGATTTTTTGGATAATTTTCCCTTTTCTCAGTCCTATTGTACGGGGCATTTCTTGTGATTGCTTTTTGAAATTTTCTCCTATTTAATATTTTTTTGGGCAACAAAGAGGATCAAGTTTTAGACAATTTTGGTCGTGAAACACAATACGGAAAGCTGTTCTATGCTATTGAATTTGTGAAAGACTACCATTGTAAAACCCCATTGGGTCGCAAAAATTGACCGGTGACTTGCTTGGTCTATTATACTTTAGTAACATACAACCACTTTTAGAAAAGTACCAACATTATTCGATTCTTTGAAGTTATCGATTATTTTGGAGTTAACCAAACTATTACATTTGTGATGAATTTATCTTACATCAATATTTTAATCACTAAAAATTTCAAACTAATACACCTGTGACAAATTTATACGAAAGTAATTTTTTATCACGAAAAACCATAAATTGATACTTTTTTTACAAATTTACCATCCGTTAGTTTGCATTAAATTGAATTAATACTATGAAAAACCACAAACCAGTAAACCTATGACAAATGGAAGGTAAAACCTCAAATTGGTATACTTGTTAATTGTCATGTATTAATTAACTCGGCAATTTAACAGAAACTAACGGAGAGTAAATTTATCACATGTGTATCAGTTTGAGATTTTAGGTGGTCAAAAAAATGGTTTGGGATAAATTTATCATAAGTGTACTAGTTTGGGAGTATTCATAGTATTAACCCATCATTTTATAATTTACCAACATTTATTTTCTTAAGTTGCCAGGGTGTTGTAATTACAAATTTCAAGACAAAACTGCCATAATTTGAGTCGATTAGTAACATTTATCTTACTTTTCCAATTTACCAACCATTTCAATAGTTTTGCAATTTTTTTTTAAAATCAAATACGAACAAAATAAACTTACCACATAAGAATTTATGATTTTGTAAAAGATTTAGTAGTTTGTGGGTTGGTAGATTATCGAAATAGTTGGTGATTACTGATTAATCGAATAAAGGTTGGTAAATGAGTTTAAATAAAGTTAATTATTTCATGTAAAAGTTTAAAAGTTTAAATTCCACTTATAAATGACGATAACTATGGGAATTGTTGGTAAATTTGAAAAGAGTTTATAATTTCTCTTATATTAAACAAAAAGGAAAAAAAGGAAGAAAAAGGAAAAAGACCAAAGTAAAAACGATATTATCCCTTCTATGGATCCTTGGTGTTTGGTTAAGAGTTAACCTCACAGTAGAAGAGGAGTCGAAGCTCTCATAAGGGCCTCTACCGCTTGTCCGTTTGATATACAGGGATGGCAGATGTATTGTGACATCCCGATTTTCCAATCCTATTTTCAATAAATTGAGACGGGCATTTCGTTGCCATGCATATAGTTCTTTTCCTTGGGTCGGCCACTCATGTGAAAACTAGTCTATCGGGTGAAGCCGCTAAGAGTTTCTAATACATCAGACTCGAGAATTTGATCAGGAAGCGATCTTTCAACCGAGCTAATCTGCAAGGATCATTGCGACATAATTAAAAATCAATTAGAGATTGGAGATAGGTCGACTCGACAAAGGCATGTGATCAGGTGTGGGTGATTCCACCTTATTGCACAATTCTTGTCGATCGGCACTGGACCGACTTTTCTGTCGATTGGGTACCATGTGTTCGTATTTGAAACCTTGAGATTATGCCGACAACCGAAAGTTGCCAATTTTTCAAAGATGTACATTGTGGCTTGAGATGATCAACCACGGGTCAAATGCATGAAAATTTCTAAAGGCTACCCGATAGGTTGGGCCGCGCTAGTATCGTGCCAAAGTGAAATTAACCGTGGAATTAAGATCGAATTCAGAAATTGGAAGTCTGGGTGTGTCACAAATCATTTTAGGAACATTGACTTATCTTTGGAAGATTTTTCATGCAATTAGAGTTTTTCAGCAATTAAATCAGAAAATGGCTAATTTGGCTCGAGAAATTGTAAGCCCGCCTTTAGTCGCGCTTTTGAGACTTAAGTTGGTTTTATGGACAAGTGAAGATGTGAATTGAAGAGTGGTGACATTGGATTAATTTTATGGACTTCAATTGGACTCAATTGGAAGAGAATTGAATGGAATTAAAGAAATTAATGTGCAAAGTTTCATGCCTCGGCGGAAAAATAAAATGCACCCATTGGAAGAGGTTGTGGGGAATTAAGTTAGTGGAGGATGACATCACTTGGTGATGTCATGGTGTGGGGGCAAGAGGGCTTAAGATCATGACAAGTGGAGGGTAGGGTTTTATTCTTCAAAATGTGGGATGTCACCTCCAACCCATCTCCATCATCTTCAACCTTGGGCTTCTTGGAAATAGGGAGGAGAGAGAGAGAGGAGTTCGGCGAACCAGCCAAGCCGACCGCCCGGACGCCGCCCCCTTCGCCGCTCGACACCGCCAGCTTCGCCGGAGAAGCTCGTCGCTACCATCGTCCGTGCGCGTCGCCCGCGCACCGCGACCGCTCGTTGTCGCACCGCCTCCCGCCTCCAGCTTTCGTTCGTGCGGCTCCGAGCTCCTGCCCCTCCGTTCAACCTTCTATCGCCGCGCCGTTTGGTCACCGGAGCAGCCGAAGCCATCGAAGCCAAGACCGCTGTCGTTGCCCGTCGTCTCACGCTCCGCCGCCGCCCGCGCTCGCCTGCGCTTGGCCGACATCTCGAGCTGCTGTTCAGCTCGCGCAAGAGCTACTGGAGCTCGTCCCCGCCGCCGTGAACCGCCGTTCGTCGCCACCAACCACCGCCTGAGCTGCCGCCGCCCTCCTCCGCCCATCCCGGCGCCGGATCCGCCCCTCTCGGCCCCAAATTAGTGGCTGGAAAAATGGGTATGGCAGCCCCTTCGTGGGCCGTTTTGGCCGCCTTCCCGAGCCTGGATGCTCGGCCCGCCTTGAGGAAAGTCGATCCTCGCGTCATCCCTGTCATTTTGGTCCACTCGGTTCGTTAATCGGGTGAGTTTAACTCACTAAACCTCGCTTAGAGGGTTAATTATGCTTTAGATGTGCTTAGTTTATGTTAATTGTGATTAGGTGGTTAGTTTAATTTATTTAAGTGTGGATTATATTAATGTGTTTAATTAGCTTAAAGTGAGTTTAATTTAAGGCTAAATAAAGGTTTATATTAATATAAGCCTTGATATGACATAAAGGAATTTACTTTTGATTTATTTAAATATCTCGAAATTATTTAATAATTTAATAATATATTATTATTCAAAATTATTAAAATATTATTATTTAATCATTTTCGGAATAAATTTAATTATTTATTAAATTCCAAAAATTTTGTCGGGACCCTAAACTCTTAGAATTTCGTGCCGATCGCTGCTGTGTATTTAGAATTTAAATTTGATGATTGATTGTGGCAAATTGAATGTTGATTGGGATAAATAAGGATTTTATTCATAAAAACCCAAATGTCGGGTTTTGATGCAAAAATTGGATTCTAATGATTATATTAAATAGTGGGGTCTAAAAAAGTGAGATATTGGCTCTTTGATTTGAAATTAGCGTGTCCCCACACATGTGAGTAATTTATGGAATATTTTTAATATGAAGATAAATGGCCGGGATCACTATTTTAAGTGGAAGCGTTGAGTTAAATGCAAAGTGTCCCGAGGCCGAGTATGATTTGGCTGTGTGATAATTAAGAGGAATCGTCCTGGGCTGTTGAGCCGGACTTGCCCCTATATGGGATGCCCACGCGGTGGTTGCAGGTCGCAGTAGATTCTGGGCCAATGCTCCTTTGGGAATGCCGTCGACGTACCGACGAAGCCGTGCTCCATGGGATGAGGCGATGCTGGCTATATGTCAGTAGATAGCCGAACTGCGAGTAGGCTATGCCCTTGTGTGGCAGTGAATAATAATTGGAATGCGTGCTAAGTGCGATTGTGATTTATATGAAAGTGATGGCGTTCCAATTGTTTGAGTTCCTATTACTATCTGTGATTGGGTGATATAAATTGTACTAACCTGCAGAAAGGAACTGAGACGAGGTAAGTCTTCTGTGTGATGTGGCTAGGCCATCCGGGGCGTATTTTCTTTCTAATAGGGGTTTAGGGGGTTGAACTTGCTGAGACATCGTCTCATCCCGGTTGTAGGATTAAAATTTCAGGTCCCTAAATGGCGGTCGTGGAGGACTCGAAGCCCTAAGTCTGGAAAGGTGGAGACTGAAGTATCGGTGAACGTGTCATGCTAGTTGGTTTTAGGATAGTTCCCCATTCGTTGAGCTGGTCTATTTTGTAGACAGTCCAGAGTTGTATTTAAACCTATGTGTTTGTAAATGAGTGTTTGGTATTGTCATTGATTGCCTGCGTTTCTATCCCAAGTTAAATGTTGTCAGGGGATTTTTTTTGCTTCCGCATGCGTAATAAAATGAATGGGTCGGCGACGTATCCTGAGATGTCGCATATTTGATCGACCGCAGTGGGATGTGCGCGTGCTCGGGGTTCGGGGCGTGACATATATTCCTTATTTTAACATGCCGGTGCTCGCATGCCATGTGCCTCTAAGTTCCCGTAGTATCTTTGTCTTTCTTGGAGAGAGGAAATATCCCTTGGAAGTTTTACATCCCAAAAATCCCGAAGTTCGGATGAGGGTAAAAATGAAGCCTTTTAAGAACTTGCTTAGATTTGTTTACTTAAAGTAGTATAAAGAAATATAAAAAAGGGAAAAAATCAAAAAGATTTAAAATTAAAAGAAAGAAGGGAAAGCAAACTGTCGCATGGAACTGATCCATCGTGCACGCTGGAAAAGTACCATGACCCCCTCCACCGGGCTATTACCATACTTTCTATTCCTTAATGCATCTTCTACTTTATATATGACAGAAATGCATGTTAGTTGGCTGAAGGATGACGCATGGCAAATCCTAATAATCACCCCGAGTTTTCTCTTTTGGTATTGCACATTGATATATTTAAAGGTTTTCTTCCTTCTGCTTTTTTGTATCATTGTGAGATTTGCTAGCTAAAAATGGTTTGATAGAGATTTTTTAGGTTTTAGCTTTTGTCTTTTTGAATGTGTAGTCAAGTGCTAAGTTAGCTTCTAATAAGACTCAAAACCAAGATCACAAGGAGAGAAGCAAACTCCCTTACCATCTAAGACGACAACTTATTGTTAGGTTTTTATTGTCAAAATCTTATGGCAACTGAAAGAGATCCTATTGAGTAATTCGTAAATAACATAAACCCCCAAATGAGCACCACATCGCTCGAGCTAATGAAAAGCTCTATCTTCTCCGAAAAAATAAAAATAAAATAGCACCACATTGTATGTTTACTTACACACTTCTCGAGGGCTTGTCCCGCATGAAATGGGTCAGATTATTGCATAAATTATCCACAAAAACATAAGGTATAGGCTCAATTTCTTCTCGCTGAATTAAATTGCACTTGTCACCATCTAGACTTGTGAATTGTGTGACTTGTTGGATTCAAGTCAACAAAGGCATTCGCTCTTGTACACAAGAAAAGTCGAAGTAAAACAACTACGACATTTTTTAAGGAAATCGGCTGAAGTGTCTGTCTTGGTCACCAAGAGAGACCAACATAAAAGAAGGTCATGAATTTGTGCAAATTCTATTGGAAAGACTCCAATCAATCGCACTGCATCCTTGAAGAATTTTCTGTATTGAAGAGCCTTTTTAGCACTAAGAGATAGAATTGGTCTCGAAATTTTTTAGCCTAGTCCTCTTCTTATTGATGCAAATCCACAAATCTACGTCACTGACCACTGAGACAGCAAAGCGCAATCAAGAAGAAGAGAAGGTTGAAACTTATTCCAGATCAAGCATAACAACTACAATATTTGGATTTGTTGACATGGTCAAATGAAGTGGCTAATTGAAAAAAAATGACTAGTCAAAAAGAAAAAAAGAAAGTGGACTCTCACATTAAAGGGGAAAAGGAGAGCACGAAGAGCACGCGCATAGAAAAAAGAAAAGAAAGAAAGGGAAAAAAGTACACACCATTGGAGTCTTGCCAAGTTAGAATTACTGCGTTTCCCAATACCTGCTAATAATTTAAGCCTTTTGTCCATTTAATGAGAGTAATTTTCAGAATTAGGACATAAATTCAAAGTTATGTGAAATTTGAACAACATGATCAAATTTTTTAGTTGTTAATTTGAGAAATTTCATGGACATGGTAGATTAGAGTAGTGTGGAGCTATGGAGTTCGACAAAAATTGATTTAGAGTAACAATTTAGTTGAAGTGAAATTCTAAAGTTTCGTGCTCAAGCTCCACTCACGGATGGCTTTGGACATCCACTTTGGAAGAGAGTTTTGTTTGAGTGCATGAGTCATTTTGTAAGAGAGTAAGCCTGGTTTAGTAGATTTGCAATTGATGTATTGTGATAGGTTTTTTTTTTTTTTTTTTTTTTTTCTTTTGGTTTTGAGCTTAGTTAAATATATATTTTTGTGCTATATATGACTGAGATGAGTTTCTTGGGTTTAGTTGTTAGTTGGAGATGTATATATTTTTTCTGATGGATTATGAAAACTCTGGTATTATAACAAACCTAATAGTTTATCGGATATATATATATATATATATATAGTCTTTGTAAGAACATCCTCATAGATCGAGAGCCATTCGTTGGCATCCTTCTTGTTTCTACAGAGTGGTCCAGGCCGTAAGTCCCTGAGTGGCTGTTAGACCATTGGTTTAACTCTGTAACAGTTCTGAAGAAGGAACAGTTCCGGTCTTAAGTATGAGCTCACATAGAAGATCTACATCTTCCTCTAGTTCTCTATCACAAATGAACTCAGATCCAAGTCCTATACATAGAGAAGAAGGATAGAAGATTTCAACAAATCTATAGAGAATTGGGAAATTCCTAAAATACAGCTTAAGGAAATATACAAGCAATCAAAATTGAAATTTTTCAAAAAATCAGACTATGTCATAACTATTGAAGAAAGAGATGTTCCTCTTTCTAATTCTTATGAAAAAATACATCTTTTGAACAAAGAGTCCATTCAAAAGTATAAACAAAAATACAATTATATTCATATAGGATTAGTCCAAGTAGGAGTCAAACCTCTCACAAAAGAAGGTCTTAATACTTCTATTATCTTAGTTTTAAGAGATTCATGTCTCTTAAATTATGACGAGTCCATTCTAGGTACTGTAGAGACAAGTCTCTGCAAAGGACCTATACATTTTGACTATTATCCCAATTTCTCAGTTTCCCTCAAAGATAAGAACATTCTTAGAGCTCTAACACTCCAAATCAAAACCCATAATTATAAAGTAGCAGATGGATCTATTCCTTTAGCCCTTGTCTATAGAATTCATTATAAAGCCATGTCCTCCGCTTTTGGAGAAAATGCCTTCAAACATAGTCCTCGAGGAGAAACACTTCTCTTCCAAACTGACATTTCTAAAGCAAATACAACAGTTCCTAGGTCTATTAATTGGAACCAAGTTACTTTACCAGAACAATGGGAATTAGAAAACCAAATTCCCCAACAAGTTGTTCAAAATACATATCCTACTAATGTCATTCAACATCTAGAAGGAAGAGTGACCATTAGATTTCGTAGAAGGTCATTCGATTCACGATCTAGTCCTTCTTTTCATAATTCCTATACGAGGTCCATAGATCTTAATTCTAATCTTCCTCCTATAATCACCATTCCTCCGAGTACACATAGAAACACTCCTTCTCCTCCTAGTATGCATAGAAACACTCCCACATGTGATACAACACCTTTACCTCCTTCCACCAGTAGAAATAATCATGAGGCACCACTTGAATCAGAAATTAGTGGTTTAGATAATAGATCAGGGATTTTCAGGCCAGTTTATCAACAAAATCAGCCTAAACTAGCCCTAGAAAATACAAATTCTCCTCATCATTCTCCTACTTATTCACAAATGATAGATGTAGAGCTTAATGTTTTAGAAAAACATTTTGAGCCAAACAAAACTTTTCTTAATAAAGAATTTAATTCTGAAGACAATAAACAAATCAGAGAATGGTTCTTCAAAATCTTTGCTGATAAAGCAAAATACATCAAACAAAAATATTACGACTACATATATCAATATAAAGTCCATATATTCTTCTTTGATTAGTTAGAAGAACAATTCCTTGAACCAAAAGAAATACTTGTCTTAGATCATCATTATAAGTGGAAACTCGAAAATGGTGAAACCATAGAATCCAATCATCCCCCTCTTAGACGAATAAAAATACAACATGGAGAAAGCGAGGTTACAGCTACCCCTTTTAGGCTTTCGGATCAAGGAGACTCTCTTTATGAGAGTGCTAGTATGAACACCTAGAGGGGGTGAATAGGTGTTTAAGATAAATCTTGGCAAATATATGCGGAATAAAATAAACTTTAAACAAAGGAGTTAGGGAAGAGAATAAGAACACAGAAATTATAGTGGTTCGGCTAAATCCAAGCATACGTCCACTCTCCCACGCTAACAGCCTTCTTGGCTGGATTCCACTGTGCAATCAACAAGAGATTACAACTTTGAGTGCAAACACTTAGTAGATCACACTATCTCACTAAGTCACTCTTTTGGTATTTCTCTCACGATCACAAACGTTTAAGCTCTCCAAAGACAAGTGTATGATCGAAGGTCACTCAAACTTTGGAATTATAAATTCTACGCTCTATCTCTTACTTGCTCATCGGTCCTTCATCTCCTTAAATACTCATCCACTTCCAAACTAGCCGTTGGACAGCATCCCGGAGAATCGTCTTCCAATATACCCATTGGACAGCTCTGTATATAGAAGATTTGGTAGCCGTTGAGTGACAAATGTAGAATCCCAAATTGATTCCGATCGCCCATACAAACGGAATCTTGGTTTCCATAAGTAAAGCTTCTTTGTATATAAAGTTCTTGTCTTCAAGATCCAATTGTCAATCAATTAGATTGAATCAATCAAATCAATCTTGATGTGGAATCCAAACCAGATCACTAGCCGTTATATGATTGGGCTTGTATTACGTTATGTCGAATTCTTGATGTAAAGTCTGAGAGAAATAGACTTTACAATCTGAGTCTGAGTGCGATAGACTTTGCAATCTGAGTCTGAACATATTCTGCTTCTGAACAGATTTAGCTTTAAGGTCTGTACATTGTTTGAATAAGTTCAGCTTCAGCATAGAGTCTGTCTTATGGTTCAGCTTCAAGCATAGAGTCTGTCTTCTGGTTTAGCTTCACGTTCAGTCTGGAATTAGTCGAGTTGACGAGACTTCGATGTAGAACAGACTTTGACACTAAAGTACGCGGTCTTCGACTTTGACACGAGAAGTTTGGAAATCTTCAAAATATACTCTGGACATGTGTTACGTTCAGTCTTCTGGCAGTCTTCAGACTTTGACAATATCATTTACATGTTCTATTATCTGCATGGTCTATAACTTAACCATCAAACATGTTAGTAGCCTTTGATTTATTTTGTCATCTTCAAAACATCATAAGGGATTTCCCTAACACTTTATACTCACAAAGTCATTGAACAAAATAATTTCACTAATCAACATTTAGCGACCATAGGAAAACAGTTGAATAGGATATAATCCACCATACAAAATCCTACCCAACTCATCACACCACAAGTGGACACTTTCAAAAAACCCATTTTTAAAGCTTTTGAATTTCCAAAATAATCTTAGCCCGGAGTTTGCCAAAGCCATAGAACAAAAGAAAAAACTCCTAGGGAAATCAAAGCTAGAGCCTGCTCCTATTATAAACACCCCTAAATTCCAGAATCTTATCATTAGAGAGACTCCTGACCAACCCACTATCAGTACATTAACCAAACAATCTGGTGACTCTGATAATGAATCAGTCGCTGAGATTAATAGACTCAATTGGAGACAACCTCAGAAGCTTTATTATAGTAGAGCTACTCCACCTAACATTGCCCAAGAAGAATCATCATAGAAAATACATAATAAATACTTTCCCGATGCCATTTATGAATGGAATATAGATGGTGTTGCCGAAAATATCATGAATATTCTTAATAACATGTTAATGCTTACCAATGCCTACAAAACTCAGCAAGATGTTTCTGATCATGTTGTTGCTAATCTTTTAGTAGCCAAGTTTACAGGACAACTAAAAGGTTGGTGGAATAATTATTTGACTGATGAACAAAGAATACAAATTTTAACTGCGTATAAATTTGATGATTTTGGCCAACGCATGGATGATGATCAAGGACATCTCATCCAAGATGCGGTGAATACTCTTATATATTCCATTTCACAACATTTCGTAGGAGATCCTTCACATATTAGAGATAGAAATCAAGATTTATTATCCAATATGCGTTGTAAATCCTTAGGAAGGTTTAGAGAATACAAAGAACTTTTCCTTCAAAGGGTTCTTATCAAACCTGATTGTAATCAACCCTTTTGGAAGGAAAAATTCTTAGCAGGTTTACCCCAAATTATAGGTGACCAAGTTAGAGATAGAATTAGAGAATAATACAATGGCCAAATACCTTATGCTCTTTTGTCTTATGGAGAAATAGTCTCTTATGTTTACAGACAAGGAACCCAAATGTGTAATACTATCAAATTACAAAGACAACTCAAAGAAGAACAATCTCTCACCAATAGAAGTCTAAGAGATTTTTGTGCTCAATACGACCCCTCTTATAATGAAAAAACAAAACCAAAATGTAAGGGAACTTGTCCTTCTGAGAAAAAAAACAAAGAAACATCACAACAAACCCCCACCTAGAAGGAATAAACAAAGACATCAGAATAACCAAAATAGACCTCATACTGATAAGAAAAATTTCAAAGACATTAAATGCTATTTTTGTGGAAAAAAAAAGGGTCAAATTTCAAAATATTGTAGGATTAATAAAAAATTAAATGAACTCTCTCTTGATGACAATACTCTTAACCAATTAAACAACATTTTCATAGAAAATGGTGATACTTCTTCTGATGAATTTCTTGAAGAAGAAGGTCTTCAGATCAATGAAATAGACTCCTCTTCTGACTCTGATTATGAAGACGCCTCTCATGAAAAACCCATTCCTGAAATAAACATGTTAACAAAAGAAGAAGAATTTCTCCTTAGCACTGCTGATAAGATCACTGACCCAGAAGCCAAGAAAGAATACTTAAATAGATTATATTCTTCCTTAAATATTACCTCCAAACCCAATACTTCCTACAATTTAAAAGACATTTTAAATAAAAACAAAAAATCCCAGTCTAGAACCATTAATACAAATGACCTCCAAAATGAAATAAAACAACAAAAATTAGAAATTCAAGCCTTGAAAGCAACACAGTTAGAAATGAAAAAAGAGATTTCTGACATAAAATCTCTTGTCATAAAAGGAAAGACAAAATTAGAAGACCAAAACGAAATCACCAATGCATCAGACAATCCGGACCCAGCCTTTCTTATGTTATTAACAGAAATAACATCTAGAAAATGATTAATAAATATTATGATAAAAATCAACAATGAGTTTATTATTGAAACAACAGCACTATTTGATACAGGAGCTGATTTCAATTGTATCAAAGAATGCCTTGTTCCAACAATATACTTTGATAAAACCTCAGAATCCTTAAAATTAGCCTCAGGTGATAAACTTAACATCCAATACAAATTATCAGAAGCCTTAATAATAAAAGATCAAATGTCTTACAAAACATCTTTTCTTTTAGTAAAAAATATGAGGCAACAAGTAATTCTTGGAACACCTTTTATACAATTAATACAACATTTTACAGTTACTAATGAAGGAATTGAAACCCATGCTCTAAATAGAAAAATCACCTTCAATTTCATAACAAAGCCACAGAAGAGAAGCCTAAATATTTTACAACATTCTATTTCAGAAATAAATTGCCTTATAGAAGACAAAGAAAATCAACTAGAATTCTTAAAAGAAGATTTAGAATTCAAAAGAATAGAAGAAAATCTTATAAAACCAAACATCATAGAAAAGATAGCTTCCCTACAAAAACATATAGAAAAAACTATATGCTCTACTCTACCCAATGCCTTTTGGGAAAGAAAGAAGCATATCGTTGATTTACCTTATGAACATGATTTTTCTGAGAACAAAATACCTACCAAAGCCCGCCCAACACAGATGAATCAAGAAGTTTTGAAATTCTGTCAAGCAGAAATACAAGATCTCCTGAATAAAAAACTCATAAGAAAAAGCCAATCACCTTGGAGTTGTTCTGCTTTTTATGTTAATAAAAATGCTGAACTTGAAAGAGGAGTTCCCAGATTAGTTATTAATTATAAACCTCTTAATACAGCCCTTAGGTGGATAAGATATCCCATACCCAATAAAAAAAGATTTGCTAAACAGACTTTGTAGATCAAAAATATTTTCAAAATTTGACATGAAGTCAGGATTTTGGCAAATTCAGGTCAGTGAAAAGGATAAATACAAGACAGCCTTCACAGTCCCTTTTGGCCAATATGAATGGAATGTTATGCCATTTGGCCTCAAAAATGGTCCTTCAGAATTCCAAAGGATTATGAATGAGATTTTCAATCCTTATTCAGAGTATATCATAATTTATATAAATGATGTTTTAGTATTCTCTTCCAATATAGAATAGCATTTCAAACATTTATCTACCTTCATAAAAATAATCATACAAAACGGTCTTGTAGTCTCTCCTACTAAAATTGCACTCTTCAAAACCAAAATTAGATTCTTAGGTCATTACATTCATTTAAGCACAATCACTCCTATAGAAAGATCAATCTCTTTTACTGACAAATTCCCAGATGAAATTAAAGATAAAACCCAATTACAAAAGTTTTTGGGTAGTCTCAATTATATTTTAGATTTATTTCCTAATATAAATATCCTTTGTAAACCTCTACATCAAAGGTTAAGAAAGGATCCTCCACCCTGAACTTCTGTCCATACAAACATTGTCAAACAAATAAAAATACATGTGAAAGATATACCATGCTTACATCTAACGGACCCTTCCGCTTTCAAAATAATTGAAATAGATGCATCAGAATTAGGATATGGTGGCATTCTCAAATAGGTCAAAAATAACAAAGAACAAGTTATTCAGTTTATATCAAAACATTAGAATTCCACTCAACAAAATTATTAAACAATCAAAAAAGAAATACTTGCTATAGTTTTATATATATCAAAATTCCAAGGAGATTTATTAAATAAAAAAATTCTCTCACGAATTGATTGCAAATCAGCCAAAGACATTTTACAAAAAGACGTTTTAAACATTGCATCAAAACATATTTTTGCCAGATGGCAAGCCATACTTTCAGTATTTGATTTTGACATTGAATTCATAAATGGTTCTTCAAATTCACTACCTGATTTTCTCACAAGAGAATTTTTACAAGGGATACCATTATGCTAAGATCCAAAAAAGACAAAGGCAAAGGCAAAGGCAAAGCCACTGCCAAACCCTCCAATACACCACCAAAGCCAAAAGGCTTAACATCTGTCAAGACATGGCTTGAAATGGCAGAAAACAACTAGACATTCTTACACCAAACACCTTTGAAAATGGAACACATATCACCTGACCCCATGCTAGCATTTAATTAGCTAGCCGACATGATACCAAAAGAAACCATTTTGTTACTTACACAGTCTATCCAAAACAAGGCAAAGAAAGAACCTTCTAATGCCATCGAGGTAAGCAACAATCCTTCCCCGCTGGTTACACAAAAACCAGCAGAACACAAAAGGATTTCGAATGAGGTGGTTATTAGGCCACAGGCAACCCCTCAATCTCAAAAATCAAAATTTTTCCCCAAAACATCATTTCAAAAAATATTGACAGTAGAAGATGGATTCTTCGATGAAGATCCAATCAAATTTGCAAAAAACATCTTTCCAAAAAATTGGTTATTCAAACCACACAATACAAACAAAACCCTTACTTATTATGAGCAAATCCTAATGGAGATAGAATCAGCAAGATTTACCTATTTTGCTGACAAAAACAATACATAAACCATTCTATACTCCACTATATCTATTAGTAAAGTCATACACCCCTCACACTGGGGAGCCTCACCTCATACACCCAGAAAATTCCAAACCAGACTTACCCAAAACCTACCATATTCTTCCTTATACACCTACTAGGACTACCAACAAGCTTGGTGGAACGTTTTCTTTAGACAAAATACAAATTTCCAACACACCTGGTTATTATTTTTCAAAGATAACTTCCCAAGACAAAGCCTACCAAACTGGTATGACTCTTGGTGGGATCTCTTTGGTCCTTTGGACATAATACTACACCCCACAGTCAAACAAGGTTATAAGGTTTTTAGTGAATACTTCGTACCAACACCACATGATATAAGGTTCCCATAGCTTATGTATTTCTTTATAATATTCATAATCTCTTGAGTAACAGCATGGGAATTTGAATACAATTCATCCACAAAAACCAGGGTACCAGTCTTTGTCCGAAAATACAAAACTAAATGGTGGGATGGATTCAAATACCATGAACAAGAATCCAAAGCCGTGGTTAAAACATAACTAAACAGCCAAAAGAACATGATAACCACAGTCCCATCAAATACATCCTTTTTACATGAGAAATCCATGGCAAGTGCAGCACTTGTTGCAGTCCAGAGCAGAGAAGAATACTGCAACATCCTCAGGACAATGCTATTTGAAGCGGAAGGATCACAATGTGGATCTTCCAAATCTCAAGAGAATACAGACGAATCCTCATAGTCACATCACAGTGGAAACACCAATGAAGACGACTGCTACGGAATCAACCTAGACAGAGATTAAATTCAAGACATCTCATGCCGACACTGTTACAAGCGACGCAAAGGCTATACATTGTACATAACAGACATACATTGTTCACTGTTCACTATTCACTTTACACTGTTCAGCACTGTAGTCGACCATCCCTTACATCTCCATCATCATCTCTTCCATCTCCAAGCTCTCTTACCTTGTATCCCCTGGTTTCAAAGTAAGTTAGTTCTTCATATACATAGTTTCATACAAGGTTACCAACTTACATGATATTTGGTTAACAATTTCTTGTAATACAAACATCAATACTCCCTAGAGTGCGGATTACCGCCCTAGTGGATGACTTGATGCTTTAGTTTCTGCATCATTCAATACATGTAATTTCAGCTTTTCAGCTTTATATAATACAAGCTCATACCACCTTCATGATTGGTTTTTGTTTATGCATACTCTTACTTTATAATTTATATATTGCTTTCAGTCTTTACATTATTTTTAATTCTCGAGATTTTATCTAAGTCATTTACTTTCTTGTTCTTATACTTCAATTCCTTTTAGTTACATCCTTCCCTGCTTTCATATAGATCTGTTAATCTCTATACTGCCTTGTTCTCTTATATAGTACTCCGATCCTAACCCCTTTATGGTATATATATATAATGAAGATAAATATATATTTTGATAACATGTTGGCTGTGTTGGAGACTGCATTCTTCGGGTGAAAGAATGAGTGTCATTCCCCCATTCTTGTTGGATTCGAGGTGTGACAACAACCATAGTGCAATGAAAATCACCAATATCATCGCTAAAACCTAAACAGGAGTTGTGCCAAAACTGACCCAAAAAAACCCAGAAGCTGACAGCAAAGGCGAGCTGCATGCTCACATAAATTTGCTACCCGGACAGGAAATTTGGCAGTGGAATTTGTCGGAATGCTGCAAAAGGACTCTCAGGGTAGATGTGCTCTTCAACTGGCACAGGAATACATCCTTCATCCCTATGTTTCCAATGTCTAGGACCTCTAGCATGGTGCATTTTGCCAAGAAATTCGGGAGGATTCCTGTCAAGAGGTTACCACTAAAATCTAAAGTCCTCGAAAGGGACGCGCCTAGGAATGTAGGCGCAATTCCTCCAGTCATGTTGTTACTCCTTGTGTTCAACAGTCAACACCTTGAGAGTCTCCGCCATTTCCCATCAAATGGTTGTAGGAAACGTTGAGTACCACGAGAAATCGAACTTTGCAAATTGAATACGGAACATAGCAATGGAAATGATTGTCTCTGAGAGAGAAGAAAATTGTCTAATACAGGAGTACACAAATATCATCTGGTATCAGTGGATCAAAGTTGTTCCTCCAGGAAATCCAAGTAGATACCATTCGGTAGAAGAGGTAACGTTTTTCCATTGAGCTTGTTGCTACGAAGGTCAATAATAGTCAGTGTAGAAGTATGAATGGATGGAACTTCTGCCAAATACTCAAGAAGATTACAGAAAGATTGAGATGTACAAGCTTTTCTCCATGGATTTGATTTTTTGAAAGGTCCAGCAACTTTAATGCCGATTCTTTTGCCAAGAATTTTGGTAACGAATTCAACTCAACTGGCTGGGACCCAATTTCAAAGTGTAAAGAAAAGGGAAGGAGTGCAAAGAAGTGGAAGCAGTAGCATTAATCGACAAACCACTGTAGGAGAGATCGAGATGGGTGTGGTTTCTGAAGTGATGAATCACATCAATATGCAACGAGCCACTGAAATTGGTGAAACAAAGTGAGAGGTACTTAAGCCCTCAAACACAAATAAATGCCAGGATGGAACCCTCTAAATTGGTGCTTCTCAAATCAAGCAATTGATAGCAAGAGACAATAAAGACACACTCAACTGACTGGAAAACTGATTGATGGAAACGTGCATCGTCTTAATCAAAGGAAGTGTAAAGGGAGACGGCCAAATAGTTCCCTGCAATGAGCTGTACAGCAAATCTTGTTTTACAAGGTTCCGAAGTTCTTCACATCGTGGGCACTTCTTAGACATAATGAAGTAACTGAACCAGTTCGATTGTTTAAAGACAAGTCCAAATAAGTCAACTACAAAATGTTCTCCATTGAGGTCCAGATCGATCCACTCAAACTGCAATTGAACAATTCTAATCTTGACAAGATTCTGAGATTACTGATTGAATCTGGAAGCCTTCTGAAATATTCATGTAACTCAGGACCAGAGTCTCCAGAGGACTTTGCTCTGGAAAGTCATCAATGACCCCTGAAAATCACAAATCACTTGACCACAAATCTCCATTTTACCCAACTTTGTAATTATTATAGATTCTGACTGATCTTGGAAAATTTAAGTATAAAGGGAATCAGTCAGATGAGATCACGTATAAACCTAATCGATCCATTTTTTTTTTGGGTAAAGTAATCGATCCATGTTTTTTGTTCTTTATTTTTGCATTCTTTCACAAATATCACATTCCTTTTCCTTTCAACATAAATGAAGTAATTGTTATGGCTACGAATTTAATTGTTTACTGGTGGAACACATTCTTTGATTATCCTGTCACATAATTGGAATCTAAACTCCTCAGGTACATGTTGACTGACGAAATATTTAACAGCAATGTTAGGATTTCGAGCAGTGCTGCTGCCACTGTTCCAAGCACATCAGTCAAGTGATCCTCATGAGATGATACCTAGTGAGCATGCCTAGGGATCAACCTTTTTGTCTCAGTGCATTGTAATTCTAGGAACTGGGCAGGAGGTTGTGAGATTCTTTGATGATCTAGCAGAGGAAGTCAAGTTCCATAGTGGCGCATGCTACTTGTTGGAGTTCTTCAGGCAAGCGACCCGATACCACCAGAGCAAATGGCACGTGAGATGGATAGGGATCAAGTGTGTGTACTTCAGCAGCACGTGGTCCTTCATCTTGCCTACCTCTACTTTCATTCTCTTAGTTTATTCTGTCGTTCATGCCTATTATCCCATTTACATATATTATTGTCTCAACAAGTAACCAACCTCAGCAACTCAGTTTCAGAAGCATACTTAAAGAAATCTAATCAAACCTATAAAATTTATGGACGTACCAGTTTCATTTCTGGGTAATGCTTCGGCTGCTACTCATAATTGTTTTTTCAATCATGTACTACCATATGGAACTAGTCCATGACCCAATTTAAGGCAAAGCGTAGAGCATTATATTAACTGCAGGATTTAATAATGCTAGAGAACTTAATACTGCTGATTGAAATTGACAGACTATATTTCATAAACAATGTGATTGTTGACTTGAAAGCAGCAGAATCACTGATCAGACCATTCATTAAACGAACGAGTCATCCAAGTTCCGATTGCACGCACCAAGCTTGTGAATTCCATGTACCTTGACAGAGCTGGAAGACGGCACCCTTGGTCCAGTTTGGCACGGTACATATTTCAAGAAATTTTAATTTTTCTTTATTTAAGGACTTTCCTACCAATAGGCAAGTCTTGAATTTCTTAAATCCAATCATCTTCTACTAGATGCACGTCCTCAGTTCTATGTTGAGGGTTATAATGGACAATCATGGAGAGGAAAAGGTATGAACTTACTCCAATCAAGCATAACGACCAAAGTTCAGCGGACATGATAACATTGCAAAATTATGAATAGTAAAATTTATCCCAAAACTGATGATACACACGCCTCCATGACCGGATATATATTTGGGTACGTAATAGACATTTTGTCAAACAGATCGCGGCCGATCGATTAAGGAGAAGATTTTTGTGATTTCAGAGTCGTGTTTGTGACCATACGCAAACGGAATTAACAGAATCGAGTAAAAGACTCTAACATGACCAATCCTAATCGAAGCAAAACGAGCTTTACATTGATTTCACCTTCACCAGAATCATGGCTTAATGGAGAATTGGAAATTACCCAGTCAATGAATCGCAGTAGCCAGTCACAATCAACTATTGGGATCTTTCATGATCGTCGTCAGCTAAAATGAAGACCAGTGGAAGAGCTTCAAGCGAGTTTTGGTCCCTGAAACAGAGTTGAACAGGGCTTCTCGGAAGCGGCAGTCCGGCGATGGCTAGTGGCCTTAGGCTCGGTGATGAGCCAGAAATGAGAAAGAAGTCTCCGGAAATGGATTCCCTGAGGTGAAATTTTCGGTGAAATCTCTCTCAAAAGTGCTCTCCGGAATGTTTTGAACTCAATTCGAGGGGAGCGCGTCTCTCTAGTCTCTACCGTGCGAGCGACGATGGCAATGAGGTTGCAGCGGTCGAAGGTGATGACCAGCGGCGATGGAGAAGGAAGAAATTTAAGTCACACGGGCCTTGTTTAAATCCAAAATGGGCTCCGACTGGAATCGAGGATTGAGGTTTTATGGGTCGAGTAAGCCCACGCATTGATTGAGGACTTATGGGTCAAATTCATGAGCAAACGGGTTCAGGTTTGAGTTTATGGGTTTGGATCAAGCTATCGGGTCAATTTGAATTACGGTAGAATGGGCTTCTCTCTCTCTCTCTCTCTCTCTCTCTCTCTCTCTCTCTCTCTCTCTCTCTCATTCTTCCTATTATTTATTATTTATATATTTTTATTTTTTTCAATTTATTTATCCTGTATATAAATATACGATTTTGTCCACAAAAATTCTAGAGTCAACAACAGTTGAATGCCACAATTTTTTTTTTCGATTATTTGAGCGTCGTATAACTTTTTAATTGATTATTTTAATGTCATAATTTTTTTTAAAATGTTCCCATGAGTAAAAATCCATGCTAGATTCCGGCACTTAGGTGAACATTTTTTAAAAGCCATGGGACTCGAATGATCAATTAAAAGTCGTGTCATTCATGTAAACATAATTTTAAAGTTATGGCACTCAAGTAGTTGGAAAAATAATTCTTACAAGTGAGTCATATAGTTTTGACAACTAGGAAAGTTACAAAGAGGAATAGCTTGATGCAAAAAGAGTTCCATAAATGCAGCATTTACATGTCGCTGTTCTTTAAAGTATGGTATGTCAAACAATGCCACCATGAGATTTTTTGTCCAGAACATTTAGATGATCCACAAGCACGTCATGAAAGCATGTGAGGGAGGTGATAGAGTTTGTGTTTTTGAGCACTAGAATCCAAGGTTGAGGTGGTTGTTCATAGAGAGAATATTGGGAAGTTGTTTCCTTTTGGGAGGAGAGAGATGGCGAGTACATGAACGTGTTGACCGACCATTGTTTGAATAAGTGGTTAGACGAGGCTCTGATAGTGTTTTTGTGGATCAAAGAGGCTTGGATTAGACTCTCACTTCGACTTCTTTGATTGCCTTCTTTTTTTCTTTTTTCTTTTTTGTGGTGCTATATTCCTAGTGAGCCCACCTAGAGAAACCCTATAAACACATGAACCTCCCATTCTGGGGAGAGGATATTGAAACTCCCCACCTCCCCATTTCCATGTGAAGATGGTGGCTACTGAGAAAATCCGGTGGTTTCTTTGATTGCTTTTGATAAATTTGGTACTTCAATATCATCCGGATTTGGGCCCGATAGAGTTGGTGTAAACGTGGTGAACAATGTGGGGATCAAGAGGTTCTGTTTGATTTGGCTAAGAGAAAGGGTAAGATGGGTATATCCACTAAAGGGGTCTCTCAAACTTGAAAGAAGTTAAAACAAGAAACACTAGTTCGACTAGCAATTGGAAAGTGACATCTTTGAGTTTAGATGATGAGACATCCGATGTGCCTAGCACGAAAAATCGACATTAGTTGTGTGCCCTCCATTTGTGGTTTCCACTTGGATCATGCAACTCAGTGAGCATATTATACCTAGAAAGATAAAAGTACATAGGTATCATGAAGGCGGGATGAGAGATGTCAAGAAGTTGAGAAAATATGACAGTGTACTCTTACCACAGGATCATGGAATCGTTGCATTGTAAGAGATAGTAGGATGATTTTAAGTAGGAGATAGAAAGAGTTATGGTAATGACAATGAAAGGGGATTTCAAATATTGACCAAATAGCATTTTCATGCATCGAACACAAAGAGGGTCCTCCTGTCACTTTGATTCCTAAGATGATTGGAATTTGACTAAGTACCTATCGAAATGACAATGGCTCTTAGAATGCCTGTCGTCATTGTGGTTTGTAAAATTTCACATTTTTGTTGATTTGTAGAGAAACCGTTATGTCCACACTTGTATTTTGTTATAAAAAAAAACCTCTTTATAGATTGGGGAATTGAAGCACAAACCATTTTCACAAACAAAATCACATAACCTCTCACCCTTCCATTTATCAAATAGAATGCAATGTATAAATCATTTCGCAACCAATATGAACAGCTTTTAGCAATTTCCTTCACAAAACATTCAATTAGAACATTCACAAACGAGCCTTTCAAACTATTTCAAATAAAGCTTTCCAATGCCTTTTCAACTAACTAAAAATGTAATAAAAGTTTGATCTCATTTTATGCAAGGAACATGCTCTCAATAGCTCATACTATATTAAAAATCCACAAATTTTAAAGACATGAGTTTGTAAAGTCAAAGAAGAATTAGTATCACTTACTTACAAAAAATTGAAAACTAGCTTCTGGTGATTACTCTAATTAACACGCTGGTATTAAATTATTTGAAAAACTATTTAAAAAACCAAGTAGTACACTATTTTAATGAACAAATTGACTAATTACACTTATTATTCTGTAACATGACACTCACGCACTAGTGAATAAACTTGTTTAAGCAAACTTCCATCTTTTTTCTTTATGTGTATTATCCTTTACACGTAACTCACACATGAAACTTCTGAATTTCAATCCAAATGAAACATACTTCAAAATAGATTTTCATCAAACATCACTGCTCCACAACACCTTAGGCTACCATTTCTATAAAAATCACGGCTCAAAAACTCCTAAATCAAATCTCGTAGTGCAAAATCTACATAACTCCAAATTTGTGCAACAACTTCCAAAATTTCTTTGATTACAAGAATAATAGGCTTGAATACTTGTCTTGCATTGCAATTCACAATTGATTTGGCTTGTCAAGGTATCTTGGATGTGAACGCAAGAAATTTGTTCTCTTTTCCCCTTTTTCTTTCTTCACCAGCAAGCTCCCTTCTTTGTTATTGTTGATGGGGCTCTTCTCGCACCATCTACTGAAGAAGAAGGAAATAAATGGGCTAATGGGCTGGGCTTTAAGAGACTCAAGTTGGATGAGCCCATTATTACAATAACACACCACATGTTAGTATAAAGAATTGTCGCATAAAGGGTGAACGGTTTGAGTATATTTCTAGCATCCATGATTGCCTTTCATAATTGAGAAGCTGAAGCTTCAACGTCATGATTTAAAAAATTGGACTTTGGAAATACTTCCCTTCAAGGACTCAAACCCATGTGGTGAATATTAGGTTGGTCAATTTCATTCAAAGCACACTAACGCAAATTTTGATCTTTGCGCATTAAAGATTGTTTTTACATGGTATATAAAACCCAGAAAAGTGATTGTTGGAATTTGATCTAAAATTGCTTAAGAATACAACTGACCTTTTGGTCCACCAATAGTGAGAGAATATCCTTGTGTAACAAAACAATACTACAACATACTTAGATATATTAAACTTTGAATTTCCGTTTTCAAGATATTTCATTCCTTCACAAAATTCTGAATCATTAATATATAAGCTGCTTTTAGATTTTAGCAAGTTGTGACAAGTGACAACATAGGCAAGTTACAGGAGAGGAAACACTCAAGATTTATGCTAGGGAAAATACACTATGCAAACCCAACTACAATTATTTCTATGTAAAGTTCTAAGAGGTATTGAGTGCTTGCAATTATACGAGTCATGACAATACGCAATGATCATAAACACATAAAATTTTCAGATTTGTACTTAAGAGACATATCGGGGAGTATGCATACCCCGGTTTACGAATTTTGCTGACCAAATTTCAGCCCTTGACTCTGTCAGATCGATCTCACTCCACTTAATATGTTGAGGGATAGACATCATCAGATTAAATGGATATAAATTGCCCAACTTTGACCTCAATATGAAGAAGAGAAAAGAAGAACAACATCATAGATATGTTCACTGCTTCAACAAGTTGATGAGGAAAAAGTGTGCTTTTAAAGATTCAGCAGGTAATATACATGATGGAAAAATTGCTAAATTGTGCCGTTAGGAACAAAAAGTCAAGGCATTGATGTTCCGAGACAGCAAAAGTGAGAAAGTAAGATGGAAGCAACGGAGAAGGATATGAACAAAATGATAATGTTATCAAAGTAAACCTCGCACATAACATTCTTCCTGCCTTTGGAGAATTGCAACATTGGAAACCTATTTTTGGGATAAACTATGGTCTCGAACAACTCCATTTGTCCTTACAATTTAAAATTAGCGAAAGAGATTTCAAAAATCAATAGGTAAACTCAATGCACTCATAATAATCTTAATTCTCCATATTGGGGAGAAGGAAGCACATATTCCTATCTGCATTTTAAGTCTGAAATGATTTCAATGGTATGATTGAAAGAATTAAAAAAAAAAAAAAAAAGGCATCGGAAATTTTGGTGGTAGATTGTTTCCCCTTGACTATGTGTCGTTTTCCTAATAATAGCAAATATTTGGTTCTTTGTTAATGACAACCATCTAGAACCATCAATTTATTTTTCGTAAGATATAAGTGATATCATTTGAAATACATTTCCTTGACTTGGTTAACATCTTCCCTTTATGCTAGTCCCTGCTTTCTCTTCTTGTATGGTTCCAACTCAGTTGCATTTCTGATCGAATGTAATCTCGAGGCAAAGTTAAAAGAATATATCAACAAAGCCATGTAGATCGAGCTCCAATTGAAGTTGACCTCTCGAGCTCGTGAAGTTAAAGCTCGATCGCACTTGAGTTTGGTATGTTGAAAGTTTAGTTTGGAGATGAAGTGGGGTATTGCAGATGACAAATTTGTATACGAAATCTATGTACGTGTATTTTGGTTCATATCGGTAGTGATCTAGCCAGGGAGTTTGTTCACACTAGGGAGCTTAATGATGTCATTAAGTGAACACGAAAAGTATTTGTTAGAAGAGCAAGAACTCGTACATTGCATTAGCCTTCTAATTAATACTCCATCAACTTTTAATTGTGTGTGCATTCCAAAAGTTTGGATCACAAGCTTCCCGTTGATATAAAAGTCAAGTCAACCAAAAATCAAATGAAATTGTCATAATCGATTAAGGTTTGGCCAAATTTGGATAAAAATGAATAACACATATAAAATCTCATAATTAAAAAAAAAAATTGGGGGCTAACCCACCTGCCGTTGAGGAGGATTTATCTATAAAGAAAAGACAGAACAAAAATATCTAACAAAATACAGTACCGATCTATAATACGAACTGCAAATTAGCCTTTCTCAAAGCAATGAGAGGGGTACGATGAGTTGCACTAAAGTAATGCAAAGCTCTAAATAGGTAGCTAAAAGAAACCGCCATAGCGGTCTAACTCCCGACAGTATTGCCGAAAGATTGTGATTTTTAGCTTAATCTCGTGCTATAATTGCCCCCATTTGCTCTCTCTATTAAAAGTGATTTTCAGCTTACGCTCGATACGCACATTTTCTTTTTCCATTTTTCATTTTCCCTAACTTTTTATTTTAAAAATTAACACAATTACCATTTCCCTCATCAACGATAAACATTTCCCTATTTCAGCCTCATTTCTCAACCTTCACAATCGCATACCAAAGTCATTTCACCAGAGGCAGTGCTGCCTGCGGCAAACTCTTCCAAGTGAATGGACTCAAGGAACATAATAAGTCCATTGGCTCCATTTTCCTCTAGTTGCCGCAACTTTAGGATCACCGACTTTACTCAAGGAACATAATAAGTCATTAATTTCAGTGGCTCTTGGCTGTGGATGCAAATTCTTCAATGATCTCACCTTTGATGTTGACTCTACTTATTTGATCAAGTAATCGGGGCAAATGACCAAATACCACCATAACAAATGGCGTGTGAGATGAACGGCAGTGAGAAACGTCCTTGACCCTTCATTATGGTTGCTGGTTTTTTACTCAATTAAGGCCACCTTCGCTACAAATTTGACTTGACTGGAGGAAGCAAAAGTGCCGTTTTTAGTGGTGCTCCGTGATGGGCCGATTTTACGATCAAAATGGAATTTGTTCCGTCCGCAGTAAACACCTAATATGGATAGTAAACTAAATTTGGAGGGTCGCACTTTTCCACGCCTATTTCGTTTATCCGTGCCCCCCGATAGTGTTGACCCTATTGCCCCCTTTTGTGACTTTTTTTTTGTTGGTATTTTTTTATCCCACTTTTCTCTTCCTTATTCTTTTTTCTCTCCGTATTGCTTCTCCTCCTCCACATCAGCCACTCCTCCAAAGTAGGAGGAGATGACATGATCCGGCTGATGATCATCACTGCTGTGAATGATGCCTTCTCTATATATTGATTCTAATAAAGTTGGTCAGAGTAATAACCCCTATATTAGTTATGCAAAGGCCTAGATCTTCCCATCAACGCTAGAATGATAAAGATAATCAAAATATTATTGGTCAAAATATCCAGATTGGTAACAAAAATTTGACAAATCTAATTGGCCAACAAGTCAATCAACAACCAAACGTTGAAAATATAATGCTAGTGGTTCCATTTATACTACTCAATGTGAAAATTCTTGTTGGGCCTAGCATGTCAAATAACATAAATAATCCGGCAAGACCAATATTACTACCTAGGGGCAAGATGGCCAATCAAATCCACACAAAAACCCTACATAGTTTGCCGAAGAAGTTCAACAACAATTAGGCTTACAAATGAGTGCTATTGTACATGTTCATAAGAAACCATGCACGAAAGGGTCGATAAGAGGTTTCCATTCAGAAAATTTTTATAATATTTTGAAGACGACAAAATAATCAAAGATTACTAATATGTGTATGGGTTGAATAGACCATGTGAAAGAAGTACAAACCATTGTCCTAATAGGATATCTAGAGCTTATCAGTTATCTATTGCTGACGCCTGCATTTTTGTCCAACAAAGCATACATGCAATGAAGTGAACGAAATAAATGAAAAAAAAAAAAACAAATATGAATGAAAAAAAGAAATGAAGTGAACGAAATAAATAAACGGATGTATAAAAATAAAAGGGGGCCTCCCGCGCGCTCTCTCTCGCGTGCACTCCCTGGGCGCGAGGAACACACACGGAGACTGAGAAAATCTCTCTCTTCTTCAGCGCTCTGAATCAAATCCAGTGCCTTAGCCCGCGGTGACTACTCTCCGCAGGCTGCTCCGATCCTTCTCGAATTCGTTACATCTGGCTTCTTCATCTATCTCAGACCGGAGCCAGTCGCAGATGAACTCCGCTGGATGGATTTTATCACTGCCGAGCATCGCCATTAGAGATTCTCGTAAACTGCGTCTGATCTCCATCATCTTCGTCCTCCGATGGAGGAAAACGGCAGTGACTGAAGCTCGATCGAAATTGAACTCTTCACTTCGAGCTCCTAATCATTACATCGAGCACAAAAGATTTAAAAGCTGGTTTCCGATTTCGATTCGATCAATACCACTGATTTCTCGGTATCTTTCTTGGATCACCAGTGCTCGTCTCAGTCCTCTACAGTCACTGAAGAACCTCCGGACGGAGTTAAAAAATAAAATCCTCGTCCGGCTCAGGAACTCCGAGGCGGCTACCTCTCTACGTTTCCAGCATCGCAGTCACAAGAAGTGCTCTGTTTGCCCTTGCCTTTTAGTCAAAATCGTTGGAGCACTCGGATTCAGGTTCCTTCCTTCATCACCGGCGTCGAAACTCATTGGTGACATCTCCAGGACCTCTTCCATCTTTTCTAATCATCAGTCGGGCTCAGTTATTGTTCTTATTCAAGGTCGTAGATTCGTGCGAAAGCCAATCGTCTCTGAGTTGATCTCTATAATTTTGAATGTTGTGCATTGCTTTAGTGTTAGTCTGGTATTGATTACGTGCTCACTGTCGTTTCGTTTTGTTCCTCAACCAGACGCTCACCACCTGTTTGCTAATTCGCTTGAATCAATCACGTGATGTGTAGTTGATGTCAAACAGAAACCGAGCTTCAACTGAGAACTAAAGGTCTGGATTAGATGAAGATCATCTCTAATTGAGTATCTATTTGCGACTTGAGACTGTTTTGATGATGCGGAGATGGTTCGGTTATGGATTCCTGTTTTGTAATCGCAACTGGATGCATATTGCCTGTTTGATGATACGTATGAACCAGAGTAGTGCGGATTTGTTCTTGTTGTCGATCAACATAAGAACATATTGACATGATATGCAGATAGCAATCTTATAATGCAATTACCGTGGCGTTATTTGCTGGCCAAGATGCATTACACACGATTTCAGTACAATATCGGTCTTCATTACTTTGTGTTAAATTTTGATTGTTCGTTTGTTCTTGTATAGGTTGATACCTTGCCTCTTGCCTGTCATTTAAGATAATCTTGTTTGGAATCGCTTTCTGTGAATTCAATTCAGTGTGCGTTTAGGGAATCAATGAGGACTGAAAAGCATGGACAGTATAATACAGAGAATGGATTCATTTGATGTTGAAGTGCTCATGTATGTGTAATTTTGAAACTGATCAGTAAAAATCAGCCCGAACAAATCAACTCAAGTGTTATATGGTTTCAATCATATCAATTGGACCGTTTCTGATTTTGTTGGATTTGGGCGGTGACCAGTCCGAGGATCGCTTTCATGGGCTGGGCAAACTAGACTAAGACTGAATTAAACCCTCTTTTTGTTTATTTAATTATCTTATTTATTTATAATATAATTTTCATTATTTCGAATAAAGATTGCCTGCATTGTCGATTACAAATTATGTATCAACCATCCTTCCCTTAACTCGACTTGGCGAGTTTCCTTTTTTAGCCATAGTTGCACACTCTCAGGTCTCATATCAGAGACTCGTTGCCAACTTGTTCTCCCCTAGGTGTATGACCACCACGAGGCCGTGCCCTCTAGATCGATGTGCGTAAGAGAAGAGAAAATAATGTGTGCACGTGAATTTGTCCAGGTCAGTTTGGCCCCAAAAAGGCATATCAACATTTTTCTTAAACAACAATAAATTCGCATGAGAAATATTGTCACTACAATGGCTCAAAATTGGACAGAGACCCCTTTTAAAAATATGAAGACCATTTTGAACAAAAGAAAGTGAAGGAACTATTTTGAATTTCAAGTAAGAGTAGATGATTTTTATTGCATTTTACTTCAAAGCTACTGTGTTGGGCATTGTTGATGATACCTACTTTGTAATTTTCTCCCGTATAATTTTTCTTGGCTACAAGGAGGAGGTAAGCTTTTGGACGGTTCTAGCGTTCTTGAAACAAAATATGAACACTATTCTATGCTGTTGAATTCGGGAAAGAGTCGGCAAATGGAAAACCCCATTGGTAGCAGAAGTTGACTGAAGACTTGCTTGTCTTTCACGGTTAGTAATTTACAATCATGTGATAATTTCGTATAGAAATTAATAAATTCAACCCATAAAAACAGTATAGTATGAAATACATATTCGTAAGTTTTCAAAATAGTATGAAATCATTGTTGTCTACCTACTAACATTTACCGAGTCCTCCACCCCTTCTCGCATCTCTCCCGGTCTCCCACTCGTCTTCTATAATCACTTGAAAAATTAGTTTCTTTTTGATTTTGACATTTTTGACTTTTACTTTTTTGACAACAAAAAGAAAATATCATTTTAGCATTGTACATCTGACATACTAAAATTTATTTAAGAAGGACTTGATTGAGAATAGGGAAGAGTTATAGGAGCTGATACAGAAAGAAATAAAGTATCCAATTGCGCAAGCAACATAAGTGTAGATACTACAAACGAATACCTACTGTTTTTGTTGTGGCGGTTTATACGATAGACGCAGACCTACTTTGTATTTTGATTAGTAAGCAAGGGTTCTATTGACCAATAAACAAAACTTGTCTTTTTAATTGTGCTGAAGAACTATGAAGAGAAGAAAGATTGAAAATGCTCTTTTTCAAGTTTAATAACTAAACCTCTGTAGAATTTTTCATGGACGTGAGTGTCCGCACAGCACTTTATCCCAGAATCTATAATAAGCAAACCTCCATGATCTAATAAAGGCTAACGGACCACAAATTACCCAGAAGCCAACCACAAATCCAAGCGGCATGCCCATGTAAAACCACTTCTTCTCGCTATCATCGTTGTCACCACCATCATCTGGGTCACTTTTAGATGGAACACAACCCGCTTCTTCCATCCCATTTGTGGTTATTGAGCAAGTTTTCTCAAGTGGAATCCCGCACAATCCAAGGTTTCCTCCGAAGGAACTTGAGCAATTTGTTTCCAGCGGAGGAACTTGCCGAAAAGGTGAGAAATTGTTTGGTCGCTAGGATGCATCCCACAAGTTTATTGTACGAGAGGTTCAACACGGAAAGAAAATTAAGGTCTGAAAGCTATGTGGGAATCATCCCATTGAGGTCATTCCATGAAAGGTCCAAGGACTCAAGCTATTGCAAGTGTCCTAAGGATGAAGGGATTGGTACTCTTATTTGATAAGTTGAGGAAATAAAGTGCTTTGAGAGCCCCCAGAGTATCAGGTATCGGACCTTCGAAATTGTTGCATGAGAAGTCGATTGAAGTGAAAAGAGTCAAGATCTTCACCAGCTCCACTTGCAGACCTTTGATGGTGACGCTTACCGTGTCCTGATAATAGAGTCTAGAAAAGCCAAGGAATAGATATCGGATGTAATCGAAGTCTACATCAGCCTTCATAGCCTCCCAAGTTGTGAGGAATTGAGAAGGCAGAATGCCCCAGAAATTGTTGGAAGAAATGTCCACAATTTGAAGCATTTTCCAAGTGCCATTAGTCTCCGGACACCCAAACCTTCCATGGAACTTGTTGGATCGTAAAACAAGGACACGTAGACTTGCAATGCTTTCCAGTTGACATGGAAACACGTCATCAATCTGGTTGTTTCCGACGTCTAAAACCTCCAGATTTTTGCAATTTGCTAATGACTTTGGGAACTTCCCTTGTAGTAGATTATAGCTCAGATCCAAAGTCTTCAAACCACATGTTTTGGGGAAATCGAAAATGCTTCCATCCAAGGCATTATTTCTCAGGTTTAACACCTTGAGAGACTCCATCAATAAGCAATCAGGAACATTTCCACTCAAATTATTGTGAGATAGGTCGAGCACCTGGAGATATTCAGCTCTGCAAATTGATTCTGGGATAGACCCGTGGAAACTGTTATTGGACAGGGAGAAGAATATTGCAATAGAAAGGTTCACACCAATAGCAGGTGGAATGACTAAAGTGAAGTTGTTGCTCGAGAATGTAAGGAAGTGAGAAATTAAGAGAGAATTTCTGTATCTTGTATATTCAATGTAACACAATTCGTGTATTTTATTACAAGAGATGAATCAATAAAAGGAAACTAGATATTCTCCTATTCTTCTAGTCCTAAAATAGACAAAGATTACAATCAATTACAATATGATACGATTTAGTGAATCATATCTTCCAACACTCCCCCTCAAGCTGGTGGTCTGTATATGTCCAAGACGCCAAGCTTGCTTAGAAGATATGCATGTTGTCTTTGACACAACGGTTTAGTGAACATGTCCGCAGGTTGCTCCGAGGTTCTGATTCCTTTTGTTTCGACAATTCCTTCTTGGATTTTTTCTCGGGTAGAATGGCAATCAACCTCTATGTGCTTCGTCCTCTCATGTAATACAGAATTTGCAGCTAGCTTGAGTGCTGAATCATTGTCACAAAAGAGCATAGATGGTCCTTTAACTTCTATGCCAAGATCTAAGAGTAAACCCCTTAACCAAACTATTTCACAAACTGTCTTGGCCATGAATCGATACTCGGCTTCAGCTGAAGATAAAGACACAGTAGATTGCTTCTTTGTCTTCCATGAAAGCAATGACTCCCCAAACTTGATACAAAAGCCAGTGATGGATCTCCTGCTCATTGGACATGTAGCATAATCCGAATCGCAATAGGCTATCATTTCCATGTTGCATCTTCGGGAAAGGAGAATCCCTAATCCTGGACATGTCTTTAAGTATTTCACAACCTTCAAAGCTGCACTCATGTGAGATTGCTTTGGCTTGTGCATAAAGCGGCGAGAGTACGTCTTGCATAGCGAGATATCGGTCTAGTCATCGTAAGATATATAAGCTTTCCCACAAGTCTCTGATATCCTAGCGGATCCTCTAGCAATGGATCATCAGAGAAAGATGATATACCAGCATCATAGTCAACAGAAGTCAGTTTGGCATTTTGCTCAATAGGAATAATAACTTGTCTACTGACAGTCCTACTTCTGATATAATTTCCATTACAAATTTCCGCTGACTAAGAGAGATTCCTTGATCTGAACGGGCTATCTCAATTCCTAAGAAAAACTTAGGTGGCCCTAAATCTTTAATATGAAAGGTGGAATGTAGGTACTCTTTAAGTCTTTTTACAGCAGAATCATCATTTCCCATGATAAGTATGTCATCTACATAAATCATCAAGTAAATAGACGACATACCTTTTGTCCAGGTGAATAGTGCATAATCATATTTGGACTGTTTGAAACCAGCAGCCATGAGTGCATTGGTAAATTTGGCGTACCATTGTTGAGAAGCCTGCTTTAGTCCATAGAGAGATTTGCGGAGACGACACACCTTAGACTCCCCCTGTCTCCGTAATCCTGGTGGAAGATCCATGTAGATTTCTTCATCTAGGTCACCATGTAGAAAAGCATTATGAACATCCATCTGATGTAACGGCCAGTCACGGAAAGCAGCAACCGATAAAAAAGAACGAACTGTCACATCCTTCGCCACTGGCGAAAAGGTTTCATGGTAGTCAAAACCTTCTTGCTGTGTAAACCCTTTGGCCACCAATCGAGCCTTGTATCGTTCAACTGAACCATCTGCTTTGTATTTAATCTTGTACACCCATTTACACCCAATGGGTTTTCGATCAGCAGGTAAAGGTACAATATCCCAGGTGTGGTTTTCCATTAATGCATGTAATTTAGCTGCCATAGCCTTTTGCCAACGAGAATCATCTCGTGCTTCATTATAACTAGACGGTTCTCGTTCTTCAGAAATGCGGCTTATACAGCATAAATGTTCTGGTGATAGCCTATTGAATGAAACATAGGACGAGATAGGATAATGAGTACCTGATGACCTCGAGGAACCGCATATGTAGTCTTTGGTCCAAGTCGGTGGGCGAGTAATGCGACTAGGACGTCGGGATGGCTCATGTTGTACTGGCAGTTCATGTTGCATTGAAGGTGAGTCTGCATTAGGACTTGCTTCTGAGATATCGAGTGATTGAACTGGTTCTGCTATGATATTTCCTGTTGATTCTGTTGGCTCTTCAAGAGGTTCTGTAATAGCATGACCCATAAGAGTCTCAATCGGTGTTGAAGGAGTTACTTCACTTGATCTTGGAGGAGAAGTAATAATAAGAGTTCCTTCAGAAGGCAAATCATCTTCTAAGAATTCCTTATGAGCTGTCTTGGTTTCTTCAGGAGAAGGAGTTATGGTATTGAATGGAAAAATATTCTCATGAAAGACAACGTCCCTGCTAACAATAAAGTCTCCTGTGGATGACATATAAATACGATATCCCTTCTTTAAGGCTGCATAACCCATAAAGATGCATTGATGAGCACAAGGAGCCATCTTATCCTTATGTCCCACTTTGTAGTTACATAACATAGGCATCCAAAAACTCTAAGATGACTCAAATCTGGTTTTCTTTCTATACAACTTGACTCAAAAGGTGTCTTTCCTTTCGAATGCGAGATGGCATTCGATTAATCAGATATGCTGCCGTGACCACACAATCTCCCCAAAAATTTTCGAGAACAAACGCATGAAACTTAAGAGCCCGAGCAACTTCTAAAAGGTGACAATGTTTTCTTTCTACCATACCATTCTGTTGTAGTGTATAGGTACATGAACTCTCATGCAATATTCCATTCGGGGAGAAAAAAAAGTCACACTCTTTATTAAAGAATTCTCTACCATTATCAGTTCTAATCCGACTGATTATTTTTCCGAATTGAGTCTTTGATAGGGATAGAAAAGTTCTCAGATGTGAAAGAACCTGATTTTTTGATTGCATGAGGAATATCCATGTGGCACGGGAGAAGTCATCCACGATTGTGAGGAAAAATCGGGATCCATCATGATTCAAGGTATGGTAGGGCCCCCAAACATCAACATGTATTAAGGAAAAAATGTCATATGCTTGAGAAGTGCTATGAGGGAAAGGAGCACGAGTTTGTTTTGCCATGGGGCAGATAGGGCACTGAGGACAAGGAAAAAATGCACTGTGGCCCAATCTTTTATGATTAAGAAAATTCATATCATTGGTAGCAACATTACACAATGACTTATTGAATTCAACAGAAGGTAAATATTGTGGGAAATTTTCCCAAAAATACAGCCCTTGATTGACTTTACCCAAGCCCATTAGTTTGCCAGTCGAAATGCCCTGAAAGAAACAATTATCAAGATGGAATAGAATGCGTCATGAATTTTCTTTGCAAACTCAGGAAACTGATATCAAGTTGAAATGGAAATTAGGAACATATAGCACATTTCGAAGAGTAATGAGTGAGCTAAAATTCACAGTGCCAGACATGACTACTTGAGTAGTGTTTCCATTTGGGAGTTGCAATGATATGGGACAAGACAACCTTTTAACCTCACAAAAAAAGGATTTATGGCGGACTATGTGGTCACTAGCACTTGAATCAATTATCCATGCATTCGAGAAATTGCATTCATCGAGACAATATGATGTACACGTAAAGCTCCCAATTTTATCGAAGCATTCAATTTCTTTAATGCCTCCATAAGTTCCTAATATTGATCATGGGTGATTGATTTTCCCATTTGTTTTACGATACCTGAAAAAGCGAGGAAAATTTCCCATTTTCTTTTTATCATGGTTTTCCATGTAATTTCCAGCAGTTTTCTATGGTATGGTGTGGCCTCTTGCAATAATCACAATATAATTTACCTTTTCCTTTGGGCCCACCAATTTTTGCAGCTGAGGAAGACTTGTTCATGGGCTGGAAAACTTGCGTCGAGGTTGGGCCGAATAAATTGGGCCCATCCGATCCTCCGAAAAAGAGACCGCGTGAATTGGGCCCATCCATTCCTCCGAGAAAGGGACCACGCGGGCCGTCTAGCCCATTGAAGCGCGAGCCGTCCGATCCACCGAAGCCAGATCCTCGCTGGCCGTTGGATTCACTCGCGCCCAAGATCAGACGCAAGTCGTCCGATTGATTAGTCTGATCCGGGCCGTTCGCGAATCTTCGGATATCTCTAGGGTTATCGTCGAGGAACCCTAGATCCGCCCCCGCCTCTCTTCCTCTCGCGATGCTCTTCTGTGAGAAACGGGGATGGCCCCTTGTTGCCAAAACGATTCCTTCTCCTCCCCTTCCATGATCCGCCGTCCGTTGTTGACTTTCCTCCGAAGCGAGTTGGTAAATCCGGCCGAGGCTCGGCATCGGCTCCATGGTAAGGATTTGGGAGCGAAACGTCGGTAAGCTTCGTTGAGAATGAGGAGGAACCTCGTCACCTTCTCCCTCTCCCTCATGTTTTTATCTTCTTTGTTGTATCTGTTCGGGCCAGTCGAACTTCTCTTCGACGGCTTCCAATTCATTCCATAGTGCCGAGAGTTTATTGTAAACTCCAGCCACTATTGAGTTCCCTTGCTTCAGATTTGATATCAACGTATGAGGTAAAATATTTTAACTTGGTCGAGCTTTTCGTACATCTCCCTTATGCTTTCTCATAATTTTTGTGGGTCTTACGCCGGCGGAAGTCCGGCCATAACTTTCCGGTCGAGATGCGTTTCCAATCCATGTTATGACTAATTGGCTGCATCTCTTCCAAAGGCGCGCCGATCTTTCGTCGGCCGGAATAGGAAAGTTCCGTCTATGAAAACTTCTTTTCCCTTTATGATCAGTGCGCGCCGGAACTTGCGCGATCAGGTTGAGTAATTGTCGACGCTTGTTAACTGTTGGCTGATGATTTTTAGTTCAGATCCTTCGGCATTTGTTGTATAAAGTGGGTCGCCAGGTTCCGGCCGACCATTGGTAGCAGGGAATTAATACGGAAAGAAACCCGGATAGGGATTTGCATTCTGACCCGACCCTATTGCAGGCCCCACATTGTGAAAACCCAGGTAGGGATTCGTTCCCATACCCGGTTCAGTCGATCCGCCTGTCTACTCTGCGCCGATGGTTAAGCTTGCCCTATCAATGGTCGGTGGGCCTCCATTGGTTCGCACATTGCCTTGGTAGCCGGCAATGATGCAGGGCTTGGTCCCCGATACCATGGATATGGTATCCACTCGGTAAGGAGGCCCCGAGAAGGGCAACCCCAGATTGGTCTGAGCCTGGTATTGCTGCCATTGCGCGTGTTGCGGATGCAACGCAATTTGACCCTGCTGCTGCCCTGATTCGGAAACCACAACAGAAGAGTCTTGGCTGCCGAGATTCTGTGGTGTAGTGTTCCCCAGACGGTCGGTTTGGATTCATGGTAAGGTCTTTCGGCTTTGTCATGGTAAATGGAGATTAATTCCTTCGGCAACTCTTTTGTAGGTTGAGTTCTTCGGAAATAATTGAAGCTTTGATTCCTACGGCAACTCCTTTGAAGATTGAAGTTCCTTTATGGTCCAAGTCGGTGGGCGAGTAATGCGACTAGGACGTCGGGATGGCTCATGTTGTACTGGCAGTTCATGTTGCATTGAAGGTGAGTCTGCATTAGGACTTGCTTCTGAGATATCGAGTGATTGAACTGGTTCTGCTATGATATTTCCTGTTGATTCTGTTGGCTCTTCAAGAGGTTCTGTAATAGCATGACCCATAAGAGTCTCAATCGGTGTTGAAGGAGTTACTTCACTTGATCTTGGAGGAGAAGTAATAATAAGAGTTCCTTCAGAAGGCAAATCATCTTCTAAAAATCCCTTATGAGCTGTCTTGGTTTCTTCAGGAGAAGGAGTTATGGTATTGAATGGAAAAATATCCTCATGAAAGACAACATCCCTGCTAACAATAAAGTCTCCTGTGGATGGCATATAAATACGATATCCCTCTTTAAGGCTGCATAACCCATAAAGATGCATTGATGAGCACAAGGAGCCATCTTATCCTTATGTCCCACTGTAGTTACATAACATAGGCATCCAAAAACTCTAAGATGACTCAAATCTGGTTTTCTTTCTATACAACAGCTCAAAAGGTGTCTTTCCTTTCAGAATGCGAGATGGCATTCGATTAATCAAATATGCTGCCGTGACCACACAATCCCCCCAAAAGTTTTCAGGAACAGATGCTTGAAACTTAAGAGCCCGAGCAACTTCTAAAAGGTGACGATGTTTTCTTTCTACTACACCATTTTGTTGTGGTGTATAAGTACATGAACTCTCATGCAATATTCCATTCAGGGAGAAAAAAGAGGCACACTCATTATTAAAGAATTCTCTACCATTATCAGTTCTAATCCGACAGATTATTTTTCCAAATTGAGTCTTTGATAGGGATAGAAAAGTTCTCGGATGTGAAAGAACCTGATTTTTTGATTGCATGAGGAATATCCATGTGGCACGGGAGAAGTCATCCACGATTGTGAGGAAAAATCGGGATCCATCATGATTCAAGGTATGGTAGGGCCCCCAAACATCAACATGTATTAAGGAAAAAATGTCATATGCTTGAGAAGTGCTATGAGGGAAAGGAGCACGAGTTTGTTTTGCCATGGGGCAGATAGGGCACTGAGGACAAGGAAAAAATGCATTGTGGCCCAATCTTTTATGATTAAGAAAATTCATATCCTTGGTAGCAACATTACACAATGACTTATTGAATTCAACAGAAGGTAAATATTGTGGGAAATTTTCCCAAAAATACAGCCCTTGATTGACTTTACCCAAGCCCATTAGTTTGCCAGTCGAAAGGCCCTGAAAGAAACAATTATCAGGATGGAATAGAATGCGGCATGAATTTTCTTTGCAAACTCGGGAAACTGATATCAGGTTGAAATGGAAATTAGGAACATATAGCACATTTCGAAGAGTAATGAGTGAGCTAAGATTCACAGTGCCAGACATGACTACTTGAGTAGTGTTTCCATTTGGGAGTTGCAATGATATGGGACAAGACAACCTTTTAACCTCACAAAAAAAAGGATTTATGGCAGACTATGTGGTCACTAGCACTTGAATCAATTATCCATGCATTCTGAGAAATTGCATTCATCAGACAATATGATGTACCTGTAAAGCTCCCAATTTTATCAGAAGCATTCAATTTCTTTAATGCCTCCATAAGTTCCTAATATTGATCATGGGTGATTGATTTTCCCATTTGTTTACCTGATACCTGAAAAACTGAGGAAAATTTCCCATTTTCTTTTTCTCCTGGTTTTCCATGTAATTTCCAGTAGTTTTCTATGGTATGGTGTGGCCTCTTACAATAATCACAATATAATTTACATTTTCCTTTGGGCCCACCAATTTTTGCAGCTGAGGAAGACCTGTTCATGGGCTGGAAAACTTGCGTCGAGGTTGGGCCGAATAAATTGGGCCCATCCGATCCTCCGAAAAAAGACCGCGCGAATTGGGCCCATCCATTCCTCCGAGAAAGGGACCACGCGGGCCGTCTAGCCCATTGAAGCGCGAGCCGTCCGATCCACCGAAGCGGATCCTCGGCCGTTGGATTCACTCGCGCCCAAGATCGACGCAAGTCGTCCGATTGATTAGTCTGATCCGGGCCGTTCGCGAATCTTCGGATATCTCTAGGGTTATCGTCGAGGAACCCTAGATCCGCCCCCGCCTCTCTTCCTCTCGCGATGCTCTTCTGTGAGAAACGGGGATGGCCCCTTGTTGCCAAAACGATTCCTTCTCCTCCCCTTCCATGATCCGCCGTCCGTTGTTGACTTTCCTCCTGAACAGCGAGTTGGTAAATCCGACCGAGGCTCGGCATCGGCTCCATGGTAAGGATTTGGGAGCGAAACGTCTGGTAAGCTTCGTTGAGAATGAGGAGGAACCTCGTCACCTTCTCCCTCTCCCTCATGTTTTTATACTGCTGTTGTATCTGTTCGGGCCAGTCGAACTTCTCTTCGACGGCTTCCAATTCATTCCATAGTGCCGAGAGTTTATTGTAAACTCCAGCCACTATTGAGTTCCCTTGCTTCAGATTTGATATCTGCTGTATGAGGTAAAATATTTTAACTTGGTCGAGCTTTTCGTACATCTCCCTTATGCTTTCTCATAATTTTTGTGGGTCTTCTGTCGGCGGAAGTCCGGCCGCAACTTCGGTCGAGATGCAGTTTCCAATCCATGTTATGACTAATTGGCTGCATCTCTTCCAAAGGCGCGCCGATCTTTCGTCGGCCGGAATAGGGAAAGTTCCGTCTATGAAAACTTCTTTTCCCTTTATGATCAGTGCGCGCCGGAACTTGCGCGATCAGGTTGAGTAATTGTCGACGCTTGTTAAGCGTTGGCTGATGATTTTTAGTTCGGATCCTTCGGCATTTGTTGTATAAAGTGGGTCGCCGGAGTTCCGGCCGACCATTGGTAGCGAGGAATTAATACGGAAAGAAACCCGGATAGGGATTTGCATTCTGACCCGACCCTATTGCAGGCCCCACATTGTGAAAACCCAGGTAGGGATTCGTTCCCATACCCGGTTCAGTCGATCCGCCTGTCTACTCTGCGCCGATGGTTAAGCTTGCCTCGTCAATGGTCGGTGGGCCTCCATCGGTTCGCACATTGCCTTGGTAGCCCGGCAATGATGCACTGGGGCTTGGTCCCTGATACCATGGATATGGTATCCACTGGTAAGGAGGCCCCGAGAAGGGCAACCCCAGATTGGCTTGAGCCTGGTATTGCTACCATTGCGCGTGTTGCAGATGCAACGCAATTTGACCCTGCTGCTGTCCTGATTCGGAAACCACAACAGGAGAGTCTTGGCTGCCGAGATTATGTGAAGTAGTGTTCCCAGCAGACTGGTCGACTGGATTCATGGTAAGGTCTTCTGGCTTTGTCATGGTAAATGGAGATTAATTCCTTCGGCAACTCTTTTGTAGGTTGAGTTCTTCTCGGAAATAATTGAAGCTTTGATTCCTACGGCAACTCCTTTGAAGATTGAAGTTCCTTTATGAGGCAATCTGAGCGAAGCGAGAAAAAGGTTAGAACCCGCAGCTCGATACCATGAAAGGAAGTGAGAAAGCGAGAGAGAATTTCTGTATCTTGTACATTCAATGTAACACAATTCGTGTATTTAATTACAAGAGATGAATCAATAAAAGGAAACTAGATATTCTCCTATTCTTCTAGTCCTAAAATAGACAAAGATTACAATCAATTACAATATGATACGATTTAGTGAATCATATCTTCCAACAGAGAAGTCCATGTATGCGGCAGATGGTGGCAGCGGTAACGTTTGTCCATGGAGCCTGTTCTTATGGAGGTCAAGAACTAACAGAGAAGTAAGACTAGGTGATGGTGTTTCAAGATCGTCTAGAGAATTAGACGAAACATTAAGATACAGAAGATTTTGAAGCTTCCATATCCATTTTGGTAGCTTGCCCTGAATTTGATTGTTAGAGAGGTCTAGATATACCAATTTGGGTTGCTCAGCCAGGAAATCAGGAAAACTCCTCAACTGGCAAGAAGCCAACTTTAAAGTTGTAAGTTCAGGGAATGAAGACGCCTGGGAAGTAGTATTTGTGGCGTCAATGGAAAAACGATTGTAGGAAAGATCCAAATAAGAAAGATTTCCCAGCTGGCGAACCAAATCAATATGGAATGAGCCACTGAAATTATTGGAAGAAAGTGAGAGGTACTTGAGCCCTTGGAGTTCCCATTTTAACACTGGTAGTTCTCCTCCTATATTGTTGTTGCTCAAATCAAGTGTATACAATTTGTGCAATGTGGGATTTAAAAATCCCTTCACTTGACCAGAAAATTGGTTGTTGGAAAGTTGAAGCTTCTGAATTGATGGAAGTGTAAAAAGAGATGAAGGAATATTTCCTTCAAGTGCATTGAATTGCAGGTCAAGAATAAGAAGACTCGAGAGATATTTCCATTCGGTCAAATTAATCGGACCAGTTAGATTATTGTGGGACAAAGTGATTTGTGTCAGATTCTTGGACTTGCTTAGTGATGGAATTGAACCACTAAAATTGTTGAATGAAAAGTCCAAATAAGTCAGTTGCGAAAGATATGTGAAAGAGCTTGGAATATTTCCACCAAAGCTGCAATTCACCAGTTTTATATTTTACAAGCGAATGCATAATCATTTGTAAGTTACCAATGAAATAACAATCTTACTATCTACAAACCCAATAATAGAAAACCATTTATCACGTTGTGATTAGGTTTTGAGTAGCAAATATATAACTAGAACATATACGGTTATAAGTCACTAATATTGTTGCAAAATATCATCGTATCATTAACTTCTTAGTCTCTAAGCGCCACTATCTTAAGCTGACCTGACTTATGAATGCAAATTCATCATTCCCTGCTTTCTATAGTACAAGTTCCCTTCTAGAGAGCAGATATTCATAACTCCCATTTTATATCTACAAGGTTTATTGTAATCAGGACCCCATTTTTCTGTTTAATGTTCACTATTGGGAAAATAAGGAACTCAAAGATGGAGCTCACGGACTCGGTTTTCCTATTACATTTGGACTTATCTTTGCAAATTAAGGAAAATGAAGACATCAATCCGAGGAGATCACCAGTAAAACAAAGGTGATCCGCGTTTCTTGGTCATTACGTTTGCATTCTCACACATGTCAGATTTTTCTCCTTTCAAACTAAGGTCAGGCCCTTATTGTGCCTATCAAATTTACGATTGATTGTCGAACAGTTTCTCTAATTATCCTGTTTCATGATTCAGAACTGATCTCCTGTACGTTTCGGCCTTTGAAATATGTAAGCAATATGTTGGGATTTCGAGCAGCGGTGCACTGCTATTGTTACCATTATGAGCTCGTCTCCATTGACACGATCCTCATGAGGTTGCGAGATTCTTCAATGATCTCCCTAAGGATGTTAGGTTCGACATTGTCTCGAGCTACATGACCGAGGCGATTGGCCAAATACCACTGGAACAAATGGCGCATGAAATGGAAGGAATCGGGCGCGAGTACTTTGGCAACCCTTGGTCTGGCTACTACTGCTTACGTTCTCTTTGTTTTTACCGTCATTAAAGCCTTCTTTGCCGCTTACGTATTTTATCATTCCAAGAATTAACCAACCTCAACAACTCAGTTTCAAAAACATAATTAGAAAAATCTTCTTAGACCAATAAAATTTGTAACATTCATTTCTTGATATTGCTTCGGCTGCTACTCATAATTAGTTAGATTGCTTAAAACTTGCATTTTCTTTGATGTGCTACCACATGGAACTAGTCCATGACAGATGAAGAGCACCATATTAACGTTGGGATTTGACATTTTCAAAATACTTACAAAATGTTATTGCAGCCAATCGAAATTAGCAGACCATATTTTTCACGCAACATGATAGTTGACTTGAAAGCAGTAGTAATCACTGGTCAAACCAATTAATTCAGTGAACTAGTCAACCAAGTCCAACTTCAAGCCCATGAACTAGGCAGGAGTTCGGAAAACTTTCGGGATTGGAGTTTTCAAACCCAAAATTTCCATGTACCTTCTAAGAGTAAGAGCTGGGAGATTGCACATCTGGTCCAATTTGGCAAGCACATGCGTAAAGAATCTTTATTTTATTCGAACTTGAAGAATATGTTTCTTATTGAAGGATTTTCCAACAAATAGACAATGATGGAGAGGAAAAACAGTTGAACTTACTCCAACGAAGGATGACAACCAAACTTCACGCAATAGCTTTAAGTTGAATTGATCAGAGAATGCAAAATTGTTGTTTAAGTGAGCCCCCTAATTTGGTGATTTAGAAAATTCCATTGATGAATAAAATGGGCACATGCGTAAAGAATATTTACTTTAGCTGAACGTGAAGAATGTTTTTAACTGAAGGACTTTCCGACACTAGACAATTATGGAAAGGAAAGACAATGAACTCACTCCAATAAAGCATAATGACCAAATCACACGCAATAGCTTTCAATTGACTTTGATTAGAGAATGCAAAATTGTCATTTAAGTAAACTCCCTGATTTGGTGATTTATAAAATTTTATTCACAAATAAAATGGAATTTTATCCATGGACAGTAATTACATAACATTGATAATAAACTTGAAATGTCGATGATAAGTAAAAAGTGAATCGATAGATTGTTAATCCGATTAGCCTTTTGTAGAGGTGTCAACCCATTTACAATGAGATGGATCATATATGGGTTAGTTAAGTTTTAATAAATGGGTTGTTAATGGGTTTGGGTTATATGTTAGTCTAATGATATAGATTTGTCTTTAAACCCATTTACAACCCATTTAACTTACAAATGTTATTAGTTGATGTTAATCCATTAATTAGATATCATCCTCTTGAGCAATTTTTATTATTTTTATTTAAAAAATCGATTTTTAATACTTTTTTATTTTGTTTTCTTTTTTCTTTTTTCTCTTTCTTTCTTTCTTTTTTTACCTTTTTCCCCTACAAATTCCAACGACCAACCCCGCCGACCATTGGGCAAGGGTTGCAAAGCCCTCACCCAGTCCCCAATCACACTAACAAGTCTCAAGCTCGCTGATCGGGCAAGACTAATGCCTTGGGGCGAGCTCGAGCTCCCCAGATCTAGCAAGGTCAAGCTCCCCAGCCTGTGGCGAGGCTTGAGCTCTCCTATTGCTAGGCATCATGGCTATGGCCAGCGACTGGGAGAAGAATGAGGGAAAAGAATTAAGAAAAGAAATAAGAAACAATTAAAAATTCTATTTAAAAAAATAAAAATAAAAATACTTAAAAGGAGTGCACAAAAAATCAAATTAGATTTTCTATAATAAGTGAAAAATATTTTCAAATTCATTTTTAAGTTTTAACCAAACACCGGAAAATATTATCATTTTCAAAAATACCACATTTTTCGTGAAATAAATGGATCCTCAATTTTAAAAAATTAAAAAGTCATCCATTAAATTTGTAGTTGTACGGAAGTGTTTTAACAATATATATATATATATATATATATATATATATATATATAAATTATAGGAAATAAGTTTTTCTAGATTTGATTAAATAGGGAAGTGTTTTATAATATGAGCCGAGTCGGGTATGAGTTGGGTTGGGTATGCGTCAATAAATTTACATTACTGATAAATGAGTCATAAACGGGTTAATAGGTCAATTTAGATTGAACTATGTATGACTTGACTCAAACCCGACTTGGCTTACCGGTTTGACAAGTCTAGCCATTTGTAATTAGCGACGAAATAATAATTTTACCATTGACAAACTCACTAGGATATTATCACTTGTTTTTAGATTTTACAAATGGATGAGTAAGTAAATGTTACCAATGAAATAATAGTTTTATTATCCACAAATCTGAGAATAGACTAACACTTATTTTTATATTTTACAAGCGGGTGCATGGCTAGTTGTAGGTTACTAATGAAATAACAATATCACTGACCACAAACCCAACAATAGAAAACCAATTATCGTGTTGTGATTTAGTTTTGAGCAGTAAATGTAAAACATTTATGGTTATAAGTCATTAATATTGTTGCAAAATATCATCAGTACACATGATCAGCAGGGAGCGCAATTTTACCATTGTTATTTGAAATTTGACGAAAGATATTACAAATTTACTATTGAAAGGAACATTATTCCCATGGGCCAAACAAAATGTTAAACACTTCTTCATGATTAATAAACGACTCATCATGATTATGATCAAGAAATGGAAACATTCTTTGTCTCAAAATGGCGAATTTCCTCTTAGAGTGGTGATCGCAATTTCAAAGAGCAAAGGAATTATTTGAAGGATGCATTTGTTTCACAGAAAACTCAAAATTTACAACATTTTTTAAGAAATGTTCACTTGCATTGTTTATAAAAATGAATAAGTAAAAAATATTTTCATCACCCACCAAAATAGTTAGATATAAATCGGTGTTGATAATGAAAATATTTTCTTTTGATTAACTTCTTGCAGCAGTACAACCGCATTTTCTTTTTGTGCTACTTTTGCAAGGCATTGTTTGTGATAAGCTACTTTGCAATTCCCTCTTGTTTTCTGGGCTACTTAGAGGATTAAGTTACTTTGGCCCTAAAAAGAAAAAGGCTTATGTTTCGGGAAACAATATATGGAACACCATCAGCCACGCTCATGAATGCAGAAAATAACTTCGCTGAAAGCGCTGTCAATCGTTATGGACGATCTTGCAGTGGCTGCAAAGCCCTCTGGGACAAAGCTCACATGAAGAGCTCGTGGGCATCCATGGCCGCAGCCATGGGAACCGATCTGGTCCAGAAGTTGGGGGCATCCAATAACCACCGCTGGGCTCATACACGAGGTTTGCGACAGCAACCACTTCTGACTCTTTCGAGGGACGATCTTAGGCAATGATCTGAGAAAGACGATTCTATAATTCAACGTGTTTCAGTATTTTTCAGTTTTTCATCCCTTAAAACTCTGGTTTACTTTCCAATATATTTTGGCCAGCATCATTTAGTTCTTAATTTGTTAATTTTTTTTAAATTTTAAGAATTAATTAAAGCACCACGTCAGTGCACCACTTAAGCACCGTCGGCCACGTTATCCGCCACAAAGGATAGTTTTACATGGAAATATGGATTCGAAATTTGGGTCAATATGCGGGAGTTTAAAACTGGAATTGGCACAATATCGCGAAGTAGCCGCCTTTGCTCAATTTGGGTCAGACCTTGATGCTCCCACTTAGGCATTACTCAATAGAGGTGCAAGGCTGACAGAAGTCAATGCAAGTCAGAAGGGTATTGTTGCCTCTGGCTTTTGTCATTGAGCAACCAAACTCTCCTCCATTGCGATTAGCAATTGCGGATGTTGGAGAAAGACCTGATGAAACCACAAAAGGGAAATTTACATGCTTCCTCTTGCAGGCACCCACAATTAGACGGCTTCACCTCCATGTTATCAGCCAAGATTTTAATTCAGTTCATCTCATTTGACACTGTCACAAACCCAAATTCGAATGCGGAAACACCCAAGCCCGGTCTCTACCAAAATTACTCTAAACCCATAGTAAGCTTATAATGATTCCTTATTCCCTTTTTTCTCTCTCTTTATTCTGGTTTTTATTTATTTATTTACTGATATTTGTCCCTCTCGCCCTTTTCCTCTTCAAAGATCGAGGACACCAGATTATACTTAAGAACAACATGAGTTTCAAAGCCACGATTCGTGATCAAGAGACCCAGACTCCAAGCTGCACATAGACAGACTTAGCCATCAACTGCTTGTATTCTTAACCAAACAACCGCAATTGGCGACAATCTCCGGCCACCGCCATTAACCGTTATAATCCACCGTGACTCATACATGGACTCACAAGGAAATGAGCGTGGAAGACTAACACGGAAGAAGCCTTGGTCACATACTCATCGCCCACTATCATGGAAATTACCGGCAAGCGTAGCACAGAACAAAGAATTATAGTGATTCAGAAATGTATTCAGCCATCGTGAAAACATTACAACTCATGCTTAAATGACTTGAAAATCAATTAATATCACTTAATCTATGTCAGCATACTTTCGGATTCAGAATGTGAAAAAACTAATTATTCACGTTGAAACCTCATAGACATTTCGTCGAGCACATTGCAGTCCATCCATTAAGGAGCAGATTTTTGACAACATCGTATTTGAGACCATATCGCAAACGAAATTAACATTTGAAGTTCAAAATCAAATAAAAAACTCTAACATGAACAATCCTAATCGAAGCCAAACGAGCTTTACATGCGTGGAACTCAATCCGTGCGGAGCGCAACTCTCTCCACTGCGCGAGCGACGATCGGCAACGAGGTTGCAACGGTTGAAGGTGAAGACTAACGGCGATGGAGAAGGAAGTAATTGAAGTCAAAATGGGCCTGGTTTAAATCCAAAATGGGCTCCTATTGGAAATGGAGGACTGAAGTTTTATGGGTCGACTGAGCCCACGCGTTGATCGAAATCTTATGGGTCAAATTCACGAGCAAACGGGTTGGGTCTGGATCAAGCTATTGGGCCAAATTTGAATTCAATGGCCGAATGGGCTTCAAATATTGTCTTTCTCTTCTTCTTTTTCTCATTCTTTTTGTTATTTATTAATTATATTTTCCAATTTTCCGATTTATATATCCAATATAAGATTTTGTGGACAAAAACTTCCGATGTCAACATCACTTGAGTGTCATAAATTATTTTATTTTCAAATCACTTAAGTGTTATATAACTTTTAATCGATTAATTAAGTTCCATAACGTCTTTTTTCCAATCATTTGAGTGTTATATACATTTTCAATCGATCACTCAGGTGTCATAAATTTTTGAAAAGTTTCATCCAAGTGCTTTACCACGTTAGGTCTTTAGCACTTATATAGCACTTATATAAATGTTTTTTAAAAAATTGATGGCACTAAGTGATCAATTGAAAATTATGGTAGTTAAATGATTTTCTTTTTTAAAGTTATGATACTCAAGTTATTGAAAAAAAAAAAGAAAAAAGAAAGAAGAAGTTATGACTCTCAAATGAGTGCCGTACGAAAATTATGACACTTATGTTGTCCTTATCCAATAGTAAATCACTATCTTTGTTGCAAAATAAAGTCAATATACATGAGCAATGGGTAGGAGGTTGCACAATATATTATTAAATTAGCGCAATATATTTAAGAATCGGTGTGCAAGCAATCTATTGTTGGAAAGTGCACTCGATGATGATTATTTTGGTGCCTGAAACTTAGTCATTTGAGTTCGTATGGACCTCAAAACAAGCAAGAGAAGTTGCCAAATCTGCCATGTTTGATTAGAGAATTCACGAACTGTTCGTGCAGAGGAGTCCAATCCCGGCGCACCACATCCAACATACCAAGGGTTATTTAAGAAGGACTTCATTAATAATTGGGTAGAGTTAGAGGAGTTGATTCCAAAAAAAAAAAAAAATTGAAGGATCCTATTGCACAAGCAGCAGAAGTGTAAATACTCTAGATGCGGATCGATAATTAGAATGTCTTTTCAAAAGTGACGGAGAATTATGAAGAGAAGAACAAAGGAAAATACTTCATTTTGAGTTTAATAACTGAACCTTAGCTGAAATCTTCATGGACGTTAGTGGCTGAACAACACTTTATCCCAGAAACGATAATAAGCAAACCTCCAAGATTTGATCCATGCTAACGGACCACAAAATATCCAGAAGCCAACCACAAATCCAAGTGACATGCCCATGTAAAACCACTTCTCGATATCATCATTATCACCATGGTCATCTGTGTCGCTTTGAGTTGGAACACAACCTGCTTCTTCCACCTCGTTTGTGGCAATTGACCGAGTTTTCTCGAGCGGATTCTTGCACGATTGGTTTCCTCCGAAAGGACTTGAGCAATTTGTTCCCAGCTGGAATCCACACAATCTGCCATTGCCTTCGAAGGAACTCGCTGAAAAGGTGAGAAATTGTTTGACTGCCGGGATGCTTCCTTCTAGCTTATTGTATGAGAGGTTCAGGAAGGAAAGAAAAGTAAGATCTGAAAGCCATGGGGGAATCGTCCCATTGAGATTGTTCCATGAAAGGTCCAAGGACTCAAGCTGTTGCAAGTGTCCTAAGGATGAAGGAATTGGCCCTGAGAATGCATTACTTGATAAGTTGAGGAAATGAAGCCCTTTGAGAGCCCTTAGAGTATCAGGTATTGGACCTTCGAAATTGTTGCGTGAGAAGTCGATTGAAGTGAAAATAATTAAGATCTTCACCAGCTCCACTTTCAGACCTTTGACGGTGACAGTTACTGTGTCTTGATAGTGGAGTCCAGCGGAGTGAAGGAATGGATATCGGATACGACTGATGTCTACATTAGCCTTCATAGCCTCCCAAGTTCTGAGGTATTGAGGAGGCAGAGTGCCACTGAAATTGTTGGAAGATATGTCTACAATTTGAAGCATTTGCCAAGCGTTGGGACTATGCTGACATCCAATTTCCCCGTGTAATTTGTTGGATCGTAAAACAAGGACACGGAGACTTGATATAGCTTGAAAATGGCACGGAAATGTCCCTTCTATTTGATTATCCCCGATGTTCATGATCTCCAACCTCGTGCAATTTGCCAACGACAACGGAATCTGCCCCTGCAACAAATTCTCGCTGATATCGAATGTCCTTAGATTGCATGTCGCTAGGATGTTTTGTGGAATATTGCCACTCAATTGGTTATTTCGCAGATTCAATACATTGGGCGACACCATCATTAAACAATCAGGAATAGTTCCTTTCAAATGGTTATGTGATAAGTCAAGCACTTTAAGATAACCAACTTTGCAAATTGACTTTGGGATGGACCCATGAAAGTTGTTCTTTGAAAGGGAGAAGAAAGACATGGTTGATGATAGGTGGTCGCCGATGTTATCCGGGATAACAGAAGTGATGTTGTTACTTGATAAATCCAAGTACCGAGCGCTTGGCGGCAGGGGTGGCATATTTCCTTGGAGTCTATTTAAATGGAGGTCCACAATAGACAGAGAAGAAGTAACATTGTGCGTAGCTGTTTCCAACTCTTCAAAGAAATTAACGGAAAGATTGAGATGTTGAAGTTGTTCCAGTGTCCATATCCATCTCGGTATCTCCCCTTGCAGATGATTGTGGGAGAGGTCGAGGGAGACCAATTTGGACTGGTTAGCCAAAAACTGAGGCAATATCCGCAACTGGCAAGAAGCCAACTGTAATTGAGGGAAACAGGATGCAGCAGCAGAAGTGGATGCCATAGCATCAATGGACAAGCCACTAAAATTATTGTAAGAAAGTGTGAGAGACTGAAGCTGTTGTAGTTTGAATATGGATGCTGGTATTGACCCTTGCAACTGGTTGTTTTTCAAATCAAGCATGCGCAGTTGATCCAAAGAGACATTCGAATGTATGATAAGCTGACCATTAAATCTATTGAGTGAAAGGGATATAATCTCAAGCCGAGGAAGTGTAAACAGAGCAGGGGGAATGTCACCTTCCAATGAATTGCCTTGCAGTAATATTACTTCGAGGTGTAGAAGGTCTTCCCATCCAACCGAGGTGATATGACCTGTTAAAGCGTTATAAGATAAATCTATGTAGGTCAGTTTTCCGGATGCACCAAATGGTGGAACTGAACCAGTAAGACTATTATTAGACAAGTCCAAAAAAGTCAACTCCGATAGGTTCTTCATCGAGCTCGGGATCGACCCACTCAAACTGCAATTCTGCAGGTTTAACCACCACAATTTTCTTAGATTACCGATTGAATCGGGTATCCTCCCTGAGATATTGGTACTAGACATGACCAGCGTCTCAAGAGAACTATCCTCCAGAAAATCGGGCAAAGATACCTGAAGGAGTTCATTGCCTGATAGGTCAAGGTTCTTAAGTGTTTGTACTTGGAAGACTTTTTGAGGAAATTCTCCCTGCAGGCCACAATGACCTAAGTCCAGTGCTTTCAAGCTGAAGAAATTTGCTAAGAAACTAGGAACTGTGGTGGACAAGTTGTTGTCGCTGAGTTGAATGGTCGACAGATTAGCAAGACTCATAAGAGAAGCGTCAATAGGACCAGACAGAGAACAATAAGACATGCTCAGCACCTCAAGTTTTGGAACTGAAGAAGACAACGCGTCACACCACTCACTTCCCTCAGCAGACACATTGACAAAATCAAGGTACAACTCCCTCAACTCCCCCAAATCCCCAATCAGCAACCTCAAATTAGGCTTCTCAAGTTTCAACAAAGTCCAACTGAGATCAAGAGTACGTAGCTTCGTCAAGCGCGATAGCTCTACAGGAATCTGCCCGATGAATCCAACTGAGGACAAGTTGAGATGTTCCAAGCGGCTGAGATTTGCGAGGCCCAACGGAATTGCCATGTAGTTGAAATCGTTGAAAGCCAAGTTCAAGCTTCGGAGGAACACAAGCTTGAAGAGACTTGACGAACCGTTGATTCCGCCAGAGATCGACTCGTTGCTCAAATCGAGTCCCACAACAAGGCCGTCCTCGCACGTCACGCCGCTCCATGAATCGGCACTTCGATCCCACTGTACTAGCTTGGAAGACTCGGAGGCATTGAAGATGAGGTTGTTTCTCAGCTCAAGCAAGAGCGATCTCTGGTCGATGCCAAGACACTGGGCTAAAGCTGAAGCCCTAGCTACGTCGGAGAAGATGGAGATCGTGGATATAGCAAGAAGAAGCCATGAAACGATCGAGCCGTTCATTGGAAGAGGTGTAAGAAAGGTAGGGAAGAGGGAATTAACCGAAAAGAATATGACACTTGGGAGTGGAGGAGTCATCCTACTTTAAGTGTATTCTAGGGTCAATTTTGGGATATCATTAGTCGCCAAATTTGACTTATAACACTTCCGAAAATTCCTAGTAAAAATCGGTGACATTGAGCAACAAAGTGACATTTTTTTATTATCCTAATTTTCCAATCGAAACAAAAGACCACCTTTATGTTTTATAGGAAAAAAGGATTTGCCTAAGATATTGAAATTATAATTTGACATCCCTTGAAAATGCTTTTGGCTCACCTTATTTAAGATCATAAAACCAATGACATTATGTGATCATTGTTGTCTTTGTACGTGAACTTTAACCATGTAGAGACCGGTTAAAAGCAAACAATATAGATATTATATCCAACTGTTTTATTAGATATGTAGATTCAATAAGATAAAAACTTATATTTGAGTTTTATTTGTAAAATTTTATAAGATTGTGAAAGAAGCAAATAAATAAATAAATAAATAAATAAATATAAATTCTAGAATCATATCAACTTTAGGATTTCACCTTTCATATACAACACGATAGTTAACTGTATTGGGTCAAGTAAACACATGAAAAACATTGAACTTACTCTAGTCAAGCTTCAGACCAAAGTACACGTAATAGCTTTTAGTTGACTTGACTAGAGAGTGCAAAATTATGGTTGCGGTGGTGGTCCACCTCCTCCACCTACCACCACCACCACCACCAAAAACATTAGACTTACTCCAGTCAAGCCTCAGATCAAAGTACATGCAATAGTTTTGAAGAAAACCTAATTTTGCCTTTGGTAGATACACAATATTAGTAGTAAGTTTGAAATATGCTAACAAACCCAATAGTATCTTATCACTTGTTTTTTCATTTATTCTATAAGTGACTACCTAAATGTTTTTAAGTGACCAACAAAATTAAAGTTTTATCATTCACGAACTCGGCAGTAAATTGGCACTTATTTTAGCTTCCACAGGTAAGTGCATGACTTTTTGTAGATTGTCAATTGAAATAACACTTCTACCATCCACAAAACCCAATAGTAGTTACCATTTATATTTTAGATGTTAGACTTTACTAGTAGACGCGTAAGTAACTGTTTGTATGTTACCAATTAGATAACAATTTCATTGTCCACAAATCTAATAGTAAAATTAGCACCTTTTTTTAAAAAAAAAAAATTATATTTTACAAGAAGGTGCGTAACTGTTTGTAAGTTACTAATGAAATAAATATTTTACCATCCACAAACTCAATTGTAAATATATAACGTAGGTAAGTTATTAGAACATTGACAATCGTACGTCCCCATCATCGTTGCACAATCAAGTCAATTTGCTTAATCAATAGGTAGCAAGTCGGACGATTAACCACTGTAATTTAAAAACTTATGGATGGTGTTACAGCTCTCCTATTGAATGAAAACTAATATGTGTGGGTCAAGCGGACTGTTAGACACTTCTACATGATTCTTATATGACTCATCATGACCAACAAATGAGTACAGGCTTCCATGGCGTTTTCTTCGGTCCTACTATACATGGCATTTTATGTGATAGCTACTTTGCAATCTTCTCTTTTTAAATATTTTCAAAGAGGATAGCGTTTTGCACAATTTTGGTCGTGAAACACAATACGGAACATTGTTCCATGCTGTTGACTTTGTGTAAGAGTTGGCCAATGTAAAACCCCGTTGGCAGCAAAAATTGACCAGTGACTTGCTTGGTCTGTACGTTAGTAACGTTCAAATCACTTTTTTTTTTTAATTTATAAAAGTGCCAGCTTTATTTGATTCATTGAAGTTAATGATTATTCTGTAATTTACTATCATTTATTTTTCTTAAGCCACAAGCCTTTTAAAGTTACAAATTTTAAAAACAAAACTGCCAACCCTAATTTGAGCCGCTTAGCAACATTTATCTTATTTTTCCAATCTAACAACCATTTCAATAGTTTACGAAATTTAATTAAGTCAAATGCAAGCATGATAAACTTACACATAATTTGATTACTAAATAATCAAATAGAGGTTAGTAATTGAGTTAAATAAAGTTAATATTTCATAAATTTTTTATAAGTTTAAATTCCACCGATAAATTATGGTAATCACAAGAATAGTTGGTAAGGGTCTAATTGGTAATTGGCCAATTCTTTGCTATTTTTGTCTTTTTGTTCCAAAAAAAAAATAGAAGTAAAAATATGTTTGGTAATGTCAGTTAATTTTTCTATTCTCGGGAATAGATTAGTGGCCTGAGAATAGATCTACAACGAAATCAAGAAGTTGAAAAAAATTACTTCTTTGTTCCCAAGAACAATTTTAGATACAAGCCATTTTTTTTTCTTTTTTTTTTCTTCCTCCTCTAACTTGTTGTCGGGCTTGGCGATGGCCAGCGATCGGCCAAAGACGAGGTCCAACAATCCCACTGGAGCCTCATTGGCCCTCGGTGAGATTAGGCTTCACCCGGCTATGGTGAGGCTCCCTTGAGGCCAGTGAGGTTGTCGGCTCTCTTCTCTGGCTGGTCGTTGGCCATTGTTGAGGCCTGGCGACCATTAAGAGGAGGAAGAAGAAGAGAAGAAAAGAAAAAGGAAAATCATAGAAAATTATTAAAAAATTATAAGAAATTTTGCATAACAAAATTTTTTGAGAATTGTACCATACACATTCTTGTTCTTTTTTTGTTCCAAGAAGAGAAATTTTATTTAGTTACCAAACACGTTTGAATATCCAAAAGTTCGTACAGGAACAAAGTCGAAACAACTATTTATGAGCAGAAATTGTTCCCACAACTATTTATGAGCAGAAATTGTTCCCACTAACAAAATAATTATGAAATGCACCCTAATTTTGAAAAGAGTTGATAATTTCTCTTATATTAAATTGAAAGGAAGAAAGGCAAAAAGGCAAAAGTAAAACGATGGAAAAGGGATGTTCTCTTAACTTAGAGGTATTAAGAGTAGTATAAAGGAAAATAAAAAAAGAGGGAAAATCTGAAAAAATTTAAAATTAAAAGAAAGGAATGACAAAGCGAACTGTAAGCACATTTAATTGTAAGCAAATTTACTTTTTTTTTTTTATTTACTTGATACGTCATGCACGCTGGAAAAGTACCATGCCCCCCCCCCCCCCCCACCTCCACTGGCCTATTACCATACTTTATGGCCTATTACCATGCTTTCATTCCCTTATGCAACTTTGCTATATATAATAGAAATGCTTATCTAATTGATATGTCGTGCACGCTAGAAAAGTACCATGGGCCCCCACCTCCATTGGCCTATTACCATATTTTTATTCCTTTAAGCAACTTTTTACTATGTATAATAGAAATGCATGTTCGTTGGCTGGAGGAGCAATCAACGTATGATGAATGGCAAATCCTCATAATCGCCCCATGTTTTCTCTTCTAGTATCGCAGATTGATATATATTTAAAGGATTTCTTCCTTGTTTTTTTTTGTTTCATTGTGAGTTTTGCTATGTGAGAGTGGTTTGGCAAAGATTTTTTTTTGGCAAAGAAGAGGACACTTGGGAGTGGAGCAGTCGTCCTACTTTAAGTGCATTCTCGGGTCAAATTTGGGATATCATTATTCACCAAATTTGACTTATAACACTTTCAAACATTCCTAGTAAAAATTGGCGACATTGCGCAACAAAGTGATATTCTTTTTTATCCTAATTTTCCAATCAAAACAAAAGACCATATTTATGTTTTCTAGGAAAAAAGGAAAAATAAAAGAAATTTGCCTAAGATATTGAAATTAAAACTTGACATCCCTTGAAAATACTTTTGGCTCACCTTATTTAAGATCATAAAACCAATGACATCATATTAAACTGAAAGGAAGAGAAAGGCAAAAGTAAGACCATGAAAAATGGGCGTTATCTACCTACATGTGGGCAGCGAAGTTAGTTGAGATCTCTCCTCCAGCGAAGGAGGTCAAGGGTTCGAAATCATGTGTTGTTAGCAATTAAAGCGGTCAGCTCCGGCGGTGGGTTGTTGGGTCGGTTTCTCTCGATGTATAGTCGTTGTTGGGCCTCCACCGTGGAGGCCCATGAGACCCCAAATCGGCATAAGCCGACAAGGGTAGGCTCCGGCGGATCCTCGGTCACAAAAAAAAGGGGGGAGGCGTTATCCTTACTTCGAGTGATATAATGAGTAGTACAAAGGAAAATAGAAAGAGGAAAAAATCCACAAAGGTTTTAAATTAAAAGAAAGAAAAGAAAAGCGAACTAGTGTAGATGCAGGGGATTGATCTATCGTGCACGTCGGACGATTACCATGGCCCACCTGTACCCGACCAACGGATAATTACCATACTTCACTCCTTCATGCAACTTTTACTATATTTGATAGAAATGCGTGTTGGTTGGCTAAAGGAGCAATCGACGCATGGCACATCCTGATAATTGCTTTGGAGTTTTTCTTTTGGTATTGTATACTGATACATTTGAAGGTTTTCTTCCTTCTTTTTTGGCTTCGTAGTGAGTTTTCCTATGCTAAGAGTGGCTTGATAGAGATTTTTTAGGCTTTAAAATTTTTCTTTTTGGATTGAGCAGAGTTAGCTTCCAATAAGACTCGAAATCAAGACCATAAAGAGGGGAGCAAACTCTCTTGCAATCTAAAACAACACCCGATTGTTAGATTTTAAGTGTAATTAAATTGTCAAAATCTGATCTTAATTGAAAGAGATCTCATTGAGTAATTCATAAATAAAAATCAACCCCTCCAAGGAGCACCGCATTGCTCTAGCTAATGAAAAGCTCTGTCTTCTCTTTTGGTCCAAGATTTTGACAAGATAACAAGAAAACAAGATACTAACGGGGGCTGATGGAACCGTGGATATCGTGGATATCGCAAGAAAAAGCCATGATATGATGAAACCGTTCATTGGAAGCGGGCGAGGAAGAGCGCAGGAAGAGGGCAGAGGGAAGAAGGAGAAATCAAACAAAGTCGACACTTATGGAGTCATCGTCCGAAGTCAGTGCCAGCAGGAGTCGATTTTCGGGATGTGATTAATCACTAAATTTGACTCACTTCACTTTCGAAATTACTAGCGAAATCCCGCAATTCTTTGCAACAAAACTGTACTCTTTATTTAATATAATTTTTCAATTGAAACAAAATACCATATTTTTATCTTCTGAGAAAAATGGAAAAATAAACAAGTCTGCCAAAAATGTGGAGATTAGAACTCGACATCTCCTTCGAAAATGCTTTTGGCTCATCTTAGTTTACATCATAACGCAAAATGACATATTATGAATCAATTTTTTCTTTGTGCATACACTAAAAATGTAGAAATTGGTTAAATGTATATAGATACTAACGCGGGCTGTATTCAAGACCAACTCGTTCAACTAAGAAGATCCACGCGCATTCAATATCGATGATACTCTCATCGATAAACCTAATATCAATAAGCTTTATTCACAAGTGAAGAGTCTCATCATTGACTTTATCATTAAAAAAATTGTCATTTCTCATGCATCGAAGCTTGCATTAAGATACTTTGGGATGGCCACAACCATTGAAAATGTTAGTTATGACGATTTTCCGAAGCTAGCACATAATTGAAATTTCTGCTCGATTTTATGACTGAGTTTCTGCGTGTGTGAGTCGCTCTTCTGATCCCATTGTTTGAGTAACTGACTTTGAGCTACATCATATACCTAGCTTTCCACGGTAACATCAGAATGTGTCCATCATATCCTTATTTTTATTAAATAACTAGATTGAAGAAAAGAAATAAAATAATTTATTAACTTTCGAATGCAACTTCATCATAGTTTGTGAGTGAACACATAGGAAGAGGAGCTGTGTTCTTATTGGAAAGCAGGTGAACATGAGCTTCCTTGGATGGAACTTCAATGGGGCTGTGTTTGGTCTCGTTCAAATTACATCCAATCATAAATTTTTTGGTCCCTATGCGCGACTATCTTGAATTGACTTGACCTGTGAATGCAGATTCATCAACTTGCTTATTGAGCCGGTGGTGGGTTTCAATGTTTCTTGACCGTCGATGCAAATTCTTGAATGACCTCACTAAGGATGTTGCGTTTGATATTGGCTCCAGTTACTTGACCGAGTAATTCAGGCAAGTGGCCAGATACTACCGGAATAAGTGGCGCATGAGATGGACCGATCAAGTACAAGGACTTTGGCAGCCGTTGCTTTCACTGTTTGTCTTTACCCACATTACCGCCTTTGCTCGCCTTGACTAGAGATTGCAAAATTGTCCTTTCAGTGATGCTCCCCGATGAGCTGATTTCTAAAAATCTGTATACGGCAAAAACGGAATTTCTTCTGTGCGCGTCAAATACATAATGTCTATATCGAAATTCAACACAACCACATAAACCTTTTGTAGTCATTCGATGTTCATGTCTTTGGCAAGCTTCAATCAAGGGTAATTCATACTAAAAAATATGTGCAAGAAAGAAAGTGATATCATCTAACAAGAAATTTATTTATCTTTATCTATCAAGGAAACTATAATATCTCTATAATCTAATAATATCTCTCACAATATTTTTTATTAATTCCTTGAATATCAATAAATATACCTAGAACAAAGCCCATAAACATGATGATCCGTGACTGAGGGATCTGGAAAATTTCGTGCGAAATGGGCAATTCAAGAACAGAGAATTGCGGGTAGGAGGAGAAAAACGGGATGGTTCAGATTGGAAACTGAGAGTGGTCAAAGTAAACTCCCGGTGAAGACGATTTTGTCCGAATATCAATAAGTTAGGGCGGGACTGACGAGTGGGGACGATTTTGTCCGAATATCAGCAAGTTATGGCGGGACTGACGATGCAACTTTCTTTGTGGACTCATGTGTAGCGAATATGATCAAACTTCAATGCGATGGGATATGACCAGCTTTGGGAATTGGAATCTAAGCAAGTCAATGATGAAAATAGAGATGGTTAAATAGCGGCCAAATCCAAAGCGTGGTTTGAGGTTACGATGATTGAGATTTGCGCGTCAAGAAGGGTCAGTTGCTATGTTTGGTCCATAATCATTGCAGCCACTGGTGCCGAAGATTGAATCAGAAATATATTTGGTTTTCATGTGAATGGGCCCGTTTTTTATTGTATTGAAGATGAGTTGAGTGTATGGATAAAATGTTTCTGAAAGTATCATATAATCTCTATTAAAATTGTTGAATATGTCCTGAATTCTTTAATGATATAGTGTAATGTTTGAATGGGGTTAGACTCGAAAATTCAAGAATGGATACTCGATTCGAACCCGATCTCGACGATGCTCAATTTTTCCGGACTGGATTTGACTTGTGAAATGTTTTTACAAGCTGAAATTGACTCGGTTGATTCGACCTGATTACCATAAATGAGTTTTTGTTGAAGCTTGATCCAGTCGTGAGCTCAAAGTCGATTGTCGTAAAGTTCGAACCAATGAGGCTCGACCTTGACTCAGTGTCGCCCTTCAACTCGTAAATGATTTAGGCGTGCTTGACTGGCTTGAATCTTTGTACTTGAAGAAGCAACTAAAACCTGATTTGGAAGAAGCATGCGTGAAAATGCTGGTAAAGCGCATAATCATTTCAATAACGACTGCTTCTCCCAAAGGTCAAGCCTGAGATGAGTTCTTCTCATCTTCCGACCATCACCCATCATCGCTGGTGGAGGCTGCCGCAAATAATTCGTCCGCCCCTTTCTATCGTGTCTTGCTCTTCCACATTTTGTTTTACTACATTTTACTTTCCTTATTTTCTAGAATAACATCAGTTTCTTTTGATTTTTATTATTGACTTTTACATTTTTCTAATGAGAAAAAGCCACGAAAAAACCTGAACTTTGCCCAAAGTGACACATTTACCCAAACTTTTTTTTTTTTTTGTGACGCAAAAAACCCTGAACTTTTGTTATGTGACACATTTACCCCAAAATTATAGGGCATTTTAGTCTTTTCATTTTAATTTTTTTTCTCTCTTCCCTCCACTGGCGTCCGGTGAGGGTTGCCCTCGTCGGCGTTGCGGAGGGCGGCCCTCACCGACATCGGGCTAGGGTGGCCCTCGCTAGTGTCTGGCGAGGGTGTCCTTGCCCTAGCCTGTCGTCGACGAGGGCCGCCCTGCCCTCGCCCGTCGCCGGCGAGGGTGTCCTAGTCCTCGCTAGATCTGATGAGGGCCGTCCTCGCCGGACGCCGGTGAGGGCGACCCTACGCTGGCTTCCCTCCGCCGGCTCCACCATAGCCGGCGGAGGGAAGAAGAAGAAAAAAAGAAAAAAAAAAGAAAAAGGAAAAAGCAGAATAAAAAGACAAAAATGCCATTGATGGGGTAAATGTGTCACAATTTGAAAATTTTTGGGTTTTTCATATAAAAAAAAGGTTTGGGGTAAATGTGTCACTTTGGACAAAGTTCAGGGTTTTTCGTGGCTTTTTCCATTTTCTAATAATGAAATTTTTTCGTCTTAGCCTGCCGCCTCAACATACCAAAAATTATTTAAGAAGGACCTAGTTGAGAATGGGTAGAGTTAGAGGAGTCGGTTCGAGAAGATCTGGTTGCACAAGAACATAAATTAGGGGACTTAAAGTGAACTTAATCTTTCTAAATAATTTTTCTACTAGCAAGGGAGCACCGATATGCTTAAATTTATCAACTGCAGTAAAAAGGAGAATAGGAAAATTCGTTCATAGAGTTCCAAAATTATAATATAATCTTCATATATTGAAAACAAATAAATGTCAATTTTCGTTGTAAATTTCTGTCATACTACTTTGTAACATAACCTCTTTTAAAAATAAGGGTGTTTTCTAGTCTTTTTCTCCCCCTATACCTAAGTCCTTTACTCCTCTCTCACCTTTCTTTAAACAAAGATTTAGTTTTTTTTTCCCCATATTTTTGGCTGGTCATTTTAATCTTTTTAATATTTTGTAATTTTTAGATGAACAACACTCACATACCATAGGCCTACTCCATAAGTTCAATAGTTTTTGGATAAGTGCACTAAAAGTTGTGAAACTTAAAAAAAAAGTGTAATCAAATCATAAATTTGATTGTGCATAGTCTTTTGTACCAAATTATGAATCCAAAGTTCTCATTTATTAAGTATCTAGGCAATGTTTTTATTTTTATTATGATAGTATGAGGGTAACCAAAAAATTGAACTAGAAAAAGTAAGTCATGACACAAATGTAACTTAAAAATATCACTACAAATTCAGCAAGAATAATAATAAAAGAACGAGAAAAAGATTGAATGCAATAAAGTCAACCAATACGAGTTGGTAAAAAAAAAAAAAAACATTGTTATTAAGCTATAGGATAACAATCCCGTGAGCTAACTTCAAATCAAATCCAATTTTTTTTTAATAGTGTAAACTATTTAAATATAAATTATGCTAAATATAGCACTAGAACTAAACGACTTAATCAAGGTCTCGGTTTCTTTTGAAATAATTATTTTTGTAGGTAAATGTTTCTTCTTTTCTATTTTCATCATGCACCCAATTAAAGTATGCACGATCAGTTTTTTTCAAACTTTTTTATTTATTTATATTTTTTAATTTTCACTCGGACCGGACCCCTTAGGCCCGAATAGGGCCGCACGGTGGTCTCACAATTGGGCCCTCATATTGAGCCCTCTATTCAATTAGAAAATACGCCTATCTTTCTGAAAATGAGATTCAACCCAAACCCATCTAAGCTAAGTCAAGCCCAAAATTAACCAAGCCCCCATCTCATTTAAGATTGTCACAAGCCCAAATTCGAATATGAAACTCCCAAGCCCGACCTCTAACGAAATCACCCTATGGCCCATACCCCATTCCTATTATTCCATATTTTTCTCTATATTCTTGTTTGGGTCATTACCACAACAAATTTATCATTTATTAGTTTCTATTAAATTTTACTGTCAAATTATTGAGTGAAATCACACATGGCAGTTGATGGGTATACCATTTTGAGGTTTTACCATTCGTTTGTTATATATGTATTAATTTGTAATTTTTTGTAGTATTATTCAATATTAACATAAATTAGTGAGAGAGTAAATCTGTCAAAAATGAATTGATTTTGGGTTTTTATAATAAAAAATAATTTTTGGTAAATTATCACATATATATCAATTTGGAATTTTTGGTGGTCAAAAAATTAATTGAGGGAAATTTTATCATAAGTGTAATAATTTGAGATTTTTCTTAACATTAACTTTTCTTATTCTCTTTTATTCATTGATATTTGTCCCTCTTGCCCTTTTCCTCTTCAAGACAACCAAACTTCAAGCTACACATAGAAAAACTTACCTGTCAATAGTTGGCATTCTTAGCAAACAACTACAATCGGTCACCATCTTCGACCACCACGATAACCATTATAATCCATCTGTCGTGATCTAACATTGAGTGAACCACCTAGAGTGGGCTCTCCCAAGTCTTCAAGTTTTTTAGAACAAATGAATTTTTTATCATGCAATCTAATCCCTAAAAAAAAAAAAATGTAATCCTAATTTAGGGAACTATCCTATCTAATGCACATGCACAATTTGATCTTTTGAGTGTTTTCAAAAGAAGCAATATTACTAAATATATGCATTATATCCAATCCACTCAAGATATTCATTGAAAATTCAAATAAAGATTAAAATAATTGAAAAAATAATCTTTCATGGATAAAATTAACAATTATTGTAACCCTAAACATCACAAATCAAATTAATAATTATAATGATTTTAAAGCCAAAACATCATTATGTGCAAATTTTTTTTTTTAAAAAGTGACCCAAAATCTTACGATCAAATTAGTAATTATAAAATTTTTAACCAATAATATCGTATTGAATAATGCCTAAAGTCTCAACGAAATCACTATTAGTATCAAATATTTAAATTTAAGCAATAAGATCGAGATGAAATTTGGTTCAAGAAAATTACCTTGTTTGGATTATTTATTTCCAAAATGGGACCAGCACCAAGGATTCGCGATCAGGGCTTGGCGTGATGGCACAAGGACGACTCGCTGTGGCGACCGCTTCGACTAAGGAACGGTTCTGGACTGTAGCTGCGATGTCGCCGACTGCAAGATGCGAATAGCAGCCGTTGCTATCTATTTGCACGCTTGTCGGACTTTCGTCACAAGAGCGAGAGATGCCTGGCCTCCTGGGGATCGATTCGCTTGGACTTCATTGGTCAACGTGAATGGCCTGCAAAGAGAAAGAAAGTCCTTTTTTAATTGCTCTTTATGTGCCCCTCTCTCTTCGCTGGTGGACTTCGGGAGAACGGTAATTCGCCAGCACTGCAGGAGGCTTGGTGAAATAGCTCGTTGACGTGGCGGGAGCTCGACTCGGACAAGCAAATGGTAACTTGTCACGGACGAGACTCGGTGTGCGGGTCACAGCGATGATCATAGCGGCAAGCTCGGTTGTCGTCAGCTCGGGCGATGGATCACTGACAGCAGCGCTCGGGCCTAGAGCGATTGTGGAGAGCCCGGGTGCGGCGGCGATCGGGCTGGTCGTGATGTCAGGATGGGTTCTGGCCACAGTGGTGGCGAAGGTGATGCAGGCACCGATTTGGACAGGTAGCAGCAGTGATTTGACGGAGGAACGTCAGCCGTGGATGGTGAAGGCAGGCGTCGGCTTCACGGTCGAGCAGCTGGAGGCACCAGTCGAGGGAGCCTAAAGAGATTTGGTAAAATGCATAGACCAATTGGTAAAACTGTATTTGAAAAATGCCTTGCTAAACGTATATTTGGAAAGTCCCGACCACCCTTTCTTCTTGTCTTTTACTTCTCTGCACTGTTCAGAGAAGAAAAGACCCGTCTTTTCTAGCTCACGTCCTCTCTAATTGTGGCCGTGTATTGAATTGCGTGGCCTCGCTCTGTGTCACACCATCAAGAGTCTTTTAGGATTTCTTCCGGGATGGATACGACTCGCTTTCCTTTTCTTGAAGATGCATATAATTTCTTTCTTTTCCTATTTTCTCTCTATAAGCACATCCTCTTTATACGAAAGGATTTCTTTCTTCACGCCAGTATGCCGCCTCTTTCAAAATAGGTTGCCGAAAGCATGACATCGAGAATATGCTTCCACGTGCAATATTCCATTTTATTTTATTGATATTTCATCCAAAATTTTTCATTCTGCTGCAAAATATATCCCTTAGTGTATATTACATGAATATGTGAAAGACTTACCAAATATATCAAATTGCCATTCCTCATAAGTTAATTTTTAATCATAAAAAAATAATGGGTCTGGGCCAATTCCTTCTCTCTATGGGCTTAGTTCAACTTATTAAGTTAAAGTTCAGAGTCATCAATTCAAACCCATTTGTCACTGATGCAATAATAATAAATAAATAAATGCTCCTAAAATTATTTGCTACTCAATTCAATTCTTTTTTTTTTTTTTTTTAGGGGTTAAAAATTAATCACTAACTTTTCTATGCAATAAATGGATAATTGGGATGCCAAAATATAGATGTCAACACCACCGTGACCCATACATGGACTCAAGCCTCGATCTCGAATGTCACCATAAATGAAGGTTGAGAACAATAACTCGTATTACATACTTATCACTGATCGCCATTGAAAAGAAGTATAATGATTCGGAAATGTATTTGACCATTGTAAAAACATTAGAACTCACGCTTAAATGTCTTCAAAATCAATTAATATCGCTTTATCTACGTCAGCTTACTTTCGGATATAGAAAATGACGAAACTAATCTGCCTTGACACCTCATAGACATTTCAGTGAACAAATTGCAGTTAATGGAGCAGATTTTTGCGATTTCAAACTCTTATTTGTGACCATACGCAAATGAAATTAACATGCGAAATTAAGAATCAAATACATGACTCTAACATGACCATTCCTAATTGAAGCAAAACAAGCTTTACATTCACTTTACCTTGGACAGAATCATAGCATGATGGAGAATCGGAGATTATCTTGTCGATGAAGCCAAGGTAAGTCATAGTAGGCAATCCAATTTAACTATTGGGAGCTCTCATGATCGTCGCCGGCTAAAATGAAGACCGATGGAAGAGCTTCAAGCGAGTTTTGGCCACTTCAATCTTCACGGTCGCGAAACAGAGTTGAACAGGGGTGTCTCCGGAGGCAACGGTCGGGCGATGGCTACGTCGCCTTAGGCTTGGTGATGAGCTAGAAATGAGAAAGAATTCTCTAAAAATCGACTCCCTGAGGGAAATTTTTGGTGAAATCTCCCTCAAACTCAATCCGTGCGGAGCGCGACTCTCTCTGCCATGCGAATGATGATCGGCACCAAGGTTGCAGCGGTGGAAGGTGAAGACTAGCGGCCACGGAGAAGGAAGCAATTAAAGTCAAATGGGCCTCTTTTAAATCCAAAATGGGCTCCTACAGGAAATCGGGGACCGAAGTTTTATGGGTCAAGTGAACCCACGAGTTGATCGAAGTCTTATGGGTCAAATTCACCAGCAAACGGGTTTGGGTTTGAGTTGATGGGTTTGGATCAAGATATCTGGCTAAAGAAGAAAATGGTTGAATGGGCTTCAAACATGATCTCTCTCTCTCTCTAATATTCTTTTTATTATTTATCATTTATGTTTTTTTATTTTTCCGATTTATTAATCCTATTTATGGATATATGATTTTGTAAACAAAAAATTCCGGTGTCAACAATACTTGAGTGTCATATTTTTTTTTCCAATCGTTTGAATGTTATGTAGTTGGTTCTTCTATATGTCAATTGTATAATATCTTTTGGCTAGAAAAATCATTTTAGACATTTTCTTAATAAAATCAATAATTTCAGATTTGATTTTTTTCATTTACAAAAGTTTTCAACAACTGTAATGTGACTATGCTAACCGTAGTGCCCATGGTGGCTGAGCAATGGCATTCAAGATACTAGTTATTTGGGTGTAGTAATTTTAGTACTTTCTCATTTGCTAGTATATATGATGTTTAATTTGTTTTAAAGAATACACCAATCCTAAAGATCCATAAGATTAATTGTGGATCCTTACCGCTCGGCCATGTCGCCAAAATGTATGATAAAAACCAAAAGCTCTACCTTCCCTCTCTATCTATCCAAGGGATGGAAGGGCAGAGGCCTTTGGTGTCCCCTCCAGTCAAGAATTGGGGCCTCCTTGAATTACCCTATGAATCATCAATATGAATAATAAATTGGTTAGGTCTTTTTTCAATATGCTATTTTCTATATTTGAGGGGGACTACGGGTAAAAATTGAAGCCTAGATTGGATTGTATATGGGTATGCTTTGGATTAAGACAGGTATGAGTCGCCAAAATTAATTCATCCAAACCCAATTTGACCCATCTATTTAACAGGTCTAATTTCGGCTACTGCTACCTTTCATTCTCTTTACCGTCATGAAGGCTCTCTTTGCTACTTACACCTATTATCATCCCAAGAATTAACCAGCAAGTTAGTTTCAAAAACATATTTAGAGAAATCTAACTAGACCAATGAAATCTGTGGCAATTTCATTTCTTGCTATCGCTTCGCTACTATTCTCAATTTGTTTTAGATCGCTTAAAAATTACATTCTTCATGGGAGTTAAATCATGTGGGATCACATGAAACTAGTCTGTGACACCAACGTATGATGAAGAGCATCATATAATGTTAGAAAATCAACATTTTCAAAGAACTTACTAAATGTTAACACGGCCATTTGAATTTAGCATATTGTTTTTCATATACAACATGATTGTTGGCTTGAAATCAGCAGCAATCACTAATTAGACCATTAAGCAAGTCCACCGGATGCAATTTCACGCACCAAGCACACGAGCAGAGCAGGAATGTGAAAACTAAAATTTTCAAAAACAAAAATTCCGTCTACAACCTTTGGTCTAGTTGGTGGGTACGCGATTGTAGAATTTTTTATTTTTTTGGTCAAACGAAATTTCCATTCACTATCAAAATAATGCATGAAAGGATTCGTGGGAATCTCTGAAGTCACCATAACAAGGCAAGCCTGTAGATGTCCAAAACAAATCAAAAACCAGAATTCAAGGTACATCTTCTACCATAGGGGGCAGAGATAATCATACGCTTGAAGAATGTTCATTTTATCCAAAATCGAAGAATGTTCCAGATTGAGTCGCTTTCCCACAATAGACAGAACAAGTCTATAGATTCTTAATTAAATCATTGAATTTACTCCAATCAAGCTTGACCACCAAGTTCGCGAATAGTTTCCGGTTGACTTGACTATAGAATGCCAAATTATCGAGATGTGGTGACTAATCTTTCACTCTATTCGTCATTAGCATAGAAAAGAATTTCATAGACCGTGCTAGTGCATTAACTTGCATCAATCAATATTATAGGAAATAATCTAATCAATCCTGAATTTATTATACGTATTGAATGAAATTCCAATGCAATCCTTTTGTTGAAAATTGCTAACTTGGGGATATGTCTTGTAGAATCATTGGTAATGACTGGAGCGCCCCGTCAATGATTGCAGGTGAAAATTGGCCCAAAGGAATACATTAGAATTTCGCATGAAATTTTAGGATTAAATTGACAAAATTGAAAAGTTTAGAAATTGATTGACATTTGTACAATATATTTATGATAATTTGTTGATTTTTTGTAAGACAATTTTCTTTCTTTGTACCCACTAAGTAGTGTCATCTTGTACAAAGTCAGGTGTGTGCAAGATTCTTTTTGAAGAATGAACAACAATGACCAAGATTGATTTCTACTCGAGTGTTTGGAATATTTTTCAGAGGGTATTTACAAGGAGAGGTGTAATCGAGTCTAGTCGAGTTGATATGGTCTAATGTTTGAACCAAACTTGAATTCAAAATGCAAGACTGGATACTAGATTTAAATTCAGTCTCAACGAAGCTCAACTTTTTCTGGATGGAGTGTGGCTAATTTAATTATTTTATAAGTTTGAAATGACTTGATTTGATTCGACTTGGTCATTATAAATGAGCTTCGTGGGAGCTTAATTCAGGTTTGAGCTCAAATTCGACTTTCTTAACATCCGAACTGACGAGGACGATTTTGTCAAATGTATACGTTCGTCGGAGGACTGATGATGCTACTTTCTTTGTGGACTCGTGTAGGGAATAGGAGCAAAAGCGCGTCTTGTGTTTGTCGGCTTTTCTATATTCGTTTGCCGGTCTCTTGGTGCCGGATTTGTCTTAGTTTCAGACGCTGGCCAAATCAGTAAAAATCAAACTTCGACTGGGCGGGGATATGACCAGATCCGGGAATTGGAATGGGAATTGGAATGTAAGCTTGTCAATGACGAAATTAGACATAGTTAATAAGTGCCCAAATTCAAGGGGGGTGGTTATGGGTTGGAAAGATGGAGATATTGCTCTTTAAGAAGCGATCAGGTTTTATGTTTGGTCAATACTTGACTCGTCACAACCCACCCGAGCCAAGATTGAATATGAGATGGATTCGATTTTCACGTGAATGAACTCGTTTTATATTAGATTGGAGATGAATTCTATGGATGGATGAAAAGGTCGCTGAAAATATCGATCTCTGCCAAAATAAAGTGCGTTTTGATCACTTGTTAAAGCTTGATAATTGATTGAAATTGAAAATTTTTCTATTGATGATGATTGTTCTCTTCTTATTGATACTGGGGTCTACTTAGGTGTTCTTGTCATTTTAGTAATCTTGACTAGTGTGACATGATTGTTGTTAAGAAATTCAGGTGAATGGTTTTTTAATTGTATCGTGCGTCTGTAATGGGGATGTAACTGCTGGGCTGACTTCCAAGGTAGATGTAAGGTAATTAACCATCATTCGAATTTTCTTTCTTTTTCCCCATTAAGTAGCGTCATCTTGCAGAAAGTCACGACCATGCGCTAGATTGCCCTCTTTAAATGAATGTTTAATGATGAAAAAGACTGATTTCCAAGTGGTGTTTGGAATATTTGTCAGCAAGTACTCAAAAGAGAGATGTAATTGAGTCTAGTCAAATCGATAAAGTCTAGTGTTTTAATGGGACTAGACTCGAAATTCAAGACTGGATACTCAATTTACAATAGATCTTGACGATGCTAAATTTTTCCGAATTGAGTTTGACATGGGAAATGTTTTTACAAGCTGAAAATGTGGATTTATCTGACTTGATTATCATAAATGAGTTCTTGCCGAAGCTCAATTCAGTCCCGAGCTCAAAGTTGACCGTTGTAAAATCTGAATCAATGAGGCTCGAACTTGACTCAGTCTTGCGCTTCAACACGTAAATAATTTAGGCGTGCTTGAGTAGCTTGACTCGTTGGTACGTGAAGAAGCAACTAAAACCTGATTTTGAAGAAGCATGAGAGAAAATGCTGGTAAAGCGCATAATTGTTTCAACCATCACCACTATCGCCACGCAGTCCTCAGCCCATTCTCGCCTCTCTTGCTCTCATACCCTTCTCTTATGCATTTTACTTTCCTTGCTTTCTAGAAAAAAAAATTAGTTTCTTCCAATTTCGACATTATTGGCTTTTACCTTTTCTTAATTATGCCAAAAGAAGAAGAAAAATCATCTTAGCATACCGCAACGATATACTAAGAGTTATTCAAGAAGGACCTGATCGAGAATGGGATAGATTCCAAAAGATCCAATTGCACAAGATCATAGATTGGGGGACTGAAAGTGTAATTTTTTAAAATTATTTTTCTACTAGCAAGGGAACACCTGTTTGCTGGGGCACGCAAAAATTCAACTATAGTAAAAATGCTTAAATAATTGATAATGAGAATAGAAAAATATTTTGGTATAGTTCATACATTATAATATAATCTTTATGTATTGAAAACAAATAAGTTTTACATTCTGGAAATCCCAAATTTCGGATAAGGATCAAGATGAAGCCTTTTATGAACTTGCTTAGGTCCATTTACTCAGAGTAGTATAAAGGAATATAAAAAAAGGGGAAAAAACCGAAAAGATTTAAAACTAAAAGAAAGAAAGGAAATAGTGAACTGTAGGCGCATGGAACTGATCCATCGTGCACACTGGAAAAGTACCGTGACCCCCCTCCATTGGGCTATTACCATACTTTCTATTCCTTTATGCATCTTTTACTATATAATTATAACATAAATGTGTGTTAGTTGACTGAAGGAGCAATCGATGTATGACGCATGGCAAATCCTAATAGTCATCCCGAGTTTTCTTAGTATTGCACATTGATATTTTTAAAGGCTTTCTTCTTTTTTTTTTTTTTTTGGTTTTCGTTGTGAGATTTGGTATGCTAAAAGAGGTTTGACAGAGATTTTTTAGGCTTTACTTTTTCTTATTGAATGTGCAGTCAAGTGCCGAGTATCAGAGTGAGAACTTTTCGTGCAATGAGAGGTCGAGCAGCGACTCTGGTCAAGAGAGTAGTTGGACACCATAATTTGTGGATTTCTTGATGAATAGCCAAGAAAAAAACGACTCTTCTACGGGTCATGATGATAGTTCTTCAGTAGTCTCCGACGCTACTACATCGGTCGTGAAGAAGTCCATTGAGATCAATCAGGCTGGAAGCTGTAAGAGATTGAGCTTTAAGAAAAGGAAAAAAGGACCGATTGATGATGCTCTAGAGGATACAGCTAGTTCTCCTGTCAATAGTCCTAAGGTAGATGATCCTTATGAACTAAATTTCATTTTTGTCGCTCGTCGAACTTCGGTCACATGGTCATGATGGAAGGGATACCTTTTCACTGGCGTATCGGTTTTATGATACAATTGTCTAGGTTTGTGGCCTGCAAAAGACAATGGATTCCTACGCAAGACAGGAAGAAGATGAGTTAGCTAAAGTAAGTCACGCCACTTTTTCCATTGTTATGCTTTCATAGTTTCTTGATATCTCTTTGGCCTGAGGTAGTTGCGTCTGATCACTAGAACTCTTGCTTACCAATTGGGAGAAAAAGTAGATTTGCATCTATCGTAGAAATCAAAATATGACAGAACTATATGGCCATTTTCTCGAGTTTTGGAATGAAAAATTTGCAATGAAGAAGATTCTTCAGTGAAGATTGTTTTAAACTAAGACAGAATGCTTGAATAGGTAAGGTCTAAACCTAAAGCCAAAATGAAATTTGAAACTAGTTGAAGACTCCTCAGTTCGGATTTGAAAATTATTAATTTGCAACATTATTTATCCGCCATGTTAGAAAACTAGGTAATATTGAGGACTAAGTGTATTACAAGTCCTTTATCTGCCATATTAGAAAACTAGGTAATATTGAGGACTAAGTGTATTACAAGTCCTAAATCTTATAGCAAAAATATAACCAATGTTTGAACTATAAAATAGGTCAATCTCAACCTAATTAATGGAAGTACTTCGTAACACTTTTTTGCATAAATTTTAGGATCCGATTATACTTTTTTGCATTTTTATGATTTAATTGTATTAATTTTACAAGTTTTAGAATTTCTAGTGCACTTATGCCAAAAAAGAAAATATTAAACTTATATAGTAGGCCCATGGTATGTGTGAGTTGTTCACCAAGCAATTACAAAATGTTTAAAAGATTAAAATGACCAGCCAAAAATAGGAAAAAAACGAAATTTTTGAGTGTAGAAAGTTGAGAAAGGAGCAAAGGACTGATGTATAGGAAGAAAAGACTACAGACACCCTTATTTTTCTAAAAAGTCGTGTTACAAAATATGATGTCCGAATATATAACGAAAATTGGCACTTAACAATCTTCACTGAAGAATTTCAGTGGAAAGAACAAAAATACTCCTTTTCAAGTTTAATAACTAAATCCCAGTGGAAATCTTCATGAACATGAGTGTCTGAACAACACTTCATCCCAAAGCCGATAGTAAGCAAACCTCCATGATCAAATAAACATTAACGGACCACAAACTACCCAAAAGCCAATAACGAATCCAAGCGTTATGCCTACGTAAAACCACTTCTTCTCACTATCATCATTGTCGCCATCATCACTAGCTTCTTTTGTCCTGTTCGTGGTAATTGAGCAACTTTTGTTGAGCTGAAGCCCACATAGTCCAAGATTTCCTTCGAAAGAACTTTCGGAAAACGTGAGAAACTATCTGATAGTTGGATGCTTCCCACAAGTTGATCGTTTGAGAGGTTTAGGAACAAAAGGAAATGAAGATTTGCAAGCTGAGTTGGTTTGGTTCTATTGAGCTAGTTTTGTGATAGGTCCAATGACTTGAGCTGATGTAGATTCCCCAAAACAGGAGGATTTGAACCCAAGATGGAATCAATTGATAGATTGTGTGATTTCTTGAAATTCGAGCCCTTTTGAGGGATGAATGAATGTTAATTTCATCAATGCATTGTTGGTTGATCTCACTTGGAATTGATAGCTCCTGAGATACTGACCTTGAGGGGAAAGGCTAATGAGGACAGAACTCGTGCAACTAAAGAACTTAACCTGAGAAAACGACTTCACCATGAGACTTGCGTGAGGACGATCTTGTAGATAGGTAGCCGATTTTAGGGACGACTAGAAGTTGATTTGCGAACAGAACATAATGGGACTAAGGGTGATTCCATTTACTGTTATCGAGCCCGCGAACGACCCTATGTCGATTCTCGATAATTGTGTACTTTGGAATAAGAATCTATCCTCTGCAATCTCATGTAGTCAAGTACATCAATGTGTCGAGATTTCATGAATGTAATTTGGCATAAGTCAGTTACGCGTGAATCCTCAAAGCCGCTTGTCAGTCTGAGTTGTACCAAAATGGCATACGGGCGAAATTGTCATGGCATGAGAATCCAAGATTGGACTTTGAATTTTCGAGAACGTCCAAGATGGACTTTTGAAAGATGCTACTTTGACAATCGACAGTGTTGGTTAAATTGAGTGTTTGGAAAATGGACTTACGGACTGAAGAAACAAGCCTATGAGGACATGGGCCAGGCAAGGCCAGTGTGGGCCTTAGGCCAAAGGTGGGACAGCCACCATGGTAGGCCCGAAGCAAGCAAGCGAGCCCTTTAGAGACAACCAACCATTTTACCCTTTCGAGCCCATTATCTAACCTTGAGCCATTTCCAGCCCAACCAATTCCTAAGCCTGTTCTTATTCATTTCCAAGCCTATTTCTTAGGCCTACCCTTCATTTTCAGCCTAAGGGCAGATTAGGAAATGTGCAAGGTGGAAATGACCATTTTGTCCCTAGTTGTTGTGAGGAAAGTCAAAAAGTCGAGAGAGAAGATGACGTCACTTGCATGGGGACTTGAATTATGCATTGAATGGCCTTAATGAGGCCTTGACACCAGCTCTCCCATCACTCTCTCTTCTCTCCTTCAACCCCAATTCCACCGCACCTCTCTCTCCCTTGTTTCCCTTCCTTCCTTCCTTCTTTTTCTCCTTCTGACCTTTCTCTAAAAAGCTAAGTTGTTTGTTGTCTTCTCGTGCAAATCATAGCCTGTGCCACCCACCATTATGCTCAGGAAATCCAGACCGTACGGATCATGGCGGCCGCTCGTTGGTTGGAGCGGCCGGCTGACTTGTCGGTCGGCTAGAAGCCACTACCGACCATCCCGCCTAGACTGCATTGTTTCACTTTTTCTGCTTTTTTCCTTCTGTTTCGACCTTACCTCCACCCAACCCAGCCACCAGCAAGTACCCCTTGACCCTCAGGTGCTGCTAGTCGCCGGCCAGCCGCTCGCCGGAGCTTCGGTCAACCGCCCAGCTCATTTTCTACCTTTGTAGTCCAATTTTCTAGAGTTTCAGTGAGAGGCAAAGGTTGTTACTATGGTTTCAGCCTTGGGACCACCTTGGATTGTCGTGGTTGAGGTCCCTGTGCGTCGCCTTCATTGCCACCGCTGCGTCCCTGTCTCCGGCCCACTTAACGGGTGAGTTTAGCCCCTAATCATTCGTTTAGTGACTAAACTTACTTAGGATTAGTTTAGTTAGGGCTAATTCTAGTTGAAGGGGTTTAATTAAGTTCTATTATCCCTAAGATAGGTGGTTAGATAGATGGGTAAGATTAGTTTAGGCTAATCTTGCTTTTTGTTAATTAATTGTGGTTTGTGTTTAATTAAGCATGTTTTGCGTTAATTAATTGATTGTTTATTTTAATTAAGGTTTTGCTTAATTTATGAGTTTAATTTATTAATTATTGAATTCAGAAATTACACCGTTCATATTGCATTGTTCACGAGATACTGTTTACGTGCATTGTTCATCTAGAAGCGAAAATTGCATTGTTTCATGTGTGTTGATCTTATGAGGTGAATGGGATGTGTCATTGCATGGATATCCACCTGAATCGTATGGTTTCCACAAAAACGAGAAAATGGTTTGTTCGAGGGACACCAAAATGGACCACTTTTATGAGAAAATGATTTGAGGTTGTATACGCAAGCATGTGTGCATTGGCTAATGCTCAAAGATAAAAAGTGGGTTATGGTGGTATACTTGCATGATCACTAAGTTGAACTCGCCGCCGCGACAGGAGTTTGGAGGGTGATAGTTGAAATACCTGTCCCCCGACAGGAGTTTGGGGGGTGATAGTTGATTTACTCGCCACCTCGGTAGGAGTTCGGGGGGTGATAGTCCGATTTATTGGAGACACCGATAGAGGTTCGGTTGTAGCCCTGAGAGGCAATAATAATCAGAACACGTGTGGATGCAAGAGTGTATGAGAAACATGGCATCATTAGTTCCGATTATGTATGAGCTAATTGAGATAGTTAGTATAAGCACCTAGAGAGGGGTGAATAGTTGAAAAAAATAATTTCTCGAGATAAGAGAGCAATACTAAGTAGACAATAGGAAGGAAATTCTCTTTTAGTTAACAAAACGAATTATGCTCAAAGTAAAGTAGAGAGTAGGGAAGAGAAAATGAACACAGAAATTATAGTGGTTTGGCTTATTCTAAGCCTACGTCCACTCTTCCGCACTGACAGCCCACCGGCTGGATTTCATTATGAACAAAAGAGATGTTAAAGCAAGGATCTCCCTTGATTCCACAGTGTAGATGCTCTACCACACTTCCTCAAGATTTCTCGAAATATAGACTCTCTTTTGCGTATAAGATTTCGCTTAGTAAATGAATTGACTAAGAACAAAGAGCTTCAGACTTTGGAATGCTTTTATCGCGCACCCTCTCAAACAACTGGAACGTCTTCCTTATATACTCCTTTATGCCATCATACCCGTTGGCACTTACCAAAGGAATTCTTCTAACCTTCCCGTTGGACATAATCAATTAGGAAGATCATTCGAGCTATTTAAGGAACATGTCGATAGCCCATCAATCCCTTTCGTCCATACAATTAGAATCTCGGTTTCCATAAGTAGAACATTCCAAGAATACTTCGCCAATCATCGGATCCTTAAACTCTGAATCAATCATGATTAAATAAAGGATTCCGTTATGTCATATCCGGCCAAGAGATCTTTTCCAGTCAATAAGGTCAAATCTTTAATAAAACACCCAGTTCTGATAGCATTTCTTCGACGGATTAGAAACTGTCAATGAAAATAGACTTTAAGTCTTGAGTTTGGCAGTCCGGAGATCTTCAAACATTAAATAGCAGAGTCTGCAAATCTTCAGACTAGATTGATGGAAACGTTTTGTCAGCTTCAAAATATTCCAGGAAGATTTCTCCAATAATCTCCCCATTTTTGATGGTGACAAAACTTTCCTGCAGATTTGGATAACTTTGACCTGTAAAACATTACTCAAGCAAATATGGATATCTTATAAAGATAAATGTCTTAATGATAACACTAGAATTTGCAACCACAGAAAATAGGTTAGTTTTGCATGTGAGTAAAGCCATTCATAAGATATCAATAGTACTTAATATAAGTAGTCAAACCCAAATCCCAAATTCAGTCCACATCCAGACACAAAAGTCAAGTCAAACATCAAAACAAACATAAAAATAAATCAAAAGTTCAAGTTCAAAGTTTCAAATCTCGCATCTCTCCCCCTTTTTGTCATCATAAAAAAGGTTGAGATGAAAAGAGAATGGAATTAGGAATGCTTGGGAACACGAACAAGCTGGAAATCTCCCATTGACTGAACAATGCCTTCTAGCTTTTTCAACTCTTCCTTCAGTTGAGCCACCTCTTCACCCTTAGCATTTGCTTGAATCTGAAGAGCAAGGGCTTGGATATGATCATTCAAAGAAACTGAAGTAGCTTGACCTGCAGTCTGTAAATTCTGAACTTTGCATCCCAGAGCATATATCTGACCTCGCATTTCCAAGAGAACGTCAAGAATTCTGCGAAAATCTGCTGAATTATCAGTCTGCGTACTAGCTTCTGCACGATCAGATGGAGTAAAGGCAGACGATGGCAAATTAGCATAGTCACGCAGATTAGGTGATGAAACATCATGTCCTTCCTCAGGAAATTGAGAGGCATAGATGTCCTCTGGATCTGCTGGAGAGCGACTAACTCCTTCACTGGTAGCAGGATATGAGGACATTCCTCTTTTCTCACGATCTCCCCCTGTTTCTATGCCTTCAGGTGGAGAAGAGTGTTCCTCATGCTCTCCTTCCTCTTGATCTCCTCTTTCCTCTTCTTCTTCTTCAAATCTTTCCTCCTCTGCATCTCTTTCTTCAGCTTCTCTCTCCTCTACTTCTTTCTCCTCTGCTTCTTTCTCTTCAGCTTCCAAATCTTCTCTTTCTTCAGTCCTCTGTTCTGAAACTTTCTCTTGTCGTTTCATTGATTCTGGAAGAGAACGACTCAGGTTCTTCAATGCCATTGCAGAAATGGTGTTGTCTTCCTCCTCTTCTTCATCCTCAATGATGAGAGCTCTTCTTTTATTAGATGGAGCAACCATGGGCTCCTTCCCTTTTCTTTTTGATGCCGAAGAGACTTGATGAGGTTTGACAGGGGTTTTCTCCTTGAATTTCTCCAACGCTTTGTTGAGTTCCTTTAGACGCATTTTAGACACCATTTTCAGTCCCACCACCATTTGATCACAAGATCGAACACAGAGAATTCGTGGAGGTTGAACATTCAAATGTCTGAATAACTTTGTCACAAGAGCTGGATAAGGAAGTTGACCCTTGTCCTTCACCACTGCTTTATACATGTGGAACATAATAGTGTGAGGAAGAGAAAACTTTTTCCCAGCATTGATGGCATACATCAGCTTTGCCTCTGAATTTGAAACATCAGTCTTTGAAGTAGATTTTGGTCTGAAGCAATTAATCACAATCTTGTGAAGCAGAATGTTGAATGCACTCATCCTCGAGTAGGAAACATTTCCCTCTGTCCTTCTATCCTTAACAAGTTCTAACGTAGCACGAGCAATAGAGACATTAAAAGGTTGATATCTCACTCTCTCAACCCCAATCACATCAGCCAACATATCTACATCCACCACATAGTCATGATCTCGGACACTAAAAGAGAATCTATTCACATCCAAGAAACTAAGATTCAAATAGAAATATGCAGTGAGTTCGGCATAGGCTTCTGTAGAGTCAGAACAGAACTATTCAAGTTGAAGAAGACTGAATTTTTCCCTTAAATTAACATTCACAGCATCAAGGAAATCAAAATCCACACTTCTAGGGTTTATTACCCCACGCTTCAACAACTTAGAGTATAGATGCTTTTGTTCCTCCGATTGAAACAAGTCTGTCCTTTTGCCCCGAATTTTCATCGCAACATCCATTCTCTGTTGAAACTGACTGTATAACTTGTCATCATCATTCCCATCTATATGATTCAGCCCTCCAACACGAGGATCGATCGGAATATTTGCCATTGCTTCTTCTACCGACCTAGCAGGGGCAATTCCCAACCGTTCCATTGTGCATAAAAAGAAGGTTTCATTTTTGTACCCTTTGTTTTTCAGAAATTCATCAATGTAGTTCAAAGGAGTTCCACCCCTTTTCAAAGCGCGATAAAACTTGTAGGTAAAAGAGGGCTTAAAGGTTCTTACAGGTTCTGCATCTTCGATTATTTCATCCTTTTCTCGTTGAGCAACATCTTGTTGTCTAGATGGAGAAGATTGACGCTGCTGAGAATGTTGTGGGCTCTACTGCTGACTAGGAGACTCTTCTTCCTCGGTGAGATCAAAGTGCGTAACCCCCTCACGCATTTGCTGCGGTCCCCTGTTCGCAATCCTCGAAGACTTCCTTTGAGACGACATCTTTCACAGTCTTTGAAAGTTTCCAAGCTTGACTTTCCCAAGAAAGACGACAACTTTTCGAAGATTAAATAAGAGAAGAAGACATAAGTGGAAGATCGATGCTTTTTAGGGTTTTTGGAGTTAAACGAAGAGGAACCGACTGTATATAGGTCGGTCGAAAAGAGACATACAAAACGTCGTAATGGAAAGTAAAAAGATGCCTGTTTAAAAATAACTGCATTTTTCAAAAAATTAGATAATTGCCATTTAAAAGTTAACTCCTTTTTCGAAAAAGAAAGATTGCACCAATCACGGAAATTGAAAGTAGCAAAAATCAATTACAGATAGATGATCGTACATTTTCGAGATTTAATATGAGAGAGAGAATAAATTATAGCCAAGAAAAAAAAACTTGATTGACTGAGTCTGGGAGTCTCTAAACTTTAACTTCTTCAATCCTCAAGATGTTGAGTTTGGAACGGATGATTTCAAATTGATTTTTCTCTAAAGGCTTTGTAAATATATCCGTCGGTTGGTTCTTTGAGTCAACAAACCGAATCGAAATTTCTCCATTTTGAACATGATCTCTAATGAAGTGATGTTGAATCTCTATATGCTTTGCTCTTGAGTGAAGAATTGGATTTTTGGTGAGATTGATTGTGCTGGTGTTGTCATAGTTAATCTCCGTGCATGAATTTTCAATTCCAAAGTCTCTTAGCTGTTGTTTTATCCACATAATTTGTGAACAACAACTTCCAAGAGCTACATACTCTGCTTCTGCTGTAGAAAGAGCTACTGTATTTTGCTTTCTTGAAAACCAAGACATTGTCCTGCTTCCAGTAGTTGACATGTACCCGAGGTGCTCTTTCTATCAACTCTGCAATCGACTAGATCTGCGTCTGAGTATCCAAGAAGAGTAAAGTCTCCCTTTTTAGGATACCAAAGACCAAGGCTTGAAGATGATGCAATGTATTTGATAATACGTTTTGCAGCACTTAGATGAGATTCTTTTGGGTTTGCTTGAAATCTAGCATAAATGCAAACACTAAACAAAATGTTAGGTCTAGAAGCAGTAAGATAAAGAAGTGAACCAATGATACTCCTGTATAGCTTCTGGTCAACTTTCTTTCCTCCTTCATCTTTGTCTATCTTCAAAGAACTTAACATTGGTATATCAGTCTTTTTGCAATTTTCCAGTCCAAACTTTTTGACAAGATCATTAGCATATTTTTCTTGATGAATAAAAGTTCATTCCTTCAATTGTTTCACTTGAAGTCCAAGAAAGAAGGTTAGTTCACCCATCATGCTCATTTCAAATTCATCCTGCATAGATTTAGAAAATTTCTTACATAGACTTTCATTAGAGGATCTAAAAATAATATCATCAACATATATTTGAACAAGTAAAAAACTTTTGTTTTCTCTTTTGATAAACAGAGTAATGTCTACATTACCTTTGACAAAGCCGTTTTGAATTAAAAACTTATTTAGCCTGTCGTACCAAGCTCGAGGTGCTTGTTTTAAACCATATAAGGCATTTTTCAGTCCGAATACTGAGTCTGGTTTCTTTGGGTCTTCAAACCCAGGTGGTTGTTCCACATAGACTTCCTCATGGATAAATCCATTCAGGAAAGCACTTTTGACGTCCATTTGGAATAATCTGAAATTTTTATAACAAGTAAAAGCAAGTAATAATCTAGTTGCTTCTAACCTTGCTATCTGGTGCGTAAGTCTCATCATAGTCTATCCCTTCTTCTTGCGTATATCCCTTGGCCACGAGTTTTGCTTTATTTCTTACGACCTTTCCTTTCTCGTCCATCTTGTTCCTGAAAACCCATTTAGCTCAAATAATAGATTTACCTTTCGGTTTAGGAGTCAACTTCCAGACATCATTTATAATGAATTGCCTGAGTTCTTCTTGCATGGCTTCAATCCAGCTTTCATCAGATAAAGCTTCTTCTATGCTTTTGGGTTCTATTTCAGAAATAAGAGCCACAACACTAGACTCTTCGCGCCTTTTAGATCTTGTGCGAATTCCTTCATTAATGTCGCCAATAATGAGATCTTTAGGATGATTGGACTTATGCTTTTAGTTACTGGTTGATTTGTCAGGTTGATGATCACTTCCTTCATTTGAATCTTCAATAATCACTTGTTGCTGGTCTTTCAAAGTCTGAGCTGCTTCTTGAGATTTAGACTTTGTAGAGTCTGGAGCAGGTTCAGATTCTTCAAGATGAGTCTGAATAGATTCATTTTGCATAGAATCTTGGAATTTGACATTCATTGATTCCTCCACAGATTGAGTCTTCTTGTTGTAGACTCTGTAGGCTTTGCTTGAGGTAGAATATCCAAGGAAGATGCCTTCGTCTGATTTTTCTTCAAACTTGCCAACTCGATCATTTGCATTTTTCAATATAAAGCATTTACATCCAAACACATGAAAATATGACATGCTGTAGTTTTTTTTTTCTTTGAATAACTCATAGGTTTTTTTTTTTTCCAGAATAGGCCTTATAAAAACTCTATTAATAATATAACATGCTGTAGAAACTGTTTTAGCCCAAAATTGTGAAGAGATGTTACTTTCAATTAAAAGAGTTCTAGCCATTTTTTGAAGCGACCTATTCTTTCTTTCCACAACTCCATTTTGCTCTGAAGTATATGGAGAGGAGAACACATGCTGAAAACCAGATTCATCACAAAATTTTGTAAAATCTTGATTTTCAAATTCACCTCCATGGTCTGTTCTTATACTTGAGATAACATACCCTTTTTCATTTTGAACTTTTTTAGCAAACTTTTCAAAGTAAGAGAAGGTTTTAGACTTACTTGCTAGGAAATAGACCCAAGTAAACCGCGAGTAGTCATCCACAATTACTAGGTAATATTTTTTACCTCCAATACTTTGAGTTCTGGTTGGTCCAAAGAGATCCATATGCAGAAGTTGCAGTACACAATTAGTAGAAACTTGATTTATTGGTTTAAAGGAATTTCTTACCTGCTTTCCCAATACGCATGGTGTACATAAATCAGACTTTTGGTATGATAGATTGGGTAAACCATGAACTAGCTTCTTTGTTGAAATTTTGGCTATTTGCTTCATATTGATGTGCCCAAGCTTTCTGTGCCATAAGTTCGCTTCATCTTGAATTGAGATTAGACATTGCGATTCATCTGGTTTTGCATCCAAGAGGTAGATATTTCCATGTCTTCAACCCATGAATGACTAAGTAGAATCTTTACTGGTTCTTGAACATATTCCCTCTTGAAAATTGATTTTGAAATCGGTATCGCACAGCTGACTAATACTGAGTAGATTGTAATTGAGTCCTTTTACTAAGGAAACATTGTTGATTGTGAGGTTTCCAATTTTTATAGTTCCGAATCCTACAATTCTTCCTTTGCCGTTTCCTCCAAATGAGACTTTTCCACCGTTTACTTGAACGAGCTTTGTGAATCAATTTGAATCTCCTGTCATATGTCTTGAGCATCCACTATCCAGTACCATTTTACTTTTTTCTTGATAATGACCTGCATTTAAAAAAGAGACTCATATTTTCTTTGGTACCCATATTTTCTTTGGTCCATTGGTGTTAGTATGATATGCGGTTTTTGCATATACTTTCTTAACAGGTTTCCAAACCATAGGACATTCTTTTTCAAAATGATCTGCACTATTGTACTTTGAACATCCGAGAGTATTGCGACCTCTTTGGTTTTACAAAGATCTTTTAAAAATGATTTTTGTAAGCATTTCTTGTGGGTCTTTACTTAATTCTTTCCTTCACTTTAGGAAAATCAATTAAAGGAATGGTTTCCACAGTCATTCCCAAACTAGATTTATTGAAATAAGGTCTTTGTGCTGAAAGAATTTTCTCAAGTTTCTCAGATCCTATTGAAAATCTTTTTGAAATATTTGATATGTCATTTTTTAAAAATACATTTTCTTTTAAAAGATTATCTTCACTTTCTTTAAGAGTAGAAACATTCATGTCTAAGAATTTCAAATTTTCTTTCAAAACATTTTCCTGTTGTTTTAGTGCAGAGTTTTCCTTTTTAAGTTCGAAAATCCTTTTAAGAGAAGTCTTAAGACTAAAACACAACTCATCAATATATTTAGAAACTTTAATAGGGATTTTAAGTTACTTACCTCAAATTCATTGTCTGAATCGAGTTTGTCTCGGAGTTTGAATTTGAATTCGATTGTGCCATCGATCACTTTCTTCACATTCTGTATCACTCCAGGTTTTTGCTTTAAGAGCCTTTCGATATTTTTCAGCTTTTCCTTTCTTCTTCCTCAGAAGATGACGGTTGGGTTGGATGTGTCCCTTTTTCTTACATTCGAAGCAGACTACATCTTTATTTGATTCATCATTCTCAACAGACTTAGTCTGTTGCTTTTGAAAACTCTATTTCTTTGGATTGAATCTTCTTCCTTTTCTGTTCAGCTTTCTGAATCTTCTTATCATGAGAGCAAGCTCCTCATCATCCATATCGTCTTCAGAATCTGTAGCATCAGAATCATCATTAGATTTTAATGCAATGAATTTCTTACCTTTAAGATCTTCGTCTTCATTGATTCGTTCCACTTCATAAGATTGAAGAGTCCCAACCAACTCATCAACAGATAGTGGCATAATTCTTTGTGTCTCCCTTATTGAGGTCTTTATATGATTCCAATCTTTGGAGAGTCCACGCAGTAGCTTGTTTACTTTCATGGGATCAGAAATTGGTTGACCTTGATTTTCAAGACCATTCACGATTTCTGTAAAACGACTAAACATGTCAATTATAGATTCTCTTGATTTCATTTTGAAGGCTTTGTATTGATCAAGGAGACGTTGATTTTTGTTTCTTTCACTCGATCGGTTTCTTCATAGGTAATATGTAATCTATCCCAAACTTCTTTCGATGTAACACAAGAAAATATTATGTTATATTCAGTAGGTGACAAAGCACAATATAAAAAATAAATTGCTTTTGCATCAAGAGCTTGTCTTTTGGTTATCTCTTCCTAAGTCATTTCATTGGACTCAACAGCTTCTTTTCCTCTCTCTAAGACATGTGCAGCTTTAGGAATGATTCATTTTTCTACAACGTCCCATTCCAGAGGATCCTTTGATCTTAGGAACGCCTTCATCTTGTTTTTCCATATGTTGTTATCATTTCAATCAAAGTAAGGCGGTTTGGTATTGTTTTGCCCTTCTACCAGCCCTGGAGCTAACATACTAGCCATGGATCTTTAACTCTGAAGTAAAACACTTCAAACAAAGTGAGTACACATGCTCTGATACCAGTTGAGATAGCTAGTATAAGCACTTAGAGGGGGTGAATAGGTGAAAAAAATAATTTCTTGAGATAAGAGAGCAATACTAAGTAAACAATAGGAAGGAAGTTCCTTTTTAGTTAACAAAACAAATTATGATCAAAGTAAAGCAAAGAGTAGGGAAGAGAAAATGAACACAGAAATTATAGTGGTTCGGCTTATTCCAAGCCTACGTCCACTCTTCCGCACTGACAGCCCACCGGCTAGATTTCACTATGAACAAAAGAGATGTTACAGCAAGGATCTCCCTTGATTCCACAGTGTAGATGCTCTACCACACTTCCTCAAGGTTTCTCAAAATATAGACTCTCTTTTGCGTACAAGATTTCGCTCAATAAATGAATTGACTAAGAACAAAGAGCTTCAGACTTTGGAATTCTTCTATCGCGCACCCTCTCGAACAACTGGAACGTCTTCCTTATATACTCCTTTATGCCATCATACCCGTTGGCACTTACCAAAGGAATTCTTCCAACCTTCCCGTTGGACAGAATCAATTAGGAAGATCATTCGAGCTATTTAAGGAACATGTCGATAGCCCATCAATCCTACTCGCCCATACAATTAGGATCTCGGTTTCTATAAGTAGAACTTTCCAAGAATACTTCGCCAATCATCGGATCCTTAATCTTTGAATCAATCATGATCAAATAAAGGATTCCGTTATGTCATATCCAGCCAAGAGATCTTCTCCAGTCGATAAGGTCAAATCATTAATAAAACACCCAGTTCCGGATAGCCTTTCTTCGACGGATTAGAAACTGTCAATGAGAATAGACTTTGAGTCTTGAGTTTGGCAGTCCGGAGATCTTCAGACTTTAAATAGCAGAGTCTGCAAATCTTCAGAATAGACTGATGGAAACGTTTTGTTAGCTTCAAAATATTCTAGGAAGATTTCTCCAACACTAATCACATTGTTTATGGCAAACACGCATGAATCGATAACATGCAGAGTGTGGCAATGGACAGGTGAGATCGTTTGTGACGCGACTCGTATGTGTTTGATGCATTGTATTATTTAACAGCCATGTGCATTACGTGTATTGTGCTGAGATATAATGTGCATAGTATAGCATACTGAGTAAGGTTGCATGCAAACCGACTATTTAATTGTTGGTTGACCTTGGCTGTTGTTATTTGTTGGTTGTTGGTTGTTTGTGGGGTGGTTCTGGAGAGATATCTTAAGTTGAGTTGGTGTACTAACTGGAGTTTAGGGGGAGAACTCGCTGAGATTTTATCTCATTGGTTATTGTATAACCACTTTCAGGTCCTTAGTATAGCGAACCTAGTGGTGCGATTCGGGATCCCTAAGGACTGGGAGACCGTCGTGACGTGCCACCGCTTCACCAGTGATTGACCCGAACGCCTCTGACTATGACCTGACAAAGCTTGAGTCCAATGGGTTCGAGTGATAGGGGTGCCGAAGTCGAGGGTTCATTTTGTGTAGTTGGATTAGCTTAGCCTAGTTTCTTTTTGGTCTAGCTTAGAGGATGGATTGGTCCCTCTGGTGGGCTTGTAAATTGGAAATGATTCTCCGTTGGTTAATTCAATGAAAAATGTGTATATACGAGTGGTTGCTATTGTTCTTGCTATTCATTCCTCTATCCCAATTTGATTGCTTGATTGTCTGTTTGATTGGGGGATGGTTCGTTTTCCGCATGCACATAATGAAAGATTAAAATGAATGGTCGTCAATAAGTCCTGGGACGTTGCTTTCTATCAATCAAGGGAAGAGATTGTTGCGTACTCGGGGTTCGAGGCGTGACAAATTGAAAAAAAGAAGTGCATGGAGATTCCCAAGTGTGTCTGGTATTGGACCGTCCAATCTATTGCCCAAGAAGTCAATCAACGTGAAAATACTCATTAATGTTTGGAAGCTGACAGAACTTATCTACGTTCTTTTCTGAAGAATGCTAAACTTCTATGTCAAAGTCTATCTTACAACAGAAGTCTGCCCACTCTGGCAAATTCCAGACTAAACGCAAGTGAAGAATAAAGACTTAACAAGACTCAGGATTTTATTTCTTTCTTCAAAGGTTCGGTTCATACAAGATATATATATATATATATATATATATATATATATATATATATATGGTCTTCTGGTTGGAAATGTCACCTACGAGATTGGTTATCTTTATTGGAATCAATTTAGATACATCAAATCATTTCAGAAGGCAAGTTATTTTGGAAAGAATTTACTTATAGAAACCAAGATCTTGATTGTATGGGCGAACATGATTAATGAGTTTTCATCACAATCTTCAAATGGCTTGAGATCTCATTGATTGATTCTGTCCAACGGGTTGATTGGAGAATTCCTTTGGAAAGTGCCAATGGTCGAGAAGACATGAAAGAGTATTTAAGGAGGCCTCTCTAGTTGTTCGATAGAGTATGTGAAAGAAGAATTCCAAAGTCTAAAGTTTTCTATTTACTTGTTATTCCTTACATTGTGCTCAAATTTGTACTCAAAAGAGAGTGAGACTTATACCGTGACTTCGTGAGAGTAGTAGAGACTCTTCACTGAGAAATCGAGATCGCAAGATTGTAAATTCTCTTTTGATTCATAGTGGAATCCAGTTAGATATACTTCTACGTTTTAAAATAGCTGTTAAGTCTGATTCCTTCTGCAAAGTCTGTAGTGAACTAGACTCAAGTTAAAAGTAAAGTTTCTCATTGCATTTCGCAAAATCTGTTTTCACACCTATTCACTCCCCTCTAGATATTCTTACTAGCCCTTTCAATTAGTATAAGAGCTTGTGTGCTTACTTATTGAAGTGTTTTTACTTCTTAGCTAAAGATCCTCTATGGCTAGTATTTTGGCTCCAGGTTTGGTTGAAGGTCGGAGCAACACTAGACCCCCTTATTCGATGGAAATGAGTATAATGTGTGGAAGAACAATATGAAGGCATTTATCAGATTCAGAGATCCTCTGGAGTGGGATGTTGTTGAAAAAGGGATCAACCCTAAAGCAACATCAGCTTCGACAGAAGGAAAGAAGTTATTGATGTTGACGAAACAATACAAGCCGAAATTACCAAGAGACAGGGTCTTGACACAAAAACAATCTATTCTTTATACTGTGCCTTATATCCCGCTGAGTATAACTAAATTTTTTATTATGAAATAGCAAAAGAAGTTTGTGACAGATTACATGTTACCTATGAAGGGACTGACTGTGTGAAGGAAACTAAAATAAACATTATGCTTGGATAGTATGAAGCCTAGAGAATCTATTGATATGTTTAGTCGCTTTACAGAGATTATAAATGACCTGGCTTATCAAGGTCAGCCAATTTCTGGATCCATGAAAGTCAACAGACTGCTGTGTGGGCTTTCAAAAGACCAGAATCATGTGAAGACTTCAATTAGAGAAACTCAGAGGATCATGCCTCTATTAGTTTCAGTCATATGAAGTGGAACAGATAAATGATGAAGAAGATCCTAAAGGTAAGAAGTCAATTGCATTAAAGCCTAACATTGATTCTAATGATACAAATTCATATGATGATATGGACGATGAGGAGCTAGCGCTTATGATTAAAAAATTCAGAAAGCTGAATAGAAAGGAAAGAACATTCAATTGGAAGAAGCAGAACATGCAAAATTTTCAGAAGAAATCGACGGAGGACAATGAAACCAACAAGGATGTTATATGCTTTGAATGTAAGAAAAATGGGCATATCAAACCAAACTGTCATCTGTTGAAGAAGAAGAAAGGAAAATCTGAGAAGTACAAAAAGACTCTCAAAGCTGAAACTTGGAGTGACACCGAGTGTGAGGAAAGTGAAGAAGAATATGCTAACATATGTCTGATGGCTTACTCAAAATTAGACTCAGAATCAGAAATAGACACTAATTCAGACTCTGATAAAGAAATTGAGGTTAGTAACTCAGAAATTCCTATTAAATTCCTTAAGTATATAAATTAACTTTGCTTTAGTCTTAAATCCTCTCTTAAAAGGATTTCCAAACTAAAAAGGGAGAATTCTAAGCTCAGGCAACAGGAAGTTTCTTGGAAAGAAAAGTTTGAAAGTTTGAATACAAATTTTGATAATTTGAAAGAAAATTCCGACTCTTTTTCAAAGGAAAATGCTATTTTGAAAAGAGATATTTCAAATATTACAAAAAGATTTTCAAAAGGATCCGAAAAGCTGGAGAAAATCCTTTCAGCCCAAATACCCTATTTTAACAAATCTGGTTTGGATATGATTTTAGAAATTGTTCCATTAATTGATTTTCCCAAAGTAAAAGAGAGAATTAAACAAAGACCTACAAAGGGATTTTATAAAAAATCACTTTCAAAAGGTTTTTGTAAAACCTGTTGGCTGAAGTGCACTCAAATGTTCGAAGTGTAATAGCCCAGAACATTTCAAGAAAGAATGTCCCAAGGTTTGGAGACCAGTAAAGAAGGATTAGGCAAAGATCGTCTTTAATATTAACTCTTCTGGACCTAAGAAAATCTGGGTACCAAAGAAAGTTTGAGTTTTTCTTTTGATCATATGTCACTATTAAAAGAAAGATCAAATGGTATTTGGATAGTGCCTGTTTTAGGCATATGACAGGAGACTCAAGCTGTTTCATAAAGCTTGTTAGACTGAATGGAAGAAAAGTTTCATTTGGAGGAAATAGCAAATGAAGAATTGTTGGATGTTGAACTGTGAAGATTGGAAGCCTGACTATCAACAATGTTTTCATGGTGGAAGGATTGAACTACAATTTATTGAGCATGAGTCAGCTTTGCGATACTGGTTTCAAAGTAAACTTCTAAGAAGGCATTTGTTTTAGAACGAGTCAAGACTTTTCTCAATCTTTTACGAGGCGAGGCATGACAACATATACCTTCTGGATGTAAACCCAGAAAGTTCTCAGTGCCTTATTTATATTAAAGATGAAGTAACTCTCTGGCATCGGAAGCTTGGTCATGTTAATATGAAGTAAATTGCTAAAGTTTCTTCTAAGAAGCTGGTTCGAGGAGTTTATAATCTAGCTTATCAAAAGTTTGAATTATGCACTCCCTGCATCTTGGGAAAACAGGTCAGAAGTTCCTTTAAACCTGTAAATTAAGTTTCTACTAGTCAAGTTTTGCAACTACTCCACATGGACCTTTTTGGATTAATGATTACTCTCGTTTTACTTGGGTCTACTTTTTGGCAAGTAAGTCTGAAACATTTTCTTATTTCTTGAAGTTTGCCAAGAAGGTTTAGAATGAAAAAGGTTATACTATTTCTAGCATACGAACTGACCATGGAGGTGAGTTTGAAAATCAGGACTTTGTGAAGTTCTGTGATGAATCTGGTTTTCAGCATGTTTTCTCTTCTCCATATACTCCAGAACAAAATGGGGTCGTGGAAAGGAAAAATAGATTTCTACAAGAAATGGCTATAACTTTTTTGATAGAAAGCAAAATTTCCTCTCAATTTTGGGCAGAAGCAGTTTCTACTATTGGCTATATTATCAACAGAGTATTCTTGAGACCTATTCTAGGGAAAACTCCTTATAAAGTGTATAAAGGAAAGAAGTCGAATGTTTCCTACTTTCATGTCTTCGACTATAAATGTCTTATACTGAAGAATGCGAATGAACGATCTGGAAAGTTTGAAGAAAAATCAGACGAAGGAATTTTCCTCGGTTATTCAACATTAAACAAAGCTTACAAGGTCTTTAACAAGAAGACTCAATTCATGGAAGAATCTATGAATGCCAAGTTTCAAGATTATGTGCAGATTCAACCAGAACAGATTTAACTTGAACAGTCTGAACCAGTTCTAGACTTAACAAAATCTGTCTCCCCCAGCAAAGCTCAAACTTTTGGAGTATAGCATCAAGCAGAACTAGAAGATTCAAATGGAACTGAGGATCAACAGACTCTCAGACCAAATAACAAGTAGAAGCACAAGTCAAGTCATTCTAAAGAACTCATCATTGGCAGCATTGATGAAGGAGTTCGCACCAGATCCAAAGCAAGAGAAGATTCCAGTGCTCTAGCACTTGTTTATGAGATTGAACCAAAAGGAATAGATGAAGCCTTGTCTGGTGAAAGCTAGATAGAAGCTATGCAGGAAGAACTCAGATAATTTAGTATCAACGATGTATGGGAGCTGATTCCAAAACCCAAAGGCAAATATGTTATTGGAACGAAGTGGGTTTTCAGAAACAAGATGGATGAGAAAGGAAAAGTTGTCAGAAATAAAGCAGGACTCGTGGCGAAATGATACACATAGGAAGAAGGGATAGACTATAACGAGACTTACGCACTAGTAGCAAGGTTTAAAACAATTAGATTATTACTTACTTTTGCTTGTTTCCAAAATTTTAGGTTATTCCATATGGATGTCAAAAGTGCATTCCTCAATGGATTCATTCAAGAAGAAGTCTATGTGGAATAACCACAAGGATTTGAAGATCCAAGAAAACCAGACTCAGTCTACAGACTGAAAAAAACCTTATATGGACTGAAGCAGGCACCTCAAGCTTGGTATGAAATGTTGAGTAAGTTTTTAACTTATAATGGTTTTGAAAAGGGAAAGGTTGATACTACATTGTTTATAAAGAGAGAAGGAAAATATTATGCTAGTACAAATTTATGTAGATGATATTATCTTTGGTTCTCCTAACGAAAATCTCTGCAAGAAATTTTCAAGATCTATGCAGGATGAATTCAAGATGAGCATGATGAGTGAATTAACCTTCTTTTTGGGATTGCAAGTAAGACAATCAAAGGAAGGTATATTCATTCACTAGGAGAAATATGCCAAAGATCTCATCAAGAAATTTGGATTGGAGAATTGCAAAAGGACAAAAACTCTTATGTCAAGTTCATCAAAACTGGACAATGATGAAGGAGGAAAGAAAGTAGACCAGAAACTATACGGAAGCATGATTGGCTCTCTTCTTTATCTCATTGTCTCAAGACCTGATATCTTATTCAGTGTGTGCATCTGTGCAAGATTTCAGTCTGATCCAAGGGAATCTCATCTAAGTGCTGTAAAACGCATCATTAAATATGTTGCAACTTTTCTAAAGCTGAGTCTATGGTATCCAAAAGAATCGACAGGAAGAGCACATCTGGCACTTGTCAACTGTTGGGACAAATGCTGATGTCTTGGTTCTCAAAAAAGCAAAGTACAATGGCTTTATCAACAACAAAAGCATAATATGTTACTTTTGGAAGTTGTTATTCTCAAATCCTATGGATAAGACAATAACTAAGAGACTTTGGAATAGAAGAATCCTGTATAGAGATTAGATGCAACAACACAAGTGCTATTAATCTCACCAGAAATCCCATTCTTCATTCAAGGGCGAAGCATATAGAGATTTGACATCATTTTATAAGAAATCATGTCCAGAATCGCGAGATTCTAGTTCAATTCATTGAGTCAAAGAATCAATTGGTAGATATCTTCACGAAGCCTTTGGAGAAAAGTTTATTTGAGTCTATTCGTAGCAAGCTAAATATTATCTCTCCTATCGATTAAAGTCTGATGTTGGTTAGACTCAGAAGCTACTGCAGTTGAGAATCTCTCAAATCCAAATATTTTAATTTTTGGAATGAAATGGTATGATTAACTGAATTGTCACTTGCCTATTTTATTTTTAGAAGTTACTATTTTATTAATAATTTTTGGATTTTGAATTTCAGCAGTTGCCTTTTAGAAATTTGTTTTAAAAAGGCATTTTTCCTTATGACGCTTCGTATACCCCCTTTCGTTGTGACGTTTCATTTTCTTTAAATACTTTATGGTATTTCTTTTGAGCACATCTTATCAAAACCCTAGAATATCGATCTCTCTCTCTCTCTCTCTCTCTCTCTCTCTCTCTCTCTCTCTCTCTCTCATTTTTACTCTCAAAACTCCTATGCAAATTTCGATCTTTTCTTCACTCGAACATGTCTTCGAAATCCTCCAAGTCTGCATCCACGTCACACCAACGAAAGTCCTCTTGAATTGCTAGTCAAGGTCCTCGGAGCATGCCAGAAGGACCAACGCATTTCAATCTCACTGGTGTAGACTCTCCACAGAATCCTTCGCACCAACCTTTGGAAGAGGAAGTTGAACAAGACACGGTTCCTCTCCGAACTTTGACACCCCAGGTTCTTTATAAGCATTATGGTTATCTGAAACAGGCGGTACTCCAATGTCCTTTATCGCTGATTTTCTGAAAAGCCATGGACATGGGAACAAAACTATTTTCTTAAGAACTATGGAAAGGATAGGAGTGGCACCAAAGGATTCGGCAGAAAAAGCTTCTCTACATTTTCCTTATGATCCTAGATTTAATTCCGAGAATCAGCCTGAAAGTAAGGATGATGATGAGTAGATGTTTTCGAATTTTCAACCCAGGATGAGTGTGGCTGTTGATGTGCTTGGTGAAAGAACGAAGCTGTCACCCATCTCTCAGTGGACGATTAAATTCCGACATTCTAGGACGTGTCGCCGACTCATTCATTTTAATGCTCATGTGGAAGCGTATAAATAAATCCCCATATAACATAAGAATGGAATAGAAAAGCAGGGCCACAAATTTATAAACCACAACACACTTTTATACATAGCTAACTAGTTTATTTACAGTACTAGTCTATAGGCAAAACTCTACACAAGCTTGGTTCTCAAAACAAAGCTGTCCTAAGATCAGCTATTCCGACTCATTCGCCGACTCTTCGGTCTCCATGGGCTTTGGGCACGACAGGTTCTCCACAATACTATCAAGAGGGTTAGCAGCATCCTCATCTAGAGTGGTATCAACTATCACAACGGGAATCTCAAAACCCCTAAGGGGACCCATCTTGAATCCATTGGGTTTGTAGTGAAACCATGCTCTGAATCGATGAGGTACCCTATAAGGTAGGTCCTCTTCGACCTAGATTGTGGTTTCTATCAACTCATAGACCTAGTGGCTTCCGAGATCGGGGTAACTAAAAACCCGTTTGGTAACTCTCATGGGCTAGCCAAAACATTTAGGAGGAGCAATCATCTACGGACCTAAAAAAGTTGAGCCCACGACGGGGTGAAATAATATCTCAGCAAGTTCACCCCCTAAACTTTGACTAGAAAAGAAATACGCCTAGAGGCAGCTATACATACAAGTTAGAAGACGTACCTTGCCTTAGTTCCCTCCTACACGTCAGCACAATTTATAAATCTCAACCAATCAATCATTTAGTACCAACGATCATTCAATCCAACGATCATTTGATCCAATTAATACCATTTACCAATTCAATACTATCTATCCAATACCGTCAACACAGACCATGCTCACACAAGCTGAAATGGATAGATAGTAGCTCGCACAAGCTGATATAAATAAATAGTAGCTTGCACAAGCTGATATACAGATCGTTACTCTCATAAGCTGATAAACGATCAATGCTCACACAAGTTGATAAGGTATACTGCTCTTATAAGCTGACATATCCAGCTCTTATAGACTGATTTAGTATACTACTCTCACAAGCTGATCTATCATAATGCTCACACAAGCTGAACCACGACCGGCCAAGGATCTTGTGCTTTGCACACCAATTCCTCAATTAAACAACGAACTTGGCCTAATTTTATTATGTTAAAATATATCCAATAAAAATAATCATGTGTGGGTACACGGTCGGCCTGAGCCAAAAATGCAATATCTTTCTTTTAAAAAATCCCAATATTTATATAGTGTCTAAAAAGATTTTCGGCGTTAAAAACTAACGCTCAGTATTTTTTGATTAAGTACCAAAATTACTCAATTTTGGGATAAATATCCAAAATTACAATCATCACTTGATTTGCACAAAATAGTACTCAATTAAATAAACCAATCACACCATTGCAATCAACACAAAATTCCAGTCACCGACTATCGCAGTCTAATTTTCGAAAAATAATAAATAATTAAATAAATACCAAAATTAATTAAATAAATGCAATTAATTACCAAAAATAGAAACTTAGGCTGGAAACACCTAATTAAATACCGAAACGGGCCCAAAAAATTTCCAAACCAATCTAGATAAATAATACAGCTTATCTAGTATCTAATTATGCTACTCTAACCGCATAATATGCATAAACGAATAATTAAATTGTTAATTCGTTCTAACTAACCACCTAAACCAAGCTTAACCTAAAATAATAAACCCTTAAGAATTATTAACTCCCTAAACAAAGTTTTGCAAGTAAACTCATCGGTTTTGTGATCCAATGAGTCCACGATGACGGTAACATGAAGACGGGCAACAAACTACCGTGTAGCGACACCAAACGGGGCCGGGATGAGCCTTAAAATGTGCCTTGAAGCCCATGGATCCTTGCTAGGCTTCGGCTCTGGTTGCTGGGTTGAGAGGGCTGATCGAAGTTGGAATGACCAAGGCCGGCTGGCAGAGGTTGCTGCGGGTGGTGGCAATGCTTGACGGCGACTGGACGGTGATGGGGACAGTTTAGGCGGCTGGACAGAAGCTCGATGGTGGCCTAGGGATTGCAAGGCATGGCGAGACGGCGTGGCAGGGGTGCGGGCTGGTGGAGCGACACGCGACTTTAGGCGGACGTGCAACGGCTAGGAGAGGGAGTTGGCTGGCTGCTCTACAATTTTTGGAGCTCAAAGTGGTCTTTACTGGGGAAAGCAGCTTTGCTCAAGAAGAAAGGGGATAGCAGCAACTTGGAGGGTTCGTCTTGATTTCAATTCTATCCTCTTGTCTCTTGGCAAGGTCCCACCAACCCTTGGCTGTCATCGATGGCTCTTTAGCAACCCACAATCATCCCAAGCAAGCCAATAAAGCAGTCCAAAGGTGGCACACCATGGGGGCTACGAATTTTGGTCACATTTCCCCCAAATCCACTTGAAATTTTCTCCAATTGAACTTAAATCGGTCCCCATAAATTCCACCAAGGTGCTTGACCAAATTGATACTTTTTCTTGCCAGTAGAACCAACTTGCATCCCAAAAATGCGATAAAAAAATAGTACCTTGAATTTCTTGGTCAAAAACGGCCCCACTTTGAATTTCCGCCAAAAATCTCAGTTTGTAGAAAAAAATCTTCGGAGGATGAGTCAACGTTCCTAAAATGACTCATAACATGACAGAACTTTCAATTTCTAAAATCGGGTTCAAATCCTCGGAGCATGTTTGAATGGAGGTTGACGACACGAGCAAAAGTAAGATTAAGATTGTGCGGTGGTGTTTTGGAATCTTCAAAGAAATTAGAGGAAAGATTGAGAACTTGAAGTTGTTCCACTGTCCCTATCCATCTCGGTATTTCCCCTCGAATATTATTGTGGGACAGGTCGTGGGATTCCAAATTGGACTAGTTAGCCAAAAACTGAGGCACGGTCCACAACTGGCAAGAAGCCAACTTTAATGAAAAGAATTTAGGGAAAGAGGATGCAGCAACAGCAACAGGCACCATAGCGTTAATGGACAAGCCACTGTACGATAGATCAAGATAAGTTAAATTTCCTAATCCCTAAAGCGCATCGATATTCATTGAGCCACTAAAATTATTGTAAGAAAGTGAGAGGTACCGAAGTTGTTGCAGTTTGAATATGGATGCTAGTATTGACCCTTGCAACGGGCTGCTTTCCAATTTAAGCATGCCCAGTTGATTCGAAGAGACATTTGAATGTATGATAAGCTGACCATTAAATCTATTGCATGAAAGGGATATCATCTTAAGTCAGGGAAGTGTAAACAGAGCTAGGGGAATGTCACCTTCCAATGAATTGCCTTGCAGCTTCAAAAATTCAAGATTCATAAGGTCTTCCCAGCTAATGGAGGTGATACGACCCCTTAAAGCATTATGAGATATTTATTTTAGAAAGATTTTTGGATGCACCAAATGGTGGAACTGAACCAGTAAGACTATTATAAGCCAAGTTCAAATAAGTCAGCTTCGAAAGGTTCTTCATCGAGCTCGGGATCGACCCACTCAAACTGCAACGCTGTAGGTCTAACCACGACAATTTCCTTAGATTACCTATTGAATCGGGTATCCTTCCTGAGATATTGGTTTCATACATGACTAGAGTCTCAAGAGAACTATCCTCTAGAAAATCGGGCAAAGAACCATGTAGGAATTCGTTGAATGATAGGTTAAGAGTCTAAAGTGTTTGTACTTGGCGGACTTTTTGAGGAAATTCTCCTTGCAAGCCACAATCATATAGGTTTAGTGTTTTCAAGCTAAAGAAATTTGCTAAGAAACTAGGAATTGTGGTGGACAAGTTGTTGCCTTCGAGTTGAATGACCGACGGATTAGCAAGACTCATAAGAGAAGCGTCAATAGGACCAGACAGAGAACAGTAAGACATGCTCAGCACCTCAAGTTTTGGAACTGAAGAAGACAACGTGTCGCACCACTCACTTCCCTTAGCAAACACATTGACCCTATCAAGGTACAACTCCCTTAACTACCCTAAATCCCCAATCAGCGACCTCAAATTGGGCTTCTCAAGTTTTAGTGAAGCCCAACTAAGATCAAGAGTACGTAGCTTCGTCAAGCCCGATAACTCTGCAGGAATCTACCTGGCGAATCTGACTAAGGACAAGTTGAGATGTTCCAAGCGACTGAGATTTGCGAGGCCCAACGGAATTGCTATGGAGTTGAAATTGTTGAAAGCCAAGTTCAAGCTTCGAAGGAACACAAGCCTGGAGAGACTTGACGAACCATTGATTCCGCCAGAGATTGACTCGTTGCTCAAATCGAGGCCCACAACGAGGCCATCCTCGCACGTCACACCACTCCATGAATCGGCACTTCGGTCCCACTGCACTAGCTTGGAAGACTCGAAGGCGTTGAAGATGGGGTTATTTCTTAGCTTGAGCAAGAGTGATCTCTGGTCGATGCCAAGACACTAGGCTGAAGTTGAAGCCCTAGCTTCGTCGGAGAAGATGGAGATCGTGGATATAGCAAGAAGAAGCCATGAAACGATCGAGCCGTTCATTGGAAGAGGTGTAAGAAGGGTGTGGGAAGAGGGAGCAGGGAAGAGGGAATCAACCGAAAAGAATAGGACACTTGGGAGTGGAGGAGTCGCCCTACTTTAAGTGCATTCTAGGGTCAATTTTGGGATATCAATAGTTGCCAAATTTGACTTATAACACTTTCAAAAATTCCTAGTAAAAATCGGCGACATTGCGCAACAAAGTGACATTCTTTTTTATCGTAATTTTCCAATTGAAACAAAAGACCATATTTATGTTTTCTAGGAAAAAAGGAAAAATAAAAGAAATTTGCCTAAGATATTGAAATTAGAACATGACATCCCTTGAAAATGCTTTTGGCTCACCTTATTTAAGATCATAAAACCAATGACATCATGTGATCAATGTTGTCTTTGTATGTGAACAATAACCATGTAGAGATTAGTTAAAGCAAACTTTATAGATTTTATATCTGACTATTTTATTAATTATGTAGATTCAAGAAAATAAATAATATGATTTATTTATATTTGAGTTTTATTTGTAAAATTTTATAAGATTGTGAAAGAAGCAAATATATATAAACTCTAAAATCATATCAACTTTAGGATTTCACCTTTCATATACGACATAATAATTGACTGTATGCACATGAAAAACATTGAACTTATTCCAGTCAAGCCTCAGACCAAATTACACGCAATAAACTTTAGTTGACTTAACTACAGAATGCAAAATTATCGTTGTGGTGGTGGTCCATCCCCCGTACAACATGATAATTGACTATATTGGGTCAAGTAAACACATGAAAAACATTGAACTTACTCCAGTCAAGCGTCAGACCAAAGTGCACGCAATAGCTTTTAGTTGACTTGATTGATTAGATAATGTAAAATTATCGTAGGCATGGTGGTCCACAAGCGCGCACACCCCCCCCCCCCCGAGGGGGGGGGGGGGAGTTCGCAAATTTTTAAAATCCCATTTTTGAATAAAACATAATTTTGTCTCTGGTAGATGCGAAATATTAGTGGTAAATTTGAAATATCGATGATAACAAACCCAATAGTAAATTATCACTTGTTTTTTTCATTCTACAAGCGACTACGTAAATGTTTGTAAGTGACCAACAAAATTAAAGCTTTATCATTCACGAACTCAGCAGTAAATTGCCACTTATTTCTACAAGTAGGTGCATGACTTTTTGTAGATTGTCAATTGAAATAACATTTCTACCGTCCACAAAACCCAATATTAGTTACCACTTATTTTTTAAATTTTAGATTTTACTAGTAGACGCGTAAGTAACTATTTGTATGTTACCAATTATATATATATATATATATATATATATATATATATATATATATATATATATTGCAAGAAGGCACATAACTGTTTGTAAGTTATTAATGAAATAATATTTTACCATTCACAAGCTCAATAGTAAATATATATCGTAAGTGGTAAGCTATTAGAACATTGACAATCGAAAGTGCCCAACATAGTTGCACAATCAAGTTAATTTACTTAATCAATAGGTAGCAAGTCGGACGATTAACTACCGTTATTTAAAATTTATGGATGGTGTTACAGGGTCTACTATTGAATGAAAACTATTCTGTGTGGGTCAAACGGAATGTTGGACACTTCTTTGTGATCCTTAGACGACTCATCATGACCCAAAAATGAGTACAGGTTTCCGTGGCATTTTCTTCGGGCAAAGTACAACCTAAGTGCCAAAATTTGGCACGAAGAGACAAGTTAAGTGCCAAAAGTTAGGAAAATGCACTTAAGTGCTACTTTTTTTTAAAAGTGGGACACTTAAGTGCCATCTCCAACGAATCCGATGGAACTCGATCGGAATGCGACTCAACACAAAGAGGCAAAAACAACGTTTTTTTTTAGCGCATTCGAATGTTAAAATAAAAATTAATTTAATTAACATTTTAAAATAAATAATAATTATTTTAATTTATTTAAAAAAAAACAAAAAACAAAAACAAAAACAAAAAAAGAGGGGGAGAGGAGGTAGCGGTTGAGGGCTGATCCCTTGTCGCCGCTGCCTCCCTGTCGTTGCCGGGAAGGACCGGTGACGGTAGGGGACCGTTCGCCGGGGTCACTGGCCCCTGGCCAAGGCTTGGTGACTTGGGCTGACGACCTCAGCCGACTCTCCCCCTCCGTCGCCAACCCTTCTTGATAGCGGTGGGGAGGCAGCGAGGATTGCGACCCTAGCCCGAGATCCGGGTGAGGGTTCGTAACTCTTGCCCGGATCCAATGAGGACTCGCGGGCCCTCGCCACCGGTCGACCAAAGGTCGGCGACCCCGGTCGATGCTCCCCTTCCTTCGCCGCCCCTTCCCGGTGGGCGGCGCGAGGGCCCAACTCTCGGCCCGTCTCCCTCCCCACTTTTATTTTTATTTTTATTTTTATTTTTATTTTTAAATATTTTAAATAAATTTAGTTTTAAATTAAATTAAATTATTTTTTATATTAATTTTTTATCATGTCGGAGATAAAACGACGTCATTTTTTGCATTTTCTAGCCACATTAGCGTGTAAAAGGACGTCGTTTTGCACTTACCTTGTTGGAAAATCACCGCGTCATTATTTTGGCTGGATTAGCACTTAAGTGATCCATTTTGCTCCGATTTTGGCACTTAAGTATCCATCTGTGCCAAGTTTTGGCACTCTAGGTATTCGGCACTCCATTTTCTTCGGTCCCACCGTACGGGGCATTTTATGGGGATAAGTACAATATCAGTAGCATAAGTTGTGTACGACGCTCACTTTGTTGTCAACAGTTTCTGTCGGATCACTTAAGTGCCAAAATGTTTGAAAAACATTCACTTTGGTGTCAACTCCAATCTGGTTTGCCGGAAATCCGACATGACACTTTTTTTTTATTAATTTTTGAAGTTGATGTGGCTTGCCGGAGAGTACAGTCATCATTTAAACAACAAAACGACACCATTTGGTATGTCTCCCCCAATTCAAAACCCTAAATCTCTAGCCAGTCGTCGTCCTTGATGGCCCCTGCGCTCGGCGACCGCGGCTTCGACCTCAACTCCGACCTTGGCGACGGCCACTCGGCGGCCAAGTCGAAGGCCGTGATCTGGCCGGTGCTTGGGGAGGCCGTCAACGAGTGTGCCGCCCCCGATCTCTCCCTCTCCATCTTTGATCTCCCCGACGAGTGCTTGGCCTACGTCTTCCAGTACCTAGGCTCGGTGACCCAGGCCGATGCTCCCTCGTGTGTCGTCACTAGCTTGTGATCGAAGGCCAGAGCCGCCAGAGGCTCGCCCTCCACACCCACTTAGAGCTGTTGGACGCGGTCCCGGCTCAAAGAATTTGAGGACATTGAAGCTGGTGAAATGTTACCGAGATTGGGACATGGTGCTACTATGACGGAGGCCGAGCAACGGCAACTCGAGTGACGGAGGCTGAGCGACAGAGGCCGAGCAATGGAGGCCGAGCAACGGCGGCCGAGTGACAAAGGCTAAGTGACTTTGGCCGAGCGATGGCGGCCAAGTGACGAAGGCCGAGTGATGGCGGCTGGCGTTGGGCGAGGATCGAACAAAAAAACCATAATTTCAATCCCCAAATAAAAAAATAAAAAAGAAAAACCCAAATGAGTTGTGCAACGTCATTTTCTCGAGGCCATCCACTTAGGACGGCAAAATGATGTTGTTTTCTTAAGGAGGACGGAAAACAATGTTGTTTAAAGGCTTTGTCGATTTTTTTTTTACGTAATCATTTTGGCCGGAATCCCTCGCTAGTGGTACCAAAGTGATCGTTTTTCCTCTGATTTTGCATTTAAGTGATCCAACGGAAACTTTTGGTACCAAAGTAAGCGCCGTACACAACTTATGGCACTAATAGTATACTTCTCCCGCATTTTATGTGATAACTACTTTGCAATCTTCTCTTGTTTAATTATTTCCAGGCTACAAAGAGGATCAACTTTTGGACAATTTTGGTTGTGAAACAAGATACGGAACACTGTTCCATGCTGTTGAATTTTGTGTAAGAGTTGGTGATTGTAAAACCCCGATGGTAGCAAAAATTGACCGGCGACTTGCTCGGTCTGTACGTTAGTAACGTTCAATCAGCTTTTTTTATTTTTATTTTTATTTTTATTTTTATTTTTATTTTTATTTATTTTAAGTACCGGCTTTATTTGATTCTTTGAAGTTAATGATTATTCTACAATTTACCACCATTTATTTTCTTAAGCTACAAGCCTGTTAAAGTTACAAATTTTCAAAACAAAACTACCAACCTTAATTTGAGTAGCTTAGGAACATTTATCTTAAATAATCAAATATAGGTTAGTAATTGAGTTAAATAGAGTTAATAATTTCATAAAAAGGCTATAAGTTTAAATTCCACCGATAAATTATGGTTAATAGTTTTTTTTTTTTTTGGTCAGTCCTACTCTATTCCTATTCTACACTCACTTGCAGACTTGTGCCATGCCTCTTGCGGGGGCGTGAGAGTCGCAACCCACTCTCGAAATTGATGCGTCCCTACCCCCATCCCCCCGAGAAGGTGGGGATTTGAACCACTCACCTCCCCCTTCCATGATGGAAGGGTGGCCACCGGGGCGAACCCCCAGTGGTGGTTAATAATTGGTAAGGGTTTGTTTGGTAATTGACTAATTATTTGCTATTTCTTTTCTTTTGTTTTCTTGAAAAAAAAGAATATAAATTAGTTTAATAACGTCAGCTGATTTTTTTACTCTCGGGAACAAATCAATGGCCAAGGAATAGATTTGGAACATAATCAAAAAGTTGAAAAAAAGTGGAAACAATTCTAGAAACAAGCAATTTTCTTTTTCTTTTCTTCTTCTTCCTCCTCTAGCTGGTTGTTGGAGCTTGGTGACGGTTGGCGACTAGCTAGAGACATGGTCCGACAACCTTGTTGGCCCTTGGCGAGATCAGGCTTTGCTTGACTATGGTAAGGCTCCCCCAAGGCCAATGAGGTCGCCGACTCTCTTCTCTGGCTAGTTTTTGGCCATCACTAAGCGACGGCGACTGGCAAGAGGAGGAAGAAGAAGAGAAGAGAAAAAAAGAGGAAAATCTCAAAAAATTATTAAAATATTAAAAGAAATTCTACGTCACAATTTTTTTTGAGAATTTTACCAAACACATTTTTATTCTTTTTTTAATTCTAAGAATATAAATTTTATGCAGTTACCGAACATGTTTGAATACCTAGAAATTCATCCAAGGAACAGAATTAGAAAAAATTATTCACGACTAGAAATTTTTTTGATAACAAAATAGTTACAAAATGCAACCTAATTTTAAAAAGAGTTGATAATTTCTCTTGCATTAAACTGAAAGGAAGAAAAAAAAAGGAAGGAAAAGTAAAAAAGCACTAGTAAAACGATGGAAAATGGGCGTTATCTTTACTTAGAGGTATAAAGAGCAGTATAAAGGAAGATAAAAAGGGGGAAAATCCGAAAAGATATAAAATTAAAAAAAAAAGAAGACAAATCGAGCTGTAAGCACATTTACTTGATCCATTGTGCATGCTAGAAAAGTACTATGGCCCCCCACCTCCAGTGGGCTATTACCGTACTTTCATTCCTTGATGCAACTTTTTACTATATATAATAGAAATGCTTATCTAACTCATGTCATGCACGCTGGAAAAGTACCATGGCCCCCCACCTCCACTGGCCTATTACCATACTTTTATTTCTTTATGCAACTTTTTACTATATATAATAGAAATGCGTGTTAGTTGGCTGAAAGAGCAATTAATGCATTATGAATGGAAAATCCTCATAGTCGCTCCAGCTTTTCTCTTCTGGTATTGCACATCGATATATATTTAAAGGATTTCTTCCTTCTTTTTTTGTTTTATTGTGAGTTTTGCTATGCTAAGAGTGATTTGATAGAGATTTTTTAGACTTCTGATTTTTTTTTTTTTGGATTGTGCAATCAAGTGTTGGGTTAGTTTCCGATAAGACTCGAAACCAAAACCATAAGAAGAGGATCAAACTCTCACCATCTAAGATGACACCTTATTGTTAGGTTTTTACCGTAGTTAAATTGTCAAAATCCTACATCAACCGAAAGCGATCCTACTGAGTAATTCATAAATACAAATCGCCCTTAAATGAGCACCCCATTGCTCAAGCTAATGAAAAGATCTATTTTCTCTTATTCAAAAGAAAAATAAGCACCGCGTTGTATGTTTACTTACACGTTGTATGTTTACTTACACACTTCTCAAGGGCTTTTCCTGCTTGAAATGAGTTAGATTATTGCATACGTTATCCACAAAAGCATAAGGCATAGGCTCAATTTCTTTTCGCTAGACTAAATTACCCTAGTCTCTATCTAGACTTGCGAATTGTGTGAATTGTTGGATTCAAGTCAACTAACGCATTTGTTCCTGCACAGAGGAAAAGTCAAAGTAAAACAACAAAGAAATATTTTTAAAGGAAATTGGCATATGTCTCTCTTGGTGCCACGGCAAGAGAACATTAGAGAAGATTATGGATTTGTTGGGATTTTGTGAAAACATGCATAGGTGGAAATAAATCAAAATTATAGGGAAAGCAAAAACCCATACATGTATCTTCAAAGTATTGTTCATGCAATTTAATTCTTATTCGTGGAAACGAAAGAATAAAATAAAAGGAGGGCTAATCAGATTATCCTCATAGCATGCCCAAAGTAATTTGGTCTAGACATTCCTTGGAGCGTGCTCAAGGTAATTTGGTCCAGATGTTCTTCAGTTCTAACCCCACAAATGTTGGACCTCTAGTTCAGACACACCACTAATCACATGTCGAACGGTAGAAAGAATTCAAGAGAGTTCACCACTTCAATTGTGCTAGCAATTTTGTGTGAAAACATTTTTGATTTGATTACTTTAATATCATCAAACTCCAAATTATTTAAATTAATCCGGCCATTAATTCTAAAACCGTTTTAGGGCATTAATTAGGTTATTAACTCTAACACTATTTCAAGGCATTAATTATGTTGTTGACTCTGAAACCATTTCAAACATTAATCTGGCCCTTGACTCAGAAACTGTTTCAAAGCATTAATCTGCCCTTTTAATTCTAAAATCATTTAGAGGACTCATCTTAGGCATAACTAGTGCTGTTTTGTGCGCACGTTATTATGTGTGTGCATCATATGCATGCATGACCATGACCCAAAACAATTAATTAAATCCCATTAATTTAACTTCAGCTTAACTAGTAATTTCAAATACATTTGCAATAACATTTCTCCTTTCAAATGTCATTTTAAATTAGTTATGGTGTGTGACCTCTCTAAGTTCATCACTAAGTTAGCAATAGAACTTGTACTAACACATTAGCACTCTCAAGAGAATTGATTGTCTTGATCAATCTCCAGTTCCTACAAGCCATGAGTGACATCTAGCAATATGTCATTGCTACCCAGATAGTGTGAATATTTTAAGAGCATAATGAACCCGTCATCTTTGGCTACCATATAATTCAATCCTTCCTTCTTACTATATTCCAATCGAACAAAGATCATAGAAATTACTTGTCAAGCCACCTATTCGACCATATGCAAAGACCTAATTGACAGATTTTTTTAATGAGGCATGAACTATTCATTTTTGGTTATAATCCCGGATGAGGATTTCAATACAATGTCATGATTAAATAATATAGGACATAATTATTGTACCTTTTATATAATAAGAAGACAAATTCCATATTGCTTACATGTGTGCCTTTGTATGTAAATAAACTCTGACTATCAAGTATAAAGAGGTTCAACGAAGCATCACTATATGCATTTGTGAACCATAGCTATCCAAAACACAAGTCAATACCGTGCCTTAGGTCTAAAGATTATTCGCACAAAAATTAGAGCATAAATGATTAGACATTGAACCGCCTCGAGGAGCTTATCCACAAGATCGTCATACCATTCTTGGCCTGTCTTCCAAAAGGTAAGAGGTGCAACAACCACTGCAGCACCTGCCACGAAACCCAAACCGACAAGAATGAACAGAAAATTAATGCTTTCCCCATGCTTATGCTTAGTGGTGTTGATATTTGAGCAATTTATTCCCAGCTGTACTCCACACAATCCGCTATTGCCTTCGAAGGAACTTGCTGAAAAGGTGAGAAATTGCTTGATCTCTGGGATGCTTCCCACAAGTTTATTGTATGAGAGGTTCAGGAAGGAAAGAAAAGTAAGATCTGAAAGCTGTGGGGGAATTGTCCCATTGAGGTTGTTCTGTGAAAGGTCCAAGGACTCAAGCTGTGGCAAGTTTGCTAGGGATGAAGGAATTGGCTCTGATAATGCATTCCTCGATAAGTTGAGGAGATAAAGCGCTTTGAGATCCCCTAGAGTATCAGGTACTTGACCTTCAAAATTGTTGCATGAGAAGTCGATTGAAGTGAAAACAGTCAAGATCTTCACCAGCTCCACTTGCAGACCTTTGAGGGTGACGCTTAATGTGTCCTGATAATAGAGTCCACTCAAGCGAAGAAATGGATATTGGATATGATTAATGTCTACATTAAACTTCATAGCCTCCCAAGTTGTGAGGCTTTTAGCAGGCAGAGCGCCACTGAAATTGTTGGAAGATATGTCTACAATTTGAAGCATCTTCCAAGTGCCATTAGGCTTTGGACATCCAACCCTTCCATGGAACTTGTTGGATCGTAAAACAAGGACACGTATACTTGCAATGCTCTTCAGTTGACATGGAAACACATCATCAATCTGGTTGTTTCCAATGTCCAAAACCTCCAGATTTGTGCAATTTGCCAATGACTTTGGGAGCTTCCCTTGTAATAGATTATAGCTCAGATCCAAAGTCTTCAAACCACATGTTTCGGTGATATTGAAAATGCTCCCATCCAAGGCATTATTTCTCAGGTTTAACACCTTGAGAGACTCCATCACTAAGCAATCAGGAATATTTCCTGTCAAATTATTATGAGATAGGTCAAGTACCTCAAGATATTCAGCTTTGCAAATTGATTTTGGGATAGACCCTTGGAACTTGTTATTAGACAGGGAGAGGAATATTGCCCCAGAAAGACTCGTACCAATAGCAGATGGAATGACTAAAGTGAAGTTGTTACTTGAGAAGTCCATGTATATGGCAAATGGCGGCAGAGGCAACATTTGTCCACGGAGGCTGTTCTTATGGAGGTCAAGAACAGACAGACTAGAAGTAAGATTAGGTGGCAGTGTTTCAATATCGTCTAGTAAATTAGACGAAAGATTTAGATACTGAAGATTTTGAAGCCCCCATATCCATTTTGGTATCTTGCCCTGAATTTGATTGTTAGAGAGGTCTAGATATACCAATCTGGGTTGCTCAGCCAGGAAATCAGGTAAAGTCCTCAACTGGCAAGAAGCCAACCTTAAAAATCTAAGCTCAGGGAATGGAGACGCCTGGGAAGCAGTATTTGTGGCATTAATGGAAAAATGATTGTAGGAAAGGTCCAAATAAGAAAGATTTTTCAGCTGGCAAACCAAATTAATATGTAATGAGCCACTGAAATTATTGGAAGAAAGTGAGAGGTACTTGAGCCCTCGGAGTTTCCATATAAACATCGGTAGTTCTCCTCCTATATTGTTGTTGCTCAGATCGACTGTATCCAGCATGTGCAATGTAGCGTTAAAAGATCCCATCAGTTGACCAGAAAATTGGTTGTTGGAAAGTTGAAGCTTCTGAATCAATGGAAGTGCAAACAGAGACGAAGGAATATTTCCTTCAAGTGAATTGTATCCCAGGTCGATATTAAGAAGAGTCAACAGGGATTCCCACTGTGTCGAATTAATTGGACCAGTTAGCTTATTGTGGGACAAAGTGATTTGTGTCAGATTCTTGGACTTGCTGAGTGATGGAATTAAACCAGTAAAATTATTCAATGACAAGTCTAAAAAAGTCAGTCGCAAAAGATTGGTGAAAGAGCTTGGGATATTTCCACCCAAGCTGCAATTCACCAATGCTATTGTTGACAGATTTCTGAGATTACCGATTGAATATGGGAGCCTCCCAGAAATATTTGTGAAACTAAGAACCAGTGTCTGAAGAGAACCATTTTCTGGAAATTCTGGCAAAGAAACCTGAAGAAGTTGGTTGACTGATAGGTCAAGGGTCTGAAGTGTTTGTACCTGGAAGATTTTTTGAGGGAATACTCCGTGCAGGCCACAAGAACTGAGATGCAGAGTTCTTAAATTGCCGAAGAGGGCAAAGAACTCCGGGACGGTGGTAGACAGATTATTGCCGTCCAGTTTAATCACTGACAGAGAATGAAGATTCACGAGGGAAGAGCAAGACTCAATGGGACCTGATAGATTACAATTTATCATGCTCAACACTTGAAGTTTCGGCAGTGAAGAAGACAGGGCATTGCACCATTCATTGCCTGTAGCAGACACGTTCACTCCGTCAAGGTGCAGCTCTCTCAGCTCGCTAAGATTCTCCACAAGCATCTTTAGATTCGGATTCTCCACTTTCAGTGAAGTGAGCCCGGGAAAATAAAGCATGGATACATCAAGAGTAACCAACCTTGTCAAACGTGATATTCCAATGGGAATCTGTCCTGTGAAGCCCGCATTTGAAAGATTCAGGTACACCAAATTGGTAAGATTACCGAACCCAGATGGGATCTCCAAAAACTGGAAGCGGTTGAAGGCCAAATTCAGCCTCTGAAGATCCTTGAGTCTGAAAAGAGTCGTCCACCAGCAATACTCTCGTTGCTCAGATCAAGACCCGTAACTTGGCCGTCTTCACAGGTCACGCCATCCCAAGAATCATTGCTCTGTGGCCATCTGACCAATTTCGAGGACAAAGAAGCATTGAAGTTGAGGCTATTCTTCAATTCCAGCAGCAGCGATTTCTGATCGCCGGCAAGACACTGCCCCGAAACCAAAATCCTGCCTATGCCGAATGGGTTGGTTTGCGCGAGTATTAAGACCAGCCATAGGAGGAGCCAAATCCTCATTTGTTTCAAGCAGATTAGGAAACACTAATTTACAGAGTTTGTGTGTGAACACATACAAGGAGTTGTGTTCTTAATGGAAGGCAGATGAACATGAACTTCCTTGTATGAGATTCCCATGAAGCTGTGTTTGGTCTAATTCTTTTTACATCCTATCATTAATTTTTTAGTCCCTACTTGTCACTATCTAAAGTTGACTTGACTTGCGATTGCAAATTCACCAAGTCACTTGGTTGAGCCAAGGCCTTCAGTGGTTGTCGACTGTTGATGAAGCAAAGCCAAGAAAGAAAAACGAGAGCAACTCTTTCCCTTGCATATCATTCCCCGCTTTCTACGGTACGAGTTCCCTTCTAGAGAACAGGTATTCATTTCGCTCCCATTTTGTTTCTGCGAGGTCTATCATTCTTGGAGATTTTCTGATTAATGGTCACTATTGGGAAAGTAAGACATTCAAAGATGGAGCTCTCAAGACTCCTTTTCATGTTACATTTAGACTGATCTTCGAAAGTTAAGGAAAATGGAGACATCAGTCGGAGCACATCACCAATAAAACATAGTAATTTGTGTTTCCTTTTTTTTTTTTTTTTTTGGTGACCCAGAGAACCCCGTATAGTCGGCAGCCGGCAGCCACAAATAAACCCTAGGGTGACGCTAAGGAAACCACCACCCTAACGTCACAAATAGTCCACAAATGACGATGCTGGGATTCGAACTTGTTCCCGTCGTGAGGAGGACAAAGCCCGAACCAACGCCGCCACCACATGGGGTGGTGTTATTCGTGTTTCTTGGTCTTTACTTTTTTCATTAATTTCTATATATCAGATTTTTTTTTTCCTTTCAAACTATGTCCTTATTGTGCCTATGGAATGAACAATTAAGGGTCGAACAGTTTTCTCTAATTATCCTGTCTTATGATTCAGAGCTGAACTCCTGAGGTACATTTACGCCTTACAAATCTCTAAGCAATGTTGGGATTTCTAGCAGTGCTACACTGCTACTATTTGTGTTCCAAGCATGTCTCCTCTAACGTTGATCCTCATGAGATGTCTCATGAATATTGACCAGGAGGCTGCGAAATTCGTCAATGATCTCCCTATCCTATGGATGTCAGGTTCGATATTGGCTCAAGCTACTAGGCCGAGTAAATCGGGGAATTGGCCAAATACCACTGGAACAACTGGCGTGTGAGATGGACAGGGATTAAGCCCAAGCACTTTGGCAGCCCCTGGTGCTTCGTTACGGCTATTGCTGCTTTCGTTCTCTTCATTTTTAGCATCTTTAAGGCCTTCTTCACTGCTTATGCATATTATCATCCCAAGAACTAACCAATCTCAGGAACTCAATTTCAGAAACATATTTAGAAAAATCGTATCAAACCAATGAAATATGTGACATGCCTGGCTTCATTTCTTAATATTGCTTCGGCTGCTACTTATAATTGGTTTTATATTGCTTAAAACTTGCATCTTCATTTCAGCTAGATCATGGGCTACCACATGAAACTAATCCTTGACAGACGAAGAGCACCATATTGACGCTAGAATTTAACATTTTCAGAAAACTAACAAAATGTTATTGCAGCCAATAGAAATTAGCATACCATATTCTTCATCCAACATGATTGTGGACTTGCGAGTAGCAATAATCAGTGATCAGACCAATGATGAAGTGAACTAGTCAACCAGGTCCAATTTCAAGCACGTGAATAGAGCAAGAATTTGTAAAACTTTCAGGATTGAAATTTTCATACCCAAAAACTCCACGCAGCTTCTTAGAGCTGGGAAGATTGCACCTTTGGTCCTGTTTGGTGGGCAAATGCGTGAAGAATCTTTATTTTTATCCGAACATGAAGAATGTTTTTAATTGGAGGACTTTTTGACAATAGAGAATTATGGAAAGAAAAGACAATTGAACTTACTTCAACAAAGCATGATGACCAAAGTACACGCGTTAGCTTTCAGTTGACTTGACTAGGGAATGCCACAATTTCGTTTTAGTGGACCTTTCCCATTCAGTGTTCTATAATGAATGGGGACGCCAAGGAAGAACAGGATTCTCAACTTGAAATTCAAAGGTTTCGACGCTTAACTGCGTGAATTTCCCCGCGGCTCTGAGCGGTCCTTAATCTATCACTGATATTTGCAACTGCTTCTACTGATTGCTGAACTGACTCTGGGCTACGACCTTTCATTTTCTACCCTTATCTCAACAATCTGAAGTTCTAAACACTCTACTCTGCACTGACTCAAAAGGAACCATCTGATTAATCTACTGAAACTGGGAACCTCTGGTCTAGACCTGATATTAACTCAGTCACTGTTACTCTAAGCAGATGAATTATTTGACGTACATACACTTCTGCATACCTAATCAAATCAAGATCATTCCGCACAGCTCCAAGGTGGGCTGATTTCATCCATCTGTCAATTACTACCCCAAATGAAATTATTAACACAATGACTCCTCGATAGACCTGTCACAAAAATCCATTTGTGACTTGTTCCCACTCCCACATGGGGATATCGAGAGATTACAAAGGTCCTCTCAAATTGCAAAACCGTGCTTTCACTTGTTAGCACATCTGACACTTGCGACCTATCTAGTGATATCTGTCTTCATATCGGTCTACCAATCCTGTTGACACAGATTTTGACCCATCTTCGTACTGTCTGGACAACGCTGAAGCTGCTACGATGTGCTTCCGATAAGATCTCCTCTTTAATCTCTGTATTGTCAAGTACACACAATCATCCTTGGAACCTTAGCATTTTGTCCTCAGAAATATGAAAATCAGTTCTCCTTTTCTCGGTATCCTCTTACAGAATCTTTTAAATCTCTAAGTCTTGATATAGCTAGTATAAGTGCCTAGAGGGGGGTGAATAGGTATAAAAATAATTTCTCGAGATATGAAGACAATACTAGGCAAACAATAGAAAGGAGACTCCTCTTTAGTTAATAGAACGAACTGTTAACAAAGTAAAAAGGAGTAGGGAAGAGAAAATTCAACACGAGATTTATAGTGGTTCAGCTTGTTTTAAGCCTACGTCCACTCTTCTGCACTGACAATCCACTGGCTGGATTTCACTATGAACAAAAGAGATGTTACAGTAATGCTCTTCCTTGATTCCACAGTATGGATATTCTACCACACTTCCTCAAGGTATCTCACGAAATGAACTCTCTCCTGTATACAAGGTTTTCGCTCAACAAATGAATTGACTACGAAACAAGGAGCTTCAGACTTTGGAATTCTTCTATCGCGCACACTCTCGAACAATTAGAACGTCTTCCTTTTATACTCCTTTATGCCATCATACCCGTTAGCACTTACCAAAGGAATTCTTCCAATCTTCCCATTGGACAGAATCAATTAAGAAGATCATTCGAGCTATTAAAGGAACATGTTGATAGCCCATCAATCCTGCTCGCCCATACAATCAGGATCTTGGTTTCCATAAGTAGAACCTTCCAAGAATACTTCGCCAATCATCGGATCCTTAATCAATCTTGATTCGAATAAAGAAATCCGTTATGTCACATCCAGCCAAGAGATCTTCTCCAGTCGATAAGGCTAAGTCCACAATGAATTACACAGTTCTGGATAGCCTTACTTCAACGGATTAAAAACTGTCACTGAGAATAGACTTTAAGTCTTGAGTCTGGCAGTCCGGAAGTCTTCGAGACTTTGAATAGATGAGTCTGCAGATCTTCGACTAGCACGATAGAAACATTTTGTCAGCTTCAAAATATTCCAGAAGGATTTCTCCAACAATCTCCCCCTTTTTGATGGTGACAAAACATTCTTGCAGATTTGAAAAACTTTGACCTGCAAAACATTACTCAAGTAATATGGATATCTCATAAAGATTAATAACTTAATGATAACACTAGAATCTGCATCCACATAAAATAGGTCAGTCTGGCATATAAAGTCATTCACAAGATATCAATAATACTTAACATCAAAGCAGCAGTCAAATTCAAATCCACACCACATTCAGTCCAAATCCAGACACACAAACAAACTAAAAAATTAAACAAGTTAAGTTCAAAGTTGTTCAAAGCTTGCATCTCTCCCCCTTTTTGTCATCATAAAAAGGTTGAGATGAAAAAGAAGTCAAATTTGCTTGGGAACGCGGACAAGCTGGAAATCTCCCATAGACTGAACGATGCCCTCCAGCTTTTTCAAGTCTTCCCTTAGATGAGCCAATTCTTCTCCTTTAGCATTGGCTTGAATTTGAGTAGAAAGGGCTTGAATCTGATCGGACAGGGAAACGGAAGAAACTTGTCCAGCATTCTTCAGGTTCTGAACCTCGCACTCCAAAGCATAAATCTGACCTCGCATTTCCAGGAGAACATCAAGAATTCTGCGAAAGTCTGCTGTATTATCAGTCTGCGTACTAGCTTCAGCACGGTCTGATGGAGTAAAGGCAGACGATGGTATATCAGCATAATTGCGCAGATTTGGCGATGAAGCACCATGACCCTCTTCTGGAAATTGAGAGGCATAAACGTCCTCTGGATTTGCAGGAGAATGACTGACTCCTTCACTAGTAACGGGATAAGAGGTCGTTCCTCTTTGCTCCTTATCTCCCCCTGTTTCTATGGCTTCATGGGGAGAAGAGTGTATTTCATGCTCTTCTGCCTCTTGATCTGCTCTCTCTTCTTCTTCTTCAAACCTCTCTTCTCTCTCTTCTTCTTCTTTATCTTCTTCTCTTCCTTCTTCTCCTTCTTTCTCCTGTTCTTCTCTCTCCTCTGCTTCCTTCTCTTGTCGTTCCATTTATTCTGGAACAGAACAACTTAACTTCTTCAAAGCTATAGAAAAAATGGTGAGATCATCCTCATCATCCTCATCCTCAATGAAGAGAGCCCTTCTCTTTTTGGATGAAGCAACCATTGGCTCCTTCCCTTTTCTTTTTGATGCAGAAGGACCATGATGAGTTTTGACAGGGGTTTTCTCCTTAAACTTCTCCAACGCCTTGTTAAGTTCTTTCAGACGCATTTTTAGCACCATTTTCAGTCCTACCACCATTTGGTCACACGGTCGAACACAGAGAATTTGTGGAGGCTGAATATTCAAGTATCTGAATATCTTTGTCACAAGACCTGGATAAGGAAGTTGTCCCTTGTCCTTCACCATTGCTCTATACATGTGGAATAGAATGGTGTGAGGAAGAGAAAACTTTTTCCCAGCATTGATTGCGTACATCAACTTTGCCTCTGAGTTGGAAACATTAGTCTTGGAAGTTGATTTCGATCTGAGGCAATTGATCACAATCTTGTGAAGAATGATGTTGTTCGCACGCATCCTTGAGTAGGTAATCCTTCCCTCTATCATTCTGTCTTTGACAAGTTCCAATGTTGTGCGAGAAATAGAGACATTGATTGGTTGATACCTTCCTCTTTCAACCCCAATCACATCCGCCAGCATATCCACATCAACCACAAAGTCCTGATCTCGGACACTAAAAGATATTCTATTCACGTCCAAGAAACTAAGATTTGAATAAAAATATGCAGTTAATTGAGCATAACCCTCTATGGTGTCAGTACAGAACTGTTCTAATTGAAGAGAATTGAACTTTTCTCTCAAGTTTACATTTACAGTATCCAGGAAGTCAAAATCTACACTCCTAGGGTTTATCACCCCACGTTTAAGCAATTTGGAGTATAGATCATTCTGTTCCTTTGATCTAAACAAATCCATCCTCTTCCCTCGAATATTCACTGCAACACCCATTCTTAGTCGAAATTGGCTTTACAGCTTATCATCATCATTTCCATCTGTCGGATTAAAACCACCGACTCGCGGATCACTTGGAATGTTCGCAAGGGTTTCTTCTGCCATCCCTCTAGGAGCAATTCCCAAATTTTCCATTTTTCGCAAGAATACGTACTCATTTCCATGTCCCTTATCCTTAAGAAACTCATCGATATATTTCAATGGAGTACCAGTACTCTTTAAAGCACGATAAAGCTTATAAATAAAGCTGGGCTTTTGAATTCTTACAGGATCGGCGTCTTCAATGATTTCTTCTTCCTGTTGATGACCCACACCCTGTGGACTAGATGGTGGAGAATGACGCGGTTGAGAATGTTGCGAGCTCTGTTGCTGGCTTGGTGAATCTTCTTCCCCAGTAAGATCAAAGTGAGTAGGCCCCTCACTCATTCGCTGTGGTCCCCTGCTTGCAATCCTCGAAGACTTTCTTGAAGACGACATCTTTCTTTGTCTTTGAAAGATTCTTTGCTTGACTTTCCCAAGAAAAATGACAACTTTTTCGAAGATTAAACAATGGAGGAAGACAGGAATGGAAGATCGAGACTTTTTAGGGTTTTGGAGTTTTGCAGAGAGGAATCGACTGTAAATAACCCAGTCGAGAAACCAAACGTCATAAAGGAAAGTGAAAAGGTGCCATTTTAAAATTAACTGCCTTTTTCAAAAAAAAAAAAAACTGCCATTTTAAATTAATTTTTGAAAAGGTAAACTTGCACTTTTCACGGAAATTTAAAATCAATTATCAATGATCGTACCTTTTCGAGATATAATAAATAAGAGAGAATAACTTACAGTCAAGACCCATGATTGACTGAGTCTCGAGAGTCTGAGAGTCTAAGAGTCTTTAGACTTTAACTTCTTCAAGCTTAAAGATGTTGATATGAAACGGATGATTTCAAATTGATTTTTCTCCAAAGGCTTTGTAAATATATCCGCGCCGGTTGGTTCTTTGAGTCAACAAACTGAATCGAAACTTCTCCATTTTGAACATGATCTCTAATGAAGTGATGTCGAATCTCTATATGCTTTGCTCTTGAGTGAAGAATAGGATTTTTGGTAAGATTGATTGCGCTGGTGTTGTCACAGTTAATCTCCGTGCATGAATCTTCAATTCCAAAGTCTCTTAGCTGTTGCTTTATCCACAGAATTTGTGAACAACAACTTCCGAGAGCTACATACTGCTTCCTTCATTTATAGAAAGAGCTACTTTGTATTTTGCTTTCTTGAAAACCAAGATACGTTATGTTTCCAAGTAAATCGACAAGTACCCGAGATGCTCTTTCTATCAACTCGCAAACTAGATCGTATCCGAGTATCCAAGAAGAGTGAAGTCTCCTTTTTGGGATACTACGACCGATACTTGAAGTTGAAGCAATGTACTTGATAATACGTTTGCCGAGATGAGATTCTTTAGGGTCTGCTTGAAATCTAGCACAAATGTAAACACTAAACAAAATGTCAGGTCTAGAAGTAGTAAGATAAAGAAGTGAACCGATGATACTCCTGTATAGCTTCTGGTCAACTTTCTTTCCTCCTTCATCTTTGTCTATCTTCAAGGAACTTGACATTGGTATATCAATCTTTTTGCAATTTTCCATTCCAAACTTCTTGACAAGATCATTAGCATATTTTTCTTGATGAATGAATGTTCCTTCCTTCAATTGTTTCACTTGAAGTCCAAGAAAGAAGGTTAATTCTCCCATCATACTCATTTCAAATTCATCTTGCATAGACTTAGAGAATTTCTTGCACAGACTTTCATTAGAGGATCCAAAAATAATATCATCAACATATATTTGAACAAGCAAGAAACTTTTGCTTTCTCTTTTGATAAATAGAGTAGTATCTACTTTACCTTTGACAAAACCATTTTGAATTAAAAACTTACTTAGCTTGTCATACCAAGCTCGAGGTGCTTGCTTTAATCCATACAAGGCATTTTTCAGTCTAAATACTGAGTCTGGCTTCTTTGGATCTTCAAACCCAGGTGGTTGTTCCATATAGACTTCCTCATGGATAAATCCATTTAGGAAAGCACTTTTGACGTCCATTTGGAATAACCTCAAATTTTTATAGCAAGTAAAAGCAAGTAGTGATCGAATTGCTTCTAACCTTGCTACTGGTGCGTAAGTCTCATCGTAGTCTATCCCTTCCTCTTATGTATATCCCTTGGCCACGAGTCTTACTTTGTTTCTTACGACTTTGCCTTTCTCGTTCATCTTGTTCCTGAAAACCCATTTAGCTCCAATAATAGATTTACCTTTTGGTTTAGGAGTCAATTCCCAGACATCATTAATGCTGAATTGTCTGAGTTCTTCTTGCATAGCTTCAATCCAGCTTTCATCAGATAAAGCTTATTCTATGCTTTTGGGTTCTACTTCAGAAATAAGAGCCATAGCACTAGACTCTTCGCGCATTTTGGATCTTGTGCGAATTCCTTCATTAATGTCGCCAATAATGAGATCTTTGGGATGACTTGACTTATGCTTCCAGTTACTGGTTGATTAGTTAGGTTGATGATCACTTCCTTCATTTGAATCTTCAATAACCGTTTGTTGCTAGTCTTTCAGAGTTTGGTCTACTTATTGAGATTTAGACTTTGTAGAGTCTGGAGCAGGTTCATATTCTTCAAGATGAGTCTGAATAGATTCATTTTGCATAGAATCTTGGAATTTGACATTCATTGATTCCTCCACAGATTGAGTCTTCTTATTATAGACTCTATAGGCTTTGCTTGAGGTAGAATATCCAAGGAAGATGCCTTCGTCTGATTTTTCTTCAAACTTACCAACTCGATCATTTGCATTTTTCAATATAAAGCATTTGCATCCAAATATATGAAAATATGAAACAATAGGCTTCTTTCCTTTGAATAATTCATAGGGTTTTTTTTTTTTTTTTTCTAGAATAGGCCTTAGAAAAACTCTATTGATAATATAACATGCTGTTGAAACAGCTTCAGCCCAAAAACGTGAAGAGATGTTACTTTTAATTAAGAGAGTTCTAGCCATTTCTTGAAGAGATCTATTCTTTCTTTCCACAACTTCATTTTGCTTTGGAGTATATGGAGAGGAAAACACATGCTAAAAACCCGATTCATCACAGAATTTTGTAAAATCTTGATTTTCAAATTCGCCTCCATTGTCTGTTCTTATACTAGAGATAGTATATCCTTTTTCATTTTGAACTTTTTTAGCAAACTTTTCAAAATAAGAGAAGGTTTCGGACTTACTTGCCAAGAAGTATACCCAAGTAAATTGAGAGTAGTCATCCACAATTACAAGGCAATATTTTTTACCTCCAATGCTTTGAGTTCTGTTTGGTCCAAAAAGATCCATATGCAAAAGCTGCAATACACGTTTAGTGGAAACTTGATTTATTGGTTTAAAAGAATTTCTTACCTGCTTTCCCAATACGCATGGTGTACATAGATTAGTCTTTTGGTAAGATAAATTTGGTAGACCACGAACAAGCTTCTTTGCTGAAATTTTGGCTATCTGCTTCATATTGATGTGCCCAAGCTTTCTGTGCCATAAGCTTGCTTCGTCTTGAATTGAGATTAAACATTGTGATTCGTCTGGTTTCACATCCAAGAGGTAGATATTTCCATGTCTTCGACCCATAAATGACTGAGTAGAGTCTTTACTGGTTCCTGAACATATTCCCTCTTGAAAATTGATTTTGAAACCAATATCATAGAGCTAACTGATACTGAGCATATTGTAGTTAAGTCCTTTCACCAGGGAAACATTGCTTATTGGGAGGTTCCCAATCTTTACAGTTCCAAATCCCACAATTCTTCATTTGCTGTTTCCTCCAAAAGAGACTTTTCCACCATTTACTTGAACAAGCTTTATGAAGCAATTTGAATCTCCTATCATGTGTCTTGAGCATCCACTATCCAGATACCATTTTACCTTTTTCTTGATAGTGACTTGCATTTAAAAAGGAGACTCAAGCTTTCTTTGGTACCCATATTTTCTTGGGTCCATTGGTGTTAGTATTAAATGTAGTATTTGCCCACACTTTCTTAACAGGTTTCCAGACCATAGGACACTCTTTTTCAAAATGATATGCACTATTGCACTTTGAACATCTGAGAGCATTTCGACCTACAGGTTTTACAAAAACCTTTTTGAAATGTTTTCTGTAAGTATCTCTTGTAGGTCTTTGCTTAATTCTTTCATTTACTTTAGGAAAATCAATTAAAGGAATTGTTTCTTCTGTCATTCCTAAACCAAATTTATTGAAATAGGGTCTTTGTGCAGAAAGAATTTTTTCAAGTTTCTCAGATCCTAATGAAAATCTTTTTGAAACATTTGATAAGTCATTTTTTAAGAATGCATTTTCTTTTAAAAGATTGACTTCACTTTCTTTAAGAGAAGAAACATTCATGTCTAAACATTCCAGCTTTTCTTTCAAAGCATTCTCCTGTTGTTTTAGTGTAGAGTTTTCCTTTTTAAGTTCGGAAATCCTTTTGAGAGATGTTTTAAGACTAGAACACAGCTCATCAATGTATTTAGAAACTTTAACAGGGATTTTAAAGTTACTTACCTCTATTTCACTATCTGAGTTTGAGTCTGAGTTTGTTTCAGAGTTTGAATCTGAGTCTGATTGTGCCATCAGACATATGTTGGCATAATCATCATTGCTTTCTTCACACTCTGTGTCACTCCAGGTTTCTGCTTTAAGAGCCTTTCGATACTTTTAAGCTTTTCCTTTCTTCTTTCTTAGAAGGGAACAGTTGGGTCTGATGTGTCCCTTTTTCTTTCATTCAAAATAGACTACATCTTTGTTTGATTCATCATCATCAACAGACTTGGTCTGTTGCTTTTGAAAGCTCTGTTTTCTTGGATTGAATCTTCTTCCTTTTCTGTTCAGCTTTCTGAATCTTCTTATCATAAGAGCAAGTTTCTCATCGTCCATATCGTCTTCAGAATCTGTAACATCAGAATCATCATTGGATTTTAATGCAATGGATTTCTTACCTTTAGGATCTTCATCTTCATTGATTTGCTCCACTTCATAAGACTGAAGAGTTCCAACCAACTCATCGATAGATAGTGGCATGATTCTTTGTGTCTCTCTTATTGAAGTCTTTATATGATTCAAATCCTTGGAGAGTCCTCGCAATAACTTGTTTACCTTCATGGGATCAGAAATTGGTTGACCTTGATTTTCAAGACCATTCACGATATCTGTAAAACGGCTAAACATGTCAGTTATAGATTCTCTTGATTTCATTTTGAAGGCTTCATATTGACCGAGGAGAATGTTGATTCTGGTCTCCTTCACTCGATCTGTTCCTTCATAGGTGATATGTAATCTATCCCAGACTTCTTTTGCTATAACACAAGAAGATATTCTGTTATATTCAGTAGGTGACAAAGCACAATATAAAGAATAAATTGCTTTTGTATTGAGTGTTTGTCTCTTGATTATCTCTTCCTGAGTCATTTCTTTTGACTCAATAGTTTCTTTTCCTCTCTCTGAGATAGATGCAGCTTTAGGAGTAATTCCTTTTTCTACAACATCCCATTCCAGAGGATCCTTTTATCGAAGGAACGCTTTCATTTTTTTCTTCCAGATGTTGTAATCATTTCCATCAAAGTAGGGTGGTCTGGTATTGCTTTGCCCTTCCACAAGCCCTAGAGCTAGCATACTAGCCATGGATCTTTAACTCTGAAGTAAAACACTTCAAACAAAGTGAGTACACGGGCTCTGATACCAATTGATATAGCTAGAATAAGTACCTAGAGGGGGGTGAATAGGTATAAAAATAATTTCTCGAGATATGAAAGCAATACTAGGCAGACAATAGAAAGGAGACTCCTCTTTAGTTAATAGAACGAACTGTTAACAAAGTAAAAGGAGTAGGGAAGAGAAAATTCAACACGAGGTTTATAGTGGTTCGGCTTGTTCCAAGCCTACGTCCACTCTTCTGCACTGACAGCCCACTGGCTGGATTTCACTATGAACAAAAGAGATGTTACAGCAATGCTCTTCCTTGATTCCACAGTATGGATATTCTACCACACTTCCTCAAGGTATCTCACGAAATGAACTCTCTCCTGTATACAAGGTTTTCGCTCAACAAATGAATTGACTACAAATCAAGGAGTTTCAGACTTTGGAATTCTTCTATCGCGCACACACTCGAACAACAGGAACGTCTTCCTTTTATACTCCTTTATGCCATCATACCCGTTGGCACTTACCAAAGGAATTCTTCCAATATTCCCATTGGACATAATCAATTAAGAAGATCATTCGAGCTATTAATGGAACATGTCGATAACTCATCAATCCTGCTCGCCCATACAATCAGGATCTTGGTTTCCATAAGTAGAACCTTCCAAGAATACTTCGCCAATCATCGGATCTTTAATCAATCTTGATTCGAATAAAGAAATCCGTTATGTCATATCTAGCCAATAGATCTTCTCCAGTTGATAAGGCTAAGTCCACAATGAATCACACAGTTCTGAATAGCCTTACTTCAACGGATTAAAAACTGTCATTGAGAATAGACTTTAAGTCTTGAGTCTGGCAGTCCGGAAGTCTTCAGACTTTGAATAGATGGGTCTGGAGATCTTCAGACTAGACTGATAGAAACGTTTTGTCAGCTTCAAAATATTCCAGAAGAATTTCTCTAACATTAAGGCAAGAGCTGAAATGGTAATATCTTCCTCATCTTCTTCATCCTGCAAGATGAGTGCTCTTCTTTTCTTGGATGGAGTTGTCATGGGCTCCTTCCCTTTCCATTTTGCAGCCATAGAGACTTGGTGAGTCTTGACAAGGGTTTTTCTCCTTAAATCACTCCAAAGCCTTGTTCGGCTCCTTCAGACGCATTTTGGAAACCATATTCAGTCCCATCACCATTTGATCACAGGTTCGAACACACAAAATTTTGGGAGGCTGAATATTAAGATGTCTGAATAGCTTAGTAACAAGTGCTGAATAAGGAAGTTGGCCCCTGTCCTTCACCATCGATCTATACATGTGAAACATGATAGTGTGTGGCAAAGAGAACTTTTTGCCAGCGTTAATAGCATACATCAGCTTTGCTTCTAAATTGGAGACGTCAGTCTTCGGAATCAATTTGGGTCTAAGACAATTGATCATAATCTTGTGAAGCAAGACATTTGAGGCATTCATCCTCAAGTACGAAATTCGACCTTCTGCCATTCTATCCTAAACAAGCTCTACTGTTGCACGACCAATAGACACACCAATTGATTGGAACTCCCCTCTTTCTACTCCAATCACATCACCAGAGTGTCCATATCAATTACATAGTCCTGATCTCTAACACTGAAAGAGAATCTATTCGCATCCAAAAAGCTCATATTTGAATAGAAATACGCAATAAGTTCTGGATGAGCCACTGTCATCTCAGAGCAAAATTGGTCAAGTTGAAGTAAAGCAAATTTCTCTCGCAAATGTACATTCAAAGAGTCGAGAAAATCAAAGTCCACACTCCTTGGGTTCATCACCCCTCGCTTCAGCAACCTAGAATAAAGTCACTTGTGTTCCTCAGAACGAAACAGATCTGTCCTTTTGCTTCGAATGTTCATGGCAACACCCATTCTAGGCTTCAAATGAGTGAACAACTTTTCATCATTATTTCCATCAAGTTGACTAATTCCTCAAACACGTGGATCACTTGGGATATTCGCAAAAGCTCTTTCTGCCGAGCTCGCAGGAGCGATTCCCAAACGTTCCATCGTTCGCAAAAAGTGGGTTTCATTTCTATACCCTTTTTCTTTAAAAAATTCATCAATAAAGTTCAATGCAGAACCTCCTTCCTTTAAGGCAGAGTAGAGTTTGAAGACAAAGGTAGGCTTTAGAGTCCTTACAGGTTCAACATCCTCAGTGATTTCTTCCTTTGCTTGTTGTTGCTGAACATTCTGTGGTTTAGCTTCGGAAGAATAACGCGGTTGAGAATGTTGTGGGCTATGCTGTTGCTTTGCAGATTTTTCTTCGTCGATGAGGTCAAAATGTGTAGGATCCTCACGCATATGCTGTGGTCCCCTGCTTGCGATCCTTGAAGACTTTTTTTGAGAAGCCATTATCACAGTCTTTGAAAGATTCCAAACTCGATTCGTGAGAAAGATGAAAACTTTGATGATTAAACTAGAGAGTAAAAGTAAGAAAGTGATTTTATGTGCTTCTAGGGTTTGTGAAGAAGACGATCAGTATATAAGGCGATCGAAATGGGGTATACGAATCGCCATAAAAGGAAAATAAGAAAATACCCCTTCAAAAAATAACTGCCATTTCGAAAGATAGATAACTGCCAAAAAGATAACTTCTTTTTCGAAAAGGAATGATTGCTATAATTACGAAAACTTGGGAAGATAACATCAATCAATTACAGATTAATAGATGAACGTACCTTTTCGAGATTTTATCCGAAGGATAAATTTCTAAAACAACAATAACTTACAGTAGTGAATCTTGATCTCCTGAGTCTGAGCATCTTTAGACTTTTATCCCCGAGTCAGAACTTTTTCAGACTTTAAGATATTAAGTCTGGATCGAATAGACTCGAATTGATTTTTTTTTCCCAGTGGCTTTGTAAAAATATCCACTAGCTGATTCTTTGAGTCTATGAATTGAATCAATAAAATGATATCGCATCTCTACATGCTTTGCTCTTGAATGAAGAATTGGATTCTTGGTGAAATTAATCTCGCTGGTGTTGTCACATTTGATCTCAGTGCATGAATCTTCGATTCCAAAGTCTCTTAGTTGTTGTTTTATCCATAAGATTTGAGAACAACAACTTCCAAGAGCCACATACTCTGCTTCTACTGTTGAAATAGCTACAGTGCTTTGTTTCCTCGAAAACCAAGATACTGTCTTATTACCAAGCAATTGACAAGTGCCCAGGGTGCTTTTTCTATCAAATTTGCATCCTGCTAGGTTTGCGTCTGAGTATCCAATGAAGGTAAAGTCTCCTTCTTAGGATACCAGAGACCCAAATTAGAGGGTGTTGCAACGTACTTGATGATGCATTTTACAGCACTTAGATGAGATTCTTTGGGATCTAATTGAAATCTAGCACAAATGCAAATACTAAACAAAATGTCAGGTCTAGAAGCAGTAAGATAAAGAAGTGAACCAATGATACTCCTGTATAGCTTCTGGTCAACTTTCTTTTCTCCTTCATCTTTGTCCAGTTTCAAATAACCAGTTTCGAATAACTTGACATTAGTATCTTAGTCTTTTTGCAATTCTCCAAACTGAACTTTTTAACAAGTTCTTTAGCATATTTTTCTTGGTGAATGAAAGTTCATTCCGTTAATTGTTTTACTTGTAGTCCAAGAAAGAAGGATAGTTCACCCATCATGCTCATATCGAATTCATCCTGCATAGACTTAGAGAATTTCTTGCACAGATTTTCGTTAGGTGATCCAAAAATAATATCATCAACATAGATTTGAACAAGTAAAATGTTTTTACTTTCTCTTTTAATAAACAAGGTAGTGTCTACTTTACCTTTAACAAAGTCATTTTGGATTAAAAACTTACTTAACCTATCGTACCAAGCTTGAGGTGCTTGCTTTAAACCATATAGCGCCTTTTTTAAGTCCGAATACAAAATTTGGTTTACTTGGGTTTTCAAAACTGGGAGGTTGTTCCACATAAACTTCCTCTTGGATAAATTCATTTAGGAATGCACTTTTGACGTCCATTTGGAATAACTTGAAATTTTTATAACAAGCAAAAGTAAGTAATAATCTAATTACTTCTAACCTTGTTACTGGTGCGTAAGTCTCATCATAGTCTATCCATTCTTCTTGCGTATATCCTTTGACTACGAGTCTTGCTTTGTTCCTTATAACTTTCCTTTTCTCATCCATCTGGTTTCTAAAAACCCATTTGGCTCCAATAACAAATTTACCTTTTGGTTTAGGAGTCAATTCCCAGACATTGTTAATACTGAATTGCCTGAGTTCTTCTTGCATAGTTTCAATCCAGCTTTCATAAGTTAAAGCTTCTTTTATGCTCTTGGGTTCTATTTCAGAAATAAGAGCCACAACGCTAGACTCTTCATGCCTTTTAGATCTTGTATGAATCCCTTCATCAATGTTGCCAATAATGAGTTCTTTGGGATGACTAGACTTGTGCTTCCAGTTGCTGGTTGGTTTGACAGACTGATAGTTTTCTTCATTTGATTCTTCAACGATCATTTGTTGTTGGTCTTTTGAAGTCTGAGTTGCTTCTGGGGATTTAGACTTTGTAGAGTCTGGAGTAGGTTCAGATTCTTCAAGTTGAGTCTGGATCAATTGAATTTGTATGAAGTCTTGAAATTTGATATTCATTGATTCCTCCACCGATTGAGTCTTTTTGTTGTAAATTCTATAAGCTTTGCTGGTAGTTGAATATCCAAGGAAGATACCTTCGTCTGATTTTTCTTCAAACTTACCAATTCGATCATTTGCATTTTTCAATATAAAACATTTGCATTCAAACACATGAAAATAGGAAACAATTGTCTTCTTTCCTTTAAACAACTCATAAGGAGTTTTCTCCAGAATAGGCCTTAAGAAGACTCTATTAATAATATAACATGCTGTAGAAACTGCTTCAGCCCAAAAACAAGAAGAAATGTTGCTTTCAATTAAAAAAGTTCTAGCCATTTCTTGTAACGATCTATTCTTCCTTTCCACAACTCCATTCTGGTCTGGAGTGTATAGAGAGGAGAACATATGCTGAAAACCAGATTCATCACAGAATTTAGCAAAATCTTGATTTTCAAACTCACCTATATAATCTGTCCGTATACATGAAATAACATACTCTTTCTCATTCTGTACTTTCTTAGCAAACTTTATGAAATAAGAAAAAGTTTCAGACTTACTTGCCAAAAAATATACCTAAATCATCCACTATTACTAAACAATATTTCTTACCACCAATGCTCTGGGTTCTGGTTGGTCTAAAGAGATCCATATGCAAGAGCTGTAACACATGATTAGTGGAAACTTGATTTATTGGTTTGAAAGAACTTCTAACCTGTTTTCCCAACACGCATGGTGTGTATAGATCGGATTTTTGGTATATCAGGTTGGGCAGTCCACGAACAAGCTTCTTTACAGAGATCTTGGCTATTTGCTTCATGTTGATGTGGCCAAGCTTTCAATGCCAGAGATTAGCTTCCTATTAAATTGAAATTAGAAATTGAGATTTTTCTGGTTTGATGTCCAAAAGATAGATGTTCCCATGTCTTCGTCCCATGAAAGTCTGAGAGGAGTCTTTACTGGTTCTTAAACATATTCCTTCTTAAAAATTGATTTTGAAACCTATGTCACACAATTGGCCGATACTCAGCAAGTTGTAGTTGAGTCATTCCACTAAGAAAACGTTGCTGATTGTAAAGACTTCCAATCTTTACTGTTCCACATCAAACAATTTTGCCTTTACTATTTCCTCCAAATGAAACTTTTCCACCATTAACTTACATAAGCTTTATGAAACAACTTGAGTCTCATGTCATATGTCTTAAGCATCCACTATCCAAGTACCATTTGACCTTTTTTTTTTTTTTTTTATAGTGACCTGTATTTAAAAAGGAAACTCAAACTTTCTTTGGTACCCATACTTTCTTGGGTCCAATGGAGTTAGTGCAATATACGGTCTTTGCCCAAGCCTTCTTAACAGGTTTCCAAATCATAGGACATTCTTTCTCAAAATGTTCTGAGCTATTACACTTAGAACATTTAAGAGCACTACGGCCTACAGGTTTTATAAAGACTTTTTGAAAATGATTTCTATAAAAATCTTTTGTAGGTCTTTGTTTGATTCTTTCTTTTACTTTTGGAAAATCAATTAGATGAATGGTTTCAGCAGTCATTCCAAAGCCTGATTTATTAAAGTAAAGTCTTTGTGCTGAAAGAATCTTTTCCAATTTCTCAGATCCTATAAAAAAAACCTTTTTGAGATGCTTAAAATATCATTTTTGAAAAGTGCATTTTCTTTAGAAAAAGAGTTTGTACTTTCTTTCAAGGTAATAACACTTTTATCTAAATTTTCGACATTTTCTTTCCAAACAATCTCTTATTGCCTCAGTGTAGAATTTTCCCTTTTTAGTTCAGAAATCATCTTGAGAGAGATTTTGAGACTAAGACAAAATTCATCAATATATTTAGAGACTTTAGTAAGAATTTTTAAATTACTTACCTTGATTTCACTGTCTGAGTCTGAGTCTAAGTCTGTCTCAAAGTCTGAATCTGATTCTGATTATGCCATTAGACAAATATTGGCATAATCATCATCACTCTCTTCGCATTCGGTATCACTCCAAGTTTCTGCTTTGAGAGACTTTCTGTATTTCTCAGCTTTTCCTTTCTTTTTCTTTAGTAAGGGACAGTTGGGTTTGATGTGTCCCTTTTTCTTGCATTTAAAACAAATCACATCTTTGTTGGATTCATCGTCTTCTGCTGATTTGTTTTGAGACTTTTGAGATCTTTGTTTCTTCCAATTGAATCTTCTTCCCCTTTTGTTCAGTTTTCTAAACTTTCTTATTATGAGAGCAAGCTCTTCATCGTCCATATCGTCTTCAGAATCTGTAAATCAGAGTCATCGTTAGATTTTAAAGCAATAGAGTTTTTTACCTTTGGGATCTTCGTCTTCATTTATTTGCTCCATTTCATAAGACTGAAGAGTCCCAACCAATTCGTCAATGGAGAGTAGCATGATCCTTTGTGTCTCCCTTATTGAGGTCTTTACGTGGTTCCAATATTTGGAAATTCCACGCAGCAGTTTGTTAACCTTCATGGGTCCAGAGATTGGTTGGCCTTGATATTCAAGACCATTCACGATTTCTGTAAAACGACTAAACATGTCAGTGATAGATTCTCCTGGTTTCATCTTGAAGGCTTCGTATTGACCGAGTAGAATATTAATTATGGTTTCTTTCCCTCGAACGGTTCCTTCATAGGTGATGTGCAATGTATCCCAGACTTCTTTAGCTATTTCACAAGAAGATATTCTATCATATTCAGTAGGAGATAATGCACAATATAAGGAATAAATTGCTTTTGCATCGAGACCTTGTCTCTTAGTTATCTCTTCTTGAGTCATCTCGCTGGACTCAACAGCTTCTTTTCCTCTTTCTGAGACTGTTGTAGCTTTAGGAGTAATTCCTTTGTCTATCACGTCCCATTCCAGAGGATCTTTTGATATTAGGAATGCCTTCATCTTATTTTTCCATATGCTGTATTCATTTCCATCAAAATAAGGCGGTCTTGTATTGCTTTGCCTTTCAACCAGACTTGGAGCTAACATACTAGCCATAGATCGTTAACTCTGAAGTAAAAACACTTTAATTTAAATGAGTACACGGGCTCTAATACCAATTGTAAATGCTAGTATGAGCACCTAGAGGGGGTGAATCAATGCGAAAATAAATTTTTGCAGAGAATAGTGTAAAACTTTACTTTTAACCTAAATCTGTTTAACAATAGACTTTGAAAAGGAAATGAGATTTTATCAGTTAAATAAAGTTACGAGCTAAGTAAATGAGTTTAGGGAAGAGAATAAAAACACGAGGTTTATAGTGGTTCGGCTTAATCCAAGTCTACGTTCACTCTCCCGCATTAACAGCCCACCGGCTAGATTCTACTATGAATCAAAAGAGTTGTTACAGTATCACTTCCTTGATTCCACAAGATAGAAACTTACACTTCCTCAAAGCTTCACAAATGTATAAACTCTCTTTTGAGTACAAGTTTACGCTCAACAATTGAATTAACAAAGAACAGGGAACTTCAGACTTTGGAATTTATCTATCGCGCACACACTCAAATAACCAGAGCATCTTCCTTATACACTCCTCCATGCCTTCAAAACCGTTGGCACATTCCAAAGGAGTTCTTCCAATCTACCCGTTGGACATAATCAATTAGGGAGATTTCGAGTTACTTAAGGAATGTGTTGATAGCCCACTAATCCTGCTCGCCCATACAATCAAGATTTAAGTTTTCATAAGTAGAACCTTCCAAGTATACTTCGTCAATCAACGGATCCAAATTACCCGAATTAAATTCAAAACGAATAATAGATCTTAAGATGCTATCTCCAGCCATGAGATCTTCTTTAACCACTCAAATCAAATACTTAAAGAAATATTCGATTCTGGATAAGTCTTCTTTGACGGTCTAGAATGGTCAATGAGGGCAGACTTTAAATCTTGCGGTCAGCGGTCTTCGACTTTTGACGACGAGTCTCGCAAATCTTCAAACTAGACTCGATGGAACGTTTTGTCGCTTCAAAACAAATAAGTTTTCTCCAACACCATAGAACTGGATATACAATTCAATAACATCCAACAATTCAAACTGGTCCTATAAACCAATTACTATACTAAAAGCCAACACCGGGTATTTTCAAGTTAAATACCAAACTTCTCTAATTTCACTCAATTCCACAATTTTGGAATTATTATTCATAATCATCAATCACTCAATTTCTCAATTTAACATACAATTAGCACAAACTGATCGCACTACTGCGATTAGTGCGAAATTCTAACGACCAGCCATCCTGGCAAAATTTTCGAAAATATTAAATAATTAAATTTAATTCAGAAAATTAAATAATTAAATATTATATTATAATAATATAATTTAATAAAATATTATTTATAAATTAGAAATAATTAATTAATTATGGCTTAAACTAGATTACACTAATTTAAACATACAATTAGCCCTAATTAAACATCCACTAAACTAATCATATATCTAATCTAATTAACATTTAAATAATCTAATCTAACCACCTAAACTTACTTAGACTAATTTAAACACCCCTTAAGCATAATTAACTTACTAAGCAATGATTATAAGGTAAACTCACTCGATTAACGAACCGAACGGACCAAAACGACGGGGTCGACTTTCCTCAAGGCGGCCAAGCTTCCGAGGTCGGGAAGCTAGCCAAAATGGGCCAAATAGCCACTGGAATACCCATTTTTTTGGCTGCTGTCCACTGCGGTTTGAGGCCGAGAAAGGGCTGATTCTGCATTGGCTTAGGTCGGAAACGGGCAAAGGAGCTACAGCGGTGCCATATGGCCAACGGCGGGGTCTCACGGTGGCCGGAGGTGGCTGAACAGCTTCGATACGGGATGAGGCAGCAGCTGCAACGCAAGGGTAGGCGAGAGGGAGGAGAGCGGCCGTGCGGTGCGGCGAGCGCCGATAGCTGTCTTGGGGACGACCGGTAACAGTGGCAGCGTGCAACGGCTCCAGGCGACGTGTGGCTTCTCCTCTACAGCTTCTGGGTTTGAAAAGCACCAGTAAGAGGAAGAAGAAGCTGGTTGACTGGCAGCAGGAGGGGAGAGAGGAAGGCGGAGGGCGTGCGGCTAGGGCGGAGCAGCGACGGTGTGCGGCAATGGTGACTCCAGTTTGTAGAGGAGGAAATCGGTTCTCTCTCTCTCTCTCTCTCTCTCTCTCTCTCTCTCTCTCTCTCTCTCTCTCTCTCTCTCTGGTCCCACAAACATGGCCCACCATGTGTTGTCATCCACCCTTCATTTTCTTGACCAATATGCCCCTTTTAGAAGCTTTTAGGTAGTCCAAAATGTTGGGTCCAAGGGGCATACGAATTTGGCTTGGTCTTGCACCAATTGGCCATCAAAAGCTTCTCAAATCCATCCAATTCAGCTTCTAAAAATTCTAATATCAAATCCTTAATCAAATTGATATTTTTCCTTGCCAATATATCCCACTTGCATCCCAATTTTGCAATCAACAACGGTCTCTAACAATTTCTGAATAAAAATGGCCCTATGCCAACTTTTTCCCAAAAAGTCTCGAGTTGTAGAAAAATCTTTTGAGGATGAGTCGATGTTCCTAAAATGAATTGTGACTTGACAGAACTTCTAATTTCTGTAATCGGGTTCAATTTCACGGTTAATTTCAATCTGGCGCGACTTTAGCTCGTCCTAATCTACCGGGTAGCTTTTAGGAATTTTCAATGCAATTGACTTGTGGTTGATTATTTTCAAGCCACAAAGTGCATCTTCAACATATAGGTGACTCTTGGTTGTCGTAGAAATCTCAGAATTTCAAATATGGACATAGGGTACCGAAATGATAGAGGAAGCGGTCTAGTGCCGATCGACAAGATTTGTGAAATCAGGTGGAATCACCCACACTTAATCACATGCCTTTGTTGAGTCGTCCTATCACCGGTCTCTCATCGATCTGTGCCACAATGACTCTTACAGATTAGCTCGATCAAGCAGTCGATTCTTAGTTGAATTCTCAAGTCTATTGCATTTAGATTCCTTAAAGGCTTCACCTGATAGACTAGTTATCTCGTGAGTGGCCAACTCAGAGAAAAGAGCTATATACGCGAAGATGAAATGCCCGACTTATTCAATTGAAACCACAATTGTAAAATCAGGATGTCACAAAATATATAACTAGAACATTTACGGTTATAAGTCACTAATATTGTTGCAAAATATCATCGTATCATTAACTTCTTAGTCCCTAAGCATCGCTATCTTAAGCTGACCTGACTTATGAATGCAAATTCATCGTTCCCTGCTTTCTACAGTACAAGTTCCCTTCTAGAAAGCAGATATTCATATCTCCCATTTTATATCTACAAGGTTTATTGTAATCAGGACCCCATTTTTCTGTTTAATGTTCACTATTGGGAAAATAAGGAACTCAAACATGGAGCTCACGGACTTGGTTTTCCTGTTACATTTGAACTGATCTTTGCGAATTAAGTTAAATGAAGACATCAATCCGAGGAGATCACCAGTAAAACAAAGGCGATCCGCATTTCTTGGTCATTACGTTTGCATTCTCACACATGTCAGATTTTTCTCCTTTCAAACTAAGGTCAAGCCCTTATTGTGCCTATCAAATTTACGATTGATTGTCCAACAATTCCTCTAATTATCCTATTTCATGATTCAAAGCTAATATCCTGTACATTTCAGCCTTTGAAAATATGTAAGCAATATGTTGGGATTTCGAGCAGCAGTGCACTGCCACTGTTACCATTCTGAGCTCATCTCCACTAACGCGATCCTCATGAGGTTGCGAGATTCTTCAATGATCTCCCTAAAAATGTTAGGTTCGACATTGTCTCCATTGTTACCATTCAAAGCTAATCTCCTTAAGGATGTTAGGATTTCACCTTTCATACACAACATGATAGTTGACTATATTGGGTCAAGCAAGCACGTGAAAAACATTGAACTTACTCCGATCAAGCCTCAAACCAAAGTACACGCAATAGCATTTAGTTGATTTGACTAGAGAATGCAAAATTATCATTGCCTCCCCCCCTCCCAAAAAGAAAAAAGCCCAAAGTACACGCGGTAGCATTTAGTTGACTTTACTAGATAATGCAAAATTATCGTTGCGGTGTTGGGTCCCCTAGGGATGTCCAAATTCCCATTTTTTAATAAAACATAATTGCAGTAGGTTCGAAATGTTGGTAATAAATTTGAAATGTCGATGATAACAAACTCAATCGTAGATTATCACTCATTTTTCTTTCTGTGAGTGACTATGTAAATGTTTATAAAGGGGTGCATGATAACCAAAATTTCTTTCCGAGAAAAAAATTTTCTATTCCAAACCTATTTTTAGAATAGAAACCTGTTTGATAAACCTATTCAGTTTTTCTATTTCTGAAATAGATTTCTATTCCAGAAATTGATTTGGAAGAGAAATCGGAAATATAAATTTTTTACTTCTGATTTCTGGAAGAGAAATCAGAAATAATTTCTCCAACTAAACCCTAATTTCGGTGAGTCCTCCCTCATCTCCTCTACGTCTCTACCTCCTCCTCATCCGCCTCTCCTCATTTTATTAAAAATAAAAATAAAAATAAATAAATATATTCATTTAAAAATAAAAATAAATTTATTTAAAAAATTATTAAAAATAAAAAAATTATTTTTATTTATCATTTTATTTTTAGTAAAAATAAATTTAATATATTTATTTTTATTTGCCTTGAGTGTTTTGCCAAATAAATTTATTTTTATTTTTATTTTATTCATTTTAAAATAAATGTATTCATAAAATAAAATAAAATAAAATAGAATAAATAAATAAAATAAATAAATTTATTTTTAAGGATATTTTTATTTTAAAATAAAATGATATTTTTATTTTATTTTTTATGATTTATTTTATTTTATGATTTATTTTTTTTGTTACTTAATCATTTTATTTTTATTTTTTATATTAAGGTCACTAGTCATCACCGCCGCCATTCGAAAGGAAGAAATTTTGTGTCGTTATCAAACGAATTTCTATTTTTAGAATATAAATTTTATGTTGTTATCAAACGGCTATTTTTGCTTAGAAATTCTTCTAGAAATAGAAATAGAAAAATCTATTTACTGTTCGAAACTATTTCAGAACGGGAATGGTTGTCATCTTGCGCCCTAAGTTACCAATAAAATTAAATTTTTATCATTCATGAACTTAGCAGTAAATTGCCACTTATTTTAGTTTCTACAAGTAGACGCACTACTTTTTGTAGATTGTCAATTGAAATAACATTTCTACCTTCCACACAACCCAATAGCAATTACCACTTATTTTTTAGATTTTACTAGTAGACACGTAAGTAACTGTTTGTATGTTACCAATTAGATAATAATTTTATTGTCCACAAATCAAATTGTGAAATTAGCACCTTTTTTTTTTTTTTTAATATTTTACAAGAAGGCGCATAACTATTTGTCAGTTATCAATGAAAAAACTATTTTACCATCCACAAGCTAAATAGTAAATATGTAGCGTAGGTGGTAAGTTATTAGAACATTGACAATCATAAGTTTGCACAAACAAGTCAATTTACTTAATCAATAGGTAGCAAGTTGGATGATGAACCACCGTTATATAAAATTTATGGATGGTGCTACAGGTTTATTATTGAATGGAAGCTATTATGTATGGGCCGAACAGAATATTAGACATTTTGTCATGATTTTTAGACGATTCATCACGACCAAGAATAGTGTACATGGTTTCCATGGCATTTTCTTCGGTCCTACTGTACAGGGCAATTTATTTGATAGCCACTTTGCAATCTTCTCTTGTTTAATATTTTCTGGGTTACAAATAGGATCATGTTTTGGACAATTTCGGCCGTGAAACACAATATGGAACGGTATTCCATACTGTCGAATTTTTGTAAGAGTTTGCCATTGTAAGACCCCGATGGTAGCAAAAATTGACCGATGACTTGCTTGGTCTGTACGTTAGTAACGTACAATCACTTCTTCTTCTTTTTTAAAGTACCAGCTTTATTTGATTCCTTGAAGTTAATTATAATTCTATAATTTACCAACATTTATTTTCTTAAGCCACTAGCCTTTTAGGCTCTGTTTGATAACGTTTCAATTTTTTTGTTCTTTTATTCCTTGGAACAGAAAAAAAAAATTGAAATTAGTTTGGCAACATTAGTTAGTTTTTTCTATTTCCTAAAATAAAAAAGTGGCTAGAAAATAGATTTGAAACATAAATAATAAGTTAAAAAAAATTACTTCTTGTTCTCGGGAATAGATTTTGGAATAAGTCACTTTCTTTCCTTTCTTTTTTCTTTTCCCTTTTCTTCTTCCTCCTCTAATAAACGATCGCCCTCGCCACTAGTCGCCGGCAGCCGTCGCCGATTGTGGGTCTTTGGTCACCGAGTTGCTGGTCACTGTCACCAATTTTTGATCACCGATCACCAGTGCCACCACCAGAAGAAGAGAGGAAAAAATGAAAAATCTCAAAAAAATTATTAAAAATTAAAAGAAATTTTATGTCACAAAAAAAAATTGTAAATCGTACCAAACACATTATTATTCTTTTTCTATTTTGGGAATAGAAATTTTATACAATTACCAAATGCGTTCTTTTACTCAGAAACTGCTCTTGGAAATGGAAATAGAAAAAGACTATTCTTGAAAAAAAATTATTCCCGAAACAGAAATGTTATTAAACGTATCCTTAAAGTTACAAATTTTCGAAACAAAACTACCAACCTTAATTTGAGTCACATAGCAACATTTTTTTTTTCCGATTTACCAACCATTTCGATAGTGCATGAAATTTTGTTAAGTCAAATACAAACACGATAAACTTACCTCATAAGAGTTTATTATTCTTCTATAAGAGTTTAGTCGCATGTAGATTGTAGGTTCTTTCGAGACAGTTGTTGATTACTAAATAATCAAATAAAGGTCGGTAATTTAGTTAAATAAAGTCAATAATTTCACAAAAAAGTTTATAAGTTTAAATTCCACTGATAAATTATTGTAATTACCAGAATAGTTGGTAATTTTGAAAAGAGTTGATAATTTCTCTTATATTAAACTAAAAGGAAGAAAAAGGAAAAAAAGGCAAAAGTAAAACGCTGGAAAATGGGCCTTATCTTTACTTAGAGGTATAAAGGATAGTATAAAGGAAAATAAAAAGAGGGAAAAATCTGGAAAGGTTTAAAATTAAATGAAAGAAAATAAAAAGCGAACTGTAGGCGCAGGGAATTGATCCATCTTGCACATTGCACGCTGGGCAAGTACCATGGTCCACCTCTACCGGTCCAAAGGATTATTACCGTACTTTCTCTCCCTTGTGCGACCTTCACCATACATAATGGAAACGCGTGTTAGTTGGTTATAGGAGCGTCGACGTTTCACCCATGACAAATTCTAATACTCACCCCGGGTTTTCTCTTTTTGTATTGCATATTGATATATTTGAAGGTTTTCTTCCTTCTTTTTTGTTTCGTAGTGAGTTTTGCTATGTTAAGAGTGGTTTGATACAGTTTTTTAAGCTTTTATTATTATTTTTATTTTTTTAGATTGAGTAGTCAAGTGCCCAATTAGCTTCCAATAAGACTCGAAACCAAGAGCATAAGGAGAGGAGCAAACTTTCTTGCTATCTAAACAACACTCGATTGTTAGATTTTCAATGTAATTAAATTGTCAAAATTTTATATAAACTAAAAGAGATCCAATTGAGTAATTCACAAGTAAAAATCAACCCTCCAATGAGCATGATGTTGCTCTAGCTAATGGAAAGCTCTATCTTCTCTTTTGGTGCAAGATTTCGACAATGTAACAAGAAAAAATAGTTACAATAATATTGACAAGCGCTAAAGAAACATCATCAAGTTGACACCCCTTTTTTAGACAAACTTGATAAACCGAATGGAAATCCAACTTGATTGCGGCACCCTAAACTAAATCACCCCATGGCGCTCTACTTCTAAATGTTTGACTTAAGCGCTCACAGCTGCCTAGACATTTGAAGTGATTTCGCGCGTCGAGGATGCTCACAATTGAAAGAAAACTAAACATGTCTATGGTACATAGGTGTTGCAAATTGGAGCATTAACGGCACCATAGAAAGCTCTATTTTGTGTTTTCCTCATTCGCAATTGAAAATGACAAAAAAACATAAAATAGAAATAAAATGCAAAAGAAACTAAGACCAAAACCAACAAAGGATTTTGACGAAATAGCAGAACCAATGACCACGATCAAGAAAGATGCATGAACGAGTGAAGCTAGAGAAAAAAGAAGCTCAACTTTCGATAGACTTCAGCAGCACAATGATGTTTCCAACATGACTGATGAGCCTTAGAGAAACGGCAACTTTCTCCAGTGACGAGGAAAAGACCATTGACTTGCAAGATAGAGCTACTCTTAGAGAGAAAGTGACCATATTTGCGACTATGACAAACAAATGCGTATGGGGCACTCTTGAAGACGATGACTCAAAAATGAAAATGCTGAAATGTTATATCTTTACTTAATAATTTATCTTTATAATGTGTTACAATCAAGGGTTATATATGATATTGCTAGTATGAGTACATAGAGGGGGGTGAATAGGTATACAAAGATTTTTCTTGATAATTTCTGTATACTTGCGCAATACTTAGACAGTTGAAGGATTTGCGAAGAGTAATAATCAACGTAAGACTAAGTAAGGAAGAAGAGAATTAAACACGCGGTTTATAGTGGTTCGGCTTGATCCAAGCCTACGTCCACTCTTCTGCACTGACAGCCAATTCGGCTGGATTCCACTTTGAACAAAGAGATGTTACAGTGTTGATCTTCCTTGATTTCTCGGTGTAGATGATCTATCACACTCACTCAAGGTATCACCAAGTACAAACACTCTCTGTGTATACAATTTCGCTCGACTGAATCGACTAATAATCAAGGTATTTCGACTCTGAAATTTTTCTATCAATCACACCCTCTAACAACTAGAACGACTTTCTTTTTATACTCCTTTATGCCATCATACCGTTGACACTTACCAAAGGAATTCCTCCAATCTACCCGTTGGACGGAATCAATCAAGAAGATCATTCGAGCTATAAAAGGAACTCCGACGATAGTCCATCAATCTGTTTGCCCATACAATCAGGATCTTGGTTTCCAAGAATAGAACATTCCAAGAATACTTCGTCGACCATCGGATCTTCAATTGATCTTGATACGAACAAAAGAATCCGTTATGTTTATCCAGCCAAAAAGATCTTCTCCAGACGATAGGATAAAATCCTCAACCATATACTTCGGCTCTGGATTTCCTTCGCCCTTTGGATCGGAAAGATCTGTCAATGAGAATAGTCTTGAGTCTTGAGTCTTGATTCTTGAGTCTTGAATCTTGAGTCGGTGATCGAAAGTCTTCGACTTTAAACTAGACGATCTGCAGATATCCGGACTAGATCGAAAGAAACGTTTTGTCGGCTTCAAAATATTCCGGAATGATTTCTCCAACAATATATACCCGAAATAAATAGGAAAGGAAGTAATCTAATGTAACAAACAAATTAGTTATCTTAATCTAATAAGGAAATTCTAGGAAATAATCAAATGTCAAAGCAATATTCCTAATATCTAATAATATCTGTAATAAAAATCTTTTAATAGGAAATTCTATGATATTCATAAATATAAAGCCCATAAAAATGAGGACATGTGAGAGGCATCCAGGAAATTTCGTGCGAAATTACCGAAAGACTTTCTCTCTCGCTTATGTTAGAGTTTTCTCTCGCGTGATGTTCGAGCTCTTCACCATGTCTTCGATTTCCTCAGTTCCTTCTCTGAACTTTGCGGTCTTTATGCACCGCCGTCGTTCTCCGCCCATTTCACCTTAGCTGTTTCTCCTCGTCCTTCCTCCTTCTGCATGTGCAAATTCTTCTATTCCCTTCTACTATCACAGTTCCCTGGGTCCGTTGTTTTGTTCTCCTGCAATCCGCTCTGCATGTTGCCGATCTGTAACATGCAATCTTGGCAACTCTTCGATTTAGTCATCTGTTCTTTCAATTATCCATATTAACGTATTTCTATTCCCTTTCCTAATGGAAGACAGTGATACTACCTCACGAATTGCTTCCCTCTGTAATCGCCTGGGCCGTTTATGCTCAGAACAGCCGTTGGAGGTTTGGGATAACATCCCTGCGTCGGCCAAACTAACGGATTGTCGTCTCATTCTGGTAGGCAACATATTTACCAATCCTTATGTCAATTTATCTGCCTTTCAAGTTGCTATGAAGAAAGCCTGGAGAATGGATCATGTAGACATCACTTCGGCAGATACAGGGCTATATATCATCAAATTTAGAACAGAAGTGGAGAAGCGTCGTATTCTGGATGGTAGCCCTTGGTTATTTTCTGGTCACTTAGTTAACCTACGCCCATGGCAACCTAATACTCCATTGCAACAGTATGATTTCGGAAAATGTATGTTTTGGGTGCATGTTATTGGCTTACCTTTGGAGTGGACTACTCCACCTATTTTGCGTCGAGCTGCATCCCAGATAGGTAAAAATCGGAGGTGAAAACAGATATTTCTGCAAGAATACGGATTGAGTTAGATTTGAAAGATCCTCTGAAAAATGGTAAACTTATCAGTATTGAAGGTAAAACCGTATGGCTTGATTTTAGGTATGAGAGACTGTCCCATTATTGCTACTCCTGTGGACGGCTTGGTCACTATGCAACTTCCTGTCCCGAGTTTCCATATGTTGAAACACAATTTGATGGCCGTGACACGATGGTTTATGGACCTTGGCTCAGAGCAGAGCTTAAGCAATTTAGCCCTTACTGGGATGCCTTTTACAATCCTAAAATACAAGGTGAGTCCATGGAAGAGACAGTACCTGAAACTCCTCCTCAAATGCAGCCTGCTCTTCCAGCTCTCCCTCCTATCCCTGCTACAGAGGTTGTTACTTCGAACCCTGAATTACCTCAAGGGGCTTCCAAGCAATGGCATTCGGTTACCTCCACGGCTCTCACTACTGATTTAGTACCTGCAGCAGCAAAGATGAAAAACACTCAGACTTTTCCAGTGGATACTCAATAGCAGAAGAGGCCGAAGATTCCTCGGCCAATGCCACATGGGGGTTCCAGTAAGAAAACAAAAAGATACACACCATATGAACTCAAAGTTCCATACTCAACAGCTCTTGATGAGTCCCTCCTTCTTGATACTCCGGTTGTGGAGGCAGATATCCCTGATCCTTGGGCTTTGGCGGCTGGCCCTCAACAGCCACCGTGTTCCAAATGAAGCTCCTCAGTTGGAATTGTCAGGGGTTGGGCAATCCCCTGACAATTCAAGCCCTAAAGGCGATGGTAGCTTGTGATAAGCCCGATTTTGTGTTTTTAATGGAAACGAAGAAGGATAAACACTTCGTATCTAAGATTCAGCGTAAGTTAAAATTTTCTAACTCTTTTGTGAAGGATCCTGATGGTTTAAAGGGTGGTCTGGCTCTGTTATGGAATGATAATTTCGAAGTTACCTTGGTATACTCGGATGATCAGTTTGTTGATTTTGTTGCACTTGATCCTAGGACGAACTCTTCCATGCATATCACTTGCCTGCACGCACCTCCAATATATCAGCTACGTCAGGAATTCTGGAATACCATTCGAGTTATTCATGCTGCAAATCACTTACCGTGGCTGTGTATAGGTGATTTCAATGATTTCCTTTCTCCCTGGGAAAAAATGGGCAAGCGACCACCAATTACTTCGCGTATGACCTCCTTTCGGAATGTGATCAATGATTGTGCATTACTCGAAATACAAAGTAAAGGTTGTGAATTTACCTGGTCCAATAATCGCGAAGGGGATGCTCTAGTAAAGGAGAAGTTGGATCGTGTATTTTGTTCACTGGAATGGTTGATGGTTTACCCCTTTGCAGAAGCATTTGCCCTTCCGTCTGTTGGTTCGGATCATTGTCCTATATTGCTGCAAGCTCGGCCATCATCTGTCAAACGTGCAAAGACTTTTCAATATGAAGCTTTCTGGAACCAAGACACAGAGTGTAAAGACATGGTTCAACAGGCTTGGGACAATAGTAGTACCTCATTGATATCCAAATTACAGGCAGTTGCAACGCGGTTAACAAGATGGAGTAAAGCTCGGTTCAGTAATTGTCATCAACGCATCCATCACTTGCAATCTCAACTGCAGATGATTATAAATAGAACATCCTATCAGGAAGGGGATAAGGAGTATGCCAATGCAATACGATTTGAAATTCAGAAACTATGGACTCAAGATGAACAGTTCTGGGCTATGCGTTCTCGTATTCAATGGTTGAAGTGGGGCGATCATAACTCAAAGTTCTTCCATGCACATACTATGCAAAGGAGACAACGAAATCGAATTACTATGTTAATGGATACTCACCAGCAATGGATCAGAGAACCAGAACAACTAAAAGAACTCACTCAGGGCTTCTTCTCTTAGCTTTACCGATCTGTAGGCCAAAGGGCTTTTAGGCCTTTCCTAGATCAATGTCCACCGGTGGTAACTCCTGAAATGAATACACAGTTGATGAGCAGGGTAACAGAGGAGGAGATTTACCAGGCTACCTTCCAGTTGGGAGCGTCAAAGGCTCCTGGTCCTGATGGTCTTCCAGGCCTCTTCTATCGGCATCACTGGCAAGTTATCAAAGCAACTGTAATTAAAACAGTACAGGAGTTCTTTACCACAGGTTATATGCCCCCTACTCTAAACAGAACAATCATTGCCCTAGTCCCTAAAGTCCAGCATCCAGAAAGTATAGAACAATACCGTCCCATAAGTCTTTGCAACTTTGCTTATAAGATCATATCAAAAATTATGGCCAACAGACTTAAACCTTTACTGTCTATTTTGATTTCCAAAGAGCAAGCAGCATTTATTAGCAATAGACAGATTCAGGACAATATTATGGTGGTTCAAGAAGTCATGCATCAATTTAAAGTGCGAGCATGCAAGAAACGCTTCAATCTTATTCTCAAAACAGACATGCAGAAAGCTTACGATAGGGTTGAATGGGACATTTTAGAAGCCTATTTGAAGCAATTGGGATTCCATGACAGCTGGGTTACTCAGGTAATGGCTTGTGTTACTACAGTCTCTTTTAGTGTTCGGTTTAATGGTGAACAGCTCCCTTATTTTAAACCTACTCGAGGGATTCGCCAGGGAGATCCCCTCTCTCCATATCTCTTCATTTTAATTGCAAATGCCCTATCCACTACTCTTACTCAAGATGTTGCTATTGGCCATATAAAGGGGATTCAATTCAATCGAGACTGTCCTAAATTATCTCACCTATTTTTTGCTGATGATTCAGTATTTTTCCTTAAAGCCACTCTCTCTGAATGCCATAACCTTGCCAATCTCCTAAACCAATATTGTGTTGCTACAGGCCAGCTTATTAATAGAAACAAATCTGGTGTGTTTTTCAGCAAATACTGTCCTATTTCATTACAACAAAATCTTGCACAAGAATTAAGGGTCCCTATTCTCAGTAAGTATGGTAAATACCTGGGTATTCCCTCGGATTGGGGCCGTTCCAAAAAGGAGATGTTTTCCTGGATCCTGGCAAGAGTAAATGCTAAGTTAGCAGGTTGGCAGGAAAAATTTTTATCGAAAGGAGGCAAGGAAATCTTATTGAAATCAGTAATTCAAGCCTTACCACAGTATGCCATGTCTATCTTCAAGCTTCCGCTGTCTCTCTGCAGATTGATTGAACGAAAGATCTCAGCATTCTGGTGGAGTAAACAAAATAGTCAATCTGGAATTCACTGGAAACAATGGTCAGAATTAAAGCTCTCAAAAGTTGCAGGGGGGATGGGATTTAGAGATTTAATCAACTTTAACAATGCAATGCTTGGAAAGCAAGCATGGCGTTTAATTCAGCAACCTCAAGATATCTGGAGTCAGCTCTTCAAGGGTTTATATTTTCGCTATTCCTCTTTTCAATCTGCTCCCTCAGGACATCGTCCTTCTTGGGGATGGCAGAGTTTATTAAGGGGTCGTCAAGCAATTACTCCTAAACTACGTTGGTTAGTCGGAGATGGCACGAAGATACATATCAGACAAGATAATTGGCTACCATTAGGCCCGATAGGAGGCTTACCAGAGATAGGGGAACCTGCTCGAGTGGCTGACCTCATTGATTTTCCGCATTCCGAATGGAAGTCCACGCTTGTTACTGCATTCTTTGATGATCAGGTCAGTAAGGCAATTCTCAATACCCCCATCAATCCGTCTCTCCTTCAGGATCAACTAGTTTGGACAGAAACTCCTTCTGGTACCTACACAGTAAAGAGTTGTTATCATTCTCTTTCTACACAATCTCAGCCACCACTAAACCAGCCCTCATCCTCGTATACTAACCCACCCATGTTATGGAGGAAAATTTGGCACATGTGTTCAGCCCCAAAGCTTAAGGTTTTTCTCTGGTTAGCTTGCAAAAATGCCATTGCTACAAAACTTAATCTTTATCAACGCCATATAACCCCTCATCCCTTTTGTTCTCTATGCAATAATTCTGTCCCGGAATCAGTAGAGCATATCTTTTTTTTCTGTCCATGGACAACTGAAATTTGGACTCACGAAGACATTAGTGTCAAAATTTTACCTACCTCAGTGAGCCGATTTGATGCATGGTTAGTAGAAAGAGCTTCCCTCCCACACGCATCTCCTGAGTTTGCTGTGATCGCTCATCTTCTGTGGGAGATCTGGAGACAGCGGAATAATGCTATCTTTCGTCAGATCCCTCTCGATCCCCGCCAGGCCGTCAATGATGCCCTAGCCCAAAACACCATCTTCAAGTTTTTACAGTCCTCGCCACAGAAGATGGAAAAGACGATGGTCAGTTCTGAATATAGATGGCAACCACCAGAGGATGGGTATATTAAGTGTAATATTGATGGGGCTTTTCGCCAAGAATCGGAGAAAGGATCAATCGCTTGTGTTTTCAGAGATAGTAGAGGCATTTTAACAGATATGCTTACCCAATCTGTGCCTGCACAATCGGCGTTCCAAGCGGAGATTTACGCCCTCATATTTGCTATTCAACGGCTGCTCCACAAGAATCTCCATCCTCAGCATGTTGTGATCGAATCGGACTGCTCAAAACTGGTGGAGATCATTCGGATGAACCAGACGCCGCCGTGGAAGGAACGTCCTCTCTTTGCGACTCTCAGAGCTCTTCTTCAGCGATGCCCTAGCATTTCGCTTCAACACGTTCGTCGACAGGCAAATGGTGCAGCGGACTGGGCCGCTAAGGCCCACAGGGATCATGGCCCTCCAACAAACTGGCTTCTTTTCCCGCCTTCTAATTTCCTCAATATTATCTCTTCGGATGCTTCGGCTCTTATTTGTAATGTTACCTAATATATTACAAGTTATCTTTTTACCAAAAAAAAAAAAAAGAATAGAGAAATGCAGGGGGGGAGGAAAACAGAGGATGCTTTGGCTTGGAGCAAGGAGCAGTCAAAGTAAACGTCTGCTGGTGGGGACGATTCTGTCTAGCGTTAACGTAAGTAGCGGGACTGATGCTGTTACCTGCTCTGTGGACTTATGTGTCGGGAATAGGAGCAGAAACGCGTTTGTCTGTTGACATTTCTTTATTCGTTTGCGGATTCTTTGGTGTCAATTTATGTTACGCTGGCTAGACCAAGAAAAATCGAACTTCAATGGAGAGGATATGACCAGCTCAGGGAATTGGTATATCAGCTATGGTTAATGAAGAAAATAGAGAGAGTTAAATGGTGGTGAAATCCAAATGGTGGTTTAGTATTAGGATGATTGAGATATTGCCCCTTTAGAAGCATTAGATTTCATGTTAGGTCCATTCTTGTCGCAGCCACTAAAGCCAAGATTGAATCGGAGATGGATATGGTTTTGATGTGAACGGTCCATTTTTTGGATTGGAGATAGTAGACATACAAAATGTTGCTAAAATTTTTACAAGTTCTTTGATAAAAGAAAGTACCTATTGTTCACTTGTTAAAGTTTGATAAATAATAGATAACGAAATCTTTTTCTATTGATTGATGATTGTTCTTTTGTTAATGTGTGCTTGTGTCTACTTAAGTGTTCCAACTATTTTAGTAATCTTGACTAGTAGGCAAATGATTCTTATTAGCAGACTTAATTTAATTATATTGTAATTGTATCGTTTGTCTGCATTGGGAACATAGGCGTTGGGGTTGACCTCCATAGTAGATGTACGGTAATAATCCACGTCCAAAATTTATTTGCTTTACCCCACTAAGTAATGTCATTTTGCACAAAGTCACACCATATGCAAGATTCTCTTTGAATATAGTGGCGTCGGGAAAAAAATTTAGCATGTACATAAAAAAGGTCTAGTTGATCAAATTGATATTCATATTTGAACTAGACTAGACTAAAAAAAAAAAGATTAAATACTTGACTCAAACTCAATCTCATAGAAGCTCAACTTTTTCGGATTGAGTTTGACTCGAGATATATATATATATATATATATATATATATATATATATAGTTATTTATATTTATTTAAATAAACTTGAAATGACTCAGTTCAATTCGACTTGGGTTATTATCAACGAGTTTTTGTGGGAGCTTGATTCAAGCTTGAGCTCAAATTCGACTTTCATAAAGTTTGAACTGATGAGGTTCGGACTTGACTCAATCTCACACTTGAATTTGTGAATAATTTAGGCAATTTCGAGTAGCTTGATTGGTTTGCACACAAAGAAGTAATTAAAACCTAATTTCAAAGAAGCAAGTGAGAAAATGCTAGGAAAGCACATAGTCGTTTCAATCTTGAGTGCCGTGTATTTCATTCTAGTTGAGGTTTTTCTTCGAATTGGGTTAACTATATTTTCAATCCTCTAATTCATGATATTTGTGCGATTGTGTCCTTGGGAAGGCAAGCCATTACCACTTCGATGGACAGTTGGAGTACACCATGACTGCTCCTCCGTAAGTCGAGCCCGTGATAAATTCTTCACATTTTCCAACCATCACCAATCATCGCTGGTGCTGGCTACGCCACGAAATCCTCCATCCTTTCTCACATCCCTCGCTTTTCTACCTTTGTCTTCTACATTTTACTTTCTTATTTTTCCTAAAATAAAACTAGTTTCTTTTGACTTATTTCACTTTGGAAGTTACTGAGAAAAATCACGACGCTGAGCAACAAAATTAATTTATTTAATTAACATAATTTCTCAATTAAAAGAAAAGGCTATATCTTTTTTTGTAGAAAAACATAGAGAAATAAAAGAAGTCTGTCTAAGACGTCGAGATTAGAACTTGACAACTATTAAAAATTCTTTCGGCTAATCTTATTTCAACATCATAAAACAATGACATTATGTGAATCAATTTCCTCTTTGTACAACATGGTATCGATGTAGACAATCTGTTAAAGGTAGATAGATACCACAACTTGTCATTGTAACACCAAAATGCATCTATGTCTGATTTTTGTTCATTAAATAAGTAGATGCAAGAAAATAAATAAATTGATATGTATATATTTGAGTGCAACTTCCATACGATTTTACGGAGTTTGTGAGTGAACCCATACAAGGAGGAGCTATGGTCTTATTGGGAGGCAGATGGACATGAACTTCCCTTTATGAGAGTTCAATGGAGCTGTGGTCTATAATTCTTATCACATCGTACCACTAATGTCTTGTCTCTACGCGCGACAATCTTAAGTTGACTTGACTTGCGAATGCGAATTCATTAAATGACTTGATTGAGCCAGCTGTGGTGTTCATTGAATCTTGACTGTTGACGAAGAAGAGTCCGGAAAGAGAAAAAACATCAGCATCTCTTTCCCTTTCTACAATACAAGTCCCTTTCGAGAGAACAGATATTTATCTCGCTCCCATTTTATCTCTACAAGGTTCAATTGCATTTGGACTGAACACCGGAAGTGAAGGAGAATGAGGATATCAGTTGGAGGAAGTGTAACGAGAGACGGCCAGATGGTTCCCTCCAACGAGTTGTACCTCAAATCTAGTTTTACGAGGTTCGGAACTCCTTCCCATCGTGGGGATAACACGATATGTCTGAGATTCATGGACATACTGAAAGAAGGAACTGAACCCAATTAGATTATTTAAAGATCAGTCCAAAGTAAGTCAACTCCGAAAGGTTCCCCATTAAGGGGGTCGATCCATTGAAACTGTAAATAAACAATTCTAATCTCGACAAGTTTCTGAGATTACCGATTGAAGCTGGAACACTCCCTGAAATATACGTGTAACTGAAGACCAGAGTCTCAAGATAACCATCCTCCGGAAAATCGGCAAGGAAACCTGAAAATCAGCAATCACCCAGACCAAAATTCTCCATTTTACCCAACTTTCTTATTATTTCTATATTTTGAATGATCTTGGAATTTTTTTTTAAAAATAAAGACATCAGTCGGACGATATTACATGGAAGCCTAATTGGTCTGTGTTTGTTGGTCGTTATTTTTGCATTCTTTCACATATATTACATTATTCCACTTTCGAACTAATATGAAGTAATTATTGTGCCTATTGAATTTAAATGGTTATTGGTGAAACATGAGGAAATAACCAAATAAGTCTCAAATCTATTGTACTTATGTCAATTTAGTCATAAACATGTTAATCAGAGAAAAATTTAACTAACTAAAAAAATTATTTGTGTCAAGTCATGCGACATAAGATGACTAGTGTTGACTAGACCACTATGTCAGTAATTTTTGTCCAATATTGGGCATAATAACTAACTTGACAAATCGTTAAAAGATTTATGATTAAATTGTCCAAATTGAAAGGTTAAGGACTAGATTGACACAAATACAATAGGTTTAAGACTTTTTTTGTAATTTCCAGGTAGAACACATTCTTTGATTATCCTCTCACATGATTTGTATCTAAACTCCTTAGGTACATTTCCACCGTTGAAATATTTAATAGCGATGTTGGCATTTCGAGCAGCACTTTTGTTACTGTTCCAACCTCAACACTTAGTTTCAGAAACATAATTAGAGAAATCTTATCAAACCAATGAAATTTGTGACTTACTGGTTCATTTCTTGATAATTTTTGGCTGCCACTGTTCATTTGTTTTTTAGATCATGTGTTGCCACACAGACCTGCTCCATGACATAATTTATGGTACATGAAGAACATTATGTTAAATGCAGGATTTAACAATTCTAGAGAACTTACTAAACGCTAGCGTCGGTGATTAAAATCAGCAGACTTTATTTCTTATACAGCATGATTGTTGACTTCAAAGCAGCAGTAATCACTAATCAGACCATTGATGAAATCAACGAGTCACCCGGGTTCCAATGGCACACACCAAGCTTAAGAATTCCATGCACTTTGTTAGGCTAGGAAGATGGCACCTTTGGTCCAGTTCAGCGTAGTACATATATGAAGAAATTTCATGTTATACAAGCTTGAAGAATTTTCTTTATTCGAGGACCTTCCTAGCAATAGACATACAGGTCTTGAATTTCTTAAGTCCAATCATCTTCTATTGACAGTTTATAATGCCCAATCATGGAGAGGTAAAACTGTGAACTTACTCTAATCAAGCATAACGACCGAAATTCAGTGAACATGATAACATTGTGAAAGTCTAAAAGTAAGTCATCCCAAAACTGATAATACACGCCTCCATGGCTGGATAAATATCAGCATACGGCAGAAAACCCAGAAGCCAACAACATATCCAAGTGGCATGCTCATGTAAAACGACTTCATGCCAATCCAGCCATTGTCCTCGCGTTATTTGGACCTTTGAGTAGGAACAGCATCTGCTTCTTCAGGGTTGATAGTTGTTGGGCAACTTTTGTCAAGTGCAAACCCACATAGTCCTTTGTTACCTTCAAACGAACCTTCTGAAAATGTGAGAAACTGTTTCCTTGCTGGGATCATAACAAGAAGTTGATTATAGGAGAAGTTCAGGAATGAAAGGAAGTTCAGATCTGAAAGCTGCATTGGAATTATCCCATCGAGGCAGTTATGTGACAAGTCTAGGGACTCAAGCTGCTGTATTTTCCTAATGAGGGGGGGATAGGACCTGAAAGCACATTGTGAGACAGATTGATAAAATAGAGCACTCAGAGATCTCCCAATGCTTCTGGTATTGGACCCTCCAATCTACTGCTCGAGAAGTCAAATGAGGTGAAAACAGTTAGGATCTTTGCTAGTTCAATTTGCAGACCTTTGATAGTAATGCTTACGCTGTCCTGATAATAGAGCTTGCTCAACCCAAGAAAACGGATATTGAAGATGGTCAAAGTGAGAATTAACCTTCATGACCTCCCAAGACATCAGGAAATCTTCAGGAAGCATACTGCTGAAATTGTTGAAAGCTAGGTCAACAATTTGAAGCATCTTCCATGTGCCATTAGTGACTGGACAACCAATTTGTCTGTAGAATTTTCTGGAATGCATAACAAGAATTCTCAGGGTAGATATGTTCTTCAAGTGGCACGGGAATACATCCTTAATCCAATTGTTTCCAATGTCTAGCACCTCTAATGTCGAACATTTTGCCAAAGAAATTGGAAGCTTTCCTGTCAAGAGATTACCATTAACATCCGAAGTCCTCAAAAGGCATGTGCCTTGGAATGTATGTGGAATTCCTCCAGTCAGGTTGTTATTCCTTATGTTCAACACCTATGCATTATCCTCGGCTAATGCCGAGTGCCCCCGAGACATTCTAGCCACTAATCTTAAAGGAAATCTAGCTCATTGGGTAGAGTAACTCTTTTTCGCAGTAGGGACTCAATCGCCGGACATTTCTTCTTTCTCCTGCCTCTGGGCCTAGATTGAAATTGCTCATCTAACTCCTCAAAATCACCCTGAAGCCAAGGAGCCAAATTGACAAGTATTAGGATCATCCAAATCTCATGTAGTAAAAAGCTGGATTTCAAAAGAGCAGTAAAATTGAATTTTAATATTTGAGAGAATGAGAGAATAGGGCTCACTGGAGTGTAAACATGGCAACCAGTTCTCTCATGATTGTCTCTCACGTGCTTGTACACAAACTTCTTGCCACAATCCTTATGGCCTCACCTCAAGATGAACAGCCTTCACATGCTGATGTAAATTTGATTTCTGTCAACAAGGAAAACAATCAGCTAATGTACACTCAGCAGCCACACGATAAATGAGCTCAAGCTTCAAAGTTCCATACAATTATATTCCATGCCTAGCCAAAATCTACTTAGGAGGTGACTGCATCTCATTGTTGAAAAAATGCTGAGACAACCCTCAACATGACATCTGAATGCTTCTGAATCAGCCGAATTTTTCTTCTCATGCATGCGGAGATGCCGTTGGATATTCTTCCTGAACCGCTTAGTCCCACATATGTCGCAATTGACTAATTGGTGAGCTGACCGCATGTGCTCCTTCAAATAGTCAACATTGCTGAAGTATTTCATGCACTCACGACAGAAAGCCTCCACAGTCTCCAATTTGACTGCAGCAGTTGAAATGACATTATTATTGAATGGCATGTTAAACAGCTCATAGATATCATTCGGCTTCACCAATAGACCCTCATTATTAAGTGACTAACCATGAGAATCCTCATGCTTTCACAACTTCGATGCAAACTTGAAAACCTTCCCACACCCAACCTCTGGACAAACATGTTGCTTCGAACTCTTACATTCACTAGACATCGATAATTCCTCATCATTGTGAATTTCATTCAAGTGCCTCTTCATGTTCCCTTGATATGCAAATGACTTATCGCAACCATCAACAGGATAGCTGAAAATCTTGCCTTTATGTTGAAGAAAGTGGCGAGCCAAATGGTCTTTTCTCCTATAGTTGGCAGGGCAATCCTCCATAGAACACTTGAGAGGCCTCTGCAAATGAATTTAGCATATTGACACATAGATACAAATCATACCAAATCTCTAGACATCAATAGAAGAAAAAAAAAAACAAACGATGCTTCAAACCTCAAAATAGAACATGCATGATCGAGGCTGAGTTGATGGATCTTCTCAGGTGGTCCCCCAACCTGATACTAGTCCAATCAAGATACAAGATTGCAGCCTCTTGCATTTTGGAGTTCTTTTCGGTGGGATCCAATGCTTCACGCCATTATCATATCATAATTAGATGAGCCAACATACTTTATCCTACAAGGTCTTGATTTTAGTATATGCAAACTCGCAGTAGACAAATCAAAAAAACAAAAAGTTTCAATTTTCAACCAAAATTAAAACTTTTTTATCTAAAAAAACCATCTTTGAAACCATACCACACGAAAAGATTATTGCTTTCTCATGGGTGCTTGCATGTGATGAGGCTTCACAAATTCACGACATCACTATTCCACAGCCTAGAAAATCATGTACATCCCCAATGATCGGCAAACAGCATCACTTGATTTACTATTTCATATGAGGGAATATTACACCAAGAACATCAGTGCATAAAAGATCAAATAAAGCAGGGGGGTTGGATATCCAGTTTGGGGGTAAAGAGTTGTTTCAGCAGGCCTTAGCTATCCAGTCCACAGGGCAATTTGAGCTTCGGCTGCAGTGGGCCAGGAAGAGGCTCGAAAGACCAGGGCGAGTTTAGCTTGGGCCCGGCTCACGATCGGTTGCACTTTCCAACTGAGTTCAGTCAGTCAGTCAGAGTGTACTTGTGGAGAGAGAAAGCTTCGGTTCTCGATGAAAGTTAGGGTTTCGTCCATGGCGATCGCCTCCGCCTAAGAAGCCGAAGCAGCGTCGACTGTCTTCGCGAAGCCGTTCACCAAGAAGCCTCGGTGATCTCGATAGACACACGCGATGGCGGCTCTGTGTCGAGGCGGATCTCTCACATCGGTGGGTGCTGCGTCATCAGCTAGGTTGGGAGTGAAAGATGCATCTATATTGATTCGAAGCGTACCTGGAGGAGGTGGAAGCCAGGTTTCAGATAAGTGTTCGGGCTCCTTCTTGCTGTTAGATTTACCGTTTATGGCTCTATAACTCCCTGTGAAAGCCTCTGCTCTATCAATTGTTGATTGCAGCCTTGGGGTTTGATGATTGAAAATAAACTGATTCCGCTCCTTCCAAATGCTCCATAACACCACTGCTATGTTATCAAATTTGCCGGAGATAACTGGATTTTGTTGTATGCTGCAGATCCAGTCTTCGAACTAGGTGAGGCCGAATCTGGAGATCTGTAAATGCAGGGGAGCTGAGATCTAGACCTTGGCAGTCCATGGGCAGAGAAGAAGTGTATGCTCGAGTGTTTCTGCTTCCTGCTTACAGAGAGGGCATAGAGGAGAAGGTACGATCTTTCCGTGGTGCAAATTCTCCATTGTAGCTAGGGCGTTATTGCATGCGTTCCAGAGGAAGAGTTTAATTCTAGGCGGGGTTGTGGATTGCCAAATATATTTCCAAAGATTGGGGTTAACTTGGTTAGACGAGGTTGCTTGTATATCCTGTGATCTGGTTGAGTCTTCCCTGAATATAAAATAGCCACTCTTTACTGAATAATCTCCTGATTTTGTGTGCATCCATACCGGTTTATCTTCTTCATCAGGTAAGCCAATGGGTGTGGCTAAAATTTCCTGAACCTGTCTTTCATCAAACATAGAGTGGAGTAGAATTTCATTCCATGTGCCTATACTTGGATTTATGAGATCTGCAACTTTGGCTGGCTCTTGATTTGTTGCTGGGCCTCCTATGGGGCCACTTTTTAGCCATCGATCTGTTCTAATTGTTGTGTTCTTTTCGTTGCCAATCCTGTGCATGACCTGAGGAGCAACGGAATCTCTGGCCTTGATGATGCTCTGCCAACCCCACGAGGGACGTGAGCCTCTGCCAGCATTCCAAATTTCACCATGTGAGTAGTACAGCCCTTTCAGAATTTTTGTTAACAGAGAGTCTGGATGTTGAATTATACGCCACATCTGCTTAGCTAGCATTGCTATGTTGAATATTTGTAGATCTTTGAAACCCAAACCCCCTTCACTCTTCCTGGTTTTCAACAAATCCCACTTCTTCCAATGAATTCTAGCCTTTTTCTCATTGCTTTTCCACCAAAAGGATGCAATCTTCCTCTCAATAGCTTTGCAAATCGATGTAGGTATTTTGAATATTGACATGGCATATTGAGGGATGACTTGAATTACTACTTTTAGGAGTATTTCCTTTCCTGCTTTTGATAACAATTTTTCCTTCCAGTTGTCCAATTTGAAATTGACCCGAGCTAAGATCCATGCGAACATGTCTTTCTTGGAGTGCCCCTAGTCTGAAGGTATGCCTAAATATTTCCCTGTCTTTGTGATTTCTGGAACTCTAAGAGTTGTTGCCATGTTTCTCTTTAGAGCTGTAGGACATCCTTTGCTAAAGTAGATGCCTGATTTGTTGAGATTGATTGCCTGACCTGAAGCAAAGTAGTATTAATTTAAGATATCGGCCAAGTTTTGACACTCTATAATTGTGCCATGCAGGAAGAAGATGGAATCATCTGCAAAAAGTAGATGGGACAGAGTGAGGCAGTGGTTGTTTAATGTGATTCCTGTGAGTGAACCCTCCTGAACAACTTTCTTCATCAGGATAGACAGCACATTGGCCACAATGATAAAGAGATAAGGTGAGAGTGGGTCTCCTTGGCGTAAGCCATGAGTTGGTTTAAAGAAAGGTAAGGGCTCCCCATTGAAGTTTATGCTGAAAGTCACTGTGGTCACTCACTGCATGATCCACTGTACCCATAAGTCACAGAAGCCTAATTTTGTTAGATAGGCTTTAAGAAAGTCACATTCAATGCGATCGCACGCCTCTGCATGTCCATTTTAACACTGCTTGGAACTTCTTTTTCTTGTTGCTGGTTCGTAGTCTATGTAGCACCTCCTGAACTATCAAAATATTATCCTGAATTTGCCTGCCTCCCACAAAAGCACTATGTTCCTCTACGATGATATGTGGTAGAATTGGTTTAAGTCTGTTTGTCAGTACTTTGGAGGTTATTTTGTATAAAAAATTACAGAGGCTGATGGGGCGATATTGCTCCAGTTTTTCAGGCTGTGGGATTTTGGGTATCAGTGTGATGAGTGTTCGGTTAAGTGCAGGATCTAGATGGCCAGAGGTGAAAAAGAGCTGCATTGCTTGATAGATATCCTTGGAGATTGCTGACCAGTGCTCTTCGATGGGACCAGGTGCCTTGAAGGCTCCTAGCTGCTGCATAGCTCTAGTGATTTCCTCCTCTGTGATTGGAGCAATCAAGGTATGATTCATTTGGTCATCCACTAAGGTAGGGATTAGTTGTAAGATGGGTTGCCAATTGCGGAAGCCCACTGATGTGTATAAACTTTTGTAATATTATTCTGTCATCCCCTGTAGTTGTTGTTCCCCTCGTACCCATACTCCACTTTCATTTTTCAGCATTGTAATTTGGTTTCGACATCTCCTCCGAATTGTCGTCGCATGAAAAAATCGAGTGTTTTTATCACCCCACTTTATCCAACTTATCCTCGATCGCATACCCCAATACATCTCCTCTTGTCGCCATAGTTGATCAATTTTTGTAGTTAACTTTTTCACTTGAGCTGATTCTCCATTGATTTGTGTGCTATTCATCAGGTTCTGGAGTTCACCTTTCAGCCAAGTGACCCTCTTCTTTGCATGGCCGAATTTGCTTTTGCTCCACTGTATCAACTGCTTCTGTACTTGCTGCAGTTTCTCTATTACATTAAGATCATGTGCAGCAGGGTCATTCCAAGTATCTCGGACTATGGTTTTGCTTTCTGCATCGTCAATCCAGTATGCTTCATACTTAAACTGCTTTTGTTTTCTACACTTTAGTTGAGCTAGGGATATCAGGAGAGGAGTATGATTCGAGCCTATCGCCGGGAGTGCAATATATTCAGCCTCTAGGTAAGTAATTCTCCACTGAAGCGAGCAGAAAGCTCTGTCGAGTCTCTTTTTTCACCAGATTCTCTCCCTCACATTTATTTGACCAGGTGAAAGAGCACCCCTTACATTCCAACTCCATCAAAGAGCACTAATTGACAAAGTCTCTAAAAGTTGTTAACCTGTAAGTTTCTACTTTGTACTTACCCACTTTCTCCCAGTGATTTAGGATTTCGTTGAAATCACCCAAGTAAAGCCATGGTAGTCGATAGTGCACACTGACTGAATAAATCTGCTCCCATAACTGTATTCTCTCTCTAAAAAACATTGGGAGCTGAGAAAAATTATATTCATTCTCTGATTACTGTCTTTTAGATGACATTGGGTAAAGATTGTCGTGGCTGAGGAGGAGTCAATGGATAAATGCAGTTGATCATCCCAGAATAAAGCTAAGCCCCCTGCTGTACCTTCTGGATTAACTATATAACTGTTCTGAAACTTGAATCTCCTTTTTAATCTGAGCACTTTTTGTTCTGGGTTTTTTTGTTTCCATAAGAAAAACAAGTTTGGGCCGTTCTTGAGTCATAGTGACTCGCAAAGCCTGGAATTGTCAGGGGCTAGGCAGCCTGGATTGTCAGGGGATTGCCTAGCCCCTGACAATTCCAGCTTAAGAGTTTCATGGGTAATTTGGTGGCTTATTAGGGCTATCCACCAGAACTCATTGATCTGACTTTTCTGCCACCCTAATAAGTGTTTCCACTAGCTGAGTACTTTCCTCTGAATGTTGAGATGATGTTTGTGCTCCGTATGGACAGAATCTTTTTACTTTTTTTGAATTAGTTGACTTCACACATTTCCTTTTCGGCTTTGCAGGGGGGTCACATCCAGCCCAACTTCAGCTTCCTTCATCTGTTCCTCGTGGAGTATCAATACCGATTCCTCATCAATGCAGCAATTGCCCCTCTTTTGGGGGCTTTTCTCTTCAACCATAATTAGTTCCCGAGATGAGGAGGGTCGGTAAGTTTCCTTTCCCTTTAGCTAGGTATTACAAACCTGTGTTTGCTGGGATAATGGTGAACTGTTCCGTTCTGTTGCAGGTGTAAGAGATAATGGGGTTTCAGGCACTACATCCACTTCTTCAGGAGGGAGCTCCTGCTTTCCATAAAATATTTTGCCGTAGGGGCTTAGTTACCTCACCTCAGCTCGCAACTAGTCGCCACATCGGGCTGGTAAGTTTTGTTCCAACCCTGATTCCTTGTAAGGTATTTTAGCATACTCCGTTGCATAATGGCCAATTCTGCCACAGGAATAACAGTAGTAGGACAGTCGTTCATATTTAAATTCGACCCAAAGCTTTTTATTATCTAGATTCACAATCACACCAGTTTTCAGAGGGTTTGCTAATGGCAATGTCACTTTGGCTTTACCCACTTTATAGGTACTATTTCCCTTTTCCTCCAGTTTCACTTTGACAACTTCTCCAAGTTTGGAAGCAATTTCCTCAATTACATTATAGGTAACTCTCCCATAAGGTAAGCCAATAAACTTTACCCAGAAATCACAATAATTAAAGTCATAACAGAACTCAGGTGTGTCAGGTTCGCACTACCTGAGAATGAGGAGATGGCTGGAGAAGGACCAAGGCCCAAATTGTAGTACTCTCTGTTTCTCAGCTTCCGATTGGAAGGAGAATGAGAAAAAACCAGGTTCTAGCGTTGCACAGGTAAAGTTCTCCATCCTCCAAGCTTTCCTCATAAGGCTTATAAAAGCATTGAAGTTCAAAACTGGGTTTGTGTAAAATCGGCCAAATAGGGTTTTGCGACACTCAAGTAATTTTTCAGGAGAAATAGCACCTGGGATATCGACGACGTCGATTGCATTCCAGAGTTTGCCCATGCTTTTGCATAGAGCCACAAGTCTCCTGTCTTCGTTGTTCTGATCTACCATGTTTTGTAGGGGAATGGGGATTTGGATGATTCGTGGATTTAAGGGTTGACTCAGATGAGTGAAGATGGAGAGGTACCTTGATGGGAAGGAAATCGGTGAAAGTAGAGTGAGGGGGCAGAAATCAGGGTTTCCGAGCACTCAAATGGGGGTTTTCAGGTTTAGACATCGTGACAATAGACAATCAACAATGAGAAAAGACGAAGAGCCGAAGCAAGCAGAGGCTCAAGATCGGAAGAGGAGAAAGGCAACAGGACCTACCTAGCTGGTAGAGGGGGACTACACAAGCGGTAGAGGGGAAACTCCATTGATGGAGAAGCTCCCACTTACAAAATCATGGGGAGAGAGAGGCTGTCGTGTGTAGGGCTTGTTTGTTTTTGTGAGGTTTGCTTAAGGAGAAAACAATGAACATTTTATGGATGTACCGATTACGTGGCCCCGGTAACGATAAAATGAGTCCATTAACACCTCATTAGAAGTTACAAATGTAAAAATTTTAAGAGCAATGACCGAGCATTGTACATCAAAACTGTCCGTTCAACAAGACCGGTGCGACTGTAATCTGAACCCTCCACTTTACAAACTATACCTCACCGTAGACCACCTCCATGACAGGTGTAATCTAATCAAAACTTGACTAAATTTCTTAAAGAACTTGCATTATCAATAACAAAACAGAGAGCTCCACATACCTCAACCTAGGGGTGTTAGGAACCGAACTGAAGCTCGAACCGAATCGAAAAAATCGATTTCTTCGGTTCGGTTCAATTTTCGGTTCGATTCTCATTAAAAACCGAAATCTCTTTTATCGGTTCGGTTTTTATCGGTTAATCGAACCGAACCGAATCATGAACCGATAAAATCTCTTTTATTGGTTCGGTTTATTCTCTCCCATCCCGACTCTAGGTTTTATTCTCTCCCGACTCTGGCCCTCTCCTTTCGTCTCATGTCTCCTCTTGGTCGGCTTGGAGGTGCAACGGCGACGGCGGCAGGGATGGCGACTGCGACGGTGACGGCCACCGATTGAGGGACAAAGCCCCTCTTCCTTCTGCGACGGCGCGCGCTCTGCTCTAGACTGGGGGGCGGCCAAAGTCTCTCCTTCGTCACTTTACAGGCTGTTTGGTTAAGACCAGACAAAGAACCACGGTCCGAAGCAAATTTCTCGTCGTTTCAGCCTTATACACCCCATGAGACAAAAACCTCCTCCTCCTCGTCTTCTGCTACCTCGGGAAACTGCAGCGCGACCCCCCTCTCTCTCTTTCTCTCGTAAAGGTGGCTGCTTTTCTCTCGAATCTTGGTTGATGGTGATTCTCGCGTGCAATTCGTGCGCATCGGGTGTGTCAGTTGGTCGTCAGATTGATGAATTTTGTGGGTGGAGTTCGGCTTGACATTCAGCTGGACTGATCGGATGAACTGAGCTCTACTTTCGTTTTGTAAAAATTGCTTTTTGGTCCCTTGGGCAGGGAGTTGATTTTGGAATTATGGGATTTGGGTATGCTGGCTATGCTTGTGGTTTCATCCAGTGTCGATGATCTCTTGCTTGGTCGATTCCAGTGTGGGAAGCGAAAAGGGTTGGTTTTTCCCCTTATTGATTTCAGGGTAGTGTATGGTGTTTGTAAATTGAGTTGCTGAGCGAAACTTCAGTTGGGTTTTGCGTGTTTTATTTATTATGCCCGTCGAAATGTTGCCTTGATTCTTTCATCTCAGCTAAAATGGTTGATTGAGATGCTAGATTATCTATATAGCAGCTTTTAATGTTGTGATTGTTTTTCCCCTAGTGGAAAGGGCCATAATTGAGATTTGAGTTCTAGATATTGCGAAGTAGGTCGTGAATCAAGAATATGTTTTTCTGGTCATGCTAGTCTTTAGTGATTTCAAGGACAATCATATTAGTTTACTCTGTTAAACAAAGAACCAGAGACATTGAGTTTTCTCTGAATATATCCATGATGTTTGTGCAGCTACACTTTGGCGATAGTGGAGCGCCAAATCAACTGGAAATTGATCACTGCATGCTACACACCAGGTGCTTGATGAAATTCCCGAGAAAGGTCTTGATGTTCTTTGTGGTGGAGAGCTTCCTTACTTGTTTGGTTTGGTCCCCTGTCTTCTTCCCAGGAATTCAACGATGGGTCTTGTGGTTTCTGCATCGAGATAATTCTTTTTGTCTTCATAGTTGGTTGAAATGATAACACAAGTGAAGCTATTTATCCCACATGCTCTTTTCACTTTTCCCTCGTTGAACTTTTTTGGGTGTTCCCCTTTTGAACACCTTTTGCTTACTTATGCTATGATATTATGCTCCGAAAAGATGTCGATCGACATGCCTTTTTCCTCTTCTATGATTATGATGGAGAAGAAAAGCATGAAGGTCTTCTCTCTTCAAATTAAAAATCGAGGTTTCTATGTTGACCTGGACTCTAGTTGAATCTAAGAAAAAGTTGGTGCTGTGAAATGTTGAGGAAAGTTCTCAAAAAAAAAAATTAAAAAAAAAAAAACCGAAAACCGAACCGAACCGTTGACACCCCTACCTCAAGCTAATGGCCCTGCATATGCTGCCTCAAGTACACGGGTTTCCTAAACGTGGCACCGCATTCTTTGCAGGTATTATTAGCTTTCGCTCCCTCCTTCACCTCAACCCCTTGAGCCATTGCCGCTTCCACCTCATCCTGATAAAGACCGAACCGACACGAAAACCAATTCACATCAATTCCCACCACGACGGACATTCAAACGCGAGCAAATTCCGCAAACGCAAAACCAGCAATTGCCGATCGAGCTAGTCAAATCGTAGCATCAGAACTCGCAGCCCGAAATGATCCGCGCTGCTTACGAAGCATCGGAAGGCGAACGAAGCGGGGAGAACAGACCTGGTGGTGCGATTGGATGTGAGAAGTGAGGAGGGACTTCTTGAACCTGCAGATCCCACAGCAATAAAGTAGTAACGCCACCAAATCGCAGAGATGCTTGGATCGGTGTTGTTATGGGCCTAGCTTGAGTGTGTTCAAAGCTATGACTGGTTTGGGCCCAAATTAGGCCCGGCTCGATAAGCTTTCCATCGAACGAGATTAGATCTGCGAACAGGAAGCTGCTTACTTCGTGATTGTTGCGTACATTACTGGATACGAGCATGAAGATGTATAAAGAGTTACCGTGAGGTTTCGTCGCAGAGATTGCTGAGGTAGTATTTCGTGATGGAGATGGAGGTTGACGACGGTTCGGAAGCATGAGGTAAAGAGAAGCTCTAGCAGATGTGCATATAGCATGTATTTATCTAAGATTTTTCTTTATATAGGCACAGAAACACGTTCTCATCTTGGCACGAGTTGAAGTTCTTGATTGCATGTCAGATGTGCATGAAGTACACCTTAAAGTGTTGAGGAGAAGAAGTGCTTGCATGAAGGTTCTCAATTAGTTTTTTGTCTTAAAAGTCACTCAGGATGCTGCAACCTTCTTATTTGGGCCTACTAACTTGGTGCAAATGTCTCGACATTTGATGCAGGCACTTACACCCCAAGACGCACACGCACCTAAATGCCTATAGAAATGGCAGTGCACCTTTTGTTGAGCTCCTTATTACCCCAAATTTTACAATACAAGCTCCTCTATCATATGCTCTAAGTACAAAATTTAAGGAGCGCAATGGTGATGATAACACCTTTTTTGTAATTCGCAGAAGGTATGTGTGACATCCTGAAATTTGACCACATTTCGATAAAGTGAAATGGGCATTTCGTCAACGTGCCTATGGCCCTTTTTCTCTGAGCTGATCACTCACGAGTTAACTAACCTATTGGGTGAAGCCGTTAAGGAATGTATCAGCTGTAAAATCCCTAAAAGCTACCTAATTGGTTGGATTGAGCTAAAATCACGTCTGATCGATTTTTAACCATGAAATTGAACTCGATTTCGGGAATCGAATTTTAAGCGTGTCATAATTCTTATTTTTAGGATCCTGTCTCATCGCTCGTCAATTTATTGACGGGTCCGAAATTTCAATAAAGAAATTATCGGAAGAAAATTGAAGCCCAAAAGAAAATTGAAAGAAAAAGGAAAATTGAATTATTTAATTAGGTATTTACTTTTTTCTTTTTCCTCTCTCTCCCTCTCTTTTCTTTTCTTTCTTTTTCTTTCTCTCTCCTCTCCCCTTTTTCCCTCCCCCTTCGTGTGATTTCCCCCCACCGCTCACTTTCTCTCTCTCTTTTTTTGACCGGTCAACCCTTATCCCTCTCTTCTCTCTCTCTTCTCTCTGCTCTCTCTTCTTCCTTCCCGCACACGACAGAACCAGCTTCTTCTTCTCCTTCTTTCGTCGCGTGCGAACCAGCAAACCGGAGCAGAAGCAGCGCGGCTCGTCGTCGCCACCATCCCGCCGCCACACCGCCGCCCGCGCCGCGCCCGCGACAGCCGCCCGCCCGTGCGCCCGCCGTCCCGCCGTCCGTCGCTCGCTGCATCGCCCCTCCCCCGAGCGAATCCGCGCGGCCCGGCTCTGCCACAACCTCCGTCCGGCCACCTCCGGCCACCGCCCGCCCCGCCGGACCTTCCCAGCGTCCCCCTCGCCCTCCGACGGCCTCCCCTCGCCGCCCTAGCCGCCGGAGCGGCCCCGATCAGCCCCGTCCAGCGGACCCACGAAGTGGGTATCCAGCACCTTCGGGCCCGCTTTTGGGCCGTTTCCCGCCCCGAACCCGAGCCGTGCTTTGGGAACAATCGTTCCTCGCGTCGCGCTGTCGGATTGATCCGATTTGCGCGCGATTTGGTGAGTAATCTCACTAATCCAGGATTAGTGGCTAATTATGCTTAAGGTTGGTTTAGATTTAATTAATTATGTTTAAGTTGTTAGATTAGATTAAATTAGCAATTATTAGCCAATTGTGATGCGAATTAGATAAATTGAATGTGTAATTAGCAAGTAGACGTGGTCTACTATTTATTGGAAGTGTCTCGGAAATTTTCCCGACCCTTGGTGGGCTCCAATTAGGCTTTTCGGGCCTAAGTGGATTTTTTAGCATTTAAATATTAATTTTCGGAATTAAATTAAATAATTATTTATTTTCCGAAAATTTAACTGAGATGGCCTGGAATCGGAAAATTATGCTGATGACCGTGGTAAAGTCCGTTTATTTAATCGGGATTTATTTTGAGCTAAATTGAATTTTTAATAATAATAATAATTTAATTTTCGAAATTAATAAATTAATTATTTATTTTTCGGAAATTAAGATTTTGATAGCCAACGACCGAAATCTCGTGCTGATCGTCGTGACGTAGTCCGTTTATTTATTTGAGCTCCACGTTGTATGGAATTGAATAAATTGTGATTTTTAGGGATTTACCCTAAATTGATTGGAATTGATTGAGATTGAATTGTTGATTGGTAAATGGCCAAGTATGTTATTCAGTATTTATAATGCTTTGTTGAGTTGATTTAATTATTTGATTGAGAAATCGTTGGCATTGGTTGTCGATATTGAAAGTAAATTGGTAACCGCTTGAAAGAGGACACGTGGGCTCGGTGAATTGGAATATCACCTGGAGAATGCACGTGAGTTCAGTGGTTGAATATGTCACCTTGGCGAAAAGGTCGCCTGAGAGAATGCACGTGGCTCGGAGACTCGGTATGTCGTCTGGAGAATGCACGTGGCTCGGTGACAGAGTTTGGCATCTAAAAGGGCACGTGGCTCGGTGAATTGATGCATCACTTTGGTGAGATAGCACATAAGAGAATGCACGTGAGCCCAGGCATCTAAAAGGACACGTGGCTCGGTGATCTGATGCGTCACTTTGGTAAGCGAGTACCTTAGAGAATGCACGTGGGTCCAGTATTCGGAATGGCATCTAAAAGGGCACGTGGCTCGGTGATCTGATGCGTCACTTTGGTAAGCGAGTACCTTAGAGAATGCACGTGGGCCCGGGCATCGTAAAAAGGACATGTGGCTCGGTGGCTTGATGTACCACCTTGGCGAAGAGGTCGCCTTAGAGAATGCACGTGGGTCCGAGGTTTGAGGCACGTGGCTCGGAGACTTGGAATGTCGTCCTGGAGAATGCACGTGGCCTAGCTTTTAAATATCCCACAGTGGGGATTGAATTGTATGACATGTAATCGACTGGTTCGATTTGTTTAAAGTGAATGGGTGTTTATTGTGAATTGTAATGACTTGCAGGTGGGATCTGAGGCCAAGGTAAGTCCTTTGCCCTGTGCGTGTTTAGGCAGCCTTTAGTATAGGTTTACTAATCGGGCTTAGTGGGGTAGAACTCGCTGAGACGTAGTCTCATCCCAGTTTGGGGAAAACCATTTCAAGACCCCGCTGAAGAGCTGAGGAGGAGAAATCCGAGAAGGAGAACTCGGAGGTGAGATCTGAAGAGAAGGATTTTTGGAAGAAGAAGATAGTCCCGAGAGGAGCCGTGAGTACGGTCTAGATGGATTGAGATCTTATCTTCTTTTGAGATCTCCATTTTGATGTGAATAGTTTTGAAGTGATTTGTGGTTTGTATAAAAGTTTGGTTATAAATTTCAATATGAAAAATATGGCCCTGCTTTTCTATCTCATCGTTTTATTGTCTGGGGATTTTAACTGCTTCCGCATGTGCTTAAAAAAATGAAAGGGTCAGCAATACATTGTCCTGGGATATCGCATTATAAAATCGACCAAGTGAGAAGGATGTGTGCATGCCTGAGGATCGGGGCGTGACATCCAGTTTAAGTGGTATCAGAGCGAAGTTGAAGATTGGAGTGATAAAGAGCGATGACCATGGGATAGTTAGTAGGAAAGGCCTTTAAATTCATGCTGGTGCATGTCTATGTTAGCTGAGTGCTAAGATTGTTTGTTGTTTGGATCGCTCTGTTTCTAATTCGGTGTTGAATTGGAAACAGGTGTTAGTTGAGTAAAGCTACACCATGAGCGATCAGGAGCCGAGAGCTCCTGCAAAGAGGACCAGTAGGGCCGTTATTCGGGGTAGAGCTCCAACTCGTGTTGGAACCCGAGGCGGACGTGGTCGAGCCCCAGCACAGGCTAGCGCGAGTGGAGTGAATCCACCTGTTGTAGATGTCAGGGTAGCAGCCCCTAATGATCCTAGGGTGGATGGGATCTTGCGTGTTCTGGAAGCGATGGGTAATAGAATGGATCAGCAAGCCGCTACTATTGAAGCCGCTGCTTAGGCCGCTGTAACTGCCGCCGCCACCGGAGTTGCCCCTGCAGTCGCACCTGCTGCCGCGCCTGCAATCGCACCTACCGTTGCTCCAGCCGCCGTGAATGTTGAAAATCCACCGGAGATAGTGGTTGCTGCAAGACCAATCCATAAGTTGGTAGAGCATTTCCTAAGGTTAAATCCGTCGTTATTTACCGGGTCTGGAGATCCTGAAACTACTTCTTCATGGATTCAAAAGCTCGAGAAAGCGTTTGCACTGCTAATGTGCAACGAGGCTGAAAAGGTAATGTTAGCAACTTACCAGCTTGAAGGAGTTGCTGACACTTGGTGGATGACAACTCGAGAAATGATCTTTCCGGAAGGTGCTGTTCAGGATTGGACCACTTTCCGTGAAGCCTTCAATGATAAGTTTTTCTCTAAGACTGCCAGAGAGGTGAAGATGGCTGAATTTCAACGTCTTCGCTAGGGTTCTCTATCTGTTGATGAGTATGAGGCGAAGTTCGCCGAACTTTCGCGATATGCCCCCGAGTTAATCGAGAACCCTGTGAACCGAGCGAGGAGGTTCAGAGATGGATTCAGACAGGATTTGAGCAGTGCCTTAGTCCTTCTGGATCTGAAGACTTATAACGACATATATTGGAGACCTCAGAAGATTGAGAAAGATCATAACGATAAAGCTGCCTCATCTGAATCGAGGTTTAGCTCTCACAGAGACAACATCCGCCAAGGAAAGAGGCCGATGTTTGCAAATAGATTCCAAAGCCCGCCCAGCAAGAATAGTGGATTTAATAGGTCAGGACCTATTAAGAATGATGCATGTCGCTTGTGTGGAAGAAGACATGGGACAGCATCGTGCCCAGTTAGGACGGGTTCATGTTTTGAATGTGGCCAACAGGGCCACATGGCCAGATTTTGTCCTAAGAAGCAAAGAGGACAACCTCAGTTGCCGCCGCCGCCACCGATGAGACAGATAGGAGGGTATGCCCCTCAAAATGCACTGCAAGGAGGACAGCAGAGACCTCCAGCTCAAGGCACTGTGTATGCAATTACCTAAGGTCAGGTAGAAGCTACGCCTGGCGTGATTACAGGTACAGTCTCGCTCAACGACCAACCTGCTTATGCTTTGTTTGATTCGGGAGCAACCCATTCCTTCATTGCCGAGCAATATGTTAGGATGCTAGGATTGAATCCTGTATTGTTGGAATCGGCAATTTGCATATCTACACCCTTGAAAGATAAAGTTATTGCTGCTTTGGGATGTTCGGGGTGCAAGTTAGAGATTGGTGAGCGAGTGGGGAAAATTGACTTGTTAGTCCTAGCCATGTATGATTTTGATTTGATAATTGGCATGGACTAGCTCACCAATCAACGAGCTAAAATGGACTGCTATCGCAAGGCGATTTAGTTTGACCCATTAGAGGGTAAGAGCTTCGAGTTTGTCGGGAATCGAGGAGGACCTTCGATTTCCCTAATCTCGTCGCCGGAAGCAGCTCGTTTGTTAGACAAAGGTTGCCGATGGTACTTAGCAACTGTCGTGGATACGACAGTTGAAGAGCTGAAAATGGAAGATATTGCAGTGGTACAAGAGTTTCCAGATGTCTTTCCAAAAGAATTGACAGGATTACCGCCAGAAAGAGAGATTGAATTTGTAATTGAGCTAGCACCAAGGACAGAACCAATCTCAAAGGCACCTTACCGAATGGCGTTATCTGAGTTGAAGGAACTGAAGGTGCAGATGCAAGAGTTACTGGATAAGGTATTTTATCATCCTAGTGCATCGCCTTGGGGAGCACCAGTTCTGTTTGTTAAGAAGAAAGATGGTTCGTTGCGTTTGTGCATCGACTATCGGCAGCTCAATCAGGTAACGATCAAGAACAAATATCCATTGCCGAGGATAGATGACTTGTTTGATCAATTGCAAGGGGCGTCAATATTCTCGAAGATCGATTTAAGGACAGAATATCATCAGCTGAGGATTCGGAAAGAGGATATTCCTAAGTTAGCATTTCGTACCCGATATGGTCATTATGAGTTTATAGTGATGCCGTTTGGATTGACGAATGCTCCAGCTGCCTTTATGGATTTGATGAACAGAGTGTTCAAGGAATATCTAGATCAATTTGTGATCGTGTTTATAGATGATATCCTGGTCTATTCGAGAAGTAATGAAGAGCACGAGAATCATCTGAGATTAGTGCTTCAGACGTTAAGAACACATCAGCTATATGCTAAGTTTAGCAAATCCGAGTTTTGGCTGACTCATGTTGCGTTCTTAGGTCATGTGATTTCCGGAGAAGGAATCTCCGTCGACCCGAGCAAGATAGAAGCTGTGATCAAGTGGCCAAGACCGACATCAGTGACAGAGATCAAAAGTTTTCTGGGGTTAGCAGGTTATTACAAACGGTTTGTGGAAGGATTCTCATCGATAGCGTCGCCTCTGACAAAGCTCACAAAGAAAAATGAGAAGTTCATATGGTCAGACAAGTGTGAGCGTAATTTCCAAGAGTTAAAGGAAAAGCTAACTACCGCACCTGTGCTGACGATTCCATCTGGTCCTGGAGGATTCGAGATCTATAGTGATGCGTCATTTAGGGGATTGGGTTGCGTGCTGATGCAACATGGCAGAGTTGTTGCATACGCTTCTCGGTAGTTGAGACCTCATTAATTGAATTATCCGACGCATGACTTAGAACTCGCAGCCATCATATTTGCGTTGAAGATTTGGAGGCACTACTTGTGTGGGGAAAAGTTTCAAATCTTCACAGACCATCAGTCTCAAGTATTTGTTCTCTCAGAAAGAGTTGAATATGAGACAACGGCGATGGATGGAATTGCTGAAAGACTACGACTGTGATATTCTATATCACCCGGGAAAGGCGAACAAGGTCGCCGATGCATTGAGTCGGAAGTCTTAAGTGGCACGGATCTTGGTTAAGGAGTGGAACTTAATCGAGAGAGCTCGAGATTCAGAATTTAAATTTGAGGTAGGCCACCTTTCAAGTTTTATAGCCACCCTCAGAATTGAGCCGGATGTCCAGGTCAGAATCAAGCAACTCTAACCGACAGATCCGGATGTACAGAAAATTCTTCAAAAGGATACAAACAAAAGAAAAGTTGATTTTCAAGTTTCTGATGATGGGGTACTGAGGCTTCGTGGACGTTTGGTTGTGCTTGACGATGTAGAGCTTAGAGAAGAAATTTTATCTGAAGCACATCGTAGCAATTACAGCGTTCATCCTGGAAGCACTAAAATGTATTAGAATCTGCGTCAACACTACTGGTGGTTAGGTATGAAGGCGGATATCGCCGAGCATGTGGCCAAGTGTTTGACTTGTCAGTAAGTAAAAGCCCAACATTGTAAGCTGGGAGGACTTCTGTAACCTCTTGCGATCCCAGAGTGGAAATGAGAACATATCACGATGGATTTTGTGACTGGACTACCAAGGAGTCAAAGAGGAAATTATTCGATTTGGGTAGTAGTCGACAGGCTGACAAAGTCGGCTCACTTCATTGCAGTTCGAAAGGACCTAAGTCTGGATAGACACGCAGACCTATATGTGCGTCAGGTGGTTCGTATGCATGGAGTGCCAGTTACGATAACATCCGATAGAGACCCGAGATTTACTGCTGCTTTTTGGAAGAGCTTGCAGAGTACTTTAGGTACAAAGCTTCAGTACAGTATGGCATATCATCCTCAGACGGATGGCCAGTCTGAAAGGACGATTCAGACTCTTGAAGACATGCTGAGAGCGTGTGTAATAGACTTCAAAGGAAGTTGGGAGGATTAGCTTCATCTGGTGGAATTCGCCTACAACAACAGTTATCAGCAAAGCATCAAGATGGCTCCATTTGAAGCGTTGTATGGCAGAGCATGCAGAATTCCAGTGTGTTGGGATGAAGTCGGAGAAAGGAAGATAACAAGCCCCGAGTTGGTTCAGCAATCGGTAGATGCCGTGGCAGTGATCAGAGACAGATTGAAGACAGCGCAGAGCAGGCATAAGAGTTATGCAGATAAGCGCCGAAGGTCTTTGGAATTCCAAGTTGGTGATCACGTTTTTCTGAAAGTGTCACCAATGAGGGGAACTTCGCGCTTTGGTAAGAAAGGCAAGCTGAGTCCGAGGTACGTAGGTCCGTTTGAGATTCTTGAAAGAATCGGAAACCTAGCGTATTGTCTTGCGTTGCCGCCAAGATTGGCGCAAGTGCATGACGTCTTTCACGTGTTGATGTTAAGGAAGTACGAGCCTGACCCGACCCACGTGCTCAATTTCGAGGAATTGGACGTGGATGACCGTGTGTCATACGTTGAAAGCCCGGTCCAGATTGTCGATCGTAAAGAGCAAGTTCTGCGTACAAAGACCATCCCGTTGGTCAAAGTGGTCTGGCAACACCACGGCATTAAAGGAGCGACTTGGGAGTGAAGAATCGATGAGACAATTGTACCCCCGCCTTTTTGAGCAAAGTGTAATGGTTTAAATTTCGATGACGAAATTTTTATAAGAGGGGAAGAGTTATGACATTCTGAAATTCGACCCCGTTTCGATAAAGTGAAATTGGCATTTTGTCGACGTGCCTATGGCCCTTTTTCTCTGAGCTGATCACTCATGAGTTAACTAACCTATTGGGTGAAGCCATTAAGGGATGTATCAGCTGTAAAATCCCTAAAAGCTACCTAATTGGTTTGATTGAGCTAAAATTACGTCTGATCGATTTTTAACCACGAAATTGAACTCGATTTCGGGAATCGAATTTTAAGCGCGTCATAATTCTTATTTTTAGGATCCTGTCTCATCGCTCGTCAATTTATTGACGGGTCTGAAATTTTAATAAAGAAATTATCGGAAGAAAATTGAAGCCCAAAAGAAAATTGAAAGAAAAAGGAAAATTGAATTATTTAATTAGGTATTTACTTTTTTCTTTTTCCTCTCTCTCCCTCTCTTTTCTTTTCTTTCTTTTTCTTTCTTTTCTTTCTCTCTCCTCTCCCCTTTTTCCCTCCCCCTTCGTGCGATTTCCCCCACCGCTCACTTTCTCTCTCTCTTTTATTGACCGGTCAACCCTTATCCCTCTCTTCTCTCTCTTCTCTCTCCTCTCTCTTCTTCCTTCCCGCACACGACCGAACCAGCTTCTTCTTCTCCTTCTTTCTTCGCGTGCGAACCAGCAAACCGGAGCAGAAGCAGCAGCTCGTCGTCGCCACCGTCCCAACGCCGCCCGCGCTGCGCCCGCGACAGCCGCCCGCCCGTGCGCCCGCCGTCCCGCCGTCCGTCACTCGCTACATCGCCCCTCCCCCGAGTGAATCCGCGCGGCCCAGCTCTGTCCAACCTCCGTCCGGCCACCTCCGGCCACCGCCCAGCCCCGCCGGACCTCCCCCGTGTCCCCCTCGCCCTCCGCCGGCCTCCCCTCGCCGCCCTAGCCGCCGGAGCGGCCCCGATCAGCCCCGTCCAGCAGACCCACGAAGTGGGTATCCAGCACCTTCGGGCCCGCTTTTGGGCCGTTTCCCGGCCCCGAACCCGAGCCGTGCTTTGGGAACAATCGTTCCTTGCGTCGCCGCCGTCGGATTGATCCGATTTGCACGCGATTTGGTGAGTAATCTCACTAATCCAGGATTAGTGGCTAATTATGCTTAAGGTTGGTTTAGATTTAATTAATTATGTTTAAGTTGTTAGATTAGATTAAATTAGCAATTATTAGCCAATTGTGATGCGAATTAGATAAATTGAATGTGTAATTAGCAAGTAGACGTGGTCTACTATTTATTGGAAGTGTCTCGGAAATTTTCCCGACCCTTGGTGGGCTCCAATTAGGCTTTTCGGGCCTAAGTGGATTTTTTAGCATTTAAATATTAATTTTCGGAATTAAATTAAATAATTATTTATTTTCCGAAAATTCAACTGAGATGGCCTGGAACTGGAAAATTATGCTGATGACCGTGGTGAAGTCCGTTTATTTAATCGGGATTTATTTTGAGCTAAATTGAATTTTTAATAATAATAATAATTTAATTTTCGAAATTAATAAATTAATTATTTATTTTTCGGAAATTAAGATTTTGATGGCCAATGACCGAAATCTCGTGCTGATCGTTATGGCGTAGTCCGTTTATTTATTTGAGCTCCACGTTGTATGGAATTGAATAAATTGTGATTTTTAGGGATTTACCCTAAATTGATTGGAATTGATTGAGATTGAATTGTTGATTGGTAAATGGCCAAGTATGTTATTCAGTATTTATAATGCTTTGTTGAGTTGATTTAATTATTTGATTGAGAAATCGTTGGCATTGGTTGTCGATATTGAAAGTAAATTGGTAACCGCTTGAAAGAGGACACGTGGGCTCGGTGAATTGGAATATCACCTGGAGAATGCACGTGAGTTCAGTGGTTGAATATGTCACCTTGGCGAAAAGGTCGCCTGAGAGAATGCACGTGGCTCGGAGACTCGGTATGTCGTCCTGGAGAATGCACGTGGCTCGGTGACAGAGTTTGGCATCTAAAAGGGCACGTGGCTCGGTGAATTGATGCATCACTTTGGTGAGATAGCACATAAGAGAATGCACGTGAGCCCAGGCATCTAAAAGGACACGTGGCTCGGTGATCTGATCCGTCACTTTGGTAAGCGAGTACCTTAGAGAATGCACGTGGGCCCGGGCATCGTAAAAAGGACACGTGGCTTGGTGGCTTGATGTACCACCTTGGCGAAGAGGTCGCCTTAGAGAATGCACGTGGGTCCGAGGTTTGAGGCACGTGGCTCGGAGACTTGGAATGTCGTCCTGGAGAATGCACGTGGCCTAGCTTTTAAATATCCCACAGTGGGGATTGAATTGTATGACATGTAATCGACTGGTTCGATTTGTTTGAAGTGAATGGGTGTTTATTGTGAATTGTACTGACTTGTAGGTGGGATCTGAGGCCAAGGTAAGTCCTCTGCCCTGTGCGTGTTTCAGCAGCCTTTAGTATAATGGTTTACTAATCGGGCTTAGTGGGGTAGAACTCGCTAAGACGTAGTCTCATCCCAGTTTGGGGAAAACCATTTCAGGACCCCACTGAAGAGCTGAGGAGGAGAAATCCGAGAAGGAGAACTCGGAGGTGAGATCTGAAGAGAAGGATTTTTGGAAGAAGAAGATAGTCCCGAGAGGAGCCGTGAGTACGGTCTGGATGGATTGAGATCCTATCTTCTTTTGAGATCTCCATTTTGATGTGAATAGTTATGAAGTGATTTGTGGTTTGTATAAAAGTTTGGTTATAAATTTCAATATAAAAAATATGGCCCTACTTTTCTATCTCATCGTTTTATTGTCTAGGGATTTTAACTGCTTCCGCATGTACTTAAAAAAAATGAAAGGGTCGGCGATACATTGTCCTGGGATATCGCATTATAAAATCGACCAAGTGAGACGGATGTGTGCGTGCCTAAGGATCGGGGTGTGACAGTATGTTGGCTTTTGTTGGCTTAGTATTGAAAAACATTCTGCTGCCTGTTGGTGTCGTGATCGTCTACTTCAATATTGCTGTAATCTCCTTTAGCTGCAAACACCCTTTTGATAGATGATGATGTCGCCAATGCTTATTTCAAAATGTCAATGCAAGTCAGAAGGGTATTGTTGCCTCTGGCTTTTGTCATTGAGCAACCAAACTTGCCTCCATCCTCCATTGCGATTAGCAATTGCGGATGTTGGAGAAAGACCTGATGAAACCACAAAAGGGAAATTTACATGCTTCCTCTTGCAGGCACCCACAATTAGACGGGCTTCACCTCCATGTTATCAGCCAAGATTTTAATTCAGTTCATCTCATTTGACACTGTCACAAACCCAAATTCGAATTCGGAAACACCCAAGCCCGGTCTGTACCAAAATTACTCTAAACCCATAGTAAGCTTACAATGATTCCTTATTCCCTTTTTTCTCTCTCTTTATTCTGGTTTTTTTTTACTGATATTTGTCCCTCTCGCCCTTTTCCTATTCAAAGATCGAGGACACCAGATTATACTTAAGAACGACATGAGTTTCAAAGCCACGATTCGTGATCAAGACACCCAGACTCCAAGCTGCACATAGACAGACTTAGCCATCAACTGCTTGTATTCTTAACCAAACGACCGCAATTGGTGACAATCTCCGGCCACCGCCATTAACCGTTATAATCCACCGTGACTCATACATGGACTCACAAGGAAACGAGCGTGGAAGACTAACACGGTAGAAGCCTCGGTCGAGAATATCACCAGAAATAAAGGTTGAGAGCAATAACTTGAGGTCACATACTCATCGCCCACTACCATGGAAATTACCGGCGAGCGTAGCACTAAACAAAGAATTATAGTGACTCAGAAATGTATTCAGCCATTGTGAAAACATTACAACTTATGCTTAAATGACTTGAAAATCAATTAATATCACTTAATCTATGTTAGCATACTTTCGGATTCAGAATTTGAAGAAACTAATTATCCGCATTGAAACCTCCTAGACATTTCGTCGAGCACGTTGCAGTCCATCCATTAAGGAGCAGATTTAATCTTCATGGCCGCGAAACAAAGTGGAACAGGGGCTTCCGCGGAGGCGGCAGTCCGACGATGGCTACGTCGCCTTGGGCTTGGTGATGAGATAGAAACGAGAAAGAGAGTCTTTGGAAATCGAATCCCTGGGGGAATTTTCTGGTGAAATCTCTCCCTCAAAAGCGCTCTCCGGAATGTTTGGAACTCAATCCGTGCGGAGCGCAACTCTCTCCACCGCGCGAGCGACGATCGGCAACGAGGTTGCAACGGTTGAAGGTGAAGACCAGCGGCGATGGAGAAGGAAGTAATTGAAGTCAAAATGGACCTTGTTTAAATCCAAAATGGGCTCCTATTGGAAATCGAGGACTGAAGTTTTATGGGTCGAGTGAGCCCACGCGTTGATAGAAGTCTTAAGGGTCAAATTCACGAGCAAACGGGTTTGGGTCTGGATCAAGCTATCGGGCCAGATTTGAATTCAATGGCCGAATGGGCTTCAAATATTATCTTTCTCTCTCATTCTTTTTATTATTTATTATTTATATTTTCCAATTTTCCGATTTATATATCCAACACATGCATATACGATTTTGTGGACAAAAAATTCCAATGTCAACATCACTTGAGTGTCATAAATTATTTTCAGATCACTTAAGTGTTATATAGCTTTTGATCTATCAATTAAGTTCTATAACATCTTTTTTCCAATCATTTGAGTGTTATATACCTTTTCAATCGATCACTCTCGGGTGTCATAATTTTTTGAAAAGTTTCATCACAAGTGCTTTACCATGTTAGGTTTTTAGCACTTATATAAATGTTTTTAAAAAATTGATGGCACTAAGTGATCAATTGAAAATTATGGTAGTTAAATGAATTTTTTTTATAAAGTTATGATACTCAAATTATTGAAAAAGAAGAAGAAGAAGAAGAAGAAGAAGAAGTTATGACTCTCAAATGAGTGCCGTGTGAAAATTATGACACTTGTGTTGTCCTTATCCAATAGTAAATCACTATCTTTGTTGCAAAACAAAGTCAATATACATGAGCAATGGGTAGGAGGTTGCACAATATATTATTAAATTAGCACAATATATTTAAGAATCAGTATGCAAGCAATCTATTGTTGGAAAGTGCACTCGACAATGATTGTTTTGGTGCCTGAAACTTAAGTCATTTGAGTTCGTATGGACCTCAAAACAAGCAAGAGAAGTTGTCAAATCCGCCATGTTTGATTAGAGAATTCACGAACTGTTCGTGCAGAGGAGTCCAATCCCGGCGCACCACATCTAACATACCAAGAGTTATTTAAGAAGGACTTGATTAAGAATTGGGTAGAGTTAGAGGAGTTGATTCTAAAAAAAAAAAAAAAAAAATTGAAGGATCCAATTGCACAAGCAACAGAAGTGTAAATACTCTAGATGCGAATCAATAAACAGAACGTCTTTTCAAAAGTGATGGAGAATTATGAAGAGAAGAACAAAGGAAAATACTTCATTTTGAGTTTAATAACTGAACCTTAGCTGAAATCTTCACGGACGTTAGTGGCTGAACAACACTTTATCCCAGAAACGATAATAAGCAAACCTCCAAGATTTGATCAATGCTAACGGACCACAAAATATCCAGAAGCCAACCACAAATCCAAGTGATATGCCCATGTAAAACCACTTCTCGCTATCATCATTGTCACCATGGTCATCTGTGTCGCTTTGAGTTGGAACACAACCTGCTTCTTCCACCCCGTTTGTGGCAATTGGCCGAGTTTTCTCGAGCGGATTCTTGCACGATTGGTTTCCTCCGAAAGGACTTGAGCAATTTGTTCCCAGTTGGAATCCACACAATCCGGCATTGCCTTCGAAGGAACTCGCTGAAAAGGTGAGAAATTGTTTGACTGCTGGGATGCTTCCTTCTAGCTTATTGTATGAGAGGTTTAGGAAGGAAAGAAAAGTAAGATCTGAAAGCCACGGGGGAATCGTCCCGTTGAGATCGTTCTGTGAAAGGTCCAAGGACTCAAGCTGTTGCAAGTGTCCTAAGGATGAAGGAAGTGGCCCTGAGAATGCATTGTTTGATAAGTTGAGGAAATGAAGCCCTTTGAGAGCCCCCAGAGTATAAGGTATTGGACCTTCGAAATTGTTGCCTGAGAAGTCAATTGAAGTGAAAATAATCAAGATCTTCACCAACTCCACTTTCAGACCTTTAATAGCGATGGTTACTGTGTCTTGATAAAAAAGTCCAGCGGAGTGAAGGAATGGATATTGGATACGGTTGATGTCTACATTAGCCTTCATAGCCTCCCAAGTTGTGAGGTATTGAGGAGGCAGACTACCACTGAAATTGTTGGAAGATACGTCTACAATTTGAAGCATCTGCCAGGTGTTAGGACTATGCTGACATCCAATTTTCCCATGCAATTTGTTGGATCGTAAAACAAGGACACGGAGACTTGATATAGCTTGAAAATGGCATGGAAATGTCCCTTCTATTTGATTATCCCCGATGTTCACAATCTCCAACCTCGTGCAATTTGCCAACGACAACGGAATCTGCCCTTGCAAGAAATTCTCGCTAATATCGAATGTCCTTAGATTGCATGTCGCCAGGATGTTTTGCGGAATATTGCCACTCAACTGGTTATTTTGTAGATTCAATACACTAAGGAACACCATCATTAAACAATCAGGAATAGTTCCTTTCAAATGGTTATGCGATAAGTCAAGCACTCCAAGATAATCAACTTTGCAAAGTGACTTTGGGATGGACCCATGGAAGTTGTTCTTTGAAAGGGAGAAGAAAGATGTGTTTGATGATAGGTGGTCGCCGATGTTATCCAGGATAACAGAAGTGATGTTGTTACTTGATAAATCCAAGTACTCAGCGCTTGGCGGCAGGGGTGGCATATTTCCTTGGAGCATGTTTGAGTGGAGGTCCACGAGAGACAGAGTAGAAGTAACATTGTGTGTAGTTGTTTCCAACTCTGCAAAGAAATTAGAGGAAAGATTGAGATGTTGAAGTAGTTCCAATGTCCATATCCATCTCGGTATCTCCCCTTGCAGATGATTGTGGGAGAGGTCAAGGGCGACCAATTTGGACTGGTTAGCCAAAAACTGAGGCAATATCTGCAATTGGCAGGAAGCCAACAATAACGAATCAAATTCAGGGAAAGAGGATGCAGCAGCAGAAGCAGGCGCCATAGCATCAATGGACAAGCCATTGTACGATAGATCAAGATAAGTTAAATTTCCTAATCCCTGAAGCACGTCGATATTCATCGAGCCACTGAAATTATTGGAAGAGAGTGAGAGGTATTGAAGCTGTTGCAGTTTGAATATGGATGTTGGTATTGACCCTTGTAACTAGTTTCTTTCCAAGTCAAGTACACTCAGATGATCCAAAGAGGCATTCGGATGTATGATAAGTTGACCAGTAAATCTATTGCGTGAAAGGAATATCCTCTTAAGTCGGGGAAGTGTAAACAGGGCTGGGGGAATGTCACCTTCCAATGAATTGTCTTCTAGGTATATGCTTTCGAGATGCAGAAGGTATTGCCAGCCAACGGAGGTGATATGACCCGTTAAAGCGTTGTTAGATAAATATATTTTGGTCAGATTTCTGGATGCACCAAGTGGCGGAACTGAACCAGTAAGACTATTATAAGACAAGTCTAGATAAATCAGCTCCGATAGGTTCTTCATCGAGCTCGGGATCGACCCACTCAAATTGCAACTCTCCAGATTTAACCACGACAATTTTCTTAGATTACCGATTGAATCGGGTATCCTCCCTAAGATATTGGTACTAGGCATGACCAGAGTCTTAAGAGAATTGTCCTCCAGAAAATCGGGCAAAGATACCTGAAGGAGTTCATTGCGTGATAGGACAAGGTTTTTAAGTGTTTTTACTTGGAAGACTTTTTGAGGAAATTCTCCCTGCAGGTCGCAATCACCTAGGTGCAGTGTTTTCAAGCTAGAGAAATTTGCTAAGAAACTAGGAACTGTGGTGGACAAGTTGTTGCCTCCGAGTTGAATGACCGACAGATTAGCAAGACTCATAAGAGAAGCGTTAATAGGACCAGACAGAGAACAGTCCGACATGCTCAGCACCTCAAGTTTTGGAACTGAAGAAGACAACGCGTCGCACCACTCACTTCCCTCAGCAGACACATTGACCCCATCAAGGTACAACTCCCTCAACTCCCCCAAATCCCCAATCAGCGACCTCAAAGAGGGCTTTTCAAGTTTTAGCAGAGCTGGACTAGAGAAAGAGCAAGTGAGATCAAGAGTACGTAGCTTCCTCAGGCGAGATAGCTTAGCAGGAATCTGCCCAGTGAATCCAGCGAAGGACAAGTTGAGATGTTCCAAGCGGCTGAGATTCACGAGGCCCGACGGAATTGCCATGTAGTTGAAGTCGTTGAAAGCCAAGTTTAGGCTCCGAAGGAACACAAGTTTGAAGAGACTTGACGAACCGTCGATTCCGCTAGAGATCGACTCAACGCTCAAATCAAGTCCCACAACAAGGCCGTCCTCGCACATCACACCGCTCCATGAATCGGCACTTCGGTCCCACTGTACTAGCTTGGAAGACTCGGAGGCATTGAAGATGAGGTTGTTTCTCAGCTCGAGCAAGAGTGATCTCTGGTCGATGCCAAGACACTAGGCTGAAGTTGAAGCCCTAGCTACGTCGGAGAAGATGGAGATCGTGGATATAGCAAGAAGAAGCCATGAAACGATCGGGTTGTTCATCAGAAGAGGTGTAAGAAGGGCACGGGAAGAGGGAGCAGGGAAGAGGGAATCAACCGAAAAGAATAGGACACTAGGGAGTGGAGGAGTCGTCCTACTTTAGGTGCATTTTAGGGTCAATTTTGGGATATCATTAGATATGAAGCACGGACACATTCAGGAACCTTCCGTGTCGTGTCGGACACGCTTGGACACACGGTCAACATGTGTGGTCAACTCTTCTCGACACGCGAGTCGGAGTGTGTCCGAAATCGCAAGAGGCTGGGTTTCTGGAGCGGATCTACAAGCATGAAGGGAGAGTGAATCGTTGTAGAAGGCGATGGAGGATGGAGACAAGGCAAGGCAAAGGAAGTGAGACTACGGAGGCGAGGCCGCAGCGATGAGGCTGCGACGGTAAGAGAAGGTTGTAGGAAGAGAGAACCAGGCAACCAAGATGGCCGTGACGGAGGATTGGAGACAAGGCTACGACTGCAAAAGATGGAGGACTAGAGGCAAGGCAGCGGGCGACTGCAACGAGGCAACCAAGAGAGAGTATAGATTGAGAGGAAGAGGATGGTGCAATGAAGGAGGAGGGAGCGGCCAAGAGTTTTCAAGGCTTCTCTTTTTGTTTTAGGAAGAAGGGTTTCTAAAAGATAAAGAATGGGTCTCGTGCAAGGAGGATGAGCATAGAAGGAGGAGGAGGAGGCTACGATTTAGGTTTCCAAGGAAGGGCAAAAAATAAAGAATAAAAAATGGGGGGTGCAGTGGAGGAGGAGTCTAAGGAGGATGAGGCATCTAGGTTTGGGTTTCCAAAGAGGGTAGAAAAAAAATTTAAAAATGAGGTGCTGTGCAAGGAGGAGGCGCCTAGGAGGAATAGTAGGTAGCTAGCGTTTGCGTTTTAAGGAAGAGCAGGAAAAAAAATTAAAAATGATGGTGCCATGAAGAGCAAAAAAAAAAAAAAAAAAAATTAAATGGAATGCTCATCCAACTGGGCGGGATTTGTCCTTTTTTTTCTTTTCTTTTTTTGGAGGGAGATGGTGGAAGGTGATTTCAAGAAAAAAAAAAAAAAAAAGAAGATGAATAATGTTAAATAATAATAAATTATGATCACCATGAAAAATTATAAATTTATTTAAATAAATTGACTCTACTCTTTATTTCATATGTATATATAAAAATATTTATTTATTATATAACGTGTCCCAACATGTCGGAATTTTCTATTTTTTTAGAAATGACATGTCGGCGTGTCGTGTCGTGTCGTGTCGTGTCGTGTTGTGTAGTGTCACGTATCGCGTATCCGTGTCGGTGCTACATAGATCATTAGTCACCAAATTTGAATTATAACACTTTCCAACATTCCCAATAAAAATCGCTGACATTGCGCAACAAAGTGACATTTTTTTTTTTTTATATCCTAATTTTCCAATCGAAACAAAAGACCACATTTATGTTTTATAGGAAAAAAGGAAAAATAAAAGAAATTTGCCTAAGATATTGAAATTAGAACTTGACATCCCTTGAAAATACTTTTGGCTCACCTTATTTAAGATCATAAAACCAATGACATCATGTGATCATTGTTGTCTTTGTACGTGAACATTAACCATGTATTTGAGAGATCCATTAAAAGCAAACATAGATATTATATCCAACTATTTTATTAAATATGTAGATTCAAGGAGATAAATAAAATGATTTACTTATATTTGAATTTCATTTATAAAATTTTATAAGACCGTGAAAGAAGCCAAAAAAAAAAATCCTAGAATCATTTCAACTTTAGGATTTCACCTTTCATATACAATTTCATAAAAAAATTGTTAAGTTTAAATTTCACTGATAAATTATGGTAATTACGGGAATAGTTGGTAGATGATTTCTCTTATATTAAACTAGAAAGGAAGAAAAAGGAAGAAAACGGAAAAAAGGCAAAAGTAAGACGATGAAAAATGGGCGTTATCTTTACTTCGAGTGGTATAAAGAGTAGTACAAAGGAAACTAAAAAGAGGAAAAAATCCACAAAGGTTTTGAATTAAAAGAAAGAAAAGAAAAGGCGAACTAGTGTAGATGCAGGGGATTGATCCATCGTGCATGTCGGACGATTACCATGGCCAACGGATTATTACCATACTTCACTCCCTTCATGCAACTTTCACTGTATTTAATAGAAATGCGTGTGAATTGGCTAAAGGCACATCCTGATAGCCGCTTCGGAGTTTTTCTTTTGGTGTTGTATATTGATAAATTTGAAGGTTTTCTTCCTTCCTTTTTTGCTTCGTAGTGAGTTTTCCTATGCTAAGAGTGGCTTTATAGAGATTTTTTAGGCTTTTAATTTTTTTCTTAGCATAGTTAGCTTCCAATAAGACTTGGAATCAAGACCATAAAGAGAGGAGCAAACTCTCTTGGAATCTAAAACAACACCCAATTGTTGGATTTTAAATGTAATTCAATTATTAAAATCTTATATCAATTGAAAGAGATCCCATTGACTAATTCATAAATCAAAATCGACCTTCCAATGAGCACCGCATTGCTCTAGCTAATGAAAAGCTCCATCTTCTCGTTTGGTCCAAGATTTTGATAAGATAACAAGAAAACTAGTTATCATAGTATTGACACTAAAGAAACATCATAAAGTTGAAACCTCTTTTTTAGACAACCTTGATGAAACTTAATGGAAATCCAACTTGAATTGTGGCACACTAAACTAAGTCACCCTATGGTACTCAACTTTGGTTACTTGATGAAAAAGTGATCGACTCGAGTGCTCACAGCTGCCTAGAGGCAGTGACTTTGCTCGTCGATGATGCTTGATAAAAAAAAAAAAAAACTCAACATGTCTATGGTATGTAAGTGTTGTAGATTGGAGCATTAATGGCACCGTAGAAAGCTCTGTCTTGTGTTTTTCTTCATTCGCAATTGAAAAAGATAAAAAAAAAAATGAAAAAGGAACTAAGACCAAAACCAACAAACCAAGTAATTTGATTTTGACGAAGTAGCAGAACCAATGACCACGATCAAGAAGGATGCACGAAGGAGTGAAGCTAGAGAAAAAAGAAGCTTGACTTTCAGTTGACTTCACCACCACAGTGATGTTTGTGACATGGCTGATGAGGCCTTAGAGAAACGGCAACTTCCTCTGGCGACGAAGGAGAGATCATTGACTCGCAAGACAAAGCTATAACAAGCATATGCCTACAGGGCACTCCTAAAGACGACGACTTGTTGTGGTTGCTCTCGAAGATAAAAATACTCAAATGTTACATCTTTACTTAATAATTTATCTTTATAGTGTGTTATAATCAAGGGGGATATATGCCCAAACAATACATATAGGAAAGAAATAATCTAATGTAACAAGCAAATTAGTTATCTTCATCTAACAAGGAAATTCTAGGAGATAATCAAATATCAAAGCAATATCCCTAACATCTTATAATGTCTTTAATAAAAATATTTTAAAAGGAAATTCTCTAATATTCATATATATATAGCCCGTAAAGATGACGACATGTGAGAGAGGCATCCAGAAAATTTCGTGCGAAATGGGCAATTTCAAGAACAGAGAAACGCAAGGGAGGATGAGGAAAATAGGGGATGCATCGTCTTGGAAACAGGGAGAAGCCAAAGTAAACGTCTGCTGGTGGGGACGATTCTGTCTTAGTGTTAACGTAACTTGTGGGAGTGAAGATGTTTCTTACTCTGTGGACTCATGAGTATGGGGATTAGGAGCAGAAACGCGTTTGTGTCTTTTGGCTTTTCTTTATTTGTTTGCAGATTTGTTGGTGTCAATTAAAGTTGTGCTGGCCGGACCAAAAAAATCAAACTTCAATGGAGAGGATATGACCAGCTTAGCGAATTGGTATATGAGCTATGTTTAGTGATGAAAATAAAGATAGTTAAATGGTGCCCATATCCAAAGGGTGGTTTAGTATTAGGGCAAGCAAGATATTGCGCTTCTAGAAGCATTAGATTTTATGTGTGGTCCATTCTTGTCACAGCCACCAAGGCAGGATTGAAGCAAAGATGGATTTGGTTATAATGCGAATAGGCCAATTTTTTTGGATTGGAGAGAGTTGATGGACAAAAGATTATTGAAAATATCACAAGTTCTCTATTAAAAGAAGGGCTAATAACATGAAAAATTTCTAACTGGTACACTTGTGACAAATTTACTCTAAATTAATTTTTTGACCTCCAAAAATCCCAAGCCCAAGTCAGCACACTAGTGACAAATTTATCTTTCATTAATTTCTGTTAAATTTTACCTTCAAATTTCTAACTTAGATGACAAATGGTAGTTGACAGGTGTACTAGTTTACGGTTTTACCCTCAATTTATCACAAGTGTACTGGTTATGAGTTTTTTCATGATATTAATCAAATTTTACAGAAACTAACGGATGGCAAATTTGTCACAGTTGTACCAGTTTCAGGTTTTTCGTGATCAAAAAATTAATTTGGGATAAAATTGTCATAAATGTACTAGTTTGCAATTTTTGGTTGTTTAAAATTAGGTTTTGGTAATTTGATCACATATATAATAGTTTGAGATTTTCCGTGGTATTAGAAAGTTCCTTTTGGATCGCTTGTTAAAGTTTGATTACTAATTGAAAATGAAAATTTTCAATCAATTGATAATTGTTCTTTCATTAATGTGTGCTTGTGTCTACTTAAGTGTTCCTACTAATTTAGTGATCTTTACTAGTGTGCAAATGATTCTTTTTAATAGACTCAATTTAATCATATCGTAATTGTATTGTGGGTGCACTTTTCGAACATATTTGCTAGGGCTTACTTCCGTGGGAGTTGCAAGGTAATATTTATTTTCCAAATTTCTTTACTTATCCGCACTAAGTAATTTCATCTTGCACAAAGTCACAACGATATGCAAGATTACCTTTGAACGAATGTCTAGTGATGACCGAGACTAATTTCTAAGTGGTGTTGGGAATATTTTTCAGCCGGTACATAAAAGAGGTTTGATCCATTGAGTTGATATTCATATTTGAACGATACTAGTGTCACGGTCTGTAATTCTTCCATACTCACATATCCTTATGAGTAGAGCTTGGGATTAGAGGGTGAATAGTGAGTGATGCAGAGGGATGAATACAACTGATTTGTGGGAATGTCACTAGAATAGTTGATGCTAAGAGTTTTAGGAAAATATAATGAATATATTTCTACGAAGCTTTGAAAGTGAGGTTGGCTTCCTGTACACAAATTAGTCAGGGGCTAATGTCACCCTCCTAATTAGGCCACTCCTAATGAGGCCATGATAGGCTAAAACCATTTGTTATGCCTAAAGTGATCTATTGTCTCGGTCATTAGACTAGACACTCGAGTTAAACTAGGTGTGGCACGATCTGATATGAGGAAGTTATTCACCGTATTGTTCTCTAGAATAATTATAGATGGAAGGTTGGCATGGTGTTATCTGCTCATCAAGCATTGCACAAGCTATTCTACGATCAATGAACTATTGGTCAGTGACACTAGACTCAAAAATTTAAGATTGAACACTTCATTCGAACTCAATCCCATCAAAGCTCAACGTTTCCGAACCAAGTTTGACTCATGATTTTTTTTTTTTTTTTTTTTTTTTTTTATAAACGTGAAATGACTTAGTTTGATTCAACTCAATTATCATAAATGAACTCAAATTTGACTTTCATAAAATCAGAACCGATGAGGCTCCGACTTGACTTAGCCTCGCACTTGAACTCATGATGTTAAAAAACTCACATCTTCATTGCAATGAGATCGATCGTGTGCTACAACATGGAATTAGTCCATGACAGATGAAGAGCATCGTATTAACGCTAGGATTTAACATTTCTAGAAAATTTACAAAATGTTACTGTAGTCAATCAAAATTTGTAGACCTTATTTTTCATATAACATGATTTTGGACTTGAAAGCGGCAATAATCGCTAGTCAAACCAATGATGCTAAACCAGTCAACTGGGTCCAACTTCAAACCCCTGAATTGAGCTCCATTCGAACGTAAAGAATGTTCTTAGACCTGGGAAGATTGCACCTTTGGTCCAGTTGGGCGGGCTCACGTGTGACGTATCTTTATTTTATCCGAACGTGAAGAATGTTTCTGATTGAAGGACTTTCCGACAATAGACAATTATGGAGAGGAGAAAACAATTGAACTTACTCCAATTATGCATCACGGCCAAATTACAAGCATTAGCTTTCAATTGACTTTGACTAGAGAATGCAACGTTCTAGTTTCAGTGGAGCTCCTAGATTCAGTGTTCTATAAAATTCCGTTGATGAATAAAATGGCATTTTTTCGATGGAAGGTAATTATGTAATGTCGACAATAAATTCAAAATATCAATGATGATGTGTAAAAAGTGATCAATAGCTTGTTAATTTGGTTAGCAATTTAAAATTAGCGATGAAATAACAATTTTATCAGTGTCAAACTCAACTGTATATTACCACTTATTTTTAGATTTTATAAATGGACGCATAAGTAAATGTTACCAATGAAGTAACAATTTTAATGTTCTTACAACTAAACCAGTCAATTGGGTCCAACTTCAAACCCCTGAATTGAGCTCCATTCGAACGTAAAGAATGTTCGTAGACCTGGGAAGATTGCACCTTTGGTCCAGTTTGGCGGACTCACATGTGATATATCTTTATTTTATCCGAATGTGAAGAATGTTTCTGATTGAAGGACTTTATGACAATACACAACTATGGAAATGAAAGACAATTGAACTTACTCCAATAATGCATCACAACCAAAGTATACGCATTAACTTTCAGTTGACTTTGATTAGAGAATGCAACCTTGTAGTTTCAGTGGAGCACCCCGGTGCTGTGTTCTATAAAATTATGTTGATGCATTAAACGGAATTTTTTCTGTGAAAGGTAATTATGTAACGTCAATAATAAATTTAAAATACCAACGAAGATATATAATAAGTGATCAATAGCTAGTTAATTCGGTTAGCAATTTGAAATTAGCAATGAAACAACAATTTTATCATTGACAAATTCAACCGTATATTACCACTTGTTTTTAGATTTTACGAATGATGCGCAGGTAAATGTTACCAATGAAGTAACAGTTTTATTATCCACGGATATGGTAGCAGACTAACACTTATTTTTATATTTTACGAGCAAATGCATAACTGTTTGCAAGTTACCAATGAAATAACAATCTTACTATCTACAAACCAAATAATATAAAATCATTTATCGTGTTGTGATTAAGTTTTGAGTAGTAAATATATAACTAGAACATTTACGGTTATAATTATGGCTATAAGTCACTAATATTGTTGCAAAATATTGTCATATCATTAACTTCTTGGTCCCTATGGGCCACTATCTTAAGCTGACTTGATTTATGAATGCAAATTCATCATTCCCCGCTTTCTACAGTACAATTTCCCTTCTAGAGAGCAGATATTCATATCTCCCATTTTATATCTACAAGGTTGATTGTAATCAAGACCCGATTTTCTGTTTAATGTTCACTATTGGGAAAATAAGGAAATCAAAGATGGAGCTCTCGGACTCAGTTTTCCTGTTACATTTGGACTGATCTTCGCAAATTGAGGAAAATGAAGACATCAGTCCGAGGAGATCACCAGTAAAACGAAGGTGATATGCGCATCTTGGTCTTTACGTTTGCATTCTCACATGTCAGATTTTTCTCCTTTCAAACTAAGGTCAAGCCCTTATTGTGCCTATCAAATTTACGAGTGATTGTCGAACAGATTCTCTAATTATCATGTCTCATGATTTAGAGCTAATCTCATGTATGTTTTGGCCTTAGAAATATATAAGCAATATGTTGGAATTTCGAGCAACGGTGAACTGCTACTGTTACCATTATGAGCTCGTCTTCACTGACACGATCCTCATGAGGTAGTGAGATTCTTCAATGATCTCCCTAAGGATGTCAAGTCCGATATTGGCTCGAGCTACATGTCGGAGTAATTCAGGCGAGTGGCCATATATCACCGGAACAAACGGCGCATGAAATGGATGGAAATCAGGTGCGAGTACTTTGGCAACCCTTGGTCCGGCTACTACTGCTTGCGTTCTCTTTGTTTTTTCCGTCTCAGTTTCAGAAACATGATTAGAAAAATCTTCTTAGACCATAAAATTTGTAACATGGCCAGTTTCATTTCTCGATATGCTTTGGCCGATCCTCATAATTGGTTAGACTGCTTAAAACTTACATTTTCTTTGCTATGCTACCACATGGAATTAATCCATGACTGACGAAGAGCATCATATTAACGCTGGGATTTGACATTTTCGGAAAACTTACAAAATGTTATTGCAGCCAATCAAAATTAGCATACCATATTTTTCATATAACATGCTAGTTGAATTGAAAGCGTTAGTAAACCCTGGTCAGACCAATGATGCCGCAAACCATTCAACCAGGCCCAACTTTAAGCCCATGAAATGGGCAGGTCGAAAACCTTTCAGAATTTAAATTTTTCAAACCAAAAATTTCCACGCACCTTCTAAGAGTAAGAGCTGGGAAGATGGCAACTTTGGTCCAATTTGGTGGGCACGTCTGTAAAGAATCTTTATTTTATCTGAAGTTGAAGAACTTTTTTTATTGAAGGACTTTTCGACAACAGACAATCATGGACAATCATGGAGAGGAAAAACAATTGAACTTATTCCAATAAAGCATGACAACCAAACTACAAGCAATAGCTTTCAGTTGACATCACTAGAGAATGCAAAATTGTTGTTTAAATGAGGTCCCCGATTTGGTGATTTATAAAATTCCGTTCACGAATAGAACGGGCACATGCATAAAGAATCTTTATTTTATCCAAACATAAAGAATGTTTCTAATTGAAGGACTTTCCAACAGTAGATAATTATGGAAAGGAAAGACAATTGAACTTACTCCAATAAAACATAATGACCAAGCTTCACGCAATAGCTAGAGAATGCTAAATTGTCGTTTAAGTGAGCTCCCCGATTCGTTGATTTATAAAATGTAGTCGACCAGGTCCAACTTCAAGCCCATGAACTGAGCATAAATTTGAAAACCTTTCGCGATTGGAATTTTCAAACCGAAAATTTCCATGCACCTTCTTAGAAAAAGCTGGGAATGCCTTTGGTCCAGTTTGGTGGTGGGTACACGGCAGGTACACACCTTCTTAGAAAATTATGGAGAGGAAAAACATTGAACTTACTAACTACAATCACGCATAACGAATAGTGGTTTTCAGTTGACTCGACTAGGAATGCCAAATTGTCCTTGTAGTGGAGCTCCTAAATCCGATGATTTATAAAATTCTGTTGACCGAGTAAAACAGAAAATTTTCGGTGGATTGTAATTATGTAATGGTGATAATAAATTCGAAATACTGATGATAAGTAAAAAGCTATCAATAATTTATTGATTAGCCTGTTTCTAATTAGCGATGGAATGACAATTTACCATGGACAAACTCAATATTATAGTTCCACTTTCTTTTTAGATTTTACAAATGGACTTGTAAGCATATGTTGCCAATTAAATAACAATTTTATAGTCCCCAAATCTAATAGTTGATTGACACTAACTTATATATTTTACAAGTGGGTGCATTATTGTTAAGTCACCAATTAAATAACAATCTTACAATCCACAAACTCAGTATTAGAAAACCACTTACCGTGATAAGATTTAGTTTTAAGTGGTAAATATATAACTAGAACACTGACTATTATAATTCACTAATATTGTTGCAAATATCATCAATGTACACTGTTATTTGAAATTTCATGAATGGTATTACAAATTACTACTGAAAGGAAAATTATTCTATTTGGGCTAGACGTAAGGTTAAACACTTGCTTGTAATTATAAATGACTCATCATTGTCAAGAAACAAGAAAACAGCCACCCTTCCCTTGTCCCGATGTAGCGAGTATCCTCTTGGAGGGGTAGTCGCAAGCTCGAAAAGCAAAGGAAAGATTTTTAAGTTGCATTTGTTCCATAGAAAACACAAAATTTAGAATACATGTTTTTGAGAAATAATCTTTTGTTCTGCTTACGAAAATTAATGAATAAAAAATATTTTCAACACAGACGAAAATAGTTAGGCATGCTTGCTATCGATCAAGAAAACATTTTCTGTCAATTAACTTTTCTAAGTGATATAACCAATAATTTTTCAAAAAGTACTTTTCAAATCTTGAATTTATCTTAAAATATATGCATCTTGAATTTCAAACAATATTACAAGCTACGATGCCATTTTCCTTTTGTGCTACTTTACAGGGCATTGTTTGTGATAGTTACGTTGCAATTTTCTCTTGTTTTTTGGGCCACAAGGAGGAAAAAGTTTTTGGACACCATCGCAACGTTCATGAGTGCAGTTGAAAACTTGGCTGAAACCGCTTTTAATCGTCACCGACAAGCCCATCCCCCTCATTGCACACACACACACTCTCTCTCTCAGTCGAGATGGTGCTCACGGCCATGAGAACTCCTGTGGCACGAGCCTGAAGCTCAGGGTGGCTGCGCAGCCCTCTGGGATAGAGCTCACATCCATTGAAGCTCTGCCCGAACAGCTCGTGGGCATCCATGGCTGCGGCCATAGGACCCAATCTGGTCCACTGGTTGGGGTCGTCCAACCTCGATCTAGACCAGATTCCAGGCAGTAACCATCGCTGGGCTCATAATTGGGGTTTGGGTGATGCTCACGAACGACTCTTCAAGAGACGATCTTAGACAATGATCTGAGGAAGATGATTCTATAATTCAACCATTTTTAATATTTTCATTGGCACTTGACAGTTTTTTCATCCCTTAAAACTCTGGTTTACTTTCTAACATATTTTGGCCAAAAACATTTTAGTTTTTAACTTGTTATTTTTTTTATTAATTTTAAGAACAAATTAAAGCGCCAGCATCATCCGCTGTGGAAAAAGATAATGATGTCACTTTCGTCCCTCGAGTACTCCATCATACTTTCGGGACATTCAGTGAGGTCATTTTTATCCCCGGAAATGCGTACATTATCTTTCTTGGGATTTAGCCTGACATTTAAATTAGAAGTAAGAAATTTTATGTGCTTAAGAGAAATTATTTTTATAAACAACTATTACTTTTCTTTTAAAAGTTACCAGACGGGAGAGTACAAATCCGACTTCCAAGCCTTCAACAATCTCGGGAAGGAAAATATCGGCCAGGACTTTTTAACTGTTCAACAATAGAAATTGATCAAGTGAATAGGGACGGATTAGTATGAGACCAATGGTTCAGTTGAATTTTACTATTATATTGCATGATTTACAGCTGACAATAGCCCATCACAAGCATCTTTTGCTAAGGATTATTAACTCGCTCTCTTATCTCCATACACAAAACAATAGCAAGCTCTATCTACTAACTACAAACAGGTGACAGGAGGATGATGAGTGAATTTGTCACCTTTGCTCAGCCTATAAAGCCAAAAAACCACAGCTTCTATACATAACCCTTAGCTGTTGCCCAGTGCTGCCAAGAGACTTTGGCCATTGATCCAAAAGGAAATCTAGCTCGTTGGGTAGAGTAACTTTTTTTCACAGTAGGGACTCGATCGTCGAGCATTTCCTCTTTCTTCCGCCTTTGGGCCTAGATTGAAATTGCTCATCTAACTCCTCAAAATCACCCTGAACCCAAGAAGCCAAATTGCTAGGAATGAGAATCATCCAACTCTCATGTGGTAAAAAGCTGGATTTCAACAGCAGTAAAATTGAATTTCAATATTTGAGAGAACGAGAGAATGGGGCTCACTGAAGTATAAATATGGCAACCGGTTTTCTCATGATGGTCTCTCACGTGCTTATATGCAAACTTCTTGCCACAATCCTTATGGCCGCAAACAAATGGCCTCACCCCAAGATGAACAGCCTTCACATGCTAACCTAAATTTGATTTCAGTCAACAAGAAAATAATCAGCTAATGTACACTTAGCAGGCACACAATAAATGAGCTCATGCTTCAAAGTTCCAAAAAATTATAAATCCATAACTAGCCAGAATCTACTTAGTAGGTGACTGCATCTTACTGTTGAAAAAAATGTGGAGACAACCCTCAACTTCACATTTGAATGCTTCGGAATCAGCCGAATTTTTCTTCTCATGCGTGAGGATATGCCGTTGGATATTCTTCCTTAACTGCTTAGTCCCACATATGTCGCAATTGACTAATTGGTGAGCCGACCGCATGTGGTCGTTCAGATAATCAACATTGTTGAAGTATTTCATACACTCACAACAGAAAGCCTCCACAATCTCTAGTTTGACTGCAGTAGTTGAAATCACATTATTATCGAATAGCATGTTAAACAGTTCATAGATATCATTCGGCTTCACCAAGATACCTTCATAATTAAGTGACTCACCATGAGAATCCTCATGCTTTCGCAACTTCGTTGCAAACTTGAAAACCTTTCCACACCCAACCTCTGGACAAACATGCTACTTCAGACTCTTACATTCACTAGACATTGATGGTTCCTCATCATTGTGAATTCCATTCAAGTGCCTCTTCATGGTCCCTTGTTAAACCATCAACAGGACAGCTGAAAATCTCGCCTTTATGCTGAAGAAAGCGACGAGCCAAATGGTCTTTTCTTCTATAGCTGGTAGAGCAATTCTCTATAGAACACTTGAAAGGCGTCTGCAAATGAATTTAGCATATTGACAAATAGATACAAAGCATACCAAATCTCTAGACATCAATAGGAAAAGAAAAAAAAGGAGAATGATGCTTCAAACCTCAAGATAGAACACGTGTGACCAAGGCTGACTTGATGGATCTTCTCAGGTGGTCCCCCGACCTGATACTAGTCCAATCAAGATACAAGATTGCAGCCTCTTGCATTTTGGAGTTCTTTTTGATGGGATCCAATGCTTCACGCCATTATCATATCACAATCAAATGAGCCAACATACTTTATCCTGCAAGGTCTTGATTTCAGTATAGGCAAACTCACAGTAGACAAATGGAAAGGAACAAAACAGCTTCATTTTTCAACCAAAATCAAAACTTTTTTTATCATAAAATATCTACCTATGAGACTAGAACACACTAAAAGATTGATGCTTTTTCAATGGTGCTTCCATTTTATGATGTTCCACAAGATTACAGCACTATATTTATGGGTAATCACCATTTGACGGCCCAGAAAATCATGTACATCCCCAACAATAATATCCGAATTGCTGTTTCTGACGCCTCATTAGAAGTTACAAATGTGAAAATTTTGATGGCAAAGACCACAACCGAGCATTGCGCATCAAAACCATCTGCTCAACAAGACCGGTGCGACCGTGATCAGAACCTGTCCACTTTACAAACTGTACCTCACAGTCGACCACCTCCATGACAGGTCTAATCTAATCGAAACTTGACTAAAATTTTCAAAGAACTTGCTTTCATGTTGCAGCATCAATAACAAAACGGAGAACTCAACATACCTCGAGCGAATTGCCCTGCATATGCTACCTCAAGTACGCGGCTTTCTTAAAAGTGGCGCCGCATTCTTCACTGGTATTATTAGCCTTCGCTCCCTCCTTCCCCTCGACACGACACCCTGAGCCACCGCCGCTTCCACCTCATCCTGATAAAGACCGAAGCAACACGAAAACCACTTCACATCGGCCCCCATCGCGGCGTACATTCGAACCCGAGCATATTCCACAAACGCAAAACCAGCAACTGCCGATTGAACTAGTCAAATCGTAGCACCAGAACTCGCGGCCCAAAACGAACCGAGCTGCATGGGAACCATCGGAGGGCAATGAAGGGAAGAGAACTCACCTCGTGGCGCAACTGGACGTGAAGCCACCAACTGGAAGAGACGAGGGACTTCCTGGACCTGCAGATCCCGCAGTGCTCGCGGTAGTAAAGCCACCAACTGGAAGAGACGCTTGGATCGGTGTTGTTCTGGGCTAACTTGACTGGGTTCAAAGCTATGATCAGCTTGGGCCCAAATCAGGCCCGGCCCGGTAAGCTTTCCATCGAACGAAATTAGATATGCGAACAGGAAGCTGCTTACTTCGCGATTGTTGCGTACATTATTAGATACGAGCATGAAGATGTATAGAGAGTTACCGCGAGGTTTCGTCGCAGAGATTGCAGAGGTAGATTTTCACGATGGACTTGGAGGTTGACGACGGTTCGGAAGCACGAGGTAACAAGAAGTTCTGGCACGAGGTACATTATTCTTGTTTTCTTTCATTCACTGATATTTGTCCTTCTTGACCTTTTCCTCTTACAGATCAAGAATCACCAGATTATACTCAAAACACCACTTGAGTTTCAAAGCTACGATTTGGGATCAAGACACCCAGACTCCAGGCTGCACGTAGACAAACTTAGCCATCAACCGTTTGTATTCTTACACAAACAACTGAGATCGGTCACAATCTCCAGCCTCCGGCTTTAACCATTATAATCCACCATGACTCGTACACGGACTCGCAAGGAAACCAAGCGTGAGAGACTAACACGGTAGAAGCCTCGGTCAAGAATGTCACCAGAACTGAAGGTCGAGAACAATAACTCCAGATCATATACTCATTGCCCACTACCATGGAAATCACCGGCAACGTAGCACAAAACGAAGAATTATAATGGTTAAGAAATGTATTCGGCCATTGTGAAAACATCAGAACTCATGCTTAAGTGACTTGAAAATCAATTACTATCACTCAATTTATGTCAGCATACTTTCAGATTCCCAAAAGGACAAAACTAATAAACATTTCGTCGACAGATTGCAGTCAATCGATTGAAGAGCAGATTTTTGTGATTTCAAACTCGTATTTGTGACCTTATGCAAACGAAATTAACATGCGAAGTTCAGGATCAAATACATGACTCTAACATGACCGATCTTAATTGAAGCAAAACGAGCCTTTCATTCGCTTCACCTTCGCCATAATCACAGCATTATGGAGAATCGAAGATTACCTAATCGATGAAGCCAAGCTAAGTCGCTGTCAGCAGTCCGATCAACCAAGGGAGCTCTCATGATCGTTGTCGTCAGTTAAAATGAAGACCGGTAGAAGAGCTTCAAGCGAGTTTCGGCCACTTCAATCTTCACGGCCACGAAACAGAATTGAACAAAGGGGCTTCTTGCACTTGGATATATATTTTGAAAAGATATGGCACTAAATAGGCTGAAAAAAAAAAAAATTGACACTCAAGCGAGTGTCATATAATGACATTTGTGTGTGTATATTCCCAAATCTAATAGTAGATTAGCTCTTGTTTTAATAATTCACAAGTGGACACATAACTATATGAAAGTTACAAATGAAATATCAATTCTACCATACCCAATAGTAGATTACCACCCCTCATACCATGATTTAGTTTTATGTAGTAATTATTGAACATAATCGGTTAGTTATTAGATCATTAATTGTAGATCGTTATTTTCATACAATATTCACTTGAGTGCCATAGTTTTTTTTTTTTATCATCATTTGAGTGTCATATACTTTTTCAAGTCATCACTTGAGTGTCGTAACTTTTTGAAGATATTTCTTACAAAGTATCATGCCACGTTAGATTTCCAGTGCTTAGTTGGACGTTCTAGAAAAATTTATGACATTCAAGTGATCAATTGAGAGATATGGTACTCAAATTGACCTTTTTTTTATAAAGTTATGAAACTCAAGTGGTTGAAAAAAGTTATGACACTCAAGTGAGCGTTGTATGAGAATTATGATACTTGTATTGTAATTATCCCAAAGTAAATCACTAACATTGCTGCAAAATCAAGTCAATATGCATTAGCAGTAGGTAGGAAGTTGCGCAATATATTGTTGAATGAGCGCGATATGTTTTAGAATCAGCGTGCGAGCAATATATTGTTGGAAAGTACACACGAAGATGATTGTTTTAGTGCCTGAAACTTAAGTCTTTTGAGTTCGTATCGACCTCGAAACAAATCCGCCACGTTGGATCAAAGAATTCACGAATTGGTCATGTAGAGGAGTCCAATCGCGATGTCCAATCCTCCAATCCCAGTGTCCACACTCACGGTTGTGGTATTGTGGATGTCAGTGTCCATTGAAAGTAAGCTTTTTAATACCTTACACTTAGCGTTACTGAATTGATTTTACATGAGGAAAATAGATGGGATAAGCGGACTCTTCACTAATTATTTGATGAGCAGATTGTGAATGACATCCTATCAGTGCCCTTAAATACTCAAACTCTACAGAACAATTTGGTATGGACTGTTACAAAATCAAGGATTTTTACAGTGAAGAGTGCATATAACTGGATGTGAGGACAAAGGAAAAATCAATCAACATCACAAGCGTCATCATCATTCCAGCTACCCCACAAGTCATGGAACCAAATTTGGCAATTAAGAATCGTCCTGTGGAGCATTTGCCAAAATGTCTTGCCGACTAAAGATAACTTGCTTAGGTGAAGAATATTACCTGACCTAGGGTGCCCATCCTATCACCATGAAGTTGAGACGATCGAGCTGATGGATGCAAATTGCGCAATCCCAAGATCTCCATAACTAAAACAAGAACATACATAATTGAGTAGAAAGATTAACGCACCTGTATTGGGATCCATCTTTCTTTAAAGCAGAAGCGGAAACACAATATTCCACGCGCAAGTCATTCTCCTCTATTGCCCTCCGTATCACTAGCTCAATGAGGTGACCCTCTCACGTTTAGCGTTAGATAAACGCTCCTTAAGTGATGATACATGTGAGAAATTAAGGTTAGAGGAGAGACTTGAGCACTATTTATAGAGTTTCCAGCCAGGCCCCCTCATTACGGGCCAGGCTCAACTCGGCCCACACTAGCCAGCCGCATATTAGACTAATTTAGAAACATTTTATCTCACTTTAGACCAAACCCCGTAAAACGGTAACGGTTAAACGGTAAATTACAATATCAATTAATGTAGTCCACATTAGGAAAACTCTTACATTCTTCCACTTGGACTATACTAATTGAAATCGTACTGTATGTGCGCACTTTGGTCTAGAGATAATTCTTAATAGTCAATCATATCCCATAAAGTCTCAAACACCGAATCATTGCGGTAACTGCATGTATACACACAGAGCCTTCCATGGTCACGAATGTTCTTAACTTTATTGATATGAATTCAATATGATAGTGTGTCAAATGGATAACATCTCTCATAGAGAGATCCCATTTGTTAGTTACCATTCTCTTACCTTAAGTGTCACAAAAATTTGTGTCACTAGAGAATGCCCATTCTCTTACCTTAAGCGTCACAAAAAAACTTGTGCCACTAGAAAATGTCTTTATGGTTCCATGAACCCACATATGTCTTGTCCTTATGGTTAACCATTCTTTATGTATAACAAGACATATGGATAAAGCTAATAACCGGATGCCCTAGCCTTCACTCATGGTTTATATAGTACCTTGAGACTTTATCAATATGTATTCAACATAATAACAACACATTCAAAATATTTTATTGAATGCAAAAGTTTATACATAACAAACCGTTACAAAGTGTAATGAATCACAGATGAAACTTTTATCAGAGTAAAGCCAAAATAGTTCCCACTAAACAACAGCATCTCATGATGCTCCTAGGCCCATGCTAATGACATGTCGCTCAAATACACATGGGCGTAAGCCGTTAATTAGTAAATCTGCAACCAAATCATCTGTGAAAATATGTTATATTATTACATCATATTTATGTACCGTTTCCTTTTGGTCAAAAATTTTGACCATCATATATTTAGATCTATTGAGACCTCTATTGTTAATATTACAAATTTATTGTCTCAATACAACCGTATAGGCCTATCCATAAAGTTATAACGATCAACTCCTTCATGAGGTTCTGGAGTCTAATAGCCCAAATAACAGCTGAAAAGAATTTTACTAGCACTGCTTACATAGTAGAAGATGACATAGAACTTTATTTACTACATTTCCTACTAACATAAATATGTATTATGTTATCGATCGCATGTCATTATAACAGCCAGCAAAGTTTACATCTATATACCCTACTAACTGCAATAATTGAACATATATGTAAATTAACATATAATATCTTGTCCTCTTTAAGTACCTCAAAACCTTCCTGGCAGCAACTCAGTGATCACGTCCTGAATTTGACCGATATCTGCCTAAAAATCCTATCACAGAGACGATATTTAGTCTAATGTAAATTCGAGCATACATTATACTTTTAAGTGCACTGACACAAGGTACACCCTTTAATTAGATTTTCTCAATATTTAAATAAGGACAATGTAATGGATTTGGTCCATCACCCTTAACAACAGGAACAATTCTTGGCTTGCAATGATGTATATTGAATATTTCCAATATACAATCAGCAAATGTCCTTTGAGAAAATCTAATAATATGGCAAAAACAATCCTTACAACCTCAGTACAAAGAATATAAGATGTCTCAAGGTCACAACTTGTAAGCAAAATGTCATGTACATAAAGTATGAGGAAAAATAAATTTCCTCCCACTAACCTTACAGTATATTAAATTACTTTGTTCCCAATTGAACAAAATAACAACACTATGAAACTTTAATAATATTTTATGTAAACTTGCTTAAGACCATGAATCAAAACTTTTCAGTTTACACACAAGTTTACTTAAAACATGTGCTGCAAAATCTTCCGATTGCACTATATAGATTTTGTATTTATTTGGCGTAACTCCATATCAAAAATAAACTATTAATGCCACGTTCACTCTGAAAGAATCTTTAAAAAAATACTGTAAAGAAATAATTATTTCTTTACTATAAATTATCAACCCCACTTTTAGAGTGAAGACTTTATTATTTTTTAGGGATAAGTGTTCCAGAAGTCTTACAACTTGTCACGAAAATGCATTTCAGTTCTAAAACTTGCAAAAAGTGCATTTAAGTCTTAAAACTTGTCAAATTGTTTCAAACGAGTCCTAAAATCGACGCCGTTAGCCTTTTCCATTAAATAGGCTGACGTGGCATTTTAAGTAATTTTTCTTTTCCACGTGAATTTTTTTAATTATTTTTTTTATAAAAAATTAGATTTAAAAACTTAAAAAATCAAGTTTATTCATTTAATCTTATTTTTACCAAAAACTTTTTAAAAAAAAAGTTAAAATATTTATTAAAAAAAATAGCGGCTCCTCCCCCGCCATCGCCGCCGCTACGCCCATCGTCGGAGGGGCCAAGCGATGGTCGTCGGCCTTGGGCGGGGGTGGCCAAGCCTCGCTGGCCCCAGGCGAGGGCCGGCAACCGTCGCCCGCCCTGGGCGAGGCCTCGTCGGCCCTCCCGTGAGGGCCGACGACGACTCACCCAGGGGGGCGACCGCCGCCGGCCCCTCGTGACGGCCGGCGGGCCCAAATCTAGGCTCCCGTGCTTCCCTGTGCTCGACGCCAGCAGATCCGAGCTAGTTGCCGAGCCGCCAGTCGCCACTGTTCCGAGTCCCCTCGTCGACGACCTCCACCCCCAACCCATCGACTTCCACGTCTTTGTGCCCGGCCAAATCTGGGTGAGCCTCGCCGGCCCCAGGCGACGGCCACCAAGGCTTCGCCCAAGGCTGGCGACGGTCGCCGGCCCCCAAGCGAGGGCCGGCATGCCCAGATCTGGGTGCCCTTGCTCGCGCCAGGCGAGGGTCGCGAGGACTTGCCCGCACTAGGCGAGGGTCGTTAACCCTTGCCTAGGGCCGGCGAGGCCTTGCCTTGGTAGAGCGAATGCCGGCGACCGTCGTCGGCCCCTCCGGTGATGGGCGGCCGCCTCCTCCGCCCTTTTTTTTTAATAGTTTTTAAAAAAATGAATTTTGGTTTTTAAATATATATTTTTTAAAAATTGAATAAAAAATATTTTAAAAAGCCAGCTGGAAAATAAAAAATAATTTAAAAAGCCAGCTAGAAAATAAAAAATAATTTAAAATGCCACGTCAGCATTTTTAACGGAAAATGCTAACGGTGTTAGCTTTAGGACTCAATTGAATTATTTTGACAAGTTTTAAGACTTATTTGAACTTTCTGCAAGTTTTGGGACTGAAATACATTTTCGTGACAAGTTTTGGGACTTTTGGAATACTTATTCCTATTTTTTATGGCGTCTAATCACATATTTGACTGAGAACAAGAAACGACATTTATATATATGTCGTTAATCAACCATGTAGTGGATATTGTAACATTGCTCTCACAAATAGACTATATAGTCTGATGGTATAACTGATCGCATTTCCTTAACAAATCTTCTGAATAAAGTTACAACCACTTCATTCTACACTTGAGATGTTTGAGAAATTTCGTCATAAACTATATCAAAAATAATATCTTGAATCTCCACAAGTTTAGTCTATGGTATAGGAGATTCCACAATTGTCTATACCACAATTGTCTGTATAGGCAAAGACAAAGACACAATAATCTTCCATCGTACTATTATCCTTAATAGTTTGAGAGCAGCTATCCTCTACAATTACATTGAACTCTAGAAACTTTACTGTATGTGATTCCATAATTCTTGTACCTTCTTTAGGGTCATAAAATCAATACCCCTTTGAACAATCTAAGTAAGATACAAAATAATTTCGAATGAATCTAAATTCCAACACCCTCATTATTGGATTAGATAACCTCACTTCTGCATGACACCTCTAAATTTTATATGATTCAAATAATTTATGTCCAGTCCATAACTCAAAAGAAGTTTTAGAAATAACTTTGGTAAGAAAACACTTTTTGTATGTGAAAAGAGTTGCTTTCAAAATATCAACCCACAGAAAATTGGATAAATTAGTCTTACTCATGATACTCATCACCACATTCATTATGGTGTACTTATGCCTTTCAGGCAAATTTTTTTGTCAGGATTTTCAAGCATAGTAATTAAATTACCACCTCAGAATTTACCAAGTATTTGATAAATGACCCTTTAAGCAATTCAATATTGTCATACTTGCCAAAATACTTACCGCTACTATTAGGCCTGACAACCTTTTAACCATATACAAGATGTATATGTCATTATGACTTAAATACAATCTTTGTAGATGTGTCCTAATTTCGATATCAGACAAGACATAATTTCAAGCAACTAAGGCTTCCATCATTTTATAGTAGTACAGTTTGCGGGCAAACCTCTTTTCAAGTGTTCCAGAATGGAACGCTTCATGGACAGTAAGTAAATTCTATTGCTCTTTTCTCAAGTAACAAATCATATGTCCACAACTTAAAATTTGAAACAGTAAAAATCTCAATAATAGTGGAGTTATTAATTACAAAAAATGTGACGAAAATAACAAGCAATGTATATAATTAACATCATATGAGCACTGTGTAACTTGACATACAAGTATACATTCAGAGAGTTACACGCACAATCATATAATCATTTTTGGGTAGAATACATGACATGCAATTGTACACTCCCCACATAATAGCGGTTATGAGAATATATTCCAATATTCGTGAATGCATTATCTTTAGGCATATGAACCACTAGGATTAGTTACTCCTCCACCATATCATCATGTATCCCTCCATGAACTAATGCACAATAACCTCCTTTGGGAGTATGACTACGCATTAGACCAGGAGACATCCTAATCATTATATGAGACCGAAATTTCTTAAATCCAATCAAGCGTGCCACTTTGTCGGTCACTACTCAATTGAATCATTAAAACTCTCTCATACAAGGGATATAAACCTTATTGCTCACATAACAAGCAATGTGTGTAATTAGTATCATATGAGCATTGTGTAACTTGACGTACAAGTACACATTCAGAGAGTTACGCGTATAATCATATAATCACCTTTGGGCAGAATACATGACATGCAATTGTACACTCCCCACATGATAGCGGTTATAAGAATATATTCCAATCTTCGTGAATGCATTACCTTTAGGCATATGAACCACTAGGATCAGTCACTCCTCCACCATACCATCATGTATCCCTCCATGAACTAATGCACAATTACCTCCTTTGGGAGTATGAATACGCATTAGACCAGGAGATATCCCAATTATTATATGAAACCGATATCCCAATTATTATATGAAACCGATATTTCTCAAACCTAATCAAGCGTGTCCCTTTAGCAGTCACTACTCAATTGAATCCTTGAAACTCTCTCATACCAGGGATATAAATTTTACTTATCGCATACACCATATACATGTGATTTTAACTTTAGTTATATGGGCATCATATCACCAAAATCACATATCATGCTAATTACATTGCTTTGTTCATTAATAAAAGATTAATCATATATATAACTTGAAAGATAGACTCCAATGAAATTACCGATCACAGCAACACAAGAAACTTCTCATAACATAGAAGCAAGCATCTCTTGTGCACCCCGATTACTGATTACTAGAACAACATTAAAAGAATGCCGATCCAAAAGATCCCTCACAAGTTAACATCAATAGCAATACAGGGTACTCTAGATTGACAAGCTTGATAGCTAATCAACTATTGCTCATGAGTTTCATAAGGCAAAACATGACTCCAAGGCTAATAGTTGATTTATTAGCCAATTTTAAGTAACAAATTATCATTGCATCAACCAGTGTCATATAAATTGAGTCAAAACACAAAACCAAATATCTAAACTATAACAGTAGATACTATTGCTTTGTGTAAATGCTGTCATACTTCTTAACCATAAAAAAAATATTCAACTTGATGGACATTAACCAACGACCAGATGAGTTTAGGTACAATATGCAATAACTTAACTAATATGCATTACCCACATTCAGTAGATGTGTTAATCAGTACAATCAGTTTGGTCATGAGTTCTTAAGACGTCCATCATTCAAAGATTACCAGCGTGTCAAGAAGTATACTTGAGCAAGAAAAGTTTCATAACCTTTATTGTTTCTCATCACCTCAATACATAGCTCAAATATTATCCCATACTGATTATATCTCATTAAGTCAGTTTCAATTTATAATAAAGTTTGATTTTATTAAAGAATCACACATTCATAATATTTATGTGATAACATACTAGTAACTAATAACCTGTATTTCCAAAATCACAAAAAAAAATATAAGAAAAATACGCAAAAATACACTAAAAATACACGTATTTAGGGTTCCGTATGTATTTTCACATCTATAAAATCATCAAAAATGTAAAATAAATTCACCACAAGATAGAGGACGGCCATACAAATCCAACGCCGCCAGCCACGCGCTGATCGACGCTCCACTCGCCCGCACGCGCCGCTTGAGTGCGCAGCACGTGGAGCGCACACGCGAGCCGCGTCCCGTGCGTGGGAGCACGTGAGGGCGCGTGGCCGCGCGTGGGGGCGCGTGAGGCCTCCCCTGGTGACGCGCCGCCAACCATCTTGCTCGTCTTGTCGAGCCTAGTCCAAATTTGTGATTTAATTTTATTTTTATCGAACAAAAAATCTTGAAAATCACAAATTATGACATAAATATTATGCGTTCGAGTTCTAGGGTTATGGTTGCTCTGATACCACATGATGGACACAAATTACGCAATCCTAAGATCTCAATAACCAGAACAAGAACATACATACTTGAGTAGAAAGATTAACGTACCTGTATTGGGATCCATCGTTCTTTAAAGCAGAAGCAAAAACACAATGTTCCACGCGCAAGTCCTTCTCCTTTATTGCCCTCCGTATCACTGGCTCAATGAGGTGGCCCCCTCATGTTTAGCGTTAGGTAAACGCTCTTTAGGTAAGGATACATGTGAGAAAATTAGGATTAGAGGAGAGACTTAAACACTATTTATAGAGTTTCCAGCCAGACTCCTTCATTACGGGCCAGGCTCAACTCGGCCCACACTAGCCAGCTCCATATTAGACTAATTAAGAAACTTTCTATTTCACTTTAGACTAAACCTTGTAAAACGGTAACCGTTAAATGGTAAATTACAATATCAATTAATGTAGTCCACATTAGGAAAACTCTTACACGAGCACCTCCTACTTTGCCCCTAGACTAGTTTCGTTTAGACAAACCCTGCCATCCAAATCCATATTTCGAGTTATAGCATCTCACGAATAGAAGGTTGGTTGTGTAATTTTCTTGGACAACAAAACCACTCATCTCCCTTTGACACAATCGCGGCTACTTTCTGGTGCATTTTCCTTTTGTGCTACTTTTACAGGGCATTGTTTGTGATAAGCTAATTTGCAATTTCCTCTTGTTTTCTGGCTACTAAGACGATTGAGTTTCCGGACGAGTTTGATTTTCGTGAAACAAAATACAAAACACCATCAGCCACGCTCAGGAATGCAGTTGAATAACTTCGCTGAAACCGCTCTCAATCGTCATGGACGATCTCGTGGAGGCTGCAAAGCCCTCGGGAACCGATATGGGGCGTCCAGTAACCATCGTTGGGCTCATGCATGAGGCTTGCGGCAGTAACCCATCTCTGACTCTTTCAAGGGACGATCCTAGGCAATGATCTGAAGAAGACGATTCTCTAATTCAACGTGTCTTAGTATTTTATTTTATTTTTCAGTTTTTTCGTCCCTTAAAAACTCTGGTTTCCTTTCCAATATATTTTGGCCAACATCATTCAGTTCTTAATTTGTTAATTTTTTAAATTTTAATAATTAATAAAAGCACCACGTCAGTGCACCACTTGAGCACCATCAGCCATGTCATCCGCCACAAAGAATAGTTTTACATGGAAATGATGACGACGGTTGATTTTGATTTCTTACGTGATTTGTTCGGGACATTTGGTGAAGTTGTTTTTATCTCCTGAGGAAAAAAAATTTATCTTTCTTAGGATTTGACCTGACATTTTAAATGAAAAGTAAGAAAGCTTACGTACTTACAGAGATGGATGAATATTACAGACAATTATTAATTTTCTTTGAGTATTACCGAAGGAGATAGTAGAAATCGGACTTCCAAGCCTTCAACAATCTTGGGAAGGAAAACATCGACCAGGACTTTTCAACTATTCAACGATAAAAATGGATGAAGTGAACAGTGACAGATCAGTATGACACCAATGGATTCTCAATTGAATTTACTATATATTGCATGATATACAGCTGACAATAGCTCATCACAAGCATCTTTTGCTAAGGATTAACAAGCTCTCTATCTTCGTAGACAAAACAATAGCAAACTCTATCAACTATTAATTACAAACAAGTGACAGGAGGATGATGAGTGAATTTGTCGCCTTTGCTTGGCCCTACGAGGCAAAAAACCACAGCTCCTATACAATATCCTCGGCTGCTACCAAGCACTGCCAAGAGACTCCAGCCACTAATCCGATAGGAAATCTAGATCGCTGGGTAGAGTAACTCTGTTTTCACTGTAGGGAATTGATTGTCGGACATTTCCTCTTTCTCCCGCCTCTATTTTCACTGTAGGGAATCGATTGTCGGACATTTCCTCTTTCTCCCGCCTCTGGGCCTGGATCGAAATTGCTCATCTAACTCCTCAAAATCACCCTAAAGCAAAGGAGGCAAATTGACAGGTATTAGGATTATCCAAATCTCATTAGTGAAAAGCTGGATTTCAAAAGAGCAGTAAAATTGAATTTCAATATTTGAGAGAATAAGAGAATAGGACTTACTGGAGTGTAAACATGACAACCAGTTTTCTCACGATGGTCTCTCATGTGCTTATACGCAAACTTCTTGCCACAATTCTTATGGCCGCATACAAATGGCCTCACCTCAAGATGAACAGCCTTCACATGCTGACGTAAATTTGATTTCTGTCAACCAGAAAAAACAGCAGCTAATGTATACTCAGCAGCCAGACGATAAATGACGTTTTGCGGAAGGACTTAGGTCTGACTCTTATCACATTGTATCATTCGTATCTCATCCTTACGTGCGACAATCTTAAGTTGACTTGCAAATGCGAATTCATTAAAGGACGTGGTCGAGCCAGCGGTGGCCATCAATGATTCTTGACTGTTGATGAACGGAAGTCCATAAAGAAAGAAAAAACATCAGCATCTCTTTCCCTTTCTACAATACAAGCTCCTTTCAAGAGAACAGATATTCATTGCGCTCCCTTTTTATTTCTGCAAGGTTGATTTCACTTAGAACCTGATTTTGTGCACACTGTTGGGTAAAAAAGGAAATTAACGATGTAGCTCTCAGACTCATTTTCATGTTACGTTTGGACTGAACACCGAAAATGAAAAAGAATGGGGACATCAGTTGGAGGAAGTGTAAAAAGAGACGGCCAAATGGTTCCCTCCAACGAGGTGTACCTCAAATCTAGTTTTACAAAGTTTTAGAAGTCCTTCCCATCGCGGGGACAACATGATATGTCTGCGATTCTTGGGCATACTGAAGGAAGGAACTGAACCCAATTAGACTATTTAAAGACCAGTCCAAAGTAAGTCAACTCCGAAAGGTTCCACATTAAGGTGTCGATCCACTCAAACTGTAGATAAACAATTCTAATCTCGACAAGTTTCTGAGATTACCGATTGAACATGGAACTCGCGTAACTTAGGACCAGTGTCTCAAGATAACTATCCTCTGAAAAATCAGCAATCACTCAGACCAAAAATCTCCATTTTACCCAAATTTCTTATTATTTATATATTTTGAATGATTTTGGAATAAAAAATTTTGAAAAAAAAAAAAAGCATCAGTTGGACGAGATTACATGGAAACTTAATTGTTCTGTGGTCGTTGGTCTTTATTTTTGCATTCTTTCACATAGATTACATATTTTTCCCTTTCAAACTAAGGCGAAGCAATTGTAGTGCCCATTAAATTTAAACGGTTATTGATAGAATTCGACAAAATTATCAAAAAAGTCCTAAACCTATTACACTTGTGCCAATTTAATCCTAAACATGTTGGCCAATGAGGGTGAGGAGGCCCTTGCCCCGCCCAGACTAGGCAAGAGAATTGCGGCCCCCGCCAGTTGTGACACCCGATTTTTCAACCCTGCTGTCTTCTATTGAATAAATCGGGCATTTTATTAACGCATCTTTAGGGTTATTCTCGAGCCGATCACTCTCGAGATAACTAAACTATCTAGAGAAATGATTAAGGAATTTTAAAGCAATAGACTTGAGAACTCGATCAGGAATCGGCTTCTTGATCGTGTCCATCTTTAGAGGTCACTATGGCACAGTTAAAAATCGATTTGAAATCAGAGATAGATTGGATCGATAGAGATATGTGACTAATCGTGGGTGACACCACCTGAATTAGAAAATTCTCGTCGGCCGACGCTAGAAGGCGATTTTCTTATTGTTTGGTACCCGTGTCCGTATTTGAATCATCGAGATTTTCACGACAATCAAGAGTCGCCATTGAGTCGAGTGGGTTCATAGTGGCTCGAAGAAAATCGACCACGGGTCATTTGCCTTAAAAAGTTAAGAAAACTACCCGATAGTCGGGTCATCCTAAAAACGCGCCGAATGAAAATTAACCGCCAATTCAAGTCCGATTTCATAAATTGAAGTTTTGGCCATGTCACAATAAATTTTAGGAGCATCGACTCAGTCTCAGAAGATTTTCGGAGATTCGGTAAATTTTACGGAAATTGGATTCGGACGTCGCGGAGAGTTGGCAGAAGTTCATATTGGCTAAATTAATGGGAAATTTGACTTTCGGGTTGAGCCTGTGTGTGTCGGAGATTTATAGAAGCCAAATGAGGATGAATTGAAATTATTCAAGTGTCTAATTGAGAGGAGATGATGTCAATTTCGTAATCCCCCTCATGCCTAGCCAAAATGCACCATTTGAAGTGTTGTGAGAAGTGTTGGTGTGGGAATTATGGAGAAAGAAGGATTATACATGGCCAAGAACCAAGTCTTGGAGATATTTGTGGAAAAATCAAGCCCAAGGGGCCCTCCATCCTTTTTCATCTCTATCTCCTTGCACTCTCTCACCCACCGTCCACCTCCATCCTCTCTCTCCCTTTTCATTTTCTTCGTGCGGTTTCCTCTCCATCTTCCTCTCTTTCCACCAGCCTTTTCTTTCATTTTCGGTGGATGAGCTACGATGGTCTTTCTCTCAATTTGTTGTTTTGAAGACCGCACGCCCCTGCTCCACTACACTTTGTCTTCCATGGTCAATTCCCTCATAAGTCTTCAACTGGTGCAACTTGGTTGACCCCGCAAGCCAACGAAGCCCACGTCTCCCTCTCTCGCTGCCATCGTCGTCCAGGCATCTTCGGTAGTCAACCAACGGAGCCATCTTTGGCCGAAGCAGCATCCCATCTCCACTACTTCTTGTCGCCAGCAGCAGAGTCTCCCGAAACCAGCAAATTCACCAACGGATACCACGCGCCACCTTGCTTCTCTCGGTCAAAACTCCAGCAAGAAATCCCCCCACCAAGCTAACCGCGTGAAGCCCCACCGCATCTGCCAATCAAACCGTGTCTCCTCACCGTTTATTGACCGAAGGTTTTCTTCCTCAACAACTCCGCGCCAGCGTCTGCGGCTTCAGCTTCTTCGTTCTTCCACCCGCACGTGCCTTCCACCGAGCGACCCCAGCCTTCAACGTCGTGGAGTCCAGCTGCCGTAGATTTCAGCAACATTAATCTTGCAGTCCAGAGGCCCATCAGCAGCTTTTGTCGCTTCTTGGTTGGCCCATCAGCCCAAGAAAACTCAGCCCATCATCAATTAGAATTGAAGCCCAGCAAATTTTGACCCAAGCTTCAGCCCAAGTTGTTTGAAAGGCAGGCCCAATTCAGTTTTATTTCAAGCCCATTTTCAGCAATTGTAGTCTTCAAGCCCAGTTTTTGAAGCCCAATCGCAGCTAGGCCCAAGTCCAAGAGCAGGCCCATTCCAGTGCAAGAGCAAACCTCAATTGGGCTGAGAATTGTTGGGCCCAAGTCTTAAGGCCCGGTCCAAGCCCGCCGGTGTTGTCGAAAATCCGATTTCGGCCGCCGTCGCGTCGCCGTTGCGGTGATTCGATCCCCATTTTTAATCAAGTGAGTTTTACTCACTAATGCTTTATTAGTTTGCTAATTATGCCTTAGGGTTGGTTAGATTTAATTACATGCACTTAGGTGGTTAGATTAGGTTAGAACAATTAATTTAGTGACTTAATGATGCATGTTAGGTGGTTAGACCTAGCTATTAGCAAGTAGAAATGTTTGGTTATTTATTGAATGCATCTCGGGATTTTTCCCAACCCGTTTCGGGCTCCAATCAGGCAATACGGGCCTAAATTGGATTTTAATATTTATTTATTTAATTTTCGAAATTAATTATTTAATTATTTATTTTTCCGGAAATTCAACCGGGATGGCCGGTGACCGGAATTTCGTGCCGATTGTCGTGATGCAGTCTGTTTATTTAATTGAGCTTCAATTTTTATGGAATTGATTTAAATTGTGAAATTTGAGGAATTGTCCCAAATTGTTTGTTATTGAGTATTTGATTGGTAATGGCCGAGCATGGATATATAGCGCCAGTACGTTGATGGGCTATATAGTAGAGAGAATGGTGAGAGCTAACTGAGAATGTTATTGGCTGAGACCAATCAGGTACGATGTTATTGGACATACGTGGTTCGGTGATTGGAAGTATCACTGGCGAAAACGGCGCCTTAAAGAACGCACGTAAATGACTTATAGACAAACGTGGTTCGGTGATTAAGGAAATATCACTGGTGAAAACGACGCCTTAAAGAACTCACGATGTTGTCTATAGCCGATGTCACCTTGGCAAAAACGGCGCCCTAGAAAGGACACGTGGTTCGGTGATCGAGGATATCCTTTGGTGAAAATGGCGCCCTTAAAGAACGCACGGTGTCGGTGATCGGTATGTCATTGGCGAAAACGACGCCCGAGAAACACATGTGATTTGGTGAATGAGTACACCACTGGGAAATCGTGGTATGAGTGGGAATGACCTAGAGAGGGTCTGATTGACATGTAATCGACTAAGTCGATTGATCAATGCTTGATCGTATGTCTTGAATTGTTTGAATATCTGTGTTTAACCTTGAATTGCAAGTTGGAACTGAGGCCAAGGTAAGTCCTCTGACTCGTGTTGTGCTTAGGCAACCGTATGGCGTATTAGTTTATTAATCGAGTCTTAGGGGGTAGGACTCGCTGAGACGTGGTCTCATTGGTTATTGAATAACCATTTCAGGACCCTAAGGAGGAGGCGAGGAGGAGGAACCTGAAGGGGAGAAAGACTTTTGAAGAAGAGATGATCCAGAGAGGGATCTTGAGTATAACCCAGATGCGGATTGAGATCCCATCCCTTTTGTGAACCCTGTCTTAGTGTAGATAGGTGTGAGACTTTTATGCTGTAAATAGTATCGTAAATATACTATAAGTTATGATGTTAATGAAAGTGTGGTTGTGAATTTCAATATGAAAAATATGGCATGCTTTTCTATCCCATTGTTTTATTGTCTGGGGATTTATAATTGCTTCCGCATGCGTAATAGAAAGAAAGGGTCGGCGATAAGTAGTCCTGGGATATCGCCCTTTAATAATCGACCAACGAGAAGGATGGGCGCTTCCCCGAGGATCGGGGCGTGACATCCCTTTTTGTGGTATCAGAGCTAAGTTCAAGATTGGAGTGATAAGGAGCGTTGACCATGGGATAGTTTGTAGGAAAGGCCTTTAAATTCATGCTGGTGCATGTCTGTGTTAGCTGAGTGCTAAAATTGGTTGTTGTTTGAATCGCTCTGTTTCTAATTCGGTGTTGAATTGGGAACAGGTGTCAGTTCTTTAAAGTGACACTATGAGCGATCAGGAGCCAAGGACTCCTGCAAAGAGGGCCAGTAGGGCCGTGACTCGGGGAAGAGCGCCGACTAGAGTCGGTACCCGAGGAGGCCGTGGTCGAGCGCCAGCACAGGCTAGCGCGAGTGGAATGATTCCACCTGTTATAGATGCTAGAGTAGCACCACCTCCTGTTGGTGCGGGGGTAGCAGCCCCGGGTGAGCAAGCAACGGTCGGAATCAACCAAGCTCTAGATGTTATGCGAGAAATGATGGGGCAACAGGCCCGAGATCAAACCGCCTTTATCGCTACTATTGGAGCCGCCGCCACCGTCGCTGCGCCAATCTTGCCCGTTCATCGCGCATAGCTTGCCGTCGTACCTGCTGCCGCACCTGTCGCTGCACCTGCCGCAGCTCAAGCTGAAGGTCCACCCGGAATAGTGGTCGGGAACAGACCAATTCATCAGTTGGTAGAACAATTCCTAAAGCTGAATCCACCTCAGTTTACCGGGACCGGAGACCCTGAAGCTGCTACTTCATGGATCCAAAAATTGGAGAAAGCTTTTGCACTGCTAATGTGCAATGAGACTGAAAAGGTACTACTTGCAACTTACCAATTGGATGGAGTTGCAAATACTTGGTGGAAGACGACTCGAGGAACCATATTCCCAGAAGGCGTTGTTCCAGAGTGGAACACCTTTCTAGAGGCTTTTAATGTCAAATATTTCTCAGAAACTGCCAGAGAGGTGAAGATGTCAGAATTTCAACGTCTTCGTCAGGGTTCCTTAACCGTCGATCAATATGAGGCGAAGTTCGCTGAACTTTCGCAGTATGCTCCTGAATTAATTGCGAATCCAGTAAACCAAGCGAGGAGGTTCAGAGAAGGATTCAAGCCAGACTTAAGAAGTACATTGATTTCCTTGAACCTGAGGACTTATAATGACCTTTATGAGAGGGCTCAGATGATCGAGAGAGATCAGAATGACCGAGCAGCCTCATTTGGGTCGAGATTTAACTCTCATCGAGAGAATATTCGTCAGGGAAAAAGACCCATGCTCGGAGGTAGATCCCATGCCTCATCCTTCAAGAGGAGCGGATTCAATAGACAGATGTCCAATAGCACGGGTATATGTCGCTTTTGTGGGAGGCAACACGGGACAGCTCCGTGCCCAGCCAGGACAGGAGCCTGTTTCGAGTGCGGCCAACAAGGCCACATCGCAAGGTATTGTCCAAAGAAGCAGCGAGGACAACCTCAATTGCCGCCGCCACCACCGAGAGGACAGATAAGAGGGTATGCCCCTCAGAATGTGCCGCAAGGAGGACAGCAGAGACCTCCAGCTCAAGGCATTGTGTATGCAATCACACAAGGTCAAGCAGAAGCTGCGCCTAACGTGATAACAGGTATGGTTTCGCTCAACGACCAACCTGCTTATGCTTTGTTTGATCCGGGAGCAACTCACTCATTTATTGTTGAGCAGTATGTTAAGTTGATAGGAGTCAGTCCTATATTATTGGAGTCGGCAATGTGCATATCTACACCCTTGAAAGATAAAGTTATTGTTGCTTTGGGTTGTTCGGGGTGCAAGTTAGTGATTGGTGAGCGAGAGGGGAAAATAGATCTTTTAGTCCTAGCCATGTATGACTTTGATTTAATAATTGGCATGGACTGGCTCACCAAGCAAAGAGCTAAAATGGATTGTTATCGTAAAGCGATTCAGTTTGACCCGATAGAGAGTGAGAGCTTTGAGTTTGTTGGGAATCGAGGAGGACCCACGGTTTCCTTAATCTCGTCACCAGAGGCAACTCGTCTATTAGACGAGGGTTGTCAAGGTTACCTGGCAACTGTCGTGGATACGACAGTTGAAGAGCTGAAAGTGGAAGACATTCCAGTAGTTCAAGAATTTCCAGATGTCTTTCCAAAGGAATTGCTAGGTTTACCGCCAGAAAGAGAGATTGAATTTGTGATTGAACTAGCACCGGGGACAGAGCCGATCTCAAAGGCACCGTACAGGATGGCATTGACAGAATTGAAAGAATTGAAAGTACAGATGCAGGAATTATTAGACAAAGGATTTATTCGTCCTAGCGCATCACCTTGGGGAGCGCTAGTTTTGTTTGTAAAGAAGAAAGATGGTTCATTGCGTTTGTGCATCGATTATAGACAACTCAACCAAGTGACTATTAAGAATAAGTATCCACTCCCAAGGATTGATGATCTGTTCGATCAGTTACAAGGAGCATCAATGTTCTCGAAGATTGATTTAAGGACAGGATATCATTAGTTGAGAATTAAGAAAGAGGATATTCCTAAGTCAGCGTTTCGTACTCGGTATGGTCACTATGAGTTTATAGTGATGCCATTCGGGTTGACAAATGCTCTAGCTGCCTTCATGGATATGATGAACCGGATATTTAAGGAATATTTAGATCAATTTGTGATCGTGTTCATTGATGATATCTTAGTCTATTCGAGGAGTGATGAAGAGCATGAAAATCACTTGAGATTAGTACTCCAGACCTTAAGGACGCATCAAGTTGTATGCTAAGTTTAGCAAATGCGAGTTTTGGTTGACTCGTGTTGCGTTCTTAGGTCATGTGATTTCCGGAGAAGGAATCTCCGTCGACCCGAGCAAGATAGAAGCCGTAATAAAGTGGCCAAGACCGACTACAGTGACAGAAATAAGAAGTTTTCTGGGTTTGGCAGGGTATTACAGACGGTTTGTAGAAGGTTTCTCGGCGTTAGCATCACCTCTAACTAAGCTCACGAAGAAAAATGAGAAGTTCATATGGACAGACAAGTGCGAGCGTAGTTTTCAAGAGCTGAAGGAAAAGCTGACTACCGCACCTGTGCTGACAATTCCATCTGGTCCTGGAGGATTCGAGATCTATAGTGATGCATCATTTAGAGGGTTGGGTTGCGTGCTGATGCAACATGGTAGGGTTGTTGCCTACGCTTCTCGTCAGTTGGGACCTCATGAATTGAACTATCCAACGCATGACTTAGAGCTCGCAGCCATTATATTTGCCCTGAAGATTTGGAGACATTACTTGTGCGGGGAAAAGTTTCAGATCTTCACGGACCATCAGAGTCTCAAGTATCTATTCTCTCAGAAGGAGTTGAACATGAGACAACGCCGATGGATGGAATTACTGAAAGACTACGACTGTGACATTCTGTATCACCCGGGAAAGGCGAACAAGGTCGCCGATGCATTGAGTCGAAAGTCTTCAGTGGCTCATATATTGATTAAGGAGTGGAACTTAATCGAGAGAGCTCGAGATTCGGTATTCAAATTTGAGGTAGGCCGCCTTTCAAGTTTTATGGCCGCCCTCAGAATTGAACCGGATGTCCAGGTCAAAATTAAACAACTCCAACCGACAGACCCGGATGTGCAGAGAATTCTTCAGGAGGACGCAGAGAAAAGAAAGGCTGATTTTCAGATTGCTGATGACGGGACACTAAGATTCCAAGGACGATTGGTTGTACCTGATGATGTAGAGCTTAGAGAAGAAATCTTATTTGAAGCACATCGTAGCAGTTACAACATTCATCCTGGAAGCACTAAGATGTATCAGAATCTGCGTCAACACTATTGGTGGTCAGGTATGAAGGCGGATATTGCCAAACATGTGGCCAAGTGTTTGACATGTCAACAAGTAAAAGCTCAGCATTGCAAGCCGAGAGGACTTTTGCAACCTCTCGCGATCCCAGAATGGAAATGGGAGCATATCACGATGGACTTCGTGACTGGACTACCAAGAAGTCAGAGAGGGAATGATTCGATCTGGGTAGTAGTCGACAGACTAACAAAGTCGGCTCACTTCATTGCAGTTCGAAAAGACCTCAGTTTAGATAGGCACGCAGACCTGTACGTGCGTCAGGTGGTTCGAATGCATGGAGTGCCAGTTACGATAACATCAGATAGAGACCCGAGGTTTACAGCCGCTTTTTGGAAGAGCTTGCAAAGTGCTCTTGGTACAAAGCTTCAGTACAGTACGGCATATCATCCTCAGACGGATGGCCAATCCGAGAGGACAATTCAGACCCTCGAAGACATGCTGAGAGCTTGTGTAATAGACTTCAAGGGAAGTTGGGAAGATCAGCTTCATCTAGTAGAATTCGCCTACAACAACAGTTATCAATAGAGTATTTAGATGGCCCCATTCGAAGCGTTGTATGGTAGAGCATGCAGAACACCAGTGTGTTGGGATGAAGTTGGGGAAAGAAAGATAACAGGCCCAGAGTTGGTTCAACAGTCAGTAGATGCCGTGGCAGTGATCAGAGACAGATTAAAGACAGCGCAGAGCAGGCAGAAAAGTTACGCAGATAAGCGCCGGAGGTCTTTGGAATTCCAAGTTGGTGATCATGTTTTTTTTTAAAAGTGTCACCAATGAGGGGAACTTTGCGCTTTGGTAAGAAAGGCAAACTGAGTCCGAGGTACGTAGGTCCGTTTGAGATTCTTGAGAGAATCGGGACCTTAGCGTATCGTCTTGCGTTGCCGCCAAGATTGGCGCAAGTGCATGATGTCTTTCACGTGTCGATGTTAAGGAAGTACGAGCCTGACCCGACCCACGTGCTCAATTTCGAGGAATTGGACGTGGATGACCGTGTGTCATACGTTGAAAGACCGGTCCAGATTATCGATCGCAAAGAGCAAGTTCTGCGTACAAAGACCATCCCGTTGGTCAAAGTGGTCTGGCAACACCACGGTACAGAAGGAGCGACATGGGAGACTGAGGAGTCAATAAGAGAATTGTACCCCCACCTTTTTGATCAAGTCTTGTAAGGTTTAAATTTCGAGGATGAAATTTTTATAAGAGGGGAAGAGTTGTGACATCCAGATTTTTCAACCCTGTCTTCTACTGAATAAATCGGGCATTTCATTGACGCGTCTTATAGGGTTATTCTCAGAGCCGATCACTCTCGAGATAACTAGACTATCTGGAGAAATGATTAAGGAATTTTAAAGCAATAGACTTGAGAACTCGATCAGGAATCGGCTTCTTGATCGTGTCCTTCTTTAGAGGTCACTACGGCACAGTTAAAAATCGATTTGAAATTAGAGATAGACTGGATCGATAGAGATATGTGACTAATCGTGGGTGACACCACTGAATTAGAAAATTCTCGTCGGCCGACACTAGACTGATTTTCTTATTGTTTTGGTACCTTGTGTCCGTAATTGAATCCTCGAGATTTTCACGACAATCAAGAGTTGCCATTGAGTCGAGTGGGTTCATAGTGGCTCGAAGAAAATCGACCACGGGTCATTTGCCTTAAAAAGTTCTGAAAACTACCCGATAGTCTAGGTCACGCTAAAAACGCGCCGAATGAAAATTAACCGCCAATTTGAGTCCGATTTCACAAATTGAAGTTTTGGCCATGTCACAATAAATTTTAGGAGCATCGACTCAGTCTCAGAAGATTTTCGGAGATTCGGGAAATTTTACGGAAATTGGGTTCGGACGTCGCGGAAATTTGGCAGAAGTTCAGATTGGCTAAATTAATGGAAAATTTGACTTTCGGGTTGAGCCTGTGTGTGTCGGAGATTTATAGAATGTCTAATTGAGAGGAGATGATGTCAATTTCGTAATCCCCCTCATGCCTAGCCAAAATGCACCATTTGAAGTGTTGTGAGAAGTGTTGGTGTGGCCCATTGGAGGCCAAGGGATTATACATGGCCAAAACCAAGTCTTGGAGATATTTGTGGAAAAAATCAAGCCCAAGGGATCCTCCATCCTTTTTCATCTCTATCTCCTTGCACTCTCTCACCCACCGTCCACCTCCATCCTCTCTCTCCCTTTTCATTTTCTTCGTGCGGTTTCCTCTCCATCTTCCTCTCTTTCCACCAGCCTTTTCTTTCATTTTCGGTGGATGAGCTACGATGGTCCTTCTCTCAATTTGTTGTTTTGAAGACCGCACGCCCCTGCTCCACTACACTTTGTCTTCCATGGTCAATTCCCTCGGAAGTCTTCAACTGGTGTAACTTGGTTGACCCCGCAAGCCAACGAAGCCCACGTCTCCCTCTCTCGCTGCCATCCTCGTCCAGGCGTCTTCGGTAGTCAACCAACGGAGCCATCTTTGGCCGAAGCAGCATCCCATCTCCACTACTTCTTGTCGCCAGCAGCAGAGTCTCCCGAAACCAGCAAATTCACCAACGGATACCACGCGCCACCTTGCTTCTCTCGGTCAAAACTCCAGCAAGCCCCCCACCAAGCTAACCGCGTGAAGCCCCACCGCATCTGCCAATCAAACCGTGTCTCCTCACCGTTTGTTGACCGAAGGTTTTCTTCCTCAACAACTCCACGCCAGCGTATGCGGCTTCAGCTTCTTCGTTCTTCCACCCGCACGTGCCTTCCACCGAACGACCCCAGCCTTCAACGTCGTGGAGTCCAGCTGCCGTAGATTTCAGCAACATTAATCTTGCAGTCCAGAGGCCCATCAGCAGCTTTTGTTGCTTCTTGGTTGGCCCATCAGCCCAAGAAAACTCAGCCCATCATCAATTAGAATTGAAGCCCAGCAAATTATGACCCAAGCTTCAGCCCAAGTTGTTTGAAAGGCAGGCCCAATTCAGTTTTATTTCAAGCCCATTTTCAGCAATTGTAGTCTTCAAGCCCAGTTTTTGAAGCCCAATCGCAGCTAGGCCCAAGTCCAAGAGCAGGCCCATTCCAGTGCAAGAACAAATCTCATTTGGGCTGAGATTTGTTGGGCCCAAGTCTTAAGGCCCGGTGCAAGCCCGCCGGTGTTGTCGAAAATCCAATTTCGGCCGCCGTCGCGGTGATTCGGTCTCCGCTTTTGTCAAGTGAGTTTTACTCACCAATGCTTTATTAGTTTGCTAATTATGCTTAGGGTTGGTTAGATTTAATTAAGTGCAATTAGGTGGTTAGATTAGGTTAGAACAATTAATTTAGTGACATAATGATGCATATTAGGTGGTTAGACCTAGCTATTAGCAAGTAGAAATGTTTGGTTATTTATTGAATGCATCTCGGGATTTTTCCCAACCCGTTTGGGCTCCAATAAGGCATTATGAGCCTAAATTGGATTTTATTAATTATTTATTTAATTTTCGAAATTAATTATTTAATTAATTATTCTTCCGGAAATTCAACCGGGATGGCGGTGACTGGAATTTCGTGCCGATTGTCATGGTGTAGTCTGTTTATTTAATTGAGCTTAAATTTTTATGGAATTGATTTAAATTGTGGAATTTGAGGAATTGTCCCAAATTGTTTATTATTAAGTATTTGATTGGTAATGGCCAAGCATGGATATATGGCGCCAGTACGTTGATGGGCTATATAGTAGAGAGAATGGTGAGAGTTAACTGAGAATGTTATTGGCTGAGACCAATCAGGTATGATATTATTGGACATACGTGGTTCGGTGATTGGGAGTATCACTGGCGAAAACGGCGCCTTAAAGAACGCACGTAAATGACTTATAGACAAACGTGGTTCGGTGATTAAGGAAATATCACTGGTGAAAACGACGCCTTAAAGAACTCACGATGTTGTCTATAGCCGATGTCACCTTGGCGAAAACGGCGCCTTAGAAAGGACACGTGGTTCGGTGATCGAGGATATCACTGGTGAAAACGGCGCCTTAAAGAACGCACGGTGTCGGTGATCGGTATGTCATTGGCAAAAACGACGCCCGAGAAACACATGTGATTTGGTGAATGAGTACACCACTGGGAAATCGTGGTATGAGTGGGAATGACCTAGAGAGGGTATGACTGACATGTAATCGACTTAGTCGATTGGCCAGTGCTTGATCGGATGTCGTGAATTGTTTGAATATTTGTGTTTAACCTTGAATTGCAGGTTGGAACTGAGGCCAAGGTAAGTCCTCTGATTCGTGTTGTGCTTAAGCAACCGTATGGCGTATTAGTTTATTAATCGAGTCTTAGGGGGTAGGACTCGCTGAGACGTGGTCTCATTAGTTATTGAATAACCATTTCAGGACCCTGAGGAGGAGCTGAGGAGGAGGAACCTGAAGGGGAGAAAGACTTTTGAAGAAGAGATGATCCAGAGAGGGATCTTGAGTATAACCCAGATGTGGATTGAGATCCCATCCCTTTTGTGCACCCTGTCTTAGTGTAGATAGGTGTGAGACTGTTATGCTATAAATAGTATTGTAAATATACTATAAGTTATGATGTTAATGAAAGTGTGGTTGTGAATTTCAATATGAAAAATATAGCCTGCTTTTTCTATCCTATTGTTTTATTGTCTGGGGATTTATAACTACTTTCGCATGCGTAATAAAAAGAATGGGTCGGCGATAAGTAGTCCTGGGATATCGCACTTTAATAATCGACCAAACAGAAGGATGGGCGCGTCCCCGAGGATCGGGGCGTGACACCAGTGGCTGAGAAGGGTTATAAAAAAAATGGAAAGAAAAAAATTAGACAAAATTTTAGAAAATTATTCATGTCATCACTGGTCATGCCACATAAGATTTAGAGATCTGCTCAGCTCACCAGAAAACTGATTGTTCAGCAAATTTATGATCTTGACCAAAGGAAGTACCGCGGATCTAGATTCACAAGGCTTAGAAGTTCTTCCCATCGGGTGACTTAATCTCTCCTGTTAGAGCATTGTGGAATAGCATAATCTGTCTCAGATTCTTGGACACACTGAACGAAGGAACTGAACTAGTAAGATTATCTAAAGACAAGTCCAAATAAGTCAGCTTTGACAGGTTCTCCATCGAGCTTGGGGTCAATCCACTCAATCTGCAATTAGACAATTCCAATCTCGACAATTTTCTAAGATTACCCATTGAATCTGGAAGCCTCCCTGAAATACTCGTGTTACTCAGCACCAGAGTCTCAAGAGAACTATCCTCCGGAAAATTGGGCAGAGTACCCTGAAGAAGTTGGTTGCCTGATAAGGATCTGGAGTATCTGCAGCTGAAAGATTTTACTAGGAAACTCCCCATAGAACCCACAATAACTCAGACGCAGAGTAGTTAGATTGGTGAATCTGGTAAGGAACTCAGCAAATGCGGTTGACAGGTTGTTGCCATTGAGTTAAATGAATGACAAATGATGAAGATTCACGAGAGAAGAGTCAGCAGGACTAGAGAGAAAGCAATTAGACATGCTCAGCACCTCAAGTTTTTGCACTGAAGAGGACAATGCATTGCACCACTCATTTCCCGGGAAGACAGGTTGATGCCGTCAAGATGTAACTGTCGTAGCACCATGAGATTTCCAATCATGGTCTTCAAATTGGGATTCTTGAGCTTTTGTGTATCAGTTCTAGGGAAATAAAGAAGAGAAAGATCAAGAATGCTTAACTTCCTCAACCGCGCTAACTCCATCAAAATCTGCCTGGAGAATCCAGCATTGGACGAGTTCAGATGAGCCAGGCCAATGAGATTTGTGAAGCCAGACGGAATTGCAGAGAATTTGAAATCGTTGAAAGCCAAGTTTAGCTTTTGAAGATGCTTTAATCTAAAGAGACTCGATGAACTGTTAATATTGCAAGAGATTGATTCAAAGCTGAAGTCTAGTTCGATGACCTTTCTGTCCTCGTCGCACGTCACACCATTCCAAGGGCGAGCATTATGATTCCACATGACCAGCTTGGAAGATCGGGATGCATCGAATACAAGGCTATTTTTCAACTCAACCAGCAGCAATTCTTGATTGCCGAAACATAGACTTTGCGAGTTTACTCATGCAAGGATTGCTGTATTTGGTCTAATTCATATCACATCGTATCATTAATTTTTTGGTCCTCATGCGTGACTATCTTAAGTTGACTTGACTTGGATTGCAAATTCATTAAGTAACTTGGTTGAGCCAGTGCTGGTCTTCGGTGGTTCTTGACTGTGGATGCAAATTTTTGAATGATCTCGCTAACGTTGCCACATTCAATATCGACTTGAGCTACTTGACGGAGTAATATGGGCAAGTGTAGATACCACCGGAACAAATGGCGCACGAGTACTTTGGTAGCCCATTTTTCTTTTTCTTTTCTTTTTGTTTGATCCTATCCTATACCTATTTCACAATACACTGTGTGTGTTATGAGCAGGTTGCGAAACCTCGCTTCCTCACTTACACATCCCCACCTCAATGCCGAGAAGGATGGAAAATGAACTCCATACCTCCGCATTTTTAAGTGGGAAGAGTGGCCACTTGAGCAATTCCAATAGTTATAGTTTTCTAGCCCTGGCTCATTCATTTCCGTTTCTGTTTTCTTTCACTTTTTTTTACCCTACTTAAGACATTCACCTCAAAGTTGACTAGAGAATGCAAAATTGATATTTCTGTGGTGTGCCCTGATGGGCTGATTTCTAAAATTCCGCATAAGATGGACAAAAATGGAAATTGTTCCGTGCGTTGTTAGTTCGTAACAACGGTAATAAATTTGATATTTCGATGATGAGTTGATTACAAACTAAATAATAATTTTTCCATCACCAAACTGAATAGTAAATTATCACTTATTTACATTTTACAAGCAGGTGCATAAATGTTTCTAAGTTATCAATGAAATATCAACTTTACCACTCATAAAACACAATATTAGCATACCACTTGTTTTTTATTTTTTTTTTATTTAAACAAGGGGGGCGCATTTGTAAGTTACTAATTAAATAACAATTTTATCACTCACAAAAGCCAATAATATATTGTCACTTTTTTGTGATTTTATAAGTGGCCGCATAAATGTTTGTAATTACCAATGAAGTAGAACCTTTACTATCCACAAACCTAATAAAAAATTACTACTTGTTTTGGTTTTAACAAGTAGGCACATAGCTGTTTCTATGTTGTCAATAAAATAACAATTTTACCATCAACAAAACCAGATAGTAGAGCGGCATCTGTTTTTAGATTTTACATGTGGGCACGTAAGTGTTTGTAAACAAGCATGGCAGTCCATTACCACTTGTTGCAAGTTTTAAATGTGGGAGCATCATTATTGGTAGGTTATCAATGAAAAACCAATTTTATTATGTATAAAACCCAAAAGTGGGCAGGTAAATGTTTATAAGATACCAATAAAATAACAATTTTACCACATTACCGACATACTCAAAAATAATTTACTACTTGATTTTAGATTATATAAGTGGACAGGTAGCCATCTGTAAGTTGTTCATGAAATAATTATTTTACCATCCAAAAATCTTAATAGTAGATTCGCACTGATTTTTTATAATTTACAAGTGAGTGCATGACAATTTAAAAGTTACTAATGAAACTACAAATTTACTATCCATAGACCCACTGGTAGATTATCACTTATTGCGTTATGATTGAGTTATGAGTAGTAAATACACAACATAATTGGAAAGCTACTAGAACATTGATGGTCGTCAGTTGCTAATACTGTTGCAAAATCAAGTCAATATACATGACCAGTAGGTAACAGGTTGCGCGATCTTACCACCGTTATTCATAATTTATGGATGTTGCTACAAATTTACTGTTGAACGGAATTTTCTTGTATGGGCCACGGAATGCTAGACACTTCCTCGTGATTCTTAGACAACTTATTGTGACCAAAAAAAAAAAAAAATGTAGCACCGTCCTTCCCTACTCTCAACATTGGCAAGTTTCCTCTTCTAGTTTTCTTTCTTCCACAGACATCCATATGGAGTGTCCACGTCAGTTTGATCCCTAACAGCAAATCAACATTTTTTAACGGCGTTTAATCCACTTGAGAAAAAAAAATTCATCGCTGTAACGCCTCAAAATTGGACAGAGACCCTTTTATAAGTATGAGGACCATTTTGAACAAAAGAAAAGTAAAGGAACGATTTTGAATTTCAAGTAAGAGTACAGGGTTCTGATAGCATCTTCCTTCTGTCCTACTATATAGGACATTGTTTGTAATAGCTACTTTGAAAAAAATTTCATGTTTTATATTCTTCTAGTTACAAAGAGGATAAGTTTTGGACGATTCTACTATTCCGTGAAATAAGGGATATGTGCTTTGAAAGTCCTAAAATTTACAAAAAATATAATCAAATCCTAAAACTTGCTAAATTAGTACAATCGAGTCATTGTGTTAACTCCGTCCATTTAGATTAATGGAAAATGCTAACGTTGCCTTTTTTTATATTTTCTCTCTCCTACGTGGCGATGATGTGGCAAAAACATGGAACACAAAGCTAAAACAATATTGTTTTGGATTAATTTTTACTTTTTTAATTAAAATTTTAATTAAATAAAATAAAAAGTATTTAAAAAAACACACAAAAAAAATGAGCTAAGGGCAAGGGGGCAAGCTCTTGTCGGTGCCGCCCCCATTGTCGAAAAGGGTCGGCGAGGGCTCGACAAGGGCCAACAAGGTTACCAAAGCCTAGTCCAGGGCCAATGACCCTCATTGATCACAAGTGCGGGCTGTGGCGTAGGCCCTCGCCGAGCCCTCATCGGCCCTTTTCGGCGATGGGGGCAGTAGTGACAAGGGCGGCTAGCCCATGCCTTTGGCTTCTTCTTTTTTCACCTTTTTTTTTTGTGCTTTTTAAATAAATATTTTTATTTTAATTAATTAATACTATGGTTAAAAAAATTAGAAATTAATCCACATCATCGTCACATTGGGATAGAAAATATTTTTAAAAACCATGTCAGCATTTTTCGCTAGTCTAAATGGATGGAGTTGATTGAAAGACTTGATTTTACCAATTTAATAAATTTTATGACTTAATTGTATTTTTTGTAAGTTTTAAGACTCAATTACACTTTCGTGACAAATTTTAGAATTTTCCGTACACATATCCCATGCCCCCACTCCCCAGGGTCGGTAGCATAAGTTGACGGGCAAGTGATTTACTTGTCTGTCACACTTTATTAACTCACAACCATTTTCAGAGAAGGATCATCATTTTTTTTTTCAAATTATCGACTATTCCAAAAAAAAAAATTACCAATATTTCTTAAGCTACCAATGTGTTAAAGTTACAACTTTTATACGAGACTACCAACCTTAATTTCAGTTACTCACCAACGATTGCATTATTTTTTCAATTTACCAACCCTTTCAACGAGTCAAAATACTAGCGTGATAAACTTACCACGTAAGAGTCGATAATCTATAGAAGAGAAAGTCGCTTCATACTTTGGTAGATTATCAGAATAAATGCTAATCAATATATAATCAAATAAAGGTTGGTAACTGAATTTAAATGAAGTTAATAATTACATATAAAATTTTGTAACTTAAGTTCCACCAATAAATAATAATAATTGTTGGAATAGTTGGTAATTTAAAAAAGAATTGATAATCTCTTATAAGAATTGGTAAAGTGAACCCATTGCTGAGCTCCCAAATTAATAATCATAAGTTATTAAAACAATGTGAAATAATGCAAAAAAAAAAAAACAAAACAAAACAAAAACAAAAAGGTTGGTAAGTAGGCTCCAGTAAAACTTGGTAGCTCAAACAATCTTGTGATAAGTTCTTCATATTTTCTAACCATCGCCAATTATCGCTGGGGGGGGCTGCTGCCACCAAGTCCTCCACCCCTTCTCGTGGATCTCAGGATCCCACTTTTGTCTTCTACATTTTGCTTCCTTTTTGTTATTATAAAATATAATTAATTTCCTTTGATTTTAACATTATTGACTTGTACTTTTTGTAACAAGAAAAATATCATCTTAGCATACCACATCTAACATACTAGGAGTTATTTAAGAAGAATTGGGTAGAGTTAGAGGACTTGATATCAATATATATATAAAATTGCACAAGCAAGAGAAGTGTAAATACTTATATATATATTTGCACAAGCAAGAGAAGTGTAAATACTCTATATGCGGATCAATAAACAAAACGTCTTTTTAAAGGTGATGGAGAATTATGAAGAGAACGAACAAAGGAAAATACTCTTTCTTGAGTTTAATAACTGAACCTTAGCTAAAATCTTCATGGACGTAAGTGTCTGAGCAATACTTTATCCCAGAATCGATAATAAGCAAACCTCCAAGATTTGATTGACGCTAACGGACCACAAAATATCCAGAAGCCAACCACGAATCCAAGCGACATGCTCATGTAAAACCACTTCTCGCTATCATCACTGTCACCGGCATTGCCTTCGAAGGAATCTGAGGGATCTGTTCCCTTGCTATCGGGATCTGAGCATTTTGTGGGCAGCGGAAATCCACACAATCTGCTATTGCCTTTGAAGGAATCTTCTGAGAAGGTGAGAAATTGTTTGACTGCCGGGATGCTACCTTCAAGCTTATTGTATGAGAGGTTCAACAAGGAAAGAAAATTAAGGTCTGAAAGCTGTGTGGGAATTGTTCCATTGAGGTCGTTCCATGAAAGGTCCAAGGACTCAAGCTGTTGCAAGTGTTTTAGGGATGAAGGAATTGGCCCTGAGAATCCATTCCTTGATAAGTTGAGGAAATAAAGCGCTTTCAGATCCCCAAGAGTATCAGGTATTGGACCCTCGAAATTGTTGCATGAGAAGTCGATTGAAGTGAAAACAGTCAAGATCTTCACCAGCTCCACTTGCAGACCTTTGAGGGTGACGCTTACCGTGTCCTGATAATGGAGTCCAGAATGGCTGAGGAATGTATATTGGATGTAATTGAAGTCTACATCAGCCTTCATAGCCTCCCAAGTTGTGAGGTATTGAGAAGGCAGAGCGCCACTGAAATTGTTGGAAGATATGTCCACAATTTGAAGCTTCTTCCAAGTGCCATCAGTCCCTGGACATCCAACACCTCCATGGAACTTGTTGAGTCGTAACACAAGGACATGTAGACTTGCAATGCTCTTCAGTTGACATGGAAACACATCATCAATCCAGTTGTTTCCGACGTTTAAAACCTCCAGAGTTGTGCAATTTGCCAATGACTTTGGGATCTTCCCTAGTAATAAATTACTGCTGAGATCCAAAGTCTTCAAACCACATGTTTCAGGGAACTTGATAATGCTACCATTCAAGGCATTATCTCGCAGATTTAATACCTTGAGAGACTCCATCACTAAGCAATCAGGTATATTTCCACTCAAATTATTATGAGATAGGTCGAGCACCTGGAGATATTCAGCTTTGCAAATTGATTCTGGGATAGACCCGTGGAAACTGTTATTGGACAGGGAGAAAAATATTGCCACAGAAAGGCTTATACCAATAGCAGGTGGAATGTCTAAAGTGAAGTTGTTGCTCGAGAAGTCCATGAATGTGGCAAATGGTGGCAGTGGTAACGTTTGTCCACGGAGCCTGTTATTGTGGAGGTCAAGAACTGTAAGAGTAGAAGTAATATTAGGTGACAGTGTTTCAATATCATCTAGCAAATTGGATGAAAGATTGAGATACAGAAGATTTTGAAGCCCCCATATCCATTGCGGTATCTTGCCCTGAATCCAATTGCGAGAGAGGTCTAGATATACCAATCTGTGTTGCTCAGCGAGGAACTCTGGTAAAGTCATCAGCCGGCAAGAAGCCAAGTTTAAAGTCGTAAGGCTAGGAAATGAAGATGCTTGGGAAGCAATATTTGTGGCATCAATGGAAAAGCGATTGCAAGAAAGATCCAAATGTGAAAGATTTTTCAGTTGCTGAACCAAATTAATATGGAATGAGCCACTGAAATTATTGGAAGAAAGGGAGAGTTGCTTGAGCCCTTGGAGATCCCATATAGACATCGGCAATTCTCCTCCTATATTGTTGTTGCTCAAATCAAGTGTATCCAGTTTGTGCGACGTAGCATTAGAAAATTCCCTCATTTGACCAGAAAATTGGTTGTTGGAAAGTTGAAGCTTCTGAATTGATGGAAGTGTGAACAGAGATGAAGGAATACTTCCTTGAAATAAATTGAATCGCAGGTCAACCATAACAAGACTCAAGAGGGATTCCCATTGGGTTGAATTAATCTGACCAATTAGCTTATTGTGGGACAAACTTATTTGTGTCAGATTCTTGGACTTACTGAGTGATGGAATTGAACCAGTAAAATTGTTGAATGAGAAGTCCACAGAGTCTAGTTGAGAGAGATCTATGAAAGAGTTTGGGATATCTCCATGAAAGCTGCAATTTATCAATTCTATTCTTGACAGATACCTGAGATTACCAATTGAATCTGGAAGCCTCCCAGAAATATTCGTGAAACTAAGAACAAGTGTCTGAAGAGAAGCATTCTTTGCAAATTCTGGCAAAGAACCCTGAAGGAACTCATTATATGATAGGTCAAGGGTCTGAAGTGTTTGTACCTGGATGATTTTTTGAGGAAATTCTCCTTGCAGGCCAGAATAGCGGAGATCCAGATTAGTTAAATTGTTGAAGTGGCCAAAGAACTCTGGGACGGTGGTCGACAGATTATTTTTTCCCAGTTTAATCACTGAGAGAAAGCGAAGATTCACGAGGGAAGAGCAAGACTCAATGGGACCTGATAAATAACAATTCATCATGCTCAACACTTGAAGTTTTGGCAGTGAAGAAGACAAGGCATTGCACAATTCGTTGCCTGTAGCAGAGACGTTCACTCCATCAAGGTACAGCTCTCTCAACTCGGTAAGATTCCCAACAAGCATCTTTAGATTCGGATTCTCGAGTTTCAGTGAAGTGAGCCCAGGAAAATAAAGCATGGATACATCAAGAGTAACCAACCTTGTCAAACGTGATATTCCAATTGGAACCTGTCCTGTGAAGCCCGCATTTGAAAGATTCAGGTAAACCAAATTGGTAAGATTACCGAACCCAGATGGGATCTCCAAAAATTGGAAGCGGTTGAAGGCCAAATTCAGCCACTGAAGATACTTGAGTCTGAAAAGACTCGATGAGTCGTTAAGTCCACCAGCGATACTCTCGTTGCTCAGATCAAGACCCGTAACTTGGCCACCTTCGCTGGTCACGCCATCCCAAGAATCATTGCTCTGATTCCATCCGACCAATTTGGAGGACAAAGAAGCAGTGAAGTGGAGGCTATTCTTCAATTCCAGCAGCAGCGATTTCTGATCGCCGGGTAGACACTGCCCCGAAACCAGAATCCTGCCTATGCTGAAGGGGTTGGCTTGCACGAGTATTAAGACCAGCCATAGGAGGAGCCAAATCCTCATTTGTTTTAAGCAGATTAGGAAACACTATTTTACAGAGTCTGTGTGTGAACTACAAGGAGTTGTGTTCTTAATGGAAGGCAGATGAACATGAACTGCCTTGTATGAGATTCCTATGAAGCTGTGTTTGGTCTAATTCTTTTTACATCCTATCATTGATTTTTTAGTCCCTACTTGTCACTATCTAAAGTTGACTTGACTTGCGATTGCAAATTCACCAAGTCACTTGGTTGAGCCAATGGTGGCCTTCAGTGGTTGTCGACTGTTGATGAAGGAAAGCCAAGAAAGAAAAACGAGAGCAACTCTTTCCCTTGCATATCATTCCCCGCTTTCTACGGTACAAGTTCCCTTCTAGAGAACAGGTATTCATTTCGCTCCCATTTTGTTTCTACAAGGTCTATCATTCTTGGAGATTTTCTGATTAATGGTCACTATTGGGAAAGTGAGACACTCAAAGATGGAGCTCTCAAGACTCCTTTTCATGTTACATTTAGACTGATCTTCGAAAGTTAAGGAAAATGGAGACATCAGTTGGAGCACATCTCCAATAAAACATAGAGATTCGTGTTTTTTTTTTTTTTGGTAAATGTGATTTGTATTTTTTTTTCATGACCCAGGGAAACTCGTAAGTCGACAGCCGGCAGACAAACCCTGGGGCCCACGGAGGAACCTACCACCCCTGTGAAGTGGGTAAGTCCACTTGTGACATGCTGGGGATTCAAACTTCTCCCATTCGTGAGGGGAGAAAGCCCAAAGCCAGCAACGCCACCCAGTGCGGTGGTGTGATTCGTGTTCCTTGATCTTTACTTTTTTCATTAATTTCTATATATCATTTTTTTTTCCTTTCAAACTATGTCCTTATTGTGCCTATGGAATGAGCAATTAAGGGTCGAACAGTTTTCTCTAATTATCCTGTCTTATGATTCGAAGCTGAACTCCTGAGGTACATTTCCACTTACAAATATCTAAGCAATGTTGGGATTTCGAGCAGTGCTACACTGCTACTATTTGTTCCAAGCATGTCTCCTCTAACGTTGATCCTCATGAGATGTCTCATGAGTATTGACCAGGAGGCTGCGAAATTCGTCAATGATCTCCCTATGGATGTCAGGTTCGATATTGGCTCAAGCTCCTAGACCGAGTAAATCGGGGAATTGGCCAAATACCACTGGAACAACTGGCCTGTGAGATGGACAGGGATTAAGCCCAAGCACTTTGGCAGCCCTTGGTGCTTCGTTACGGCTATTGCTGCTTTCGTTCTCTTCGTTTTTAGCATCTTTAAGGCCTTCTTCACCCTTATGCATATTATCATCCCAAGAACTGACCAACCTCAGGAACTCAATTTCAGAAACATATTTAGAAAAATCGTATCAAACCAATGAAATATGTGACATGCCTGGCTTCATTTCTTAATATCGCTTCGGCTGCTACTTAGAATTGGTTTTATATTGCTTAAAACTTGCATCTTCATTGCAGCTAGATCATGGGCTACCACATGGAACTAATCCTTGACAGACAAAGAGCACCATATTGACGCTAGAATTTAACATTTTCAGAAAACTAACAAATGTTATTGTAGCCAATCGAAATTAGCATACCATATTCTTCATCCAACATGATTGTGGACTTGCGAGTAGCAGTAATCACTAATCAGACCAATGATGAAGTGAACTAGTCAACCAAGTCCAATTTCAAGCACATGAACAGAGCAAGAATTTGTAGACCTTTCAGGATTGAAATTTTCATACCCAAAATTTCCACGCAGCTTCTTAGAGCTGGGAAGATTGCACCTTTGGTCTTGTTTGGTGGGCAAACGCGTGAAGAATCTTTATTTTTATCCGAACATGAAGAATGTTTATGATTGGAGGACTTTCTGACAATAGAGAATTATGGAAAGAAAATACAATTCAACTTACTCCAATAAAGCATGGTGACCAAAGTACACGCGTGAGCTTTCAATGGACTTGACTAGAGAAGCCACATTTTCGTTTTAGCGGAGCTCCCCCATTCAATGTTCTATAAAATTACGGAAAAAAAAAAAAAAAAAAAACAAAAATTTTCTTGTGGAAGGTAATTAGATAACATCGACGAAAAATTCGAAATACTGATAATGACATGTAAAAAGTGATCAACAGCTAGTTAATTCGATTAGCAATTTGAAATTAGCGATGAAATAACAACTTTATCATTGACAAACTCAATGATATATTACCACTTGTTTTTAGATTTTACAAATGGACTCGTAAGTAAATGTTACCAATGAAGTAACAATTTTATTATCCACAAATATGGTAGTAGACTAACACTTATTTTTATATTTTACAAGCGAATGCATAATTGTTTGTAAGTTACCAATGAAATAACAATCTTACTATCTACAAACCCAATAATAGAAAACCATTTACCATGTTGTGATTAAGTTTTGAGTAGTAAATATATAACTAGAACATTTACAGTTATAAGTCACTAATATTGTTGCAAAATATCATCGTATCATTAACTTCTTAGTCCCTAAGCACAGCTATCTTAAGCTGACCTAACTTATGAATGCAAATTCATTGTTCCTTGCTTTCTACAGTACAAGTTCCCTTCTAGAGAGCAGATATTCATACCTCCCATTTTATATCTACAAGGTTTATTGTAATCAGGACCCCATTTTTCTGTTTAATGTTCACTATTGGGAAAATAAGGAACTCAAAGATGGAGCTCACGGACTCGGTTTTCCTGTTACATTTGAACTGATCTTTGCAAATTAAGTAAAATGAAGACATCAATCCGAGGAGATCACCAGTAAAACAAAGGTGATCCGCATTTCTTGGTCATTACGTTTGCATTCTCACACGTCAGATTTTTCTCCTTTCAAACTAAGGTCAAGCCCTTATTGTGCCTATCAAATTTATGATTGATTGTCCAACAGTTTCTCTAATTATCCCGTTTCATGATTCAGAGCTAATCTCTTGTACGTTTCGACCTTTGAGAATATGTAAGCAATATGTTGGGATTTCGAGCAGCGGTGCACTGCCACTGTTACCATTCTTAGCTCGTCTCCACTCACGCGATCCTCATGAGGTTGCGAGATTCTTCAATGATCTCCCTAAAAATGTTAGGTTCGACATTGTCTCCAATGTTACCATTCAGAGCTAATCTCCCTAAGGATGATAGGATTTCACCTTTTATATACAGCATGCACGTGAAAAACATTGAACTTACTCCGATCAAGCCTCAAACCAAAGTACATGCAATAGCATTTAGTTGATTTGACTAGAGAATGCAAAATTATCATTGCCTCCCCCCCTCCCAAAAAGAAAAAAGCGCAAAGTACACGCGGTAGCATTTAGTTGACTTGATTAGATAATGCCAAATTATCGTTGCGGTGTTAGGTCCCTAGGGGATGTCCAAATTCCCATTTTTGAATAAAACATAATTGTAGTAGGTAAGAAATGTTGGTAATAAATTTGAAATGTCGATGATAACAAACTCAATCGTAGATTATCACTCATTTTTCTTTTTGTAAGTGACTATGTAAATGTTTGTAAGTTACCAATTAAATTAAAGTTTTATCATTCACGAACTTAGCAGTAAAGTGCCACTTATTTTAGTTTCTACAAGTAGACGCACGACTTTTTGTAGATTGTCAATTGAAATAACATTTCTACCTTCCACACAACCCAATAGCAATTACCACTTAGTTTTTAGATTTTACTAGTAGACACGTAAGTAACTGTTTGTATGTTACCAATTAGATAATAATTTTATCGTCCACAAATCAAATTGTGAAATTAGCACCTTCTTTTATATATATTTTACAAGAAGGCGCATAACTATTTGTAAGTTATCAATGAAATAACTATTTTACCATCCACAAGCTAAACAGTAAATATGTAGCGGAGGTGGTAAGTTATTAGAACATTGACAATCATAAGTTTGCACAAACAAGTCTATTTACTTAATCAATAGGTAGTAAGTTGGACGATGAACCACCGTTATATAAAATTTATGGATGGTGATACAGGTTTATTATTGAATGGAAACTATTATGTATGGGCCGAACAGAATATTAGACATTTTGTCATGATTTTTAGACGATTCATCACGACCAAGAATAGAGTACATGGTTTCCATGGCATTTTCTTCGGTCCTACTGTACAGGGCAATTTATTTGATAGCCACTTTGCAATCTTCTCTTGTTTAATATTTTCTGGGCTACAAATAGGATCATGTTTTGGACAATTTCGGCCGTGAAACACAATATGGAACGGTATTCCATACTGTCGAATTTTTGTAAGAGTTTGCCATCGTAAGACCCCGATGGTAGCAAAAATTTACCGATTACTTGCTTGGTCTATACGTTAGTAGTACGATCACTTCTTCTTTTTTTTAAGTACCAGCTTTATTTGATTCCTTGAAGTTAATTATAATTCTATAATTTACCAACATTTATTTTCTTAAGCCATTAGCCTGTTAGGCTCTATTTGGTAACGTTTCAATTTTTCAATTTTTCTGTTCTTTTGTTCATTGGAATAGAAAAAGAATAGAAATTCGTTTGGTAATGTTAATTAATTTTTTCTATTTCCTAAAATAGAAAACTGGCTAGAAAATAGATTTAAAACAGAAACAATGAGTTAAAAAAATTACTTCTTGTTCTTGGGAACAATTTTTGGAATAAGTCATTTTCTTTCTTTTCTTTTTTCTTTTCCCTTTTCTTCTTCCTCCTCTACTAATCGGTCATTGTCACTTGCCACTAGTCGCTGGCAACCGCCGTCGATCGTTGGTCTTTGGTCGCCAGTTGCTGGTCGTCGATCGCCAGTCATTGATCACCGGTCACTGGTGCCACCACCGGAAGAAGAGAGGAAAAAATGAAAAATCTCAAAAAAATTATTAAAAAATTAAAAGAAATTTTATGTCACAAAAAAATTTGTAGATCGTACCAAAAACATTATCATTCTTTTTCTATTTTGGGAATAGAAATTTTGTGCATTTACCAAATACGTTCTTTTACTCAACTGCTCTTGGGAATGGAAATAGAAAATTACTATTCTTGAAAAAAAAATTATTCTTAGAAACAGAAATGTTACTAAACGTACCCTTAAAATTACAAATTTTCAAAACAAAACTACCAACCTTACTTTGAGTCACTTAGCAACATTTTTTTTTTTTCCGATTTACCAACCATTTCGATAGTTCATGAAATTTTGTTAAGTCAAATACAAACATGATAAACTTACCACATAAGAGTTTATTATTCTTCTATAAGAGTTTAGTCGCGTGTAAAGAGTTTATTATTCTTCTATAAGAGTTTAGTCGCGTGTAGATTGTAGGTTACTGAGACAGTTGTTGATTACTAAATAATCAAATAAAGGTCGGTAATTTAGTTAAATAAAGTTAATAATTTCAGAAAAAAAGGTTTATAAGTTTAAATTCCACTGATAAATTATTGTAATTACCAGAATAGTTGGTAATTTTGAAAAGAGTTGATAATTTCTCTTATATTAAACTAAAAGGAAAAAAAAAAAAAGGAAAAAAGGCAAAAGTAAAACGCTGGAAAATGGGCCTTATCTTTACTTAGAGGTATAAAGGATAGTATAAAGGAAAATAAAAAGAGGGAAAAATCTGGAATGGTTTAAAATTTAAAGAAAGAAAATAAAAAGCGAAGTGTAGGCGCAGGGAATTGATCCATCTTTGCACATTGCACGCCAGACAAGTACCGTGGCCCACCTCTACCGGTCCAAAGGATTATTACCGTACTTTCTCTCCCTTGTGCGACCTCCACCATACATAATGGAAACGCGTGTTCGTCGGTTAAAGGAACATCGACGTTTCACCCATGACAAATTCTAATACTCACCCCGGGTTTTCTCTTTTTGTATTGCTTATTGATATATTTGAAGGATTTCTTCCTTCTTTTTTGTTTCGTAGTGAGTTTTGCTATGTTAAGAGTGGTTTGATACAGTTTTTTAAGCTCTTATTATTATTTTTTTATTTTTTTGGATTGAGTAGGCAAGTGCCCAATTAGCTTCGAATAAGACTAGAAACCCAAAGCATAAGGAGAGGAGCCAACTCCCTTCCTATCTAAAACAACACCCGATTGTTAGATTTTTAATGTAATTAAATTGTCAAAATCTTACATCAACTGGAAGGGATCCTATTGAGTGATACATAAATAAAAATCAACCCTCCAATGAGCACCACATTGCTCTAGCTAATGGAAAGCTCTATCTTCTCTTTCGGTGCAAGATTTTGACAATGTAACGTGAAAACTAGTTATCTTAATATGACAAGTGCTAAAGAAACATCATTAAGTTGACACCTCTTTTTTAGACAACCTTGATAAGACTGAATGGAAATCCAACTTGATGCGGCACACTAAACTAAACCACCCCATGGTGCTCTACTCCTAAATGTTCGACTCAAGCGCCCACAGCTGCCTAGACATTTGACAATGACTTTGCTTGTCGATGATGCTCGCAATTGAAAGAAAACACATTTATGGTACATAGGTGTTGCAAATTATTGCAAATTGGTGCATTAATGGCACCATAGAAAGCTCTATTTTGTTTTTTTTTTCTCATTCGCAATTGAAAAGGACAAAAAAATAGAAAAATAATAAAAAAGAAACTAAGACCAAAACCAACAAACCAACAGTAATTTGATTTTGACGAAGTAGCAGAGCTAATAACCATGATCAAGAGAGATGCACAAACGAGTGAAGCTAGAGAAAAAGGAATCTCGACTTTTGGTAGACTTCACTAGCTCAATGATGTTTCCGACATGACTAATGAGACCTTAGAGAAATGGCAACTTCCTCTGGCGACAGGGGAGAGACCATCGACTCACAAGATAGAGCTATTCTCAGAGACAACGTGACCATATTTGTGACTATAACAAGCAAATGCCTATGGGGTACTCTAGAAGAAGATGACTCGAAAATGAAAATACTAAAATGTTATATCTTTACTTAATAATTTATCTTCATAATGTGTTACAATCAAGGGGTATATATACCCGAACAATATATACAGAAAAAGGAAGTAATCTAATGTAACAAGCAAATTAGTTATCTTAATCTAAGAAGGAAATTCTAGGAGATAATCAAATGTCAAAGCAAGATCCCTAATATCTAATAATATCTCTAATAAAAATCTTTTTAAAGGAAATTCTCTAATATTCATAAATATAAAGCTCATAAAAATGATGACATGTGCGGGAGGCATCCAGGAAATTTCGTGCGAAATCGACAAGTTCAAGAACAGAGAAATGCAGCGGGCAAGGAGGAAAACAGGGGATGCTTCGGCTTGGAAACAAGGAGCAGTCAAAGTAAACATCTGCTGGTGGGGACGATTCTGTTTAGCGTTAACGTAAGTTGCGGGACTTATGATGTTACCTACTCTGTGGACTCCTGCGTCGGGAATAGGAGCAGAAACGCGTTTGTGTCCGTTGGCATTTCTTTTTTCGTTTGTGGAATTTTTGGTGTCAATTTATGTTACACTGGCTAGACCAAGAAAAATCAAACTTCAATGGAGAGGATATGACCAGCTTAGGGAATTGGTATATACGCTATGGTTAGTGATGAAAATATAGATAGTTAAATGGCGCCCAAATCCAAAGGGTGGTTTAGTATTAGGATGATCAAGATACTGCACTTCTAGAAGCACAAGATTTTATGTTTGGTCCACTCTTGTTGCAGCCATTAGAGCCAAGATGGAATCGGAGATGGATTTGGTTTTCGTGTGAATGGTCCATTTTTTGGATTGGAGATATTCGACAAACAAAAGGTTGCTGAAAATTTCAGGAGTTCTCTAATAAAAGAAAGTAGATTTTGTTCACTTGTTTAGGTTTGATAACTAATTGAAAACAAAAAAAAAAAATCTATCGATTGATGATTGTTCTTTTGTTAATGTGTGCTTGTGTCTACTTAAGTGTTCCAACTATTTTAGTAATCTTGACTAGTGAGCAAATGATTCTTATTAGCATACTCAATCTAATTGTATCATAATTGTATTGTGTGTTTACATTGGGAACGTATCCGCTAAGGTTGACTTCCATAGTTTATGTAAAGTAATATTTCATGTCCAAATTTTCTTTGCTTTGCCACACTAAATAATGTCGTCTTGCACAAAGTCACACAATACGCAAGATTCTCTTTGAATGAATGTCCAGTGATAACCAAAACTAATTTCTAAATGGTGTCAGGAATATTTTTTAGCAGGTACATAAAAGAGGTCTAATCGATCAAATTGATATCAATATTTGAACTAGACTAGGCAAATATATATATACTTGACTCAAACTCAATCTTGTAGAAGCTCAACTTTTTGGATCAAGTTTGACTCGTGAATTTTTTTTAATTTTTTTTTTAAGAAACTTGAAATGACTCGGTTGGATTTGACTTGGGTTATTATAAATGAGTTTTTGTAGGAGTTTGATTTAAGCTTGAGCTCAAATTTGAATTTCATAAAATTTGAATTGATGAGGCTTGGACTTGACTCAATCTCACACTTGAATTTGTAAATAATTTAGGCAATTTCAAGTAGCTTGATTGGTAAGAAGCAATTAAAACCTGATTTCAAAGAAGCGTGTGAGAAAATGATAGGAAAGCACATAATCGTTTCAATCTTGAGTGTCCTGTATTTCAATCTAGTTAATTTTTTCTTCGAATCGGGTTTAATATGTTTCTAATATTCTAATTCTTAATATTTGTGCGATTGCGTCCTCAAGAAGGCAAGCCATTACCACTTCGGTGGATAGTTGGAGTCCACCACGACCGCTTCTCCGAAAGTCAAGCCTGTGATAAGTTCTTCAAATTTTCTAACCATCACCAATCATCACTGGTGGTGGCTGCAGCCACGAAATCCTCCACCCTTTCTCGCATCTCTCACTTTTCCACCTTTGTCTTCTACATTTTAGTTTCTTATTTTTCCTAAAATAAAACTAGTTTCTTTTGACTTATTTCACTTCGAAAATTACTGAGAAAAATCGCAACACCGCACAATAAAATTACTAAAAATGTTAGGTTCCATATTGGCTCCAGCTACATGACCGAGTAATTTAGGCGAGTGGCCATATACCACTGGAACAATTGGCACATGAAATGGAGGGAATCGGACGCGAGTACTTTGGCAACCCTTGGTCTAGCTACTACTACTTACGTTCTCTTTGTTCTTACCGTCATTAAAGCCTTTTTTGTCGCTTACATATTTTTTCATTCCAAGAATTGACCAACCTCAACAACTCAATTTCAAAAACATAATTAGAAAAATCTTCTTAGACCAATAAATTTGTAACATGCTTGGTTTCATTTTTTGATATCACTTTGGCTGCTACTCGTAATTGGCTAGATTGCTTAAAACTTGCATTTTCTTTGTTGTGCTGCCACATGGAACTAGTCCATGATAGACGAAGAGCATCATATTAACACTGGGATTTGATATTTTTAGAAAACTTACAAAATATTATTGCAGCCAATCGAAATTAGCGGATCATATTTTTCATACAACATGACCGTTGACTTGAAAGCGATAGTAATCACTAGTCAAACCAACGATGTAGTGAACCAATCAAACGAGGTCCAACCTTAAGCCCATGAAATGGGCTGGAATTCAAAAACCTTTCGGGATTGAAATTTTTAAACCGAAAATTTCCATGCACCTTCTAAGAGTAAGAGCTGGGAAGATAACACCTTTGGTCCAATTTGGTGGGCACATGTGTGAAGAATCTTTATTTTGTCTAAAGTTGAAGAACTTTTCTGATTGAAAGACTTTCCGACAATAGACAATAATAGAGAGGAAAAACAATTGAACTTATTCCAATAAAGCATGACGACCAACTACATGCAATAGCTTTCAGTTGACTTGACTAGAGAATGCAAAATTGTCGTTTAAGTGAGGTCCCCGATTCAGTGATTTATAAAATTCTGTTCACGAATAGAACAAGCACATGCGTAAAGAATTTTTATTTTATCCAAATGTAAAGAATGTTTATAATTGATGGACTTTCCAACAGTAGGCAATTATGGAAAGGAAAAACAGTTGGACTTACTCCAATAAAACATAATGACCAAACTTCATGCAATAGCTAGAGAATGCTAAATTGTTGTTTAAGTGAGCTCCCTGATTCAACAATTTATAAAATGCAGTCAACCAGGTCCAACTTCAAGCCCGTGAACTGAGCAGGAATTTGAAAACCTTTCGGAATTGGAATTTTCAAACCGAAAGTTTCCATGCACCTTCTTAGAAAAAGCTAGGAAGGCCTTTGGTCCAATTTGGCGGCCAGTACACGGCGGGTACACACCTTCTTAGAAAATTATGGAGAGGAAAAACATTGAACGTACTAACTACAATCAAGCATAACAACTAGTTGTTTTCAATTGACTCGACTAAGAATGCAAAATTGTCCTTTCAGAATAGCTCCTCAATCCTGTGATTTATAAAATTCTATTGACGAATAAAACAGAAATTTTTCTGTGGACTGTAATTATGTAATGTTGATAATAAATTCGAAATACTGATGGTAAGTAAAAAGCTATCAATGTTGTAAAATATTGTGTTGCAAATATTTTATAGAGAGAATAAAGAGATTGAGAAGAGAAAGCAGGTAAACACTAAAGATAGTAGAGAAAGCTAGAGGAGAAAATTTTATTTTCAATATATCATGGTATGTCTATGACAAAAACTAAGCTCCTATTTATAAGAAAACAATGATATACTTATCATTAATATCAATGTATCAAATAATACATGTATTGGATAGGGAGATGAACATTCGTTGTATAGGAAAATATACTTAGATAAGATGAATATTATGAATATTCATTCATGTATTTCATAACACCCCCCTTGAATATTCATTATATTCATGATATTATGAATGTGTATTGAATAATACTGCCTCATTAAAAACCTTAAGCCGGAAAAACCCAGTGGGATAAAAATCGGACAAAAGGGAAAAAGAGTGCAGAGCACAAATTTTATGATCTCTCTTGGCAAAAGTACAGCCTAAGTGTCAAAACTTGGCATAGAGGGACATTTAAGTGCCAAAACTTTGGAAAGGTACACTTAAGTGCCAAAATTGGAGTAAAATGGATCACTTAAATGCCACTCTGGCCAAAATCCGACCAAATTGCTAACGTGGCAATTTTCCAACAAGGTGAGTGCAAAATGGCGTCGTTTTGCACGTTGACATAGTGAGAAAATGCAAAAATAACGTCATTTTGTCTATGATGTGCAAATAATTAATATAAAATTAATTAAATTAAATTTAAACTTAAATTTATTTAAAATATTCTAAAAAAATTAAAAAACTTTTTTTAAAAAAAAGGGGGCAAGGGGCCCGAAGGGAGGCGGCTAAGGGTTGGGCCCTCACCGCTGCCGCCGCCGCCTCCCCGCCACCTGTCGGGAAGGGCCGGCGACGGAGAGGGGAGGCTTAGTCGAGGTGGCCGGCCCCTAGTCGACTGCGGCGAGGGCCCGTGAATCCTCTCCCACACAAGGAAGGGCCAACAATAGTGGGGGAAGCATCGACCGGGGTTGCCGGTGTGACATCTTGATTTTCATACTCTGATTTCGATTGGTTAAATTGGGCATTTCATCGACGCGACTATAGTATTTTTCTCGAGTTGGCCACTCACGAGATAACTAGACTAGCTAGGTATGCTATTAAGGACTTTAAGGCAGATAGACTGAGAATTCGACCATGAATCGATTTCTCGACCATGCTCATCTTTAGAGATCATTATGGCACAGTTAAAAATCGAATTAAGATCAAAGATAGGTCGGTTCAACTAAGATGTGAGACCGATCGTGGATGATTCCACTAAATTGCAAAATTCTCATCGATTGGCACTTGTTTGATTTTTCTGTCGTTTTGGTACCTTGTGTCCGTATTTGAATCATTGAGATTTTCACAATAACTGAGAGTCGCAAATGTGTCGAGTGGGTTCATCGTGGCTCGATGAAAATCGACCACGGGTCATTTGTCCTAAAAAGTTCTGAAAACTAGCCTAGGTCACACTAAAAGCGTGTCGAGTGAAATTAACAGCCAATTTGAGTCCGATTGATTCTGTCATTTCACAATAAATTTTAGGAATGTTGACTCACTTTTTGAAGAATTTTCAGTGAGTTCGGGATTTTTACTGGAAAATCAATATGGACGATTCGAAAAATGAGCGGAAATTCGGATTGGCCAATTTGAAGAGACTTTTGATATCTGGTGTTAGTGAATCGATGAATGGAAGCTGTTTGGGCTTTTTTTCGCTTTTGAATTAGACCTCAACCGAATTTAATTATTCGGAAAATCGGATACCGAGAAAAGTGAAATAGAATTCGGATTTGAGAGAAATTTGTGGGTTAGAGGGATTGTCTTATCCTGCACTTCAATTGTGCAAACCGAGGTCAAGATTGGCCTTGGGTGACCAATTATTTTCATGTTGAAGTTGAGCAGATTTTTAACTAAGGTTTTATTTTATTTCCTTGAACCCACCTTCTCAACACACGCACAGCCCCTCTCTCTCGGCCACACAAATTCATTTTCTCTCTCTCTTCGTCGAAGACGCACGCACGAACCACCCTCACATCCGTGCCTCTCCTTTTCTCTCTCGTGCGTTTTTCTTTCTCCAGCCGACAGCCTCTGAGGATTAATTTTCTTTGGCTTTATTTCATTGACTTGAGTCAATGTTTATCCCCTCATTAAGCCGACATCCCCTAGTTGTCTTCCCTTTTCTTTATTTTCTCTACTTTTCGCTGGTTCAACGGACGAAGCAGCTTCTTCATTTCTCTCTTGCGGCCACCTCCATCGAACGGAGCATCCACCGGAGCTCCAATTTTCCCCTCATCTCCAAGCTGCCACATGTCTGTGTAGGACTCCTACTCGGTCAAACACTCCATGGAGATCTCTTAAGTTGCTGACCGTGTCTGCATCTCCGCGACACAGCCGCCCCACGTTCTCTTTTCCCCACGCCAATGAAACCGCGAAGCAGCCCATCTCCTTGCCGCGAGCTGTCCGTCTCTCTGCCCCGTCTTTGACCGCCATCTCGCCTCCCCTCAGTCGGTTTGTTGACTGTTGCATCAACTCCAGTGACTCCGCCGAAGAAGCCAGCCGCGATCGCCTCCTCCTTCGTCCGCAAGACCGCCCCCATCTCCACGGAAGCAGCAACCGTCCTCTGCCTTGCTCGAAGCCTTGTCCTTAGCCTGTGTTTTCAGTCCATCCCGGCACCACTTCGAGGAACCCGCAAGTCAGTTTAGCCCCCGTGACAGCCCTAGAACTCTTGATCAGCAGCTATTTTACAGCAAGGGTTTGAAGGTCCCGTGGCCCGTTTTTTAGCCATCTCAATTCCGGTTGGCAGAACCGCTTTGAAGAGAACCGAGCTTTGTTGCGTGCTCGTTGATTTGATCCGAGCAAATCTTTAATCAAGTGAGTTTTACTCACTAATGCCTTCTTAGTTTGCTAATTACACTTAAAGGTTGATTAGTGTTAATTAAGTGCAATTAGGTTGTTAGATTTGAATGGATTAGCAACTATTAGATAACTTCATTGCATATTAGTGAAATAATTAGTGTAATTAGATAGAGAATTGGTTGTAGTATTTATTGGATGCTTCTTGGGATTTTTCCGTCCCTTATCGGGTGTTAATTAGGCAATTCGAGCCTAAGTGAGATTTTTAGTATTTAAATATAAATTTTCGAAATTAAATTAAATAATTATTTATTTTCCGAAAACTCAACTGAGATGATCCGGAACCGGAAAATTATGCTGATGACCGTGGTGAAGTCCATTTATTTAATCGGGCTTCATTTTGAGTTAAATTGAGTTTTTAATATTAATTATTTAATCCTCGAAATTAATTAATTATTTATTTATTTTCGGAAATTAAGGATGAGATGGCCAGTGACCCAAATTTTATGCTGATGATCGTGGTACAGTCCGTTTGTTTAATTGAGCTTTATATTATGCTAAATTGAATTTATTGTATGTATTTATTTAATTTTCGGAATTAATTGTTTAATTATTATTTTCCGAAAATTCAACTGGGATGGCCAACGACCAAAATTTCGTGCTGATTGTCGTTGTACAATCTGTTTATTTAATTGAGCTTGATTTTGTGCTAAATTGATTTATCAATGATTTTAGGATTTATTCACGAATTGAATCATCTTTGGTTATTAATTGAAGAATAAACCGCATCGGTTGATAATGCCACTTCATATTGAAAATTGTCGAGTGGGGCCGTGATGCCACTACATATTGAAAGTTGCCGAGTGGGGCCGTGATGCCACTACATATGACATTGCCGAAAGGGGGTTTGTGATGCCACTACATATAACATTGCCGAGTAGGCCGTGATGCCACTACATATTAAAAGTTGCCGATGGGGCGTGATGCCACTAAATCTAAGAAAATTGCACGGTGGGGCGTGATTACCACCTATAATTAAGTTGTGTCCTAAGGACCGTGATTCATAATTGGGAATTGAATTGGAATAGTTGAAATGACTGGAAGTGGTCTTGTTAATATGTAATCGACTAGGTCAATTGATCATTGTCTTGATTTGATGTTGTGGATTGATTGATTTAATGGAATGATCGGTGAATGGTTGATTGAGATGTAATCGACTAGGTCGATTGATCATTGCCTTGAATTGATGTTGTAAATTGGTTGGAATAGTGGAAATGACCGTGAGTGGTCTTGTTGACATGTAATTGACTAGGTCGATTTGATCGATGCTTCGATCTGTGATGGGATTGCTTGGGTGCCTATTTAATATGTACTAATATGCAGGTGGAATCTGAAGCCAAGGTAAGTCCTCTGACTCATGTTGTGCATAGGCAGCCCTAAGGTGTATTAGTTTACTAATCGGGTCTTAGGGGATAGAACTTGCCGAGACGTTGTCTCGGTGGTTATTGAATAATCATTTCGGGACCGGATGAGGAGCCTAAAGAGGAGGAGTCTGACGAGTAAATCGTTGATGAGGAACCCGAAGAGGAGTACGTGGAGGAGAACCCCGAGTACGACCCGAATAAGGACCGAGATCCCGTCCTGTCTTGTCAAACCATGTTTGCATGTGAATAGATGTTAGACCAGAGTTGCGTATATATAGTATTGTAGAATACTATGAGATGCATGTAAAAAGATGTAGTTGTGAATTTTCAGTAAGAAAAATATATGGCTTGCTTTTTTATCCCATTGCTTTATTGTCTGGGGAATTATAACTGCTTCCGCATGCGCATATATATATATATATGAAAGGGTCGGCGATACATAGTCCTGGGATATCGCAATTTTTAAATCGACCAAAAGTAAGGGATATGTGCGTGCCTGAGGGTCGGGGCGTGACAGCCGGGCCTTGGCTGGGGGTCGGAGACGTTGGCTGACTGGCGGCGAAGGCCCATGAGCCCTCGCCGGGCCCTGGCCAGGGCCCAACAACCTCGATCGATGCTCCCCCATTGTCACTGGCCCTTCTCGATGACGACGGGGAGGCGGTGAGGGTCGCGGCCCTCGCCGTAAGTCGGCTAGGGACCGGCCACCCCAACCGACCCTCCCCTCGTCGCCGGCCCTTCCCGGACGGTGATGGGGATGCGGCGGTTGTGAGGGCTCAACCCTTAGCCACCTCCCTTTAGACGGCCCCCCTTTTATTTTTAATTTTAATTTTTTTAATTTTTTAAATTTTTTTTAATATTTTAAATAAATTTAGTTTTAAATTTAATTTAATTAATTTTTATATTAATTATTTACACATCGAGACAAAAATGACGGCGTTTTTGCATTTTCTCGCCATATTAGCGTGCAAAATGATGCCGTTTTGCACTCATTTTGCCAGAAAATTACTACATTAGTAATTTGGCTGGATTTTGGCCGGAGCGGCACTTAAGTAATCCATTATACTCCGATTTTGGCACTTAAGTGTATATTTTTAAATTTTTGGCACTTAAGTGTCCCTTCGTGCCAAGTTTTGACACTCTAGGTGTTTGTACCTCGATCTCTCCCTTTTATGGATACATTAATTGTCTCGTTAAAAACTTTAAGCCGAAAAAACCCTATAGGAAAAAACCGGACAAAAAGGAAAAATAGTGCAATGCATAGTTCATAATATCTCATTCTCAATTGAGCCATATAGCCACTACTGAGGCTAATCAATCTTGCATTTTGTGAACTCGCTGCATACCAATGTCATATACTAATTTCTCAAAAGTTGATGTTGGCAATGATTTGATAAAAAGATTTACAAGATTATTTATAGATCGAATTTGTTTAACATCAATTTGTCGACTTTCTTGGAGTTCATGAGTATAGAAAAAGTTCTGCGAGATATGCTTAGATCCTCCCTTGACTTGTACAACACAAGCAACATTATCTTCATAAATTATAGTGGGAGAATTTTTAATTGATATTAAACAACAAGAATTATGAATATGTCTTATAACAGATCTCAACCAAACACACTATCTTCCAGCTTCATATAAAGCAATAATCTCGGAGTGGTTAGAGGATGTAACTACTAGCGATTACTTCGTAGAACGCTAGGAAATAGCAATGCCATTATAACAAAATATATACTCGGTTTGAGAGTGGGCCTTATGTGGATTAGATTTATATGCAGTATCAGCAAATCCAATTAGACCCAGAGTTAGTGGAATCCTTGAAATAATATAATAAAAAATCTATGGTTCCTCAGAGATAACAGAAAATATATTTAACTCCATTCTAGTATCTCCAAGTTGGCTTGGAACTAAAACGTGTCAATAAATTTACTGCAAAAGCGATATCTAGTCTCGTACATTGTGCCAAGTACACAAAGGCCTAATTGCATTAAGATATGGTACTTCAGGACCAAGTATCTTCTCATCAGATTCTCTAGGACAAAATGGATCATTTTGGAAATCTAGAGACCTTACAACCATAGGAGTGCTCAATATATGAGCTTTGTCCATGTTGAAGCGTTTAAGCAATCTTTCAACATATGCTGATTGGTGGATAATTATTCCATTTGTTTTATGCTCAAGCTCTAGACCAAGACAAAGTTTGGTTTTATCCAAATCTTTAACTTCAAACTCCCTTTTCAAATACTCAGCAGATTTAACTAATTTTTCTGAAGTTTCAATTAAATTTATATCGTCAACATAAACTGCTACATTAGTAAATCCGGTTTCTGATTTTTTAATAAACACGCATGGGTAGATAAGATTATTCTTGTACCTTTCGTTAATTAGGTACTCAGTTAGGTGTTGATACCACATGCGACCGGATTGTTTTAACCCGTACAAGGATCTTTGCAATTTTATTGAGAATAAATTGCGGGGAGTGCATGTGTTAGGCATTTTGAATCCCTCAAGAATTTTCATATAAATATCAGAGTCTAATGAGCCATATAAATATGCCGTCACAACGTCCATAAGATGCATTTCCAATCTTTTAGAGATTACTAGGCTAATGAGAAAATGAAATGTAATCATATTCGTCACATGTGAATATGTCTCATTATAATCAATCCCAAGTCTCTAGGAAAATCCTTGGGTAACGAGTCGGGCTTTATACCTGACAACCTTGTTTTTCTCATTTCGTTTCCTAACAAATAACCATTTATATCCAACGGGCTTTACATTATCGGGGATACGATTACGGGTCCAAAAATCTCTCATTTAGCTAGGGAAGCTAATTTAGCCTTAATTGCTTCCTCCACTTAGGTCAATCTTGCCTTTAACGGCATTAAAAAATAGATTATGGCTCACAATCATCATCCATAATTTCATGAGCAACTGATAAAGCAAAAGCATCATTAATAATGATTTCATTTCGGTCACAAATTTCATTACAATATGTAATGGAATGCTCAGTATTCTCGGGGTTGATGTTCCTTTCATGGGTTTGCACTCTTTGGGAGCAAGCAGAATGCCAGGCTCTTCTGGAGCAGATTCCTGATTCGTTCCCCTTCGTTTTCGAGGAGCAGTATCTTTTGATCTTATCGGTCTAATACGCTTCAAGTGCGAGAGACTTTGATCCATTTTAGCCTGTCCTTCGGGAATAGCTGTCTTAGCTGGAGCATTTATAGCTGAAATATGAGACTTTGTTACCTTAGTAGCCTCATTAAATGCGTTGGGAAGTCTATTGGCCGTAGCCTAAAAATGGATTATGCTCTGCACCTCGTTTTTACATTCAGGAGTCCTTGGCTCTAATTAAGATAAATTTTTCTCATCTAGGAGAAAACCTTAACTGGTTTTTTTTTTTTTTTTTTTTTTGCAATCATGAAAGTTGTAGGTATCCCAATTGATGGAAACCTAATTTAATCGAAATGACAAGCTGCAAATTTGACAGTAAAAAGATCATCGGTAGTTGGTTTTAAGAATCTAATGATAGACGATGAATTAAACCCAACATAAATGCCCAAACAACGTTGGGGACCCATTTTCATTTTTTTGGCGGTGCTATAGGCACCTATACTGTACAATCAAACGTGCGCAAATGTGAAATATCTAAATCATTACCAAGAACCATTTGAATGGGAGATTATAAAAGACTAGCAGTGGGGCGTAATCTATTAAGGTTGCCGCATGCAAAACTGCATGACCCCATGCTGTATCGTTCAGATTCGTTCTCAATAATAGGATGCAGACAATTATTTGAATATGTTTAATCAAGGATTCTGCCAATTCATTTTGAGTATGAACATATGCAATCGGGTGCTCAACCTCAATTCCGAGTGAAGCACAATACGCATCAAAATTCTTTGATGTAAATTCACCAGCATTATCTATCCTTATGCTCTTAATTAGATAATCAGGGAATTGTGCCTGGAGCTTTATAATCTGCGCAAGTAAATGTGTAAATGTGACATTGTGCGTAGATAATAGGCAAACATGGGACTATCTACAAGATGCATCCATTAGTATCATAAAATATCGAAATGGTCAACTTGGTGATTGTATTAGTCCACAAATATCACACTAAATTCTTTGCAATAATAAAGGGGATTCAAGATTAACCTTTATTATAGAAGGTTTGATAATGATTTTTCCTTGTGAACAAGTCTCACAATTATAATCTTTGGACAACAATACCTTTGTATCCTTTAAAGGGTGCCATTTTGTATTTTGAATTATTCTACACATCATTGAAGTGCCAAGGTGACTAAGGCGATCATGCCACAGTCCAAACTGATCAGGATTTACCAATCTCCAGGATGTGGTGGCGTAGGTTTCAACAGCCTTAATCATGACACAATATAAACCCATGGAAGAAGCTTCTAGCTTCTCATGGATAGTCTTCAGACCCATCTTATAAGAGGAAATGCCTATATATTCCTTATCTTACTCATAAATAGTTTTAATATGGTACCCATTACGGCGTACATCTTTGAAACTAAGCAAATTCCTTTTGGATCTAATGCTTAAAAATGCATCCTCAATATTTAGGATGGTGCCATTTGGTAAAACAATTGTGGCATTCTCAAAGCCATCAATAATCGGAACAAGACCTAACATTGTATGAATTTATGCCTTACGCAATGTCATACTCGAGAAAAAGTATGTACTACGAAATATAGTATGTGATATTGGACTATCAAGAAAACAAACATCTTCCTTTTTCTCGGTATTTTCCATTTGCATTTATATTGACAACTTCTGGTGTCAAGTATCATAAAATTTGTATATTAGTTATAGAGTCAAATAAAATTTCAAAATAAATATTATATAAGGTTCATAAGCATTTCATAACCATATTAGAGAAAAATAAAAAATAATTAAAAAAGAAATTATTAGAATAATAGAATTCGAAGTTCAAATTATCATCCACCAATCTGATCCCTCATTAAAGTGATCAAGGTCTTCAAAGAAATCAGATACATCTAGGGATGCACTTGCTACTTCAGGAGCAAGAGGAGATATTGTTAACCTCAACAATGGTTATGGCAGTAAAATTAATTTCAATGGCAAGAGATTCACCACGCTTGCCCGTTTTATTTAAATAGGTCAACAAAGTGTTTTGGCGTACGACAAGTACGTGACCAGTGCCCGGTCATGCCATAGTGATGACAAATAACTTTATTAATCACCTTTTTTGGTTTGCCATGATTCGAGCCAAAGTTAGATTTTCTAGGGCGGTTAAATTTCTTGCCATCCATTTTAGGATTTTGTTCTTACTTGCACTTATAGCTCTTATAATGGCCACTATTTTTCTCAAAGTTAGCATGTGCTTCAGGCTATGCTTTTGAACCAGTAGGTCTAAGATCATGATTTTTTAGGAGCAATTCATTAGTTTGCTTGGTAGTAAGGAGCACATAAATTAATTCAGAGTATGTGGTAAACTGATGCTATCGGTATTACTATTGCAATACAATAATCAAAGCATGGAAGGTAGAGAAAGTTTTCTCTAACAATTTGGCATCAGCGAGTTTGATATTGCATAACTCAAGCCGAGAAACAATATCAAATAAAGCGAAGTTATAGTCAGATATTGATTTAAAATCTTGCAGCTTGAGATTTTGCCAGTCATATTGTGTTTGAGGGAGGACAATAGTCTTGGTATAATCATACCTATCCTTCAACCTCCTTCATAAGATCTGAGGTCTTGAACGGATAAATATTGAGTCTGCAGACTCTTATGCAAATGACGGTGAATAAAAATCAACACATTTGCTTTATCTTTTGCATTTGAGGTTTCATCCTCTGTAATTGCATTAACGAGACCTTGCCCTTGGAGGTATATTTCCATGCCAAGGCACCAGGATAGATAATTCTTTCCACTCACTTTCAGGATGTGGAATTTGAGTTTTTCAATATTTGTCATAATCCTTGCAAAAATAAATCCTTAAATTAATTAAAAAGGATTTCCAAATATCCATTGCTATTTCAGGAGTAGAGGATACTTTCAGATTTGAAATTTGGCTTCGGGCCAAGAAAAATAAAAATGAATAATTGATAAGAAGAATATGAAGTATAAGTTGATTAATAAAAAGAACACATATCTTGCAAAAATTACTTATTCAGTTAGTAGATCTTCGTACTGATAACGTGTTGTAAAATATTGCATTGCAAATATATAATAAAGAGAATAAAGAGATTGAGAAGAGAAAGCGAGTAAACACCAAAGATAGTAGAGAAAGCCAGATGAGAGAATTTTATTTCCAATATATCACGGTATATCTATGACAAAAACTAAGCTCCTATTTATAAGAAAACAATGATGTACTTATCATTAATATCAATGTATCGAATAATACATGTATTGGATAGGGAGATGAACATTCATTATATAAGAAAATGTACTTATAATGTATGATATAAATGTATCATAATAAGTACATTAGATAAGATGAATATTATGAATATTCATTCATGTATTTCATAACAATCCATAATTTATTGATTAGCTCATTTGTAATTAGCGATGGAATGACAATTTTACCATCGATAGACTTAATATTATATTTCCACTTTCTTTTTTAGAATTTACAAATGGGCCAATAAGTATATGTTGCCAATGAAATAACAATTTTACTGTCCACAAATCGATAGTTGATTGACGCTAACTTTTATATTTTACAAGTGGGTGCAAATAATTGTTAAGTCGCCAATTAAATAACAATTTTACAATCCACAAACTCAATATTAGAAAACCATTTACCTTGATGAGATTTAGTTTAAGTGGTAAATATATAACTAGAACATTGACAATTATAGTTCACTAATATTGTTACAGAATCATCAATATACACCATTATTTGAAATTTCAGGAATGGTATTACAAATTTACTATTGAAAGGAAAATTATTCTATTTGGGCTAGACGTAAGGTTAAACACTTGTTTCTGATTATAAACGACTCATCATCGTCAGGAAACAAGAAAAAAGCCGCCCTTCCCTTGTCTCGATGTAGCAAGTATCCTCTTGGAGGGGTAGTCGCAAGCTCAAAAAGCAAATGAATGATTTTAAAGTTGCATTTGTTCCGCTGAAAACACAAAAGTTAGAATATATTTTTTTGAGAAATAATATTTTGTGTTGCTTACAAAAATAAATGAATAAAATATATTTCGATCACAAATGAAAATAGTTAGGCTTAGTTTGCTATCAATCATAAAAACATTTTCTGTTGATTAACTTTTCTAACTGATATAACCAATAATTTTTCAAAAAAAATACATTTCACATCTTGAATTTATCTTAAAACAAATACATCTTGAATTTCAAAGAATATTACAGGCTCCGACGCCATTTTCCTTGTGTGCTACTTTACAGGGCATTGTTTGTGATAGTCACGTTGCAATTTTCTCTTGTTTTCTGGGCTACAAAGAGGAAAAAGTTTTTGGACACCATTGCAACGCTCATGAGCGCAGTTGAAAACTTGGCTGAAATCGCTTTTAATCGTCACCGACAAGCCCATCCCCCTCGTTGCTCACACACTCTCTCTCTCAGTCGAGGTATTGCTCGCGGCCGTGAGAACTCCCGTGGCACGAGCCTGAAGCTCAGGGTGGCTGCGCAGCCCTCTGGGATAGAGCTCACATCCATTGAAGCTCTGCCCGAATAGCTCATGGGCATCCATGGCTGCAGCCATAGGACCCAATCTGGTCCACTGGTTGGGGTTGACCAACCTCGATCTGGACTAGATTTCAAGCAGTAACCAGTGCTGGGCTCATAAGTGGGGTTTAGGTGACACTCACGAGCGACTCTTCAAGAAACGATCTTAGGCAATGGTCTCTCACGTGCTTATATGCAAACTTCATGCCACAATCCTTATGGCCGCAAACAAATGGCCTCACCCCAAGATGAACAGCCTTCACATGCTGACGTAAATTTGATTTTTGTCAACAAGAAAATAATCAGCTAATGTACACTTAGCAGGCACATGATAAATGAGCTCATGTTTCAAAGTTCCAAAAGATTATAATCCATAACCAGCCAGAATCTACTTAGTAGGTGATTGCATCTTACTGTTGAAAAAATGCAGAGACAACCCTCAACTTCACATTTGAATGCTTCTGAATCAGCCGAATTTTTCTTCTCATGCATGAGGAGATGCTTTTGGATATTCTTCCTCAACTGCTTAGTCCCACATATGTCGCAATTGACTAATTGGTGAGCCGACCGCATGTGGTCCTTCAGACAACATTGCTGAAGTATTTCATGCACTCACAACAGAAAGCCTCCACAGTCTCTAGTTTGACTGCAGAAGTTGAAATTACATTATTATCGAATAGCATGTTAAACAGTTCATAGATATCATTCGGCTTCACCAAGACACCTTCATAATTAAGTGACTCACCATGAGAATCCTCATGCTTTCGCAACTTCGATGCAAACTTGAAAACCTTTCCACACCCAACCTCCGGACAAACATGCTGCTTCAGACTCTTACATTCACCAGATGTCGATGGTTCCTCATCATTGTGAATTTCATTCAAGTGCCTCTTCATGTTCCCTTGATATGCAAATGACTTATCGCAACCATCAACAGGACAGTTGAAAATCTTGCCTTTATGCTGAAGAAAGTGACGAGCCAAATTGTGACATCCAGATTTTTTTCAACCTTGTCTTCTACTGAATAAATTGGGCATTTCATTGACGCGTCTATAGGGTTATTCTCAGAGCCGATCACTCTCGAGATAACTAGACTAGTTGGGGAAATTATTAAGGAATTTTAAGGCAATAGACTTGAGAACTCGATCAGGAATCGACTTCTTGACCGTGTCCATCTTTAGAGGTCACTACGGCACGATTAAAAATCGATTTGAAATCGAGATAGAATTTGGATCGATAGAGATATGTGACTAATCGTGGATGACACCACTGAATTAGAAAATTTCGTCGGCCAACACTAGACTGATTTTCTTATTGTTTTGGTACGTGTCCGTAATTGAATCCTCGAGATTTTCACGACAATCAAGAGTTGCCATTGAGTCGAGTGGGTTCATAGTGGCTCGAAGAAAATCGACCACGGGTCATTTGCTTTAAAAAGTTCGAAAACTACGATAGTCTAGGTCACGCTAAAAACGCGCCGAATGAAAATTAACCGCCAATTCGAGTCCGATTTCAGAAATTGAAGTTTTGGCCATGTCACAATAAATTTTAGGAGCATCGACTCAGTCTCAGAAGATTTTCGGAGATTCGGGAAATTTTACGGAAATTAGGTTCGGACGTCGCGGAAATTTGGCAAAAGTTCAGATTGGCTAAATTAATGGGAAATTGGACTTTCAGACTAAGCCGTTGTGTGTCGGGGATTTATAGAAAATCATTTGGAATTTTCTACGTCGAAATTGGACCTCAATTTGGGAATTTATTGGAGAAATTGAAATTCAAATGATGAAATTCGTATCATCCCCTCACCCTAACATTATTGGACTACTTGAGAGGTTATGGGGGTCATTTGGATGGTCTAGTGAAGGCCAAGTGTTTTTACTTCGACAAGAGTGATTCATGGAGGATATTCTTGCAAAATATCAAGCCAAGGCCCCACCTCACTCCTCATCTTTATCTTCTTGCCTTCTCCCATCCACGACCATCCCTCTCTCCCAATTCCTTCGTGCGACACCAGCACCAGCAGAGAGAAAGGAGCCCAGCTTCTTCAATCTTCGGTCAGCTTGCACCAAAAGAAAGGCCATGTCCTCCCTCCATCAAAACCGCAGCTGCCAACGTCCCACCGAAGCTGCCCTTAGTCCCGAATCCTCCTGTAGCTGGCGTTGATCCATCAATTCGTGAGAACCCGCAGCTCCTTCGCACGCCTGCAACCAGCCCCCCTTGTCCACGTTTCTCTCCACTTGTTCTTGTCTCCTTACCGTTTGTTGACTGAAGACCATCGAACGAAGCTCCACCGGGTGCAGACGTCTTCAGCCACGCGTCTCCACCGAATCAAACTCACGCGGTCAACCGTTGAAGACCACAGCAAGCACCGAAACCATTTTGTTGACTGAAGCTCCTCACCGCTTCGTGCGTCCAGCGAAGCAACGTCCGCGAGCAGCTTCCGTCTTCAATCTTCTCCAGCACGTTGGCCCAGCGAAGCCCGCGGAGTCTTGATTTGAAGCCACGTGCAGACCGACGCCAGCAGCTGCTTCTCCACTCGGTGCTGGCCCTCTCCCGCGTGTCCTCCAGCCTGTGTCTTCAACCAAGCGACACCAAAGCTGCATCTCTTCCTCTCCGTTTGGTTCAATCCGTGGCCAGCAAGATCCATGAAGCAGGCCGTGAGATTCAGCAGCCCTTGGGCCCAAAAAGCCAGTAATTTCAGCCCATCTCTCAGCAGCACTTTGGCCCATTAGTCAGGCCATTTAAAGTCCAATAGTTCACAAGATTTTGGCTCATTTCAGCCCAAAGGGAGAGCAGCCCATTTTCAGCAATTGTAGTCTTCAAGCCCTGTTTTTGAAGCCCAATCGCAGCTAGGCCCAAGCCCAAGAGCAAGCCCATTCTAGTGCAAGAACAAATCTCATTTGGGCTGAGATTTGTTGGGCCAAGGTCAAGGCCTGGTCCGAGTCCTGCAGATTAGGTATTGTCGAAAGTTCGATTTCTTTGCCGTCGCGTCATTTGTTGCGGTGATTCGATCCCCGTTTTTAATCAAGTGAGTTTTACTCACTAATGCTTTATTAATTTGCTAATTATGCCTTAGGGTTGGTTAGATTTAATTACATGCAATTAGGTGGTTAGATTAAATTAGAACAATTAATTTAGTGACTTAATGATGCATGTTAGGTGGTTAGACCTAGCTATTAGCAAGTAGAAATGTTTGGTTATTTATTGAATGCATTTCGAGATTTTTCCCGACCCATTTCGGGCTCCAATAAGGCAATATGGGCCTAAATTGGATTTTTAATATTTATTTATTTATTTTTCGAAATTAATTATTTAATTATTTATTTTTCCGGAAATTCAACGGGATGGCGGTAACCGGAATTTCGTGCGATTGTCGTGGTGCAGTCCGTTTATTTAATTGAGCTTCAATTTTTATGGAATTGATTTAAATTGTGAAATTTGAGGAATTGTCCTAAATTGTTTGTTATTGAGTATTTGATTGGTAATGGCCGAGCATGGATATATAGCGCTAGTACGTTGATGGGCTATATAGTAGGGAGAATGGTGAGAGCTAATTGAGAATGCTATTGGCCGAGACCAATCAGGTACGATGTTATTGGACAAACGTGGTTCGGTGATTGGAAGTATCACTGGTGAAAACGGCGCCTTAAAGAACGCACATAAATGACTTATAGACAAACATGGTTCGGTGATTAAGGAAATATGTTGGTGAAAACGACGCCTTAAAGAACTCACGATGTTGTCTATAGCCGATGTCACCTTGGCAAAAACGGCACCCTAGAAATGACACTTGTTTCGGTGATTGGGAACATCACTAGTAAAAATGGCGCCTTAAAGAACGCATGGTGTTGGTGATCAGTATGTCATTGGCGAAAACGACGCCTAGAAACACATGTGATTTGGTGAAAGAGTACACCACTGGGAAATCATGGTATGAGTGGGAATGACCTAGAGAGGCCTGATCGATACGTAATCGACTTAGTCGATTGGCCGGTGCTTGATTGGATGTCGTGAATTGTTTGAATATCTGCATTTAACCTTGAATTGTAGGTTGGAACTGAGGCCAAGGTAAGTCCTCTGACTCGTGTTATGCTTAGGCAACCGTGTGGCGTATTAGTTCATTAATCGAGTCTTAGGGGGTAGGACTCGCTGAGACGTGGTCTCATTGGTTATTGAATAACCATTTCAGGACCCTGAGGAGGAGCCGAGAAGGAGGAACCTGAAGGGGAGAAAGACTTTTGAAGAAGAGATGATCCAGAGAGGGATCTTGAGTATAACCCAGATGTGGATTGAGATCCCATCCCTTTTGTGCACCATGTCTTAATATAGATAGGTGTGAGACTGTTATGCTGTAAATAGTATTGTAAATATACTATAAGTTATGATGTTAATGAAAGTGTGGTTGAGAATTTCAATATGAAAAATATGGCCTGCTTTCCTATCCTATTGTTTTATTGTGCGGGGATTTATAAGCGCTTTCGCATGCGTAATAAAATGAAAGGGTCGGCGATAATTAGTCTGGGATATCGCACTTTAATAATCGACCAAAACAGAAGGATGGGCACGTCCGCGAGGATCGGGGCGTGACACAAATGGTCTTTTCTCCTTTAGTTGTTAGAGCAATCCTCTACAGAACACTTGAAAGGCGTCTGCAAATGAATTTAGCATATTGAGAAATAGATCCAAGCATGCCAAATCTATAGACATCAATAGGAAAAAAAAAAGAACGATGCTTCAAACCTCAAGATAGAACATGTGTGACCGAGGTTGACTTGACGGATCTTCTCAGGTGGTCCCCCAACCTGATACTAGTCCAATCAAGATACAAGATTGCAGCCTCTTGCATTTTGGAGTTCTTTTCGACGGGATCCAATGCTTCACGCCATTATCATATCATAATTAGATGAGCCAACATACTTTATCCTGCAAGGTCTTGATTTCAGTATAAGCAAACTCACAGTAGACAAATGGAAAGGAAGAAAACAGCTTCATTTTTCGACCAAAATCAAAACTTTTTTTATCAGAAAATATCTACCTGTGAGACTAGAACACACTAAAAGATTGATGCTTTTTCAATGGTGCTTCCATTTTATGATGTTCCACAAGATTACAGCACTATATTTATGGGTAATCACCATTTGACGGCCCAGAAAATCATGTACATCCCCAACGATAAATATCCGAATTGCTGTTTCTGACGCCTCATTAGAAGTTACAAATGTGAAAATTTTGATGGCAAAGACCACAACCCAGCGTTGCGCATCAAAACCATTTGCTCAACAAGACCGGTGCGACCGTGATCAGAACCTGTCCACTTTACAAATTGTACCTCACAGTCGACCACCTCCATGACAGGTGTAATCTAATCGAAGCTTGACTAAAATTTTCAAAGAACTTGCTTTCATGTTGCAGCATTAATAACAAAACGGAGAACTCAACATACCTCGAGCGAATGGCCCTGCATATGCTGCCTCAAGTACGCGGGTTTCTTAAAAGTGGCGCCGCATTCTTCGCAGGTATTATTAGCCTTCGCTCCCTCCTTCCCCTCGACCCCTTGAGCCATTGCCGCTTCCACCTCATCCTGATAAAGACCGAAGCAACACGAAAACCACTTCACATCGGTTCCCATATTCCCATCGCGGCGTACATTCAAACGCTAGCATATTCCACAAACGCAAAACGAACCGAGCTGCATGGGAACCATCGAAGGCAATGAAGGGAAGAGAACTCACCTCGTGGCGCGACTGGATGTGAGAAGTGACGAGGGACTTCCTGGACCTGCAGATCCCGCAGTGCTCGCGGTAGTAAAGCCACCAACTGGAAGAGACGCTTGGATCGGTGTTGTTCTGGGCCTAACTTGACTGGGTTCAAAGATCAGTTTGGGCCCAAATTAGGCCCGGCCCGGTAAGCTTTCCATCGAACGAAATTAGATCCGCGAACAGGAAGCTGCTTACTTCGCGATTGTCGCGCACATTATTAAATGCGAGCATGAAGATGTATAGAGAGCAACCGTGAGGTTTCGTTGCAGAGATTGCTGAGGTAGATTTTCGTGAAGGACATGGAGGTTGACGACGGTTTGGAAGCACGAGGTAACAAGAAGTTCTGGCACGAGGTACATTATTTTTGTTTTCTTTCATTCACTGATATTTGTCCTTCTTGACCTTTTCCTCTTGCAGATCAAGGAGCACCAGATCTACTCAAACACTACATGAGTTTCAAAGCTACGATTTGGGCTCAAGACACCCAGACTCCAGGCTGCACATAGACAAACTTAGCCATCGATCGTTTGTATTCTTACACAAACAACTGAGATCGGTCACAATCTCCAGCCTCCCCCTTTAACCGTTATAATCCACCATGACTCGTACATGGACTCGCAAGGAAACCAAGCGTGAAAGACTAACACGGTAGAAGCCTCGGTCAAGAATGTCACCAGAAATGAAGGTCGAGAACAATAACTCCAGATCATATACTCATCGCCCACTACCATGGGAATCACCATCAACGTAGCACAAAACGAAGAATTATAATGGTTAATGTATACGGCCATTGTGAAAACATCAGAAGTCAAGCTTAAGTGACTTGAAAATCAATTAATATCACTTAACCTATGTCAGCATACTTTCGGATTCCGAAAAGGACAAAACTAATCCGCATTGAAACCTAATAAACATTTCGTCAAACAGATTGCAGTCAACCGATTGAGGAGCAAATTTTTTTGCGATTTCAAACTCGTAATTGTGACATTACGCAAACGAAATTAACATGTGAAGTTCATAATCAAATACATGACTCTAACATCACCGATCCTAATCGAAGTCAAATGAGCTTTACATTCGCTTCACCTTCGCCAGAATCGCAGCATTATGGAGAATCGGAGATTACCTCATCAATGGAGCCAAGCTAAGTCGCTGTCGGCAGTCCGATCAACTAAGGGAGCTCTCATGATCGTCGTCGTCGGTTAAAATGAAGACCGGTAGAAGAGCTTCAAGCGAGTTCCGGCCACTTCAATCTTCACGGCCACGAAACAGAATTGAACAAGGGGCTTCCCGGGAGGCGGCCGTCCGGCGATGGCGGCGTCGCCTTGGGCAGTGATGAGCTAGAAATGAGAAAGAAGTCTCTGGAAATCGATTCCTGAGGGAAATCCGAAATGGGCTCCGATTTGGAAATCGAGGAGTGAAAGTTTATGGGCCAAGCGACCCCACACGTTGGTTGAAGTCTTATGGGTCACATTCATGAGCAAATGGGTTTGGGCTTGAGTTGATGGGTTTGGATCAAGCTATCGGGCCCAATTTAAACTCAATGGTCGAATGGGCTTCAAAAGTGATCTTTCTCTTCCTCTCTCTTTTCTCATTATTATTATTATTATTATTATTATTATTATTATTATTATTATTATTACTATTATTATTATTATTATTTTCAGATTTATTTATCCTATATGTGCATATACGATTTTGTCGAAGAAAAAAATATCCGATGTTAGTAGCACTTGAGAGCTATAACTTATTTTTTGATTATTTGAATGTCATATAATTTTTTAATCGATTACTTGAGTGCTAAAATATTTTAAAAACAATCCATATAAGTGTCATGCCACATTAGATTTCTTGCACTTGGATATATATTTGGAAAAGTTATGGCACTAAAGTGGATGAAAAAAATTTGACTCTCAAGTGAGCATCATACAATAACATTTGTGGTGTGTATATCCCCAAATCTAATAGTAGATTAGCTCTTGTTTTAATAATTCACAAGTGGAGTTACAAATGAAATATCAATTCTACCATACCCAATAGTAGATTACCACAACTCATACCATGATTTAGTTTTATGTAGTAATTATAGAACATAATCGGTTAGTTATTACACCATTAATTGTAGATCGTAACTTTCGTACAACACTCACTTGAGTGTCGTAATTTTCTATTTTTTAATCATCATTGTAGTGTCATATACTTTTTTCTCACTTGAGTATCATGATTTTTTGAAGATATTCCTTACAAAGTATCATGCCATGTTAGATTTCCAATGCTTAGGTGGACGTTCTAAAAAAATTTATGACACTCAAGTGATTGATAAAAAGTTATGGCACTAAAGTAAGCGTTACACAAAAATTATGATACGTAATATTGTAATTATCCCAAAGTAAATCACTAACATTGCTGCAAAATCAAGTCAATATGCATTAGCAGTAGGTAGGGAGTTGCGCAATGTATTGTTGAATGAGCGCAGTAGGTAGGGAGTTTCACGAATTGTTCATGTAGAGGAGTCCAATTGTGAAGTCCAATCCTCCAATCCCAGTGTCCACGCTCACGGTTGTGGTGTTCTCGATGTCAGTGTTCATTGAAAGTACGCTTTTTAATCCCTTACACTTAGAGTTGCTGAATTGATTTTACATTAAGAAAACAGACGGGATAAGCGGACTCTCCATCAACTATTTGATGAGCAGATTATGAATGACATCCTATCAGTACCCTTAAATGCTCAGACTCTACAGGACAATTTGGTATGGACTGTTACAAAATGATGGATTTTTACAGTGAAGAGTGCATATAATTGGATGTGAGCACAAAGGAAAAATCACTCAATAGCACAAGCATTATCATCATTCCAGCTACCCCCACATGGAACCAAATTTGGCAATTAAAGACCACCCCAAAAAAAAAAAAAAAAGAAAAAAAAAACTCAGAATCGTACCGTGGAGCATTTACTAAAACGCCCGGTCACTAACGACAACTTGCTTAGGTGAAGAATATTACCTGACTTGGGGTGCACCCCCTTCGACGTTGCCCCTAGACTACTTCCGTTTAGACAAACCTTGTCATCCAAATCCATATTTCGAGTTATAGCATCTCACGAATAGAAGGTTGGTTGTGTAATTTTTTCAAACATTTAAACCACTCACCTCCCTTTGACACAATCGCGGCTACTTTGCTGGTGTATCTGGAAGGCGAGAAACAACTTTGTATTCCGGCTTCAAACAAATCCAAAAGCCTTAGTTGACTCAACCCTCAATATAATCAGCAACTTCAGAAAATGGAACCCCAAGAAACAATTTCCAACTCGATGAACAGGACTTATCTCATGCTTGGCTCCCACTAAGGCAAAATACTCTGAAGATGAACACTGATGCTTCTTATATGATGGGATCTCTAATGGAAACAATTTCACGCTTGATCCGAGACGATTTGGGGGTTATTTGTGATTGCTTTGCTAGATCTGTCCAGCTTCATCCCCTGTTCTACTAGAAGCCGTATCTCTTTTCAAGGGACTGAAGCACATGCAAGAGAGAAAAAGTGAAGCCTTGAGTTCGAGTTAGATTGTTTGAAAATAGTCAACGCCATCAAGTACTCAAATAAGAATTTATGGGAAGCCACTGCACTTATCTTGGAAGCTCGCGACTTATTGGGCCGACTTCCTAACACTACCGTAGCCTATGTGGGAGAAGTGCTAACCAAGCTGCAATTTGGGTGGCTAAAGCCCAGAGACAGAATGCCCTTCCCTCAAATTGGGCTGTTAATCCGCCTCAAGACCTTGGGAATTTACATTATTTTGATGCCCCTTCGATGGGCTCTTTTGTTTTCAGGACTCCTTAATTCAATAAAATTTGCTTTTCCGACCCAAAATAAATAAATAAATAAAATCCCTTACACCTAGGAATTGAATTTCCATCTAGTCTCGAGCGCATATTCATCTATTCGTGTCCATGATCCAATTGCATGTCTATGGCCAAGTATTGATCATGATTTACGTTCAGGTATTGTTGATTCCATGTTTGTCTCTAAATTTCTCATGTTAATAGGATTGAGAGATTGCCATGTTTCGATTCCCCCATGCATGAACTTAATCAGAGAAAGGTCACATCTTTATTACTTGGATTAATCTCTTTTTCGTGGATTTGCCCTTTATAGAATCATATGGATGATCTTTTTGGATGTGCGGACCTCTCAAGTGCTATAACTTTGCACAAAGTGACACTTAAGTGCCATAACTTATAAAAGGTACACTTAAGTGCCAAAATCAGAGTAAAATGGATCACTTGAGTGCCAATCGGCCAAAGTTCGACTAAAATGCTGACGTGGCATTTTTTCCTGCGAACCAAGCCCAAAGCGACACCGTTTTGCATGTTGAAGTAGTCAAATAATGCAAAAACGGCGTTGTTTTGGGCTGATATGTAAAAAAATAATTAAATTAAATTTAGTTAAAATATTTAAAATTAAATTTAGTTATAACATTTTTAAAAATTAATAATTAAAAATTAAATTTTTTTTTAAAGGAATGGGGGGAGGGGGCGAGGGGTCAGCCCTTAGCAACCACATCGCCGCCCGATCTTCCGAGAAGGGCGGCGACGGCAAAGGGAGGGTCAACTAGGGTCGTCGGGCCTTGGCCAAGGGTTGCCGACCCCGGCCGACCGGCGGCAAGGGCTCGCAAGGGCGAGCCCTCACCCGAGATCAAGGCGAGGGTCGCCGCCCTCATCTAGATCTAGCGAGGGTCGGCGGCCCTTGGCCACAATCCGGGAAGGGTCGTGGCCCTTGCCCGGATCCGATGAGGGTCGGGCCGGCCCTCGCCTAATCGAGCTAAGGGTTGCCGCCCACCGGGGCGACCCCCGGTGAGTTGTCGCCCCGGTGGGCGACGGCCCTTGGCCTAGCCGGGCGAGGGCTCGCGGCCCTCGCCGGATCGGGGAGGGCTACGACCCTCGCCCCGATCTGAGGCAAGGGCTCGCGAGCCCTTGCCGCTGGTCGGCCGATCCTCCACCCGCCGTTGCCGACCCTTCCCAGCAGCGGCGACGACTGAGGGCTGACCCCTTAGCTGCCTACCCTCGTTCCCTTCTTTTTTTTAATTATTTTTTTTATTTTTTAAGTTATTTAAAATTTTAAATTATTTTAACTAAATTTAATTTAATTATTTGTTAAATTATTTTTTTACCACATCAACCAAAAACGACACCGTTTTTGTATTATTTGGCCACATCAGCGTGCAAAATGGCGTCGTTTTGGGCGCGCTTCGACGGAAAAATGCCACGTCGCGTTTTAATCGGACTTTGGCCGGAATGGCACTCAAGTGATCCGTTTTTCTTCAAATGTGATACTTAAGTGTACCTTTCGTAAGTTATGGCACTTAAGTGTCCTTTTGGCCAAAGTTATGGCACTTGAAGCGATATTTTGCCGATATTTTTGCATGTTAACATTGAATCGGGTCGGATTGACGATTCCTTTGCATGTTGTTCATGGCCGGGTCCCCTTGGTGCTCTTGATCATGGCCCCTCCTCGTTTGATTGCATGGGTTTAATGTTGTCTCGCATTGATGGCCCTTACTTTAATTCCTTGCATCTAGCTTAGGGTTTGTCTCGCTTGGAAAAATTTTGATCATCTGTTTTGCTATGATTCATGGAAAGTAACCTGAAGCTTCGACCTTTGATCAATGCTTCTCACATCAAAAAGACACAATTTTTTCCGGGAAAGATCAAACATTTACTGCTTTTTATTCATGCATATAGGATACAGTTTGCTACTTGTAGATTAGTGAGAAAAAATCATTAAAATTGCATCTTTTATGATAATGTGGCATTGGAGCACTGATGGCACACTGTAGAAAACACGTTTTTTTTTTTTTTTAATTGAAAAGTACATAAACAAGAACAAGAGAATACTTAGACCAAAACTAACAAACAATCGAGGATGAAGTTTATTTATATGGAAAAGCAGAACCAATTATCTCAATCGAGAAGGATGCACGATGGAGTGAAGCTAGAGAAAACAGAGGTTTGTCTTTTGGCAGATTTCACCAGCACAAGGATGGCAGCGATAAGATTAGGTCGCAATGAAATGACAACTTCCCGTGAGGACAACGAAGATACTCACGACATAGAGCTGCTCTCAAAGACAACTGGACGTGACTGCGACGCGCTGTGGCCGCTAATGCTACTCTTGAAGACAATTGGTTGTGGCCACTCTCGAGGATGAAGATAGGTGGACAATAAACAGAGGACTTGGACCGCCGAACGGTGGTGGTCTTACTGACAAGATGGAAACAATGATGGCAGAGACAAGGCTTTTGTTCTTCGAGACTAAGGCAAGAATAAAGATATAACTATATTACTTTTCTTGATATTCTATTACATTTAGATTGTGTAAATATTCTACGATCTTCAAAGAGAGGGAGAGATCAAGGGTATTTATATCCGAATAGTATGTACAGGTTAGGAAATAATCTAATCTAACAATAGAATAAGTTATCTTAGTCTAACAAGGAAACTATTTGTTTTAAGAAATCATAAAATATCAAATAATATCCTTAATACCAAATAACATTTCTAACAATATTCTCTAATAGAGATTTCTCAAATCTTAATAAATAAACTTAAAAGAAAGCCTTAGACATGATGATCTGTGAGAGAGGGATCTGGAAAATTTTGGTTGAGATGGGCGATTTAACAACACAGAATTGCAGACAGGAGGAGGAGAAAAACAGGGAATGGTTCAGCTTGGAAAGAGGGAGCGGTAGTCAATGGTAAACGCCTCCCGGTGGGGACGATTTTGTCTAACGTTAACGTTAGTTGTGGGACTGACGATGTTACTTTCTCTGTGGGCCATGCGTAGGGAATAGGAGCAAAAACGCGTTTTTATTTGTCCGCTCTTTATATGTTCGCGGATTTCTTGGTGTCAATTTTTCTTAATTTCAGACGTTGGCCAAACCAAGAAATCAAAGCTCCAATTCGATTGGATATGACCAGCTTTGGGAATTTGGATCTAAGCTAGTCAATGATGAAAATAGAGATAGTAAAATTAATGCCCATAATTAAAGGGTGTTTTAGTGTTAGAAGGATTGAGATTTGCTCATCAAGATGCGTAAGTTTTTATGTTTGGTCCATTATCATCGCAGCCATTGAAGCCAAGATTGAATCGGAGATAGATTCGGTTTTCATGTCAATGGGCTCTTTTTTTTTATTGGATTGAAGATAAATTCAGTGAATGAACAAAAGGTTTTTGGAAATATCACTTGATCTCTAAAATAAAGCACCTTCCGATCACTTATGTTGCACTTGTATTGTGGTTCTAAAAAGGGAATCTTATCGCTGGGCGGACTTCCATGGTAGATGGAAGGTAATTTACCGTATCCCAATTTTCTTTCTCTGTCCCCACTAGGTAATGCCATCTTGCACAAAGTCCCGACCTTGTGCAAGATTCTCTTAGAAGAATGTCCAGTGCAGACCAAGACTGACTTCTAAATAGCGTTTGGAAGATTTTTCGGCAGGTACTGAAAAGAGTGCTGTACTCAAGTCTCGTCGAGTTGACGTAATTTAATGTTTGAATCGGACTGTAATCCAAAATTTAATTCGAACTTGATCTCCATGAAAATCAACATCTCTGGATCAAGTTTGGCTCGTGAGTTTTAATCTTTTTAATTTTTTGTAATCTCTAGATGAACTCACACATACCATAGGCCTACCATATTAGTTAGAATTTTTTTTGGTTAGAAGTCCTAAATTTGTATAAAAATTACAATCAAATCATAAAATTGTCAAAAAGTAAAATGTGGGAGGAGGGGGAATTTTCTAATAATATAAGCATTCCATCTAAGTTATAACAATCCTCACTAAAGAATTTTCTTCATTGCACTTCTTTTCATTTCATAACTCCAGGAAAATAGTTAAATAGTATGTCATATTCTTATTTCTATACCTACTTCTATTTTTCCCATTGTTAAGCAAAAGTTCTATAGATCAATAAACAGAATCGTCATTTTAATAGCGAGGAAGAAATATGAAGAGAAGAAAGGATGAAAATATTCTTATTCAAGTTCAATAACTAGGGTTTGAACAGCACTATATCCCAGAATCGATAATAAGCAAACCTCCATGATCTGATAAAGACTAACAGACCACAAAATACCCAAAAGCCAACAACGAATCCAAGCAACATGCTCATGTAAAACCACATCTTCTCGCCATCATCATTATTGCGATCATCACCAGCTTCTTCCGTCCCGTTCGTGGTAATTGAGCAACTCTTGTTGAGCATAAGGCCACACAATCCGAGGTTTCCTTCAAAAGAACTTTTGGAAAACGTGAGAAATTGTCCGCTTGTTGGGATGCTTCCTACAAGTTGATTGTTTGAGAGGTTCAAGAACGAAAGGAAATCAAGATTCACAAGTTGAGCCGGTATGGTTCCGTTGAGGTAGTTCCATGATAGGTCCAATGACTCAAGTTGATGTAGATCCCCAAAACAGGAGGAATTGAACCCGAGATGGCATTATGTGATAGGTTCAAGAAATAAAGTGCTTTGAGATCTCCAATGTTGTCTGGTATTGGACCCTCCAATTGATTGCTTGAGAAGTCGATCGATGTGAAAACAGTCAAAATCTTGACGAGTTCTAGCCGTAGACCTTTCAAGGTTACACTCATCGTATCTTGATAATAGACCCCACGTAGTTGGGAATATTGATACTGTAAGTGATTGAAGTCTACATTAGCCTTCATAGCCTCCCAAGATGTGAGGAGACTAGTAGGCAATATGCCACCAATATTGTTTGAAGACAGGTCAATGATTTGTAGCTTCTGCCAAGTGCTAGGACTCTGTGGACATCCAATTTCCCCATGCAATTTGTTGGATCGTAAAACAAGGACACGGAGACTTGACATAGCCTTGAAATGGCATGGAAATGTCCCGTCTATCTTATTGTTCCCGATGTTCATAACCTCCAACATTGTGCAACTTGCCAACGACAATGGAATTTGCCCCGCAACAAATTCTCACTCAAATCCAATGTCTTCAAACCGCATGTTCCTAGGATGTTTTGCGCAATATCACCATTCAACTGGTTGTTCCTTAGATTCAATACATTAAGGGACACCATCATTAAACAATCAAGAATAGTTCCATTCAGATTGTTATGCGATAAGTCGAGCACTTCAAGATAATGAGCTTTGCAAATCGACTTTGGGATGGACCCATGGAAATTATTCTTCGAAAGAGAGAAGAACCCTGTCATTGATAAGTATCCACCGATGTTATCCAGAATAATGGACGTAATGTTGTTACTTGAGAAAGCCAAGTACAAAGCATATGATGGCAAGGGTAGCACATTTCCTCTAAGCATGTTTGCATGGAGGTCGATGATAGACAGAACAGAAGTAAGATTGCATGGAGGTGTTTCGAAACCTTCAAAGATATTAGAGGAAAGGTTAAGAAATTGAAGATCTTTTGATGTCCATATCCATTGTGGTATCTCCCCTCGAAAATAATTGTGCGAGAGGTCGAGGTAGACCAAATTGGACTGGTTAGCCAAAAACTGAGGCAATATCGTCAATTGACAGGAAGCCAATTTTAACTGAAAAAAATCAGGGAAAGAGGACGTAATAGTAGAAGCAGATGGCATAGCATTAATGGACAAGCCACTATATGATAGATCAAGATAAGTTAAATTTCTGAATCCCTCAAGTGCATCAATATTTATTGAGCCACTGAAATTATTGAAAGAAAGTGAGGTAATTAAGCTCTTGTAATTCGAATATGGATGCTGGTATTGACCCTTGTAACTGATTGCTGCCCAAATCAAGCAAGCCCAGTTGATATGAAGAGGCATTCAGATTTATGATAAGCTGACCAGAAAATGTATTGTGTGAAAGCATTATTGTCTTCAATCGGGGAAGTGTAAACAGAGCAAGGGGAATGTGGCCTTCCAATGAATTGTTTCGCAGGTCTAGAAATTCAAGATTCAAAAAATCTTCCCAGCCAACAAAGGGGATCTGACCCGTTAAAGCATTATTGGATAATATTATTTGGGTCAGATTTCTGGATGGACTGTATCGCGGAACTAAACCAGTAAGATTATTCCAAGACAAGTCCAAATAAGTCAGCTCCGACAGGTTCTTCATCGAGCTTGGGATCGACCCACTCAACTTGCATCGAGACAGATCTAATCTTGACAATTTTCTTAGATTACTGATTAAATCTGGAAGCCTCCCTGAAATATTCGTTTTACTCAGGACTAGGGTCTCAAGAGAACTATCCTCCGGAAAATCGGGCAAAGAACCCTGAAGAAGTTGGTTAGATGAGAGATCAAGGGTTTGAAGTGTTTGTACCTGGAGAACTTTTTGAGGAAATTCTCCCCACAGGCCACATTCACGCAGGCTCAGTGTTTTCAAGCTGGAAAAATTCGGTAAGAAACTAGGAACTGTGGTGGAAAAGTTGTTACCATCGAGTTAAATGACCGACAAATTAGCAAGACTCATAAGAGAAGCGTCAATAGGACTAGATAGAGAACAGAAAGACATGCTTAACACCTCAAGTTTTGGCACTGAAGAGGACAACGTGTTGCACCACTCACTTCCCTCAGCAGACACATCGACTTGATCAAGGTACAGCTCCCTCAACTCCCCAAATTCCCAATCAGCGACCGTAAAGAGGGCTTCTCCAGTTTCAGCAAAGGCAGTTCAATTAAATATAGACCAGAAAGATCAAGAGTACGTAGCTTCGTCAGGCGTGATAGATCCACTGGAATTTGCCCGGCGAATCCTGCATGGGACAAGTTGAGATGTACCAAGCGGCTGAGATTCGTGAGGCCAAACGGAATTGCTGAAGAGTCGAAGTCGTTGAAAGCCAAGTTTAGGCTCCGAAGGAACTCAAGCTTGAAGAGACTCGATGAACCGTTGATTCCCCAAGAGATTGACTCATTGCTCAAATCGAGACCGACGACGAGGCTGTCCTCGCACGTCACGCCGCTCCATGAACTGGCGCTTCGGTCCCACTGTACTATCTTGGAAGACTTAGAGGCATTGAAGACGAGGCTTTTTCTCAGCTCAAGCAAGAGCGATCTCTGATCAACACTGAGACACTGGGCTGAAGCTGAAGCTCCAACAACGTCGAAGTAGATGGAGATCGTGGATATTGCAAGAAGCCATGAGATGATGGAACCGTTCATCGCAAGAGGTTGAAGAGGAGCGTGAGAAGTGGGAGCAGGGAAGAGGGAATCATTTGAAAGGAAGCTTCACATGGGAGTGGAGTCGTCGCCCAACTTTTAAGTGCATTCTAGTGTCAATTTTTGGGACGTCATTATCACCAAATTTGATTTATACCACTTTTGAAATTTCTGAGAAAAATCGGCAACATTGCGCAACAAAGTGACATTCTTTTTTATCATAATTTTCAGTCGAAACAAAAGACCATATTTATTTTTCCTTTTTTAATATGCCTAAGATGTTGAGACTAGAACTTGAGATCCCTTGAAAATGCTTTTGGTTCACCTTATTTTAAAATCATAATACCAATGTCATTATGTGATCAATGTTGTCTTCATACATTAACATAAACCATGCAGAGAACAGTTAAAAGCAAACAATATAGATATTATATCCAACTATTTAATTAAATATGTAGATTCAAGAAGATAAATAAAATGATTTACTTATATTTGAATTTTATTTGTAAAATTTTATAACATTATGAAAGAAGCAAAAAAATATAAACTCTAGAATTGTATCAATATTAGGATTTCACCCTTTATATACAACATGCTAGTTGACTATATTGGGTCAATCAATCACATGAAAAGCATTGAACATATTCCAATCAAGCCTAAGACCAAAGTATATGTAATAGCTTTTAGTTTACTTGACTAGAGAATGCAAAATTATCATTGTGGAGGTCCCCTCACAAAATCCCATTTAAAATCAAACCAGAATTTCGTCTCCAGATGGTAGATGTGTAATGTTGGTATTAAACTCGATAAAAAAGGAAGAAAACGGAAAAAAGGCAGAAGTAAAACGATAGAAAATGGGCGTTGTCTTTACTTGGAGTGGTATAAAAAGTAGTATAAAGGAAAATAAAGAGAGGAAAAAATCCGAAAAGGTTTTAAATTAAAAGAAAGAAAAGAAAAAGCGAAGTGTAGGCGTAGGAGATTGATCCATCGTCCACGTCGGACAAATACCATGGCCCACCTTTTCCCGTCCAAGTGATTATTACCATACTTTCTCTCCCTTTATGCAACTTATACTATATTCGATAGAAATGCATGTTGATTGGCTAAAGGAGCAATCGACGCATGGCAAATCCTGCCTAGACATCTGACAGTAACTTCGCTTGTCGATGACGCTCACAATTGAAACAAAAACTTAACACGTCTATGGCACGTAGTTGTTGCAAATTGGAGCATTAATAGCACCATAGAAAGCTTTATTTTTGTTTTTTGTTTTTTTTACAACTGAAAAGGAAAAAACATAAAATAAAAAATAAATGAAAAGAAACTAAGACCAAAACCACCAAACAGATAGTAGTTTGATTTTAACGAAGTAGCAGAGCCAAATGACCACGATCAAGAAAAATGCACGAACGAGTGAAGCTAGAGAAAAAAGAAGCTCAACTTTTAATAGACTTCACCAGCACACTGATATTTCCGACATGACTGATGAGGCCTTAGAGAGATGGCAACTTCCTCTAGCAACTAGGGAGAGACCATTGACTTGCAAGATAGAGCTACTTTTAGAGACAGCGTGACCATATTTGTGACTATGACAAGCAGATGCCTATGGGGCACTATTGAAGACAATGACTTGTGGTTGCTGTCGAAAATGAAAATACTGAAATGTTACATCTTTACCTAATAATTTATCTTTATAATGTGTTATAATCAAGAGGTATGTATTCCCGAACAATATATACATGAAAGGAAGTAATCTAATGTAACAAGCAAATTAGTTATTTTAATCTGACAAGGAAATCCTAGGAGATAATCAAATGTCAAAGCAATATCCCTAATATCTAATAATATCTCTAATAAAAATATTTTAAGAGGAAATTCTCTAATATTCATAAATACAAAGCCCATAAAAATGAGGGCACGAGAGAGAGGCATCCAGGAAATTTCGTGCGAATTGGGCAATTTCAAGAATAGAGAAATGTAGGGGAGGAGGAGGAAAATAGGGGATGCTTCCGCTGGGAATCATGGAGCAGTTAAAGTAAGGGCGCGTTTGGTAACGATTCTGTTCCTGAGCCGATTCGATCGAACCGATTCTTTTTTATTCTGTTCCCGAGAACTGATTCTAAGCATTTTAAGCCGTTTGGTAACTGTCCAAAATTTTTTATTCTGGAATAGAATTGCGTTGGTACCGTGTTCATTAATTCTGTTTCAAATCAATTTCTTTTAATTTTTAAATAATTTTTTACTTTTTTCCTTTGTTTTCTTTTCATTTTTTCATTTTTTTCTTTTCATTATCCTTTTTTTTTTCTTTTCTTTTCTTTTTCTCATCTTCTTCTTCTTCCTCTTGCCGGTCGCTGGACCGACCGGACTAGGGCCGGCGACCTCACCGGAGCGTGGCCGGCCCGTCGGCCGAGCCGGCGGGCCGGCCGGCGAGGCTCGGTCGAGCCGGATCCGGGCGAGGCCGAGCCTCGCCGGTGGCCGAGCCAACCTCGTCGCGAGGCTCGCCCGGCCTCGCCCGGTCCGGCGAGGCTCGGCCTCGCCAGATCCGGCGAGGCCGAGCCTCATCGGTGGCTGGGCAAGCCTTCGGCGAGCTCGCCGGTGGCCGGGCAAGCCTTCGGCGACCTCGCCGGACCTCGCCTTGGTCTTGCGAGCTCGCCGAATGGCGGTGGCGGCCGGCGGTGGCGGCGGCGGCGAGGGGACGGCGGTGGCGGATGGTGGACGGTGGCGGGCGGTGGTGGACGGCGGTCGCGAGATGGCCGAAGGAAGAAGAAAATTTATTGATTTTGATTCTCAAATTCGTTCCGGAACAAGAATCAACTTTTTTTTTTATTCTTGATTCTCATTTCCCAACTGTTCCCGGAACAAAAATTTTACCAAACGCGATTTTAGGCCGAAACGATTCCGGTAACAAAGAATCAGAATTTGGCACTGTTTGGATGGTTACCAAACAGGGCCTAAACGTCTGTTGGTGGGGACGATTCTGTCTAGTGTTGACGTAAGTTGTGGGAAATGATGTTACTTGCTCTGGGGACTCGTGCGTAGGGAACAGGAGCAGAAACGCGTCTGCATGTTGGCTTTTCTTTATTCGTTTGTGAAATTTTTTGGTGTCAATTTATGTCGCGCTGGCCAGATCAAGAAAAATCAAACTTCAATGAAGAGGATACCACAAGCTTAGGTAATTGGTATATAAGCTATGGTCAGTGATGAAACTAGAGATAGTTAATATCATGTCTTGAACTCTCAAGGGCACGAACATTCCTCCACGATCAATTAATTGCGACATCTCAAGACGCGTTACCAACCCATTTTTTTTTTATCTTTTAATTAAACACAAGCAAAAGCATTATATAAATACCCAGTCGAACATAATAATAGGGATAGCCAAGAAAAAACACAATAACATCAAACTATTGTTCTCGCCTTCCTTTCATGGTGCAGCAGAGCAACAAATGTCAAAGGAATTGGAAGAGACAGTTCCACAGCCTCCTGTCACAAGGAATGGTCTTTCTCATCAGGATGATTCTCCGATGAGCGTGATGAACTGCAGGAATAAGTAGGAAACTCGATTCTTGAGATGTTTCTGTCTCATATCGTTTACTTTTTCTCCATTGCGTCAAACATAGTACCTACTCTAGTGATTAGCTTAACTTTTCATTTCAATCTGAAAGCTACTTACCTACATTTATAGGATTCTTAATATAAATTACCTGCTTGTGCATGCTATCTTACTTGGGGAATTCTGTCATCTGCACTAATTTAAATACATGCATCATTCGAGAGCGCAAGTGCCTTTGATGGCTTGTGGCCTGAGGCATGGCGTAAATTGTTTTTTTGCCTCGTCAAAAGTGTTGCTTCAGAGGACCTGAATATTCTTTTGATAGGAATCGTCCGTTTAGATTATCAAAATTGCTACCATTGGTAGAACACACTACCAATAACAACATGATAGTCGCGGTGTGCATTATAGTAGAACAACGTAGTTTCAACTTCGAGTTGTGATGATAACTGTGCTCGCACTTGTGGTTCTAAAATCTTGATGAACAGAGCTGAATCTGACAAGCTACTGGCCATTCCTGTCGGTTTTGTTGGATCAGAAGAGGCGGTAAGGTCTGCTCCACATCTTGTACCTGGCGGTAATCTTGCTTGTCTTTCATTGGAAGAACAAGGACTGAAAATAAATGCTGCATTAGACGCTACACATGCACCAATTTCTCATCTCTCGAACCTCATTGCCGACGGCCACCGGGCTGCAAACTTCAGGGGACCTTTCCAACCATCGGACTTTTAATGGCTCGAAGCTTGAGCCACTTGGATTCATACCCTATCCCTTACTTTCTCTGAAGGTATTTATGATATTTAACATTTAGCTCGACATTTTGCATCGTCGATCTTACTTGGTTTGGACTACCTACTAGCGAATCTCTTCATGTAAAGGTTTGGCTTGGAATATTAGGCCCTGCATGGTAACACTTCTCAGAAGTGTTTATAAACATTTTTTCTGTTTTTTTGTTCCAGGGAACAAAAAAAGAACAGAAACGCGTTTGTTTGCGTTTCTGTTCTTTTTTTGGTTTCTCTTCTCCGAAAACACTTCTAGCAAATCGAAAAAGAACAAAAACAAAGAACAAAATTGGAACAAAACGGGAACAAAAATTGCAGGCCCTTCTCGTTCGTGCCCGTGCGAAGTTCTTCTCTCCCCCGACGTCTCCCCTCTCCGGCGCCTCCCACTCGGGCAGACTCTCCGGCGACTCTCCGGCGCCTCCCCACTCCGCTCACTCTCCGGCGCCGACAGGTGGTGCTCCGTCTACCGGCTGAAGCTTCCCAGTCCAGGTAGGCCCTGCTGCTCCTCCATCTCCGTTCGAAGAGGCCTTCGGCGAGAGCAACCTTCGCCGACCACCACCCAACGCTCGCTCGAGCCTCAAGCGAGCGTTGCTCGCCTAGATCTACGGCAGATTTGGGCAACCGCTGCTCGGGGCTCGACCGCGACAGCTCGCTCGAGCCAGCGCTTGCCCAGATCTGCGAGACGCTCGCTCGAGCGAGCCCTCGCGCTCGAGCCCCGAGTGAGTTGTTGTTCGCCCAGATCTGCGGCGGCGTCTGCTCGCTTGAGCGAGCGTCGCTGATTTTTGTGTAGGTTTGCATTTCGTCGTCTTGATTTTTGTGCGAGGTTCTGCAATGTGATTGTGGCTGGTCCGCCTTAAGCTCGATGTTTGGTTTTGAATTTTATGGTCAATTTCGTGATTGTAGACAGTGTGCGGTCAAATGGGAGTGGAAGAACTTTCGGGGAGGAGCTTCCTCGGCTTGCGAAAGAAGTGCAGCGCATCACGAACATTCGCGGATACGTCGGTGAGCTTTGATCCCTTCTTGGAGCCATTGTGTTCAGTTGTTCATCCGAAAAAGCCAGAAACTTTCTGTCTAATTCTCGATCATTTGCCTCTCCATATTGTGAACTCCACGAGAGAGTATATACTTCTAGTTCTTTCTCGCGTTTGGAGTTGCAATTGGCTTCAATTCTAGCGAACTTGCCGGCAACACCACTCGTCCACCATAAGCCACAGCCCCTTTTGACAACCGTCGGAATATTCTCAGTTTCCACATCTAAAGGTACGAGATTTCTTTTCAGTCTGGTATTTGTTCTAGGCCTATCAAGAATTCTCATTGCCTGCAGTGCTATTCTCGTGGATTACTTGATTGTAAAGTTCCGAACTTGGGAGTCTTTTCTCACTATTCGAGTGTCAGAACTTGCGAGGAAAGAAGGATTAAATGCAAAAACTTGAGTCCTTTTTTAATTGAAATGTAAAACTGTAGCTCGTATGATAGCATACTGTTCTTGCCTATTTTAGCAAAAGCCTACCCATTTTGGCTGATAACTATATGGAGTAAGACTACTAGCTACAAGTGGAAAAGAGGTTCATGATGGAATTGCAAGCGTGCTGCAACTCCCAGTTAAAACTGGGCGTAGGCTCTTTTTTTGTGGTGGTAGATACAATCAGTGATGCCCGTACTTAACGTAGGATTTTATTTTTTATATTTGTGTTTTTCTGTAGAAAGAGGAAGTCGCCTAGCTATTGTTGTAAAGGCTACGGGCGAAAGCTCCGATTCTTCCACCTCCCTAAGCATTGTCAAATCTGTGCAAAATATTGTGAGTTACTCCTCCCCCTTTTGTTTTGTACAATGGAGATTGTTTAAGCCAAATTACAGGTACCCTGTACAAAGATGCATTTTCATGTAGCTTTCTACTGGTTTTGACAAGTACGTCATTAGTTAGGAATGTTTTTACGATATTTATATGAGGAAATAAAGGGTTTTCTCATAACATAAACTGCATCTCTAAGGTGTTCTTTGCCTGTCTTTGAAAATTTTGTCCAACTTATTAATTTCATCTGCATTTTCTGTTTGGGGTCTTAGTTGGTACCTGGTTCTATCACTGTTTCTTCTGGTAGATTCTTTTAGTTGGCACCTGGAATTTCTAACATTCCACTTAGGCATTTCCGAGGCCATTGGACAAATGTGATCTTTTCCCTGATTTGATTTTAATTTGTCTGGACAGTGGGATAAATCTGAGGATCGGGTGGCTATTATTGGCTTGGGGTTTGCAGGTGTAGTGGCTCTCTGGGCGTCTGCAAATCTTATAACGGTACTCCACACTGCTTTGGTTATTTTACACAACAGTGGAGTCTTGGCATGAGAATTGAGATGTTTAACAAGACTTTGGCACCTACCCAATTCTCCACGAGGTGCCCAATCTGATTCAGTTAATCAAAAGAAACTAGGAACTCACATTGCGGATCTGGAATCTCAGCTTGGCCAAGCTCAAGAAGAGCTGAAGAATCTGAAAGAGCAATTGGTCTCAGCTAAGGCTGCAAAGAAAGTAGCTCAAGAAAAGCTTGAGAAGAAGAAGAAATGGCCTCAAAGCTGAGTCAGCTAGAAGAGGAACTTAAAGCGAGCAAAGAAAACAACATCCAATTGAAGGAGAAATTAAAAGCTGTGGAAGGAGGTAAAGAAGAACTAGAAGCGGAGATGAAGAAGCGAGGGTGCAGACCGAGTGGAGGAAAGCAGTAGCTGCTGTTCTTGCTGGTGGTGTTGAAATGAATGGGAGAATTCCTGGAAGATGCGGTTCCATGGATAAGCATTTCGGAGGAGTTTTTGAGGTGCCTCATGCAGGTTATGCTGATTTTGTGGGTTCACTAGGAAATATTGATGATCTAGACATGGCTTTGGAGGCAGGAAGCGAAAGAACTCTAGGATCAGAATGTTTGGAGATTTGTGGAAGAGGAAGGGCCATAAGTGATCCATCATCTCTGTGCTCCATTACCCTATACGGTTCTGGTGTCATTAATGGTTGAAAACGAGGAAAATTGGTGCCTGTTATTAGTCTTTTGGGTTTCGAAGTGCTAGTGCTTTTTGTTCTCTTTTGCTAGGATGAGTGGCACACTATATGCATGTATATGTACAGTAGCAAAACTAAATCCAAACCACTATGGCACTGCTCAACTTGTTTGAGAGTTCTGATATCCGTCTTGATCGTTTGTTTTGTTTCTAAGGTGCAGCATTGATCCACATGCAAATATTGCTATCTGCAAGTTCAGATTCTTGCTGACTTGAGAAAATAAATTGAGACTATACAGAGTGTGGGAAAGAACGTATGCGAGAAAGTTGAACATCAAGACTTTGATATCTTGGCTATCGACATGAGCAGTTGGTTGTAGATGAAAATTGCATATTCCATGTTTTAATATTCTTCAATCCCCAGTGCACAAGCTCGTGTTCGCAGAATCCCTATCTAAGTATACTCTTGATGGAATGATGTTCTAATGATCCATCGGTTTGATTCCAAGAAACCAATCTCTCGTTATGAATGAATGTGATTACCACTGAATAAGGTGGCAAATAGTTATTCCATGGGAATCACCCAAAGAAATGGGGGACGATTACTTGGGACAAGTATGAATTGTCGATGGGCAATTGTTTTCTTTCAAGTATGCACATATGATCATGTTCAGAACGTTTGTCTTCACTCACCATGAACAAAACAAAATTAATGAGCATTTCATGAGAATGACAATTCTCATCTCGTTTAAACTTTATTTAGAAAAAAACATTTTTTTAAAAAATTTAAAAACAGAAATTTTGTACAGTTTACCAAACGTGTTTCTGTTCTTTTTCTATTCTAGGAACAAAAATTAATTGCAGTTACCAAACGTGTTTCTGTTCTTTTATTTCAAGAACAGTTTTTTTTTTACACTTACCAAACGCGTTTTTTTGTTCAAAAACTGTTTCCGGAACAGAAACATTTTTTTTTTTGTTTCTGTTCCTGTAACCAAAAAAAGAACAGAAACGTTACCAAACGCGCCCTTAATTGTCAGCATAGTTGCATAGACATGGCGGTTCTATTCTTTTACCCATCAGTGCATTCAACTCGTGGTGCAACAATCTGAAAAAAGCTTTTAATATGCTATTGGAGAGTCAGCTTTTAGCAGTGAGCTCGAACAATTTCGTGTTCTCCAAACCGAGACTTGTTCAGAGTCATTGCAAGCCTTCAATTTCTGACCTTGTACTAGGACGGTCCTTCCTGCTTTATCTATTTCTAGATATTTCAAAAACCATCTAAAGTAATTGAAAATACCATGCGGAAAAAGTTAATTGCTGTTGTACTTGGCGAGGCAACCCAGGTTTAAGTAGCAGCATGCACTTTTGCTACTTCTCTATGTATTCTTACTCCTGATGAGTGGCGTTGTTTGTAGCTTCCATTCAGGAGTACCTTGCTAATTCAGCATCAGGTGAGGGTTCTCTGTCTGCAATATCCGAGTGAAGTGGATATCGCGCGTTCCTTTTCAACATCGGTGTCTGGTGGAATGTTTGCTAAGCAAGAAAACTCATGTGTAGGGGACAACAGTGAGGAATATAGTATTTGTTCGGAAGAATGTAAGGCACCATCTCATGACTTATCATCGAGTGCATGCACAAATTCTTACTGCATTGAGATATTGTGCTTTTGTAATACATCACATCCTCTAACATGACATCACGTGTTCAATTTCTATTCATCGTAAAGGCAAAAATTGATAACCACAATCATTCATCGGTTAGGCTAGGACCCATTTAGAAATAAGAGGTCGAAGTCAGAGATTGCTTGAGCAGGTAGCTGATGTCAAGCTGGTTGATAAGGGTGGGGGTGAGAGCTTTTGATGGAAAAAAGAGAGATTCGTTGCTCAAAATGCAAACATTAACATGAAGAAAAAATTACATTGTTATGCCAAAAGGATTCACACGAAACAAAAATTATAACGAATGCCATACGGCATTCATTGTCATGTATAAAATATGGACATAATTAGTTTAATAGAAAACACCAATGCTATATGAAAAACATGTAAAAGCTTCAGAGATTACATTATCAATGATGGTACATGCTGATAGTGTTAATTATATATCGTATCTCATTTCTACAAGAGGAGAACAATCACACAATACATGATTTCATAAACTCATTATTGTGGTCAAATTGGTAACTGCCAGAAATAATTGGAGCACTTGATGAAGATGAGACCATTTCAAGTTCTATCTCATTGTTGTCATCATCAATTGGTGCCTCTGTCGGATATAAAAACGGTTTTGGAGGTAGTTGCAGTTTATCGATATCTCCTTCAAGCATATCTAGAACTTTCCTCATTGACGGCCGATCATTAGGGCTCAGCTGTATGCACCATAGCGCAATGATTATCATCTTCCTTGTTTCTCTTTCCTCTTCTATGACTTCTACCCTCTCAACCTCCTTTTCTTTGCTGAGTTGATCATAAACCCACAAAGGAAAGTAAATTTGACTTGAATGCTCTGCATGTGCATTTATATTTCTCCTTCTACCGGCCATTTCCATTAACATCATCCCAAAACTGTAAACATCGGCTTTATAAGAAATGCCACCAATGTCTTTGTAGAATAGATCAGGCGCCATATACCCCAAGGTTCCTCTTGCTGCAGTTAACGATACTATGCTATGACCGATGGGATAAAGTCTTGCAAGTCCAAAATCAGAAATTTTTGGAGTGAAACTTTGGTCTAGGAGAATGTTGTGAGGCTTGATATCAAAGTGTAGAATTTGCATATCACATCCCCGATGTAGATACTCTATCCCTCTAGCTATGCCAAGAGAGATCTCATGCATTTTCTTATAATCAAGAGGATCATCACCATTCTTATTCGAAATGTGTTTGTCCAAAGAGCCATTCGGCATGAAATCGTAGACCAGAGCTTGTTTGGAGTAATCGAAGCAAAAACCAACAAGTTGCACTACATTGATGTGGTGGATCCTTCCAATTGTGGCCACTTCACTAATAAAATCTTGGCCATTAGATTCTGGTTTGTTCAAAATTTAACTACAACTTTATTGCCACTTCTAAGGATTCCTCTATACACAGAGCCATATCCCCCCTCACCTAATTTGCATTTGAAATTTTTTGTAATCTTCTTGATATCCAAGTAAGAATACCTTATGGGCGAAAAGTTGTTGTGAACTTGTAGGAATTCTTCGATGTTTGCATCGATCGCCCGATGCCTTTTCATCCACTTATAGATTAGAAATATCAACACACATGGAGCTCCGAGTATGAATTTGTCTACGACGTAGTTGGCTACATAGAAATTGTCCATAGATTAGCACAGTGCAATAAACTTTTTGTAAACATAATTTTTTTTAATCAGAGTACTTGAGATCATGATAGTTGTGAGAGGAGAAAAGGCCCAGCAGTCATACCCAAGAAAAAGGCGAGGCGCGAACCTGCAAGTTCCATGTACCAACGCTTGGCCCGCGCAGAAGTAGGGGTGACTGCAACAGATTAATTAGAGTCGGTGATCAATCAATGAAGAATTAAATTTATCATTTTAGCAGTTAAACATAAATATAATTTACTCTCCTTGACAGCGCTCAGATCACAGTTAATTCAATTCGCCTAGGGAATCCGTGCCATCGTAGCATGATATTTTCTCTTGAAGAAAAGCGATCTTGCTTTTGTTCACCAATATATACCAAATGATTCATAAGTTCACGTCTCGCTCCGCGTAATTCTAATTTACAAACGTCATTCAATACGCGTGCAGTTTATTTAACCGCATAACAATAACAGCTGTGCAAGGGACACGAGCAACAATTAAATCAACCATTTTTCCCCAAACAAAAATGAAGTAACAATGTCAAATCCAGAAAAGCTCCAAGATTCGTAAAATAAACGAGAGCAGTGCATGCCGACCCTACTAAGAAATCTATTTAAACTTTTCAACTTAAGTGATGTGGCAATTTTTTCTATTATGTTTTTAAAGAAATTAGTGTCTTAATGTGTGGATTTTATTAAAAATACCCAATTAAAACCTGCCACGCCACTTGGTAAGTAAATTTTGATCAGATCTCTCAGTGAAGCTAGCATTTAAGGAAAGGAGGAGGAAGAGAAAAAGAAAGAACAGCTTAAGGGAACGTTGCTTACTGATATAATAGCCGCAGTACTCCCTTCGGAATCCAAAACCTAAGAAGCGACATGGAAATAATCTTTTCCAAGAATTGTCGGGCGGATAGGAGAGATTGAATCCCTCGACCATCTTGTTGTGGAGGTCCTTGTATGGTAAGCTCCCATTCTGATCCCCTTTCCACCTTGAGATTTGATCCGATGCGAATGCCATCATGGTTACAGTGCAAGAGTCCTTGATATCCCCTACTTGTAATTGCTGTACAGCGTATGAGTACACCTTCATTTGGGAAAAATATGGAGGCGTGTCGGCAGAGTATGCGCCCTCAATACATGGTTTGGTATCAATATACGAAGTAGAAGTAACAGGTTGTGAGCACTTCATGAAGGCCACTTCGGTATTGGCATTTCAAAATCTGTAAGGATAAAAAATACTGAAGTTGGAGGACGCTAATGAGTAACGAGGAAGGGAAGAGCAATCACCCTTTTGCAGTCCATCATCAACCACCGTGATTTCACCACTGAAGTTATATTGGTCAATATAGGAACCGTAATGAATCGACTTTACATAATATCGACCAGCATATAAATATAGAACAGTGTGGTTATTTTCACAAGCTAGCTCATACCGAGAGTTGCCATAGTCTTTTGGATCACCTTTCAATCGAAAAGGATAACTTATGTTACGGATTTCACCATAAGATGAAGGAGTGCACAGATGATTCTTCTTCGCATCGCAGTTCGTCCCTAACAATAGCAGAACATGCGATATGAGAAGTAAAACAAGGAGCATAAATATCGAGCTGCAAGAAATAATCATCTCTTTATTTTTTGGTCTGATGCAATGGAAGTTTTAACTCACTTGGTAATGCGAGGGATGCTTAATAAAGGGTTGGGAGTCATCGGTCATCGAAATGTCCAAGTCGACCCTAAAACAAAGTCTAGAGAAGAAAAACTTAAAAAGTATGGCCCCGCAAAAACACGATCCCGAGTGATAGGTAGCTTTCACATTCATTAGGGAGGATATTTCTCTGCATTTTCCAGATTTGATTTTTCTTGGCAAATTAATTCTCTCTAGAAATTTATTTTAGTATCTTAAAAAAGAATCGGTTTTAATGTTTTGTACCCTAAACTCAATCAAAATCCTTTCAAATGAGGCATTTGGTGTTCTATTTTATTTTCAAGGTCAATAATTCATAAGTGTCGCTTTGTTAAATTTTGAAAACGAAAAGGAAAAGGATGATGTATTTCATCATATAAATATTTTCATTTTTGAGAAAAAAAATTAGGATAATGTTAAATAACGGGTACATAGATTTTAACTTTTATAATGTCGCTTTCCGCAAAAATAGAAAGAAAATAAAAAAAGGGCGCTTCTTGCTTATAAATGATGTGAAACTTTATGAAAGAAAGAAAGCAATATGGTAAATTCTCAACTAGTGATGGGACCGACACATCTCGATTAGAAACTCATTTGCGTCGTCGTGGATCGACACACGCAAGGACTATAGATGCAACATTTGAATTCACAAAAATAATGTGATATTTACTTATTCACTATGCTTAAATTTTAAAATCACTCTATTGTAATTGTGCTATAATTATGAATATAACCGTCGTCTCTTTTCCATAATTGAACCACTTAATGAATGAACTGACTGATCTCAACAAAAAAGGTAATACAATAATTTCTCAACCAACAATCAATCGATGTGGGTCTCGATTAGAAATTCACTTGCTTCGTCATTCTTGACACATGCGAAGACAATAGGTGTAATATTCACATGTACAAAAATCAACTAATACTTACTTATTCACTGTCAATTGAAATATCATTCTTGTGGATCAGTCAATCACTCGCCTATAAAATAATGTCATCTTTTTCTTGCAATAAATTGAACTGACCTATTACAATATCCAATTGAAACGCGCCACATCACTCAGTAAGTAAATTTTTATAGGATCCCTCAGTAGAGCTAACATTTAAGAAAAGGATGAGGACGAAGAAAGAAACAAAGAAAGAACTGGGAAAGTGAGCTTCCAGGAATCATGGTGTCTGCACCTCTCCCTTTGGTATCCGAAACCTAAGTAGCAAGACTCGAAACTTGTTGGTGTCAAGAGTTTATAATAGGAGATAGTGAATCCCTTGACCGTCATGTTGTGGAGGTCCTTATACGGTGAGCTCGCATGATTATACCGATCCTTTTTCCACCCTGGGATGAAAGGCGGTATTAAAGCCTTTATGGTCATGATGTAAGTATCCTTGATGTCCCCTACTCGGAGATCAAACCCATGTACATCGTATGAGTACACCATCATTTGGGAAAAAATAGGGGGCATATCGGAAGGATATGCTCCCTCAATACATGGTTCAGTATTGACTTACGAAGTAGAAGCAAGGGGCTGTGAGCACTCCATGAAGACCACCGGCCCAGCTAACGAACCGTATGGATCATGATCACTAAAGTTAGAGGTCGCTAATGAGCGAGGGAGGGATGAACAATTACTTTTTTGCCGTCCATCGTCAACCACCATAATTTTGCCATCGAATAAATATTTGCTAAGATAGGAACGGTAATAAATCGATTTTCATATAATATTGGCCAGCATATAGATATAGAACAACGCGATTATTTTCATAAGCTAGCTTATGTTTAGAGTGGCCGCATCATTTTGGATCGCCTTTCAATCCAAAGTGATAGTGTATGTCACAAAACTTGTTGCAAGATGAAACGGTGCACAAATGATTCTTCTTCACACCATAACTCGTCCCTAATAGCAGCGGAACATACAATATGAAAAGCAAAACACTAAACAGGCTTATGGAGCTCAGAGACTTAATCATCTCTCTATCATTTGATTTGATGCAATGAAAGTTTTTGCTAATTGGTAACGTGATAGTGTATGTCATGGATCTCGCCGCAAGATGAAGCGGCGCACAAGTGATTCTTCTTCACATTGTAAATTGTCTCCAGTAGCAGTAGAACATGCAATATGAAAAGCAAAACACGGAACATGCTCATAAAACTCAAAGACTTAATCGTCTCTATCGTTTGATGTGATGCAATGGAAGTTTTTTTTAATTGGTAATGTGATGGAGGCCCAATTACATGAATGAAAAGAGTGGGAGTCCTCGGTGATACAAATTTCTAAGTCAACTAATAAAATTAAGTCTAACGAAGAAAAAATGGGTCTTACGTAGAAATTACAGCCCTTGCTTTTATGGTGACAAAACACAGAGTTGGAATTAGTTATGCATAGCTTTCACATTGATTAAAAAAGAAACTTCTCTGCAGTTTCCATATTGACTTTTCTTAGTACCATTTATTAAATAAAAAAAAAAAAAAAATCGATTTTAAACCAAAAGAAAAAAGAAAAAGAGAGAGAATCGATTTGTATGTCATGTACTCTAGAGCCACAATGAACCCACTCGACACATTGGCGACTTTTGGTTGTCGTGAAAATCCCGAAGATCTAAATACAGACACAAAGTACCAAAATGACAGTAAAATAAAACTAGTGCCGGTCGACGAAAATTTTCTAATTTAGTGGAGTCACCAATGATCGACCACACATCTCTGTCAAACCGACTTATCTCTAATCTCAAATTGATTTTTAACTATGCCGTAATGGCTTCTAAAGATGAGCATGGTTGAGAAGCTGATTCCTGATTGAATTCTCGAGTCTATTGCCTTAAAATTCCTTAATGGCTTCCTTGGGTAGTCTACTTATCTCGAGAGTGATCAATTCTGAAAACAGCCCTATAGACGCTTCAATAAAATGCCCGATTAATTCAATAGAAAACAGAGTTGAAAATCTGGAATGTCACAGGTGGACTGTCACGTCTTTGACTAGAACCTCACTAACTTCGTTGTCACACAAAGATTATAGATGCAAATTTCCAAGTCAACCATCAACAACACAAAGTCTAGTGAAGAAAAAGTGGGTCTTAGGTGGAAATTGTAGCCCTTGCAGTTAAGGCGACAAAAACATGATGTTGGAATTATTTATGGTGTGGCTTTCACGTTGATTCGAAAAGAAACTTCTCTATAGTTTTCAAATTTAACTTTTCTTAGCAAATTGACTCTTTAGGAATCAATTTTAGTTCAGTAAAAAAAGAATCAATTGGAATGTTATGTATTCTAATTTGAATCAAAATCCTTTCAAGTGAGGCATTAGCATTCAATTTTATTTCAAGGCTAATATTCCAAGAGTGTTGGTTCAATAAATTTTGAAGATGAAAAGGCAAAAAAAATGTCATATTTCACTATATGACCTTTTTAATTTGACAAAAAATAGGATTAACAAAGATAGACTATTAAATGGAATATTAACTTGTAAAACAAAAATGAAAGGAAAAACAGGAGTTAGTGCTTCTTGGATGGTGTAACACATTATGAAAGAAAGAAAGCAATTCGATAATTTCTAGTGATGGGACCGATGCGCATTGACTAGAACCTCACTAACTTCATCGTTGCATAAAGACTATACGTGCAATATTCAAGTTCACAAAAAAGAAAATGTTTACTTATTCACTATCAACTTGAATATTGCAATCACTCTCCCGTAATTGTGTTAGATCTATGAACAATATTATCATCTCTTTCCCATAAGAGAACCCTTAATAAATGAACTGATCTATCACTCTCGTTCAATCAAATGAAAAAAAAATGTTTGTCTATTTTTGACATCTAAATTTTGCCATTCTTATTTAGGACTTAGTCATATAGAAAATTATGGATTAGTCTCTAAAAAAAAGTAAAAAGTAAAATAAACAATTTTCATCAAAATGCATCACATTTTCTTTAAATTGCATCTCATATAGACATTAGGAACATTTGCATTACTAATATTAAAAATTCTAGTAAAAGTTAAATTAAGATTCCTCTTTCCACAACATCCCATTGCAAGGGATCTCTGGATCTTAGGAATACTTTCATTTTGTTCTTCCACACGTCGTATTCCTTTCCATCAAAATATGGTGGCCTTGTGTTGCTTTGCCCTTCCATAAGTCCTAGTGCCAACATACTAGCCATAAAGAATCTTTAGCTCAAAAGTAAAAACACTTTTATAAACCGAGCACTTGGCTCTGATACCAATTGAAAGTGCTAGTATGAACACCTAGAGGGGGTGAATAGGTGTTTAAACTAAATATTGGCAAGTATATGCGGAATAAAATAAACTTCAAACAAAGGAGTTAGGGAAGAGAATAAGAACACGAGATTTGTAGTGGTTCGGCTTAATCCAAGCCTACGTCCACTCTCCCACGCTAACAACCTTCTTGGCTGGATTCTACTATGCAATCAACAAGAGATTACAACTTCGAGTGCAAATACTTAGTAGATCACACTATGTCACTAAGTCACTCTTTTGATATTTCTCTCACGATCACAAACGTTTAAGCTCTCCAAAGACAAGTGTATGATCGAAGGTCGCTCAGACTTTGGAATTATAAATTCTACGCTTCGTCTCTTACTTGCTCATCAGTCCATGATCTCCTTAAATACTCCTCCACTTCCAAACTACCCGTTGGACAGTATCCCGGAGAATCGTCTTCCAATATACCCATTGGACAGCTCTGTATCTAGAAGATTTGGTAGCCGTTGAGTGACAAAGGTAAAATCCCAAATTGATTCTGATCGCCCATACAAATGGAATCTTGGTTTCCATAAGTAAAGCTTCTTCGTATAGAAAGTTCTTGTCTTCAATATCCAATCGTCAATCAATTTGATTGAATCAATCAAATCAATCTTGATGTGGAATCCAAACCAGATCACTAGCCATTATATGATTGGGCTTGAGTTACGTTCTGTCGAATTCTGGATGTAAAGTCTGAGAGCAATAGACTTTACAATCTGAGTCTGAGTGCAATAGACTTTGCAATCTGAGTCTGAACATATTCTGCTTCTGAATAGATTTAGCTTTAAGGTCTGAATACCGTCTGAATAAATTCAGCTCCAACATAGAGTCTGTCTTCTGGTTCAGTTTCAGCATATAGTCTATCTTCTGGTTCTTCCTTCACGTTCAGTCTGGAATTTGTCAAAGTGAGCAGACTTTTGATATAGAACAAACTTTGACACTAAAGTCTGGCAGTCTTCAGACTTTGACACAGAAGTCTGGAAATCTTCAGAATATACTTTGGACATGTGTTACGTTCATTCTTCTGGCCGTCTTCTGACTTTGACAATATCCTTTACATGTTCTATCATCTGCATGGTCTATTACTTAACCATTAAACATGTTAGTAGCCTTTAATTTATTTTGTCATCTTCAAAACATCCTAAGGGATTTCCCTAACACTAAGTATTCCTCTATATACGGAACCATATCCCCCCTCACCTAACTTGCATTTGAAATTTTTTGTGATCTTCTTGATATCCGAGTAAGAGTACCTTAAGGGCAAAAAGTTATTGTGAGCTTGTAGGAATTGTTTGATGTTTGCATCGGTTGCTTGATGCCTTCTCATCCACTTCAAGATTAGAAATATCAACACACACGGAGCTCCAAGTATGAATTTTGCTCCTAGGAAGTGGACTGCGGAGAAATTTGGCCATCGATTAGCATAGTGTGATAATTTTTTTTACACATACAATTTTTGTTTGTTAGAGTGCTGAATGAGAGTTTCATAGGTGTGGAGAAAAGGACTTATCATACCCAAGACAAGAAGAGATTCCATACGGCAATTCGACCAAAATTGTTCTTATTACCACCTGTAGATAGTAAGAGAATTCGTGAGAGATTACTAGATATGGTTAATTAGAATTAACGACCAATCAATAAAGAACTAGATCCATTGTTTTAGCAATTAAATAATAAAAGTAATTTACGTTAAGATATACCTCAAGTGAAGGATAACTTCCATTAGGAGCATTGGTCTAGTCTCAATCGCAACTTGGCATCCAGACCCCCACTGGATATTCAATGACTTGGGCATCGTCTCGCATATTCAAATGCATTAAGACGAAACCATTACCTTGCATAATCATATGCATCAGAGCCATTTTGTAATCACACGAGCACTCAATCACTTATGCCAAATTTCATTTCTCATCAATAAGCCCAATGCAAGCACAATTCGTGCTCATACAACAATTTACAACTTTAACACATAAAATGCCGTAAAATATTCACACATGATCACGTATGTAAAATTTACCCATCAAACTTTGTATGCTTTTAATTTTAAAACCTCCTTACCCCAATTGACGCATAAAACATGATATTTGAACATGACGCCTCACAATTTACCATTCACATGCCAATAAAACCTTTTCTAAAAATAACAAGTTAGGTTTCTAAATTGGGAAATTATTCTCATGGCATAACAAGCTTCAATCAACATGAATTATGCACAAATTCATTCAATAATTTGCGCATAAGTTGCATATAAATTCCACTTATTGACTAAATAGTCATTAATTAGCCCTAATCATCATTAATTAGTGTTGACCATCAATAGTTAAGACTAATTGTCATTAATTAAGACATCTATAATTAACTAACACTAACTACAATTAATTAAGACTAAACACGGTTAGCCTTAATCTAAACCATCCTTAAACGTGATTAATACTGACTCGTCATTAATTAGCACCAATCGTTGTTAACTAAGACTAAGAGTTAAAGATTGAGCCTCAATTAACACTAAACCATTGTTAATTAGCACTAATTGTCCTTAATTAAGGCTAACTATCATTAGCCTTAATCTAATCCATTATTAAACGTAATTAGCACTAAACCGTTATTATCTAACACTAACCACCATTAACCATAATCTAATCCTACCCCTAAACACAATTAACTCCCTAATCAAAGATTAGGAGGTTAACTCACGGTTTACAGCGGTAGCGAGCTCACAGTGATGGTGGCGCGATGGTGATGAGGGCATGATGTTTGCGGCTCGAATGGCGGCACCATGGCAGCAATTCAACAAGGGTTCATGGCTAAGGGGGACTCGGCTTGCTTGGCTTGATGGGCGATGGCGGTGGTGACTTGCAGTGGTGAGAGTAACGATGGACATGGCAGCAAAAGAGGGTGGCTATGGAGGAAATGAAGGAAAAGGAGAAGAAAAAGAAGAGAGAAAAATGTGAGGAGATGGAGGAGGGTGGTGGTCGGCCAAAGGGGCAAAGTGGTCTTTTCGCCATCTTTAGCAAAAATTTCAATTTTGCCCTTGGGCTTTTTGCTAACCTTCTAGAAAGGGGCAAAGTGGTCTTTTCACCATCTTTAGCAAAGTTTTCAATTTTGCCCTTGGGCCCATTTGCTTGGATAGGCTTGAATTGGGCTTGGCTCAACTCGGCTTGATTGGCCTAATTAGGCCCTCATGGTGAACTTAAGGGGTGTGAAGCCCATTGGCCTTCACTTGGCCTGGCTTCTCTTTCTGACTCCCAATTTTCAACCGATTAGTCTTTATTCGAATAAAGCCTACTAACAAATCGACAGACAAATAAGGCGAAATCCAATAGGTTAGTCTTGAATCCCTTGAAAGTTCAATACCCAAAATTGAATTAGAAATTCATACTTAAAATCAATCAAATGTGATTTTAGTACAACCTAAATTATCGAGTAACTTTAGGGATTTCACATGGTTAACCCATGTTCGAAAATTTGCAATCCATATTTGTGCCTCTTCAAATCACAAATAACCTTCGTTTGTCATGTAATCGCAAGAAATCAATTATTAACGCTAAGTACAAGATCAATAGAAAATCGATTTATTGCCGTTCGTAGTGAGTATCGTAATTGTCTGAATCACCTATAAACCAGCTACGTACTCCTATCGAATCAATTTATATCCATTTGGTAATTAACTTATAACAGCAAAGTATTGACTCTTGTCGATCCTATGGTCGAGCAGTCGATCCCTAATTGAATTCTCCGGTCTTTCGCATTTTAACCCTTTATGGCCTTACCCAATAAATTAGTTAACTCACGAGTGAGCAATTCAAAATAAATTCAACTTTCAGTGAATTGATAAAATAATCATTTCATATATTTCGAAGGGATCGAATTTTAGCATATCACGGTTAAATGGTGCCCAAATCCAAATCGAATAGGAATTCCTTACAATTAAATCCTTGACCTAACTACATAAAATTTTGAGAAAAAGCAAAAACAGCCAAGGCCAAATTAGAACTAACCAAACCATTTCTGACTAGTTTGGGCCAATCCAATTGGTTTTCAGTAGAATTGGCCAGTTCGGCCATTTTCCGACGTACAACCCGTGATCGCAGCCACCACTGGCTAGCCCATGGTTCAGCCGACCTCCTCTTGTCCTTATCACATAAAAGTTATAAATTTGCCTGTAGTGAAATTACAAAATTACCCTCGGATTTTTGAAATTACAAAAGTATCCCCGATTAGCCTTTAATCCTAAAATTAATCATGACCATTCATCAAAAATTCGCTCTAGCCATTCAAATTGACATGTGCACATTATTGTCCAATCACAAGCAAGCTTAATGCCTAAGTAAGTTAGTTAAGCTAAGGAGATCAAATCCTAGCCCTTGGATCAATCCAGCTAAGATTTAATCTTGCCAAGGGATATATAACAAAATTTCCCTCCAAAAATGCAAAGGAGGCCTTAAATTTCAGATCCTCTCTCTCTCTCTCTCTCTCTCTCTCTCTCTCTCTCTCTCTCTCTCTCTCGCTCTCTCCCACCATTTCTCGCCTCCTCCACTGCCGTGCGCTGGCCAAGCTCCGATCATCTGCCACTCCACCGACATCAACTAGCTTGTTCCCTAGCTGGTGGTGGTCGTCGACCACCCTAGGTGCCATAGGTGACTGCTAATCGACAATTTCTTCCCACGGTGAAAAGCACCAGTTTTTAAGTCGATGAAGAAAACCGGCTATCCCAATTCCTATTTCAACAATCGACAACCATTCCTTGCTGTCCAACCGGTACTGTGGTGATCCTTGAGGAGTTGCTCAACTCACAGTGGCACTGGTTCCTTCGATTCTTCACCAGAATACCTCAGAATCGGCGGCCTCTACCTGATTGGTTAAAAAAATTGAGCTCGGTGACGACGAAGGTATCTGGTAGCTTAGGCAGCCACTCCAGAGCTATTCAAGTGACCTTAGGCATTCTAACCTAGTGCTGGACCTCCCTTGGCATATCCTAGCCTTCAGTGTAACTTGATTCAAGCTCTATCGAGCTTATTTCGTGGAAATACACAAGATAGTACACTCTTGATCTTGACCTCAGTGAAGTGAGATTGCCTTACGCAATCGAGGCTAGGGCTCAACCCTATGATGATCTATCATGCTTATATGGATAATATGTATGGTTTAGGATGGTCTTATGACGATTGATGGTGAGGTAATATTTGGATTGATCATGATTGCTTATTTGGTAAAATCGTAGGCTGATTGGACTGACTTGATAAACATCTTTGTTTGAGCTAGATAATGTCGTTTTTAGGTCTTGAGTTCTTGAAGAGATTTGTAGACGACTTCACAAGCTTTCCAACGATATATTGTATGCATGATTTTGACATTGTTTGCTATGTCAGAGCCTATTTGAAAGCTGGTGATCTGTTCTAGAATATGTATGTTCTGCTGCTATGGTTGACGTTAACCGACCGACTGTTGATTTTGTATGATTTTTTACATTTCGATTTTAGTCTGAGTGTCTTCGTGAAGTTTGATCTTGGCATTTAGTTTAAGTCGTGTAAAAATTTCATAGGATTTGCAAATCATTTAGTTGGATCAAAAGTTGGTGATCTGTTCTAAAATGTGCATGTTCTGCTGCTATGGTTGAGGTTAATCGACCTACTCTGTTTCAGGTTTGACCTATTCGCCAGCTATCTTCGTTTGAGCTGAAAAATAATCTTGTTTGCATTTGAGGTCTTCTAGAGATTTGTAGGAAACATCTTATTTGCAATATTTGGAGATCGTTTACTAGGTCTAACATTTTCTACAAAACTGAACGTAAATCTGGAAAATTTCCCTGTTCTGTTTTCATGTCCGGTTCTGTTGACCTCTGCTGTTTGCCATTTTCATATGATTTTTTGTGCGTCAAATTTTAAGTCAGTATCTTCTAGAAGTTTGTTCACAACATGTAAGTCTACAACTTTTAAAAATTTAAAATGTTTGAGCATCATTTTGTAGGGTCCATGGGTTGTAGATTGAACGTGTTCCTTGCTGCCATTTGTGTTACTGATTGACCTGTATTGATTCCTTGATTTTTATAAATTCGTATGTTGGAATCTGGAAATGGTTTCTTCATAAAAATTATTTGTCATACCCCTGTGAACATCGTATAAAATTTTCATGAGAATTGAACATTATTAGGATAGTTCAAGCATGCTTAAACCGAGCCTTCTATTGTTGAGATTTGCTTGTTCTGATTGATACATGCTTATTCAATGATTTTTATAAATTCATGTGAATTGAATTGGTCTTGTCTCCATGAAAGTTTAAGACATTGTATGATTTATGTTGTGTATAAATTTCAGATCTAATAGACCATTTTTAGATGATGAAAATGGTTGTGAGCTGTACATGTATTCTTCCGCGATGCCCTGTTTCCAGAATGATGTGCTCGAGTTGTTTGATTTTTAGAAATTCGTGCATGCTGAATCTACTATTAATGTCTTCTTGAGAATTGTTTGTCACATATTAAACTTCATTCTCACAAATTTCGGAAAATAAAAACTTGTCTTGGTAGTTTTGCCAACCCTTCCTAAGTTGCAGGGTTTCTGTGAAAACCATTTTGCTGAATTGACATTTGCTTGATCTGAAATCATTACAAATTCATGTAATGCGAATCTTGAAAAGCTTTCTTCAACAAAGTCGTTTGGTATTTCCTACTCTTCTTTTTTATACCAATTTTGTTGATTTGACGTTCGTTTGATGGTCTAAGTAGTGCGATCAGTGTGCCAACATTATTTGCACTCGGGTTCCGGAATCCATTTCCCAAGGACATCAAACTTAATTTGTTTTTATCGTCATTAAGCCTTTCTTTGCCGCTTACGCATATAATCATCCCAAGAATTAACCAATCTCAACAACTCAAGTCTCGAAAACATGATTAGAGAAACTTCATCAGACAAATGAAATATGTGACATGCCCAATTTCATTTTTTGATGTCGCTTTGGCTGCTACTCATAATTGATATTAGATTACTTAAAACTTACATCTTCACTGCAATTAGATCATGTGCTGTCACATGGAACTAGTCCACAACAAACGAAGACCATCATATTAACACTAAGATTTAACATTTCCGAAGAACCTACAAAATGTTATTGTAGCCAACCAAAATTAGCAGACCTATTTTTCATATAAAATGAATGCTGACTTGAAATCAGCAGTAATCACTAGTCAGAACAATGAAGTGAACCAGTCAATCGGGTCCAACTTCAAGCCCATGAACTGAGTAGGAATTTGAAAACCTTTCGGAATTGGAATGTTCGAACCGAAAATTTTCATGCACCTTCTTAGAAAAAGCTGGGAACACGTTTGGTCCAGTTTGGTGGCTGGTACACAGTGGGTACACACCTTCTTAGACAATTATGGAGAGGAAAAACATTGAACTTACCAACTACAATCAAGCATAATGGCCAGTAGTTTTCAGTTGACTTGACTAGGAATGCAAAATTGTCCTTTCAGTGGAGCTCCTCCATCTGGTGATTTATAAAATTCCGTTGATGAATAAAACGGAATTTTTTATGTGGATGGTAATTAGGTAATGTTGATAATAAATTTGAAATACCGATAATAAGTAAAAAGTGACCAATAACTTGTTGATTAGCCTGTTTGTAATTAACTATGGAATGACAATTTTACCATCGACAGACTCAATAGTATATTTCCACTTATTTTTAGATTTTACAAATGGACACATAAGTATATGTTGTCAAAAAAATAATAGTTTTATCATCCACAAATCTAATAGTTGATTGACACTAACTTTCATATTTTACAAGTGGGTGCATAATTATTAAGTCACCAATGAAATAATAATCTTACCATCCACAAACTCAATATTAGAAAACCATTTATTGTGCTGAGATTCAATTTTGAGTAGTAAATATATAACTAGAACGTTTACGGTTATAATTCACTAATATTGTTGCAAAATATCATCAACATACACCGTAATTTGAAATTTCATGAATTACCAAATTACTGTTTAAAGGAAGATTATTCTGTATGGACGAAACAGAATGTTAAACAATTCTTTGTAATTATTTAATGACTCGTCATTGCCAAGAAACAAGAAAATAGTTGCTCTTCCCTATCTCGACATGGCAAGTATCCTCTTGGAGGGGTAGCCGCTCGGAGAGCAAATGAACGATTTTAAAGATGCATTTGTTCAACAGAAAATTCAAAATTTTAGAATACTAAAAAATAATCGTCTTTGTTGCTTATAAAAATGAATGAATGATAATATTTCCATCATAGACAAAAATAATTAAATATAAATTGTTGTCAATCATGAAAGCATTTTTATTGATTAACTTTTCTTATCGATATAACCAATCATTTTTTGAAAAATAATTTTAAAATATTCAATTTATCTTAAAACAAACGCATCTGAATTTCAAACTATAGTACGGAAACGTTTTCCTTTTGTTTTACTTTACAGGGCATTGCTTGTGATAGTTACTCGCAATTTCCTCTTGTTTTCTGGGCTACAAAGGGGAAAACGTTTCTGGACGAGTTTGGCATTTCGTGAATCAAAATACGGAACACCATCGACGACGCTCATGAGTGCAGCCATAGTCTTGGCTGAAACTTCTCTCAACAGTCGCCGACAAGCCCATCCCCCCTGGCACGCACTCTCTCTCACAATCGAGGCAGTGCTCGCGGCCGTGAGAGCTCCTATGGCACGAGCTTGAAGCCCTCTGGGACAGTGCTCACATCCACTGAAGCTCTGCACGGCCAGCTTGTGTGCATCCATGGCTGCAACCCTGGACCCAATCTAGTCCACTGGTTGGGGTCGTCTAACCTTGATTTGGACCAGATTCCAAGCAGTAACCATCACTGGGCTCAGACGTGGGGTTTGGGTGACGCTCACGGACGACTCTCTTCAAGGGACGATCTTAGGCAATGATCTGAAGAAGACGATTCTTTAATTCAACCATTTTCAATATTTTCATTGGCACTTGACAGTTTTTTCATCCCTTAAAACTCTGGTTTACTTTCCAACATATTTTGGCCAACAACATTTTAGTTTTTAATTTGTTATTTTTTATTAATTTTAAGAATAAATTAAAGCGCCAACATCATCCGCCATGAAAAGAGAGGGCGATGGCCACTTTCGTGCTTGGAGTAAAACCCCGTGATATTTTTAGGACATCTAGTGAGGTCATTTTTATCCCCTGGAAATGTGTACATGATCTTACTAGTAAGAAATATTATGTACTTAAGAGAAATTATTTTTATATACAACTATTACTTTTCTTTTAAAAGTTCACAGAGGAGAGAGTATATCGAACAGGACTTTTTAAATGTCCAACTATAGAAATTGATCAAGTGAACAGTGACACATTAGTATGAGACCAATGGTTCAGTTGAATTTTACTATTATATTGCATGATGTACAGCTGACAATAGCTAATGACAAGCATCTTTTGCTAAGGATTATTAACACGCTCTCTTATCTTCATATACAAAACAATAGAAAGCTCTATATACTAACTACAGACAGGAGACAGGAGGATGATGAGTGAATTTGTCCCTTTGCTCAGCCTATAAAGCCAAAAACCATAGCTCCTATACATAACCCTCGACTGCTGCCGAGCGCTGCCGAGAGACTCCAGTCACTAATCCGATAGGAAAGCTAGCTCGTTGGGTAGAGTAACTCTATTTCGCAATAGGGACTCGATCATCGGACATTTCCTCTTTCTTCTACCTCTGGGCCTAGATCGAAATTGCTCATCTAACTTTTCAAAATCACCCTGAACCCAAGGAGCCAAATTGCTAGGAATGAGAATCATCCAACTCTCATGAAGTAGAAAGCCAGATTTCAACAGCAGTAAAATTCAATTTCAATAGTTGAGAGAATGAGAGAATGAGGCTCATTGGAGTGTAAACATGGCAACCAGTTTTCTTGTGATGGTCTCTCACGTGCTTATATGCAAACTTCTTCCCACAATCTTATGGCTGCATACAAATGGCCTCACCTCAAGATGAACAGCCTTCACATGCTTACGTAAATTTGATTTCTGTCAACAAGAAAATAATCAGCTAATGTACACTCAGCAGGCACACGATAAATAAGCTCAAGCTTCAAAGTTCCAAACAATTATATTCCATGCCCAGCGATAATCCACTTAGTAGGTGATTGCATCTTACTGTTGAAAAAATGCTGAGACAACCCTCAACATCACATCTAAATGCTTCTGAATCAGCCGAATTTTTCTTCTCATGCGTGCGGAGATGCCGTTGGATATTCTTCCTCAACTGCTTAGTCCCACATATGTCGCAATTGACTAATTGGTGAGCCGACCGCATGTGCTCCTTCAGATAGTCAACATTGTTGAAGTATTTCATGCACTCACAACAGAAAGCCTCCACAGTCTCTAGTTTGACTGCAGCAATTGAAATGACGTTATTATCAAATTGCATGTCAAACAACTCATAGATATCATTCAGCTTCACCAAGACACCTTCATAATTAAGTGACTCACCATGAGAATCCTCATGCTTTCGCAACTTCGATGCAAACTTGAAAACCTTTCCACACCCAACCTCCGGACAAACATACTGCTTCAGACTCTTGCATTCACCAGACGTCGATGGTTCCTCATCATTGTGAATTTCATTCAAGTGCCTCTTCATGTTCCCTTGATATGCAAATGACTTATTGCAACCATCAACAGGACAGCTGAAGATCTTGCCTTTATGCTGAAGAAAGTGACAAGCCAAATGGTCTTTTCTCCTATAGCTGCCAGGGCAATCCTCTATAGAACACTTGAAAGGCCACTACAAATGAATTTAGCATATTGACACATAGATACAAAGCATACCAAATCTCTAGACATCAATAGGAACAAAAAAATGAACTATGCTTCAAACCTCAAAATAGAACATGCCTGACTGAGGCTGACTTGATGGATCTTCTCAGGTGGTCCCCCAACCTGATACTAGTCCAATCAAGATACAAGATTGCAGCCTCTTGCATTCTGGAATTCTTTTCGGTGGGATCCAATGCTTCACGCGATTATCATATCATAATCGGATGAGCCAACATACTTTATCCTGCAAGGTCTTAATTTCAGTGTAGGCAAACTCGCCATAGACAAATGGAAAAGAACAAAACAGCTTCAATTTTCAACCAAAATTAGAACTTTTTTATCTTAGAAATCTATCTTTGAAACCAGACACAAAAAGATTGATGCTTTCTCATGGGTGCTTCCATGTGATGATGCTTCACAAATTCACGGCATCACTATTCCACAGCCCAGAAAAATCATGTACATCCCCAACGATAATATCCGAATTGCCGTTTCTGACACCTCATTATACGTTACAAACGTGAAAATTTTAAGAGCAAAGACCGAGCAGTGTACATCAAAACTGTCTGTTCAACAAGACCAGTGCGACTGTAATCTGAACCCTCCACTTTACAAACTGTACCTCACCATAGAAGACCTCCATGACAGGTGTAATCTAATCAAAACTTGACTAAAATTCTTACAGAACTTGCTTTCATGTTTCATCATCAATAACAAAACAGAGAGCTCCACATTCCTCGAGCGAATGGCCCTGCATATGCTGCCTCAAATACGCAGGTTTCTTGAACGTGTCACCGTATTCTTCGCAGGTATTATTAGCTTTCGCTCCTCCTTCACCTCAACCCCTTGAGCCATTGCCGCTTCCACCTCATCCTGATAAAGACAGAACCGACACGAAAAACAATTCGCATCAATTCCCACCGCGGCGGACATTCAAACGCGAGCAAATTCCGCAAACGCAAAACCAGCAATTGCCGATCGAGCTTGTTAAAACGTAGCATCAGAACTCGCGGCCCGAAACGAACCGCGCTACTTACGACACATCGGAAGGCGACGAAGCGAGGAGAACAGACCTGGTGGTGCGATTGGATGTGAGAAGTGAGGAGGGACTTCTTGAACCTGCAAACTCCCGCAGCAATAAAATAGTAACGCCACCAAATCGCAGAGACGCTTGGATCAGTGTTGTTCTGGGCCTAGCTTGACTGTGTTCAAAGCTATGACCAGTTTGGGCCCAAATTAGGCCCGGCCCCATAAGCTTTCCATCGAACGAGATTAGATCTGCGAACAGGAAGCTGCTTACTTCGCGATTGTAACGGAGATTACTAGATACGAGCATGAAGATGTATAGAGAGTTACCGTGAGGTTTCGTCGCAGAGACTGCTGAGGTAGATTTTCGCGATGGACATGGAGGTTGACGACGGTTCGGAAGCATGAGGTAAAGAGAAGCTCTAGCATACGTGCATATAGTAAGTATTTATCTAAGATTTTTCTTTATATAGGCACAGAAGCACATTCTCATCTCAGCACGAGTTAAAGGTCTTGATTGCATGTCAGATATGCATGAAGTACAACTTGAAGTGTTGAGGAGAAGAAGTGCTTGCATGAAGATTCTCAATTAGTTTTTCGTCTTAAAAATCACTTGGGATACTGCAACCTTCTTATTTGGGTTTATTAACTTGGTGCAAATGTCTCGACATTTGATGCAGGCACTTACACCCCAAGACGCACACGCACCTAAACACCTACCACCTTATGTTGAGTTCCTTATCACCCAGAATTTTACAATACAAGCTCCTCTATCATATGCTCTAAGTACAAAATTTAAGGAGCGAAATGGTGATGATAACACCTTTTTTGTAGTTCGCTGAAGGTATGTTGGCTTTTGTTGGGTTAGTATAGAAAAACATTCTGCTGCCTGTTGGTGTCATGATCGTCTGCTTCAATATTGCTGTAATCTTCTTCGGCTGCAAACACCATTTTGATAGAAAACCTTTTGATGATGATGTCGCCAATGCTTATTTCAAAATGTCAATGCAAGTCAGAAGGGTATTGTTGCCTCTAGCTTTTTGTCATTGAGCAACCAAACTTGCCTCCATCCTCCTTTGCGATTAGCAATTGTGGATGTTCGAGAAAGACCTGATGAAACGACAAAAGGGAAATTTACATGCTTCCTCTTGCAGGCACCCACAATTAGACGGCTTCACCTCCATGTTATCAGCCAAGATTTTAATTCAGTTCATCTCATTTGACACTGTCACAAACCCGAATTCGAATGCGGAAACACCCAAGCCCAGTCTCTACCAAAATTACTCTAAATCCATAGTAAGCTTATAATGATTCCTTATTCCCTTTTCTCTCTCTCTCTTTATTCTGTTTTTTTTTTTTTTAACTTATTTACTGATATTTGTCCCTCTCGCCCTTTTCCTCTTCAAAGATCGAGGACACCAGATTATACTTAAGAACGACATGCGTTTCAAAGCCACGATTCGTGATCAAGACACCCAGACTCCAAGCTGCACATAGACAGATTTAGCCATCAACTGCTTGTAATCTTAACCAAACGACCGCAATTGGTGACAATCTCCGGCCACCACCATTAATCGTTATAATCCACCGTGACTCATACATGGACTCACAAGGAAACGAGTGTGGAAGACTAACACGGTAGAAGCCTCGGTCAAGAATATCACCAGAAATAAAGGTTGAGAACAATAACTTGAGATCACATACTCATCGCCCACTACCATGGAAATTACTGGTGAGCGTAGCACAGAACAAAGAATTATAGTGATTCAGAAATGTATTCAGCCATTGTGAAAACATTACAACTCATGCTTAAATGACTTGAAAATCAATTAATATCACTTAATCTATGTCAGCATACTTTCGGATTCAGAATTTGACGAAACTAATTATCCGCATTGAAACCTCATAGACATTTCGTCGAGCACATTGCAGTCCATCCGTTAAGGAGCAGATTTTTGACAACATCGTACTTGAGACCATATCGCATGCGAAATTAACATGTGAAGTTCGAAATCAAATACACAACTCTAACATGACCGATCCTAATCGAAGCAAAACGACCTTTATATTCGCTTCATCTCCGCCAGAATCATAGCATTATGGAGAATCGGAGATTACCTTGTCAATGAAGCCAAGGTAAGTCATAGCACGCAGTCCAATTAACTATTGGGAGCTCTCACGATCGTCGTCGGCTAAAATGAAGACCGGTGGAAGAGCTTGAAAGCGAGTTTTGGCCACTTCAATCTTCATGGCCGCGAAACAAAGTGGAACAGGGGCTTCTCCGGAGGCGGCAGTCCGACGATGGCTACGTCGCCTTGGGCTTGGTGATGAGCTAGAAACGAGAAAGAGAGTCTTTGGAAATCGAATCCCTGGAGGAATTCTGGTGAAGTCTCCCTCAAAAGTGCTCTCCGGAATGTTTCAAACTCAATCTTATGGGTCAAATTCACGAGCAAACGGGTTTGGGTCTGGATCAAGCTATCGGGCCAAATTTGAATTCAATGGCCGAATGGGCTTCAAATATTATCTTTCTCTTCTTCTTTCTCTCATTCTTTTTATTATTTATTATTTATATTTTCCAATTTTCCGATTTATATATCCAATACATGCATATACGATTTTGTGGACAAAAAATTCCGATGTCAACATCACTTGAGTGTCATAAATTATTTTTAGATCACTTAAGTGTTATATAACTATTAATCGATTAATTAAGTTCTATAACGTCTTTTTTCCAATCATTTGAGTGTTATATACCTTTTCAATCGATCACTCGCGTGTCATAATTTTTTGAAAAGTTTCATCACAAGTGCTTTACCACGTTAGGTTTTTAGCACTTATATAAATGTTTTTTAAAAATTGATGGCACTAAGTGATCAATTGAAAATTATGGTAGTTAAATGATTTTTTTTTAAGTTATGATACTCAAGTTATTGAAAAAAAAAAAGAAGAAAAGAAGAAGTTATGACCCTCAAATGAGTGCCGTACGAAAATTATGACACTTGTGTTGTCCTTATCCAATAGTAAATCACTATCTTTGTTGCAAAATAAAGTCAATATACACACCAACAAAAAAAAAAAAGTCAATATACATGAGCAATGGGTAAGAGGTTGCACAATATATTATTAAATTAGCGCAATATATTTAAGAATCAGTGTGCAAGCAATCTATTGTTGGAAAGTGCACTCGATGATGATTGTTTTGGTGCCTGAAACTTAGTCATTTGAGTTCGTATAGACCTCAAAACAAGCAAGAGAAGTTGCCAAATCTGCCATGTTGGATTAGAGAATTCATGAACTGTTCGTGCAGAGGAGTCCAATCCCGGCGCACCTCATCTAACATACCAAGAGTTATTTAAGAAGGACTTGATTAAGAATTGGGTAGAGTGAGAGGAGTTGATTCCAAAATAAAAAATAAAAAATTGAAGGATCCAATTGCACCAGCAATAGAAGTGTAAATACTCTTGATGCGGATCAATAAACAGAACGTCTTTTCAAAAGTGATGGAGAATTATGAAGAGAAGAACAAAGAAAAATACTTCATTTTGAGTTTAATAACTGAACCTTAGTTGAAATCTTCATGGACGATAGTGGCTGAACAACACTTTATCCCAGAAACGATAATAAGCAAACCTCCAAGATTTGATCAATGCTAACGGACCACAAAATATCCAGAAGCCAACCACAAATCCAAGTGATATGCCAATGTAAAACCACTTCTCGCTATCATCATTGTTACCATGGTCATCTGCGTCGCTTTGAGTTGGAACACAACTTGCTTCTTCCACCCCGTTTGCAGCAATTGACCAAGTTTTCTCGAGCGGATTCTTGCACGATTGGTTTCCTCCGAAAGGACTTGAGCAATTTGTTCCCAGCTGGAATCCACACAATCCGACATTGCCTTCGAAGGAACTCGCTGAAAAGGTGAGAAATTGTTTGACTGCCGGGATGCTTCCTTCTAGCTTATTGTATGAAAGGTTCGGGGAAGGAAAGAAAAGTAAGATCTGAAAGCTGTGGGGGAATCGTCCCATGGAAATCGTTCCATGAAAGGTCCAAGGACTCAAGCTGTTGCAAGTTTCCTAAGGATGAAGGAAGTGGCCCTGAGAATGCGTTGTTTGATAAGTTGAGGAAATGAAGCCCTTTGAGAACCCCCACAGTATCAGGTATTGGACCTTTGAAATTGTTGCATGAAAAGTCGATTGAAGTGAAAATAATCAAGATCTTCACCAGCTCCACTTCCAGACCTTTGACGGTGACGATTACTGTGTATGGATATTGGAGTCCATGTAATAGGAGTCCATCGGAGTGAAGGAATGAATATTGGATACGACTGATGTCTACATTAACCTTCATAGCCTCCCAACTTGTGAGGTATTGAGGAGGTAGAGTACCACTGAAATTGTTGGAAGATATGTCTACAATTTGAAGCATCTGCCAAGTGTTGGGACTATGTTGACATCCAATTTCCCCGTGCAATTTATTGGATCGTAAAACAAGGACACGGAGACTTGATATAGCTTGAAAATGGCATGGAAATGTCCCTTCTATTTGATTATCCCCGATGTTCACGATCTCCAACCTTGTGCAATTTGCCAACGACAACGGAATCTGCCCCTGCAACAAATTCTCGCTGATATCGAATGTCCTTAGATTGCATGTCGCCGGGATGTTTTGTGGAATATTGCCACTCAACTGGTTATTTCGCAAATTCAATACACTGGGGGACACCATCATTAAACAATCAGGAATAGTTCCTTTCAAATGGTTATGCGATAAGTCGAGCACTCCAGGATAATCAACTTTGCAAATTGACTTTGGGATGGACCCATGGAAGTTATTCTTTGAAAGGGAGAAGAAAGACGTGTCTGATGATAGGTGGTCGCCGATGTTATCCGGGATAACAGAAGTGATGTTGTTACTTGATAAATCCAAGTACCTAGTAGAAGTAACATTGTGTGTAGCTATTTCCAACTCTTCAAAGAAATTAGCGGAAAGATTGAGAAGTTGAAGTCGTTCTAGTGTCCATATCCATCTCGGTATCTCCCCTTGCAGATGATTATGGGAGAGGTCGAGGTCGAACAATTTGGACTGGTTAGCCAAAAACTGAGGTAATATCCGTAACTGGCAGGAAGCCAACTGTAACGAATAAAATTCAGGGAAAGAGGATGCAGCAGTAGAAGCAGGCGCCTTAGCATCAATGGACATGCCATTGTATGATAGATCAAGATCGGTTAAATTTCCTAATCCTTGAAGCACATCGATATTCATCGAGCCAGTGAAATTATTAGAAGAAAGGAAGAGGTAGCTAAGCCCTTGCAATTTGAATATGGATGCTGGTATTGACCCTTGTAACTGGTTGCTGCTCAAAGAAAGTATGCTCAGTTGATCCGAAGAGGCATTCGGATGTATGATAAGATGACCATTAAATCTATTGTATGAAAGGAATATCCTCTCAAGTCGGGGAAGTGTAAACAGAGCTGGGGGAATGTCACCTTCCAATGAATTGTTTTGCAAGTACAGCAATTCAAGATTTAGAAGGTCTTCCCACCCAACGGAGCTGATACGACCCCTTAAAGTGTTATCACATAAATATATTTTGGTCAGATTTCTGGATGCACCAAGTGGCGGAACTGAACCGGTAAGACTATTAAAAGACAAGTCCAAATAAGTAAGCTCTGATAAGTTCTTCATTGAGCTCGGGATTGACCCACTCAAATTGCAATTACTCAGGTCTAACCACGACAATTTTCTTAGATTATCGATTGAATCGGGTATCCTCCCTAAGATATTGGTACCAGGCATGACCAGAGTCTCAAGAGAACTATCCTCCAGAAAATCGGGCAAAGATACCTGAAGGAGTTCATTGCCTGATAGGTCAAGGTTCTGAAGTGTTTGTACTTGGAGAACTTTTTGAGGAAATTCTCCTTGTAGGCCACAATCACATAGGCTCAGTGTTTTCAAGTTGGAGAAATTTGCTAAGAAACTAGGAACTGTGGTGGACAGGTTATTGTCATTGAGTTGAATGACCGACAGATTAGCAAGACTCATAAGAGAAGCGCCAATAGGACTAGACAAAGAACAGTAAGACATGCTTAGCACCTCAAGTTTTGGAACAGAAGAAGACAATGCGTCGCACCACTCACTTCCCTCAGCAGACAGATTGACCCCATTAAGGTACAACTCCCTCAACTCCCCCAAATCCTCAATCAGTGACCTCAAATTGGGCTTCTCAAGTTTCAACAAAGTCGAACTGAGATCAAGAGTACGTAGCTTCGTCAAGTGCGATAGCTTTGCAGGAATTTGCCCCGCAAATCCTGCGTAGGACAAGTTGAGATTTTCCAAGCGGTTGAGATTCGCGAGGCCTGATGAAATTGCCGTGTTGTTGAAGTCATTGAAAGCCAAGTTCAAGCTCCGAAGGAACACAAGCTTGAAGAGACTTGATGAACCGTCGATTCCACCAGAGATCGACTCGACGCTCAAATCGAGTCCCACAACAAGGCCATCCTCACACGTCACACCGCTCCATGAATCGGCACTTCGGTCCCACTGTACTAATTTGGAAGACTTGGAGGCATTGAAGATGAGGTTGTTTCTCAGCTCGAGCAAGAGCGATCTCTGGTCGATGCCAAGACACTGGGCTGAAGCTGAAGCCCTAGCTTCGTTGGAGAAGATGGAGATCGTGGATATAGCAAGAAGAAGCCATGAAAAGATTGAGCCGTTCATTGGAAGAGGTGTAAGAGGGGCGCGGGAAGAGGGAGCAGGGAAGAGGAAATCAACCGAAAAGAAGAGGATACTTTGGAGTGGGGGAGTCGTCCTACTTTAAGTGCATTTCAGGGTCAATTTTGGGATATCATTAGGCGCCAAATTTGACTTATAACACTTTCAAACATTCCTAGTAAAAATCAGCGACATTGCCAACAAAGTGACATTCTTTTTTATCCTAATTTTCCAATCGAAACAAAAGACCATATTCATGTTTTCTAGGAAAAAAGGACAAATAAAAGAAATTTGCCTAAGATATTGAAATTAGCACTTGACATCCCTTGAAAATACTTTTGGCTCACCTTATTTAAGATCATAAAACCAATGACATCATGTGATCATTGTTGTCTTTGTACGTGAACATTAACCATGCAGAGATCGGTTAAAAGCAAACAACATAGATATTATATCCAACTATTTTATTAAATATGTAGATTCAAGGAGATAAATAAAATAATTTACTTATATTTGAGTTTTATTTGTAAAATTTCATAAGACCGTGGAAGAAGCCAAAAAAGAAGAAGTCTAGAATCATTTCAACTTTAGGATTTCACCTTTCATAAAAAAAAATTGTTAAGTTTAAATTTCACTGATAAATTATTGTAATTACGGGAATAGTTGGAAGATGATTTCTCTTATATTAAACTGAAAGGAAGAAAAATGAAGAAAACAGAAAAAAGGCAAAAGTAAGACGATAAAAAATGGGCGTTATCTTTACTTCGAGTGGTATAAAGAGTAGTACAAAGGAAAATAAAAAGAGGACAAATCCACAAAGGTTTTAAATTAAAAGAAAGAAAAGAAAAAGCGAACTAGTGTAGATGCAGGGGATTGATCCATCGTGCACGTCGGACGATTCCCATGGCTCACCTGTACCCGGCCAATGGATAATTACCATACTTCACTCCCTTCATGCAACTTTTACTATATTTAATAGAAATGCGTGTTGGTTGGCTAAAGGAGCAGTCGACGCATGGCACATCCTGATAGTCGCTTTGGAGTTTTTCTTTTGGTATTGTATACTGATACATTTGAAGTTTTTCTTCCTTCTTTTTTTGCTTCGTAGAGAGTTATCCTATGCTAAGAGTGGCTTGATAGAGATTTTTTAGGCTTTTAAATTTTTCTTTTTGGATTGAGCAGAGTTAGCTTCCAATAAGACTCAAAATCAAAACCATAAAGAGAGGAGCAAACTCTCTTGCAATCTAAAACAGCACCCGATTGTTAGATTTTAAATATAATTAAATTGTCAAAATCTTATCTTAATTGAAAGAGAACTCATTGAGTAATTCATAAATAAAAATCAACCCTCCAATGAGCACCGCATTGCTTTGGCTAATGAAAAGCTGTCTTCTCTTTTGTTCCAAGATTTTGACAAGATAACAAGAGAACTAGATACTAACGCGGGCTGATGAAACCGTGGATATCGTGGATATCGCAAGAAAAAGCCATGAGATGATGAAACCGTTCATTGGAAGAGGTCGAGGAAGAGCGCAGGAAGAGGGTAGGGGGAAGAGGGAGAAATGAAACAAAATCGACACTTATGGAGTCGTCGTCCGAAGTCAGTGCCAGCAGGAGTCGATTTTCGAGATGTCATTAGTCACTAAATTTGACTCACTTCACTTTCGAAATTACTAGCGAAATCCCGCAATTCTTTGCAACAAAACTGTACTCTTTATTTAATATAATTTTTCAATCGAAACAAAATACCATATTTTTATCTTATGAGAAAAATAGAAAAATAAACAAGTCTGCCAAAAATGTGGAGATTAGAACTCGACATCTCCTTTGAAGATGCTTTTGGCTCATCTTATTTTACATCATAACGCAAAATGACATATTAAAATCAATTTTTTCTTGGTGCATACTCTAAAAATGAAGAAATTGGTTAAACATAAATAGACACTAATGCGGGCTGTATTCAAGACCAACTTGTTCAACTAAGAAGATCCACACGCATTCAATATCGACGATACTCTTATCATAAACCTAATATCAATAAGCTTCATTCACAAGTGAAAAGTCTCATCATTGACTTTATCATAAAAATTTATCATTTCCCATGCATCGAAACTTGCATTTACACACTTTGGGATGGCTACAAGCATTGAAAATGTTAGCTATGACGATTTTCCAGAGCTAGCACATAATTGAAATTTCTGCTCGATTATATGACTGAGTTTCCGCTTGAGTAAGTCACTCTTCTGATCCTATTGTTTGAGTAACCGACTTTGAGCTACATCACATACCTAGCTTTCCACGGTAACATCAGAATGTGTCATCCTATCCTTATTTTTATTAAATAAGTAGGTTGAAGAAAATAAATAAAATGATTTATTAACTTTCGAATGCAACTTCATCGTAGTTTGTGAGTGAACACATAGGAAGAGGAGCTGTGTACTTATTGGAAGGCAGGTGAACATGAGCTTCCTTGGATGGAATTTCAATGGGGCTGTGTTTCGTCTCGTTCAAATCACATCCTATCATAAATTTTTGGTCCCTATGCGCGACTATCTTGAGTTGACTTGAGCTGTGAATGCAGATTCATCAACTTGCTTATTGAGCCGGTGGTGGGCTTCAATGGTTCGTGACCGTCGATGCAAATTCTTGAATGACCTCGCTAAGGATGTCGTGTTCGATATTGGCTCCAGTTACTTGACCGAGTAATTCGGGCAAGTGGCCAGATACCACCGGAATAAGTGGCGCATGAGATGGACTGATCAAGTATGAGGACTTTGGCAGCCCTTGGTCCTTTCTTTACGGCAACCGTTGCTTTCACTCTGTCTTTACCCAAGTTAACGCGTTTGTTTGCCTTGACTAGAGAATGCAAAATTGTCGTTTCAGTGATGCTCCCCGATGAGCTGATTTCTAAAATTCTGTATACGACAAAAACAGAATTTCTTTTGTGCGCGTCAAATACGTAGCGTCTGTACCGAAATTCAACAGAACCACGTAAAGCTTTTGTACTCATTTGTTGTTCATGTCTTTGGTAAGCTTCAAACAAGGATAATTCATACTCAACAATATGTGCATGAAAGAAAGTGATCTCATCTAACAAGAAATTTATCTTTATCTATCAAGGAAACTAGTTGTATTAGGAACTAACGAAATATCAAATAATATCTCTAAAATCTAATAATATCTCTCACAATATTTTTTTTAATATTTCCTCCAATATCAATAAATATACCAAGAACAAAGCCCATAAACATGATGATCCGTGAGTGAGAGATCTGGAAAATTTCGTGCGAAATGGGCAATTCAAGAACGGAGAATTGCTGGTAGGAGGAGAAAAACAGGGGATGGTTGAGATTGGAAACAGAGAGTAGTCAAAGTAAACTCCTGCTGGGGAACATTATGTCTGATGTCTACGTTATCGTGGGACTGACGATGCGATATGGCCAGCTTTGGGAATTGGAATCTAAGCTAGCCAATGATGAAAATAGAGATGGTTAAATATTGCCCAAATCCAAAGTGTGGTTTGGTGTAACAATGATTGAGATTTACGTGTCAAAAAGGCTAAGTTGTTATGTTTGGTCCACAATCCTCGCAGCCACCAAAGCCAAGATTGAATGGAGACAAATTCGATTTTCATGTGAATGGGCCCGTTTTTTGTTGGATCAAAGATGACATCAGTGGATGGACAAAATGCTGCTGAAAATAGACAGAAATATATTAGAAGTGCTAAATATTATGTACGACACTCACTTTAGTATCAAAAGTTTTTGTTGGATTACTTAAGTATCAAATCGGAATAAAAATCAATCACTTAAGTGCCAATGGTGAGAAAATTCGGCCAAAAATAATATGTGTCTTTCATAATTAAAAATTTGACATCAGGACACTTGGAGTGCCAAAAGTTGGCACAAAGGGACACTTAAGTGCCAAAATTAGAATAAAATGAATCACTTAAGTGCCACTGGTAAGAAAATCTAGTTAAAACGCTGATATGACAATTTTCTGATGAGCTACGTGCAAACGACGTCGTTTTACACACTAATATGGCTAAACAGTGTCAAAATGATATCGTTTTAGTGTCGACATGATAAATAATTAATATAATAATTAATTAAAAAAAGCAGGGAGGAGGAAAAAAGTGGGGAGGAGGGGGAGGCAACTCGTGGCTAAGGGCTTAGCCCTCCCTGCCGTTGCCTCCCCTCCATCGCCGGAAAGATGGGAGAGGGTTAGCTAGGGCCGATAACGAGGGCTTGTGTGCCCTCACCATATCTAGGGGAGGGTCGCGACCCTCACCCTAGATTTGGGCAAGGGCATGTAGGCCGTCACCGCCGGTTGGTTGAGGTAGCCGGCCCCAGCCTGACCCTCTCCCATCTTTTCGGCAACGGAGGGGAGGCGGCAGCGGTTAAGGGCTCAGCACCCTTAGCCCAAGCTCGGCAGCCCCGACCGACCCTCCCCCACCTTTCCAGCGACGGAGGGGAGGCGGCGGCAGTGAGGGCTGAGCCCTCAACCGTTGGCTGCCTCCCTCATCCTCCTCCTCACCCCCCTTTAAAAAAAAATTAATTAATTAATTATTTTAAATTTAAATTAATTAATTATTATATGAAAATTCGAATTATACTAAAACGATGTCGTTTTTATGTGTGGTTTGCTGAGTCAGCCTTCCGGCGAGCCACATAAGCGAGAAAATTAATAAAATATTGTCATGTAGGGTTTTCGGCAAGATTCATTGGATGTGACACTCAAGTGTCCCATTGTTCATAAAAAGTGACACTTAAGTATCCATTTCGTAAGTTTTGACACATAAGTGTCTCTCTGTGCCAAGTTTTGACACTTATGGTGTTCTTTTGTCTTAAAATTTTTATATGACTTGTCATATTATTTAAAAAATCCAGTCCACGTGCCATTTTCATGTGGTATGCTTGGCATTGAAGTGATTACATTTTAACAACGACTAATACTGAAGTGATCACTTTAAACAAAATTTGGTATTCAAACAATTACTATTTACAACTTTTAGACAACGTCGTTTAGGAGTTATATGCTGACTAAGCATGCTGACAAGCCACATAGGACTGAAAAACTATTAAAATATTACCACGTTGGATTTTCGGCTATCCAAATCAAAGTTAGTACTTAAGTGATAAAAAAAAAAAACTTTTGGTATGGAAGTGAGCTCTATACATAACTTTTGGTATTTCTAATATCCTTCTCCCATTGAAAATATCACATAATCTCCATTAAAATGAAGTACCTTTCAATCACTTATGTTGTACTTGTATTGTGGGTTTATAAGGGGAATGTAATTGCTGGGCTACTTCCGTGGTAGATCTAAAGCAATTTACCATGTCACAATTTTCTTTTGCTGTCCCCGCTAAGTAGTGTCATCTTGCACAAAGTCACGATCATGTGCTAGATTGTCTCTTTGAGTGATGACCAAGATTGAATCGACTTGACTTTCATAAATCAGTTTTTGTTGAAGCTTGAACCCAAATTTGACTTCCGTAAAATCCAAACCGATGAGGCTCGGACTTGAGTCGGCGTCGCACTTAAACTCGTAAATAATTTAGGGGAGCATGGTAGCATGATTCTTTTGCACGTGAAGAAGCAATTAAAACCTGATTTTGAAGAGGCGTTTGAGAAAATGCTGGTAAGCGCATAATTGTTTCGGTCCTGAGCCTCGTGGGTCTCATCCTAGTTAAATCCATTTTGTTTCGTAGTGAGTTTTCCTATGTTAAGAGTGGTTTGATAGAGTTTTTTTTAGGCTTTTATTATTTTTTATTTTTTTGGATTGAGCAGTCAAGTGCCAAGTTCTTCCAATAAGACTCGAAACCAAGATAATAAGGAGAGGAGCAAACTCTCTTGCTATCTAAAACAACACCAGACCGTTAGATTTTTAATGTAATTAAATTGTCAAAATCTTACATCATCCGAAAGAGATCCCATTGAGTAATTCATAAATAAAAAGCAACCCTCGAGTGAGCACCGCATTGCTCTTCCTAATGAAAAAGCTATATCTTCTCTTTTGGTGCAAGATTTTGACAATGTAACAAGAAATCTAGTTATTGCAATATTGACAAGCACTAAAGAAACATCATAAATTTGACACTTCTTTTTTGGACAACCTTGATAAAACTGAATGGAAATCCAACTTGATTGCAACATGCTAAACTAAATCACCCCATGGTGCTCTACTTCTAAATGTTCGACTTGCTAGTTTGGGGTTTTTGATGATCAAAAAATTAGTTTGGAGTAAATTTATCACATGTGTACTACTTTGGGGTTTTTTAGGATATTAACCCATTTTTTTTTTCTATTTTTGGTTGTTCATATTAATATATTTAATATTTTTTAATCTATAGATAGAAAATTTGCGGAAAACCATGATCATGATAATCATGATCAAATGTAGAAACATGTAAATTATGTACTAACCTCCAGCCATTTATGACATCGAGAATAGAATAGCGGGGCCTGAATGATCATGAATAGACACTTCTAGCCAATCGCCCTTTCAAACATTGATGGTGTGTTCTCCAATTATCAAATAATCAGAATAATGAGAATTATAAGAGGGTTTGGCTTAGGTAACCTATGTATATGCCCATACAAATCCTAATAGAAATAGTCTTCCATCAAGACTAATTTGAGTATATATGGACAATCTCTATAGTTATCATCAACTATATTTGGATAATAAATTTTCAATGAAATCTAATGTAAGTAATTTTAAATTGAATGTGGGATCATATTAAATAAAATCATAAAATTCTCCCACTTGATCCTAACATTTCATTGAACAAAATATTTAACCCAATTCACAAAATTTCATGCTAAAAATAAAACACATGAATCATTGTGATAAGTCCTCATCTTCTATGTATCACAATGGGTCTCTCTAGCTCATATGTGATAACATAACATAATAAATAAACTTTATGTTTATTCTAGGTCAAGCATGATTGTTTTTCTCAAAATAATTAAATGTATACAACTGTATTGAGAAAAACATAACAAATGAATAAAAGTTTCACAAATTCTTTCATATAAAGAAAAATTTGCATGATTAGACTAATGCCCATTTTGACTATATGATCCTTATAACTCAATGGTGACATACCTTTAGTTAAAGAATCAATTATCATCAATCCAGTGTTTACGTGTTCTATGATCACTTTCTTCTCTTTAACACATTTTCTGATGGCTAAATATTTGATGTCGATGTACTTGCTTCGACTATTATTTTTGTGGGTTTTAGCCATAAAAACTGTAGCTGAATTGTTGCAAAATATTCCTAATGACCTAGTAATGGAATCCATGACTTTAACTCATAACATGAAACTTTTTAATCACACACCATGTGAGGTGGTCTCAAAACAGAAAACAAACTCAGCCTCCATAGTAGAAGTGGCAACCAAGGTCTGTTTCGCACTCCTCTAGGACGCAGCTCCGCTAGCAAACATAAAAATAGAACCCAATGTTGATTTTCATGAATCAACACAGCCAGCAAAGTCTAAATCTGAGTAACCAACTACCTTCTAGCTATTAGTCCGTCTATACAAAAGCACATGTCTCTTTGTATCTTACAGATATCTCATCATATTCTTTGTAGCTCTCTAGTGATCCATACCTAGATTACTCTAAGCATACATCAAGTTTTCGACAGCAGAAGCATATGGGATGTTCTTCATTTGTTTCCTTTCAAAACTGTTCTTTGAGCAATGGTTCAAATTAAACTTATCACCCTTAACAATAGGTGTTATACTTGGTGAACAATCTTTCATCCAAAATCTCTCTAAGACCTTATTAATATAGGTTTCTTGAGATAGTCCTAATATACCTCAAGGTCTATCCCCGTGCATCTTAATGGCAATGATATAAGATTCCTCACCCATATTCTTCATCTCAAAATTCTTAGAAATGAATTGTTTCACTTTATGTAGTAACTCCTTATCATTGGTTGCAAGTAAAATGTCATCCACACGTAGGACAAGAAAACAAATCCTGCTCTCATTGGCCTTCTAGAATATACATTGATTCATGACATTTTCTACAAAATCGAATGAAGAGATGACCTCATGAGTATTATTGATAGGATACTTGCTTCGAGCGATATAGAGACTTCTTAAGCTTGCATACCAAATGTTCACTGGCACTAGAGAAGAATCCTTCTAGTTGTTTCATGTAAACCACTTCTTCTAGTTTTCCATTGAAGAATGCAGTTTTCATATCCATTTGATACTAACTCTATATGAAAATGAGTAACCAATGCCCAAATAATACGAAGAGAATCTTTCTTAGATACAGGAGAAAATATCTCTGTGTAATCAATTTTCTCCTTTTGAGTGAATCCCTTAGAAACGAGTCTGGCTTTGTATCTCCCAATGTTGCCTAATGAATCCATCTTAATTTTGAAGACCCATTTACATACAATGGCTTTCACACCATAAGGCAACTTAACTAAATCCCAAATTTTGTTAAATGCTATAGAACTCATCTCCTTTTTCATGGTATTGTACCACAAATTAGATTTATCATAACTCATGGCTTATGAAAATATTTTAGGATCATTTGTAGCTCCAACATTAAAGTAAGGTTCTTGCAAATACACAATGTAATCACTACGGATTGCCGATTTCTTTATTCTAATAGACCTACCTAATGTTGTATCAACATACTCTTGAGGAGTTTGTTGTTCAATAAGATGCTCAACTATTTCTGGCAATTGCTGAACAGTTAGGTCTACCGTATCAATATAAGTCGGTTATGGGTTTTTAATTATTGGTTGTTCAACGGTCGATTAAACTGAAGGGGCATTGTAAACAACAACCAATCCAGTACTTGAAGTAGAAGGTCAAGTATCTGAATAATCTTTTTAAGAAACAAAGTCCCTAAATTCATCACTCCCACCGATCAGATTGACTTATTATTTGATTGGAGAATTTCCAAGTTGGCATACGTGCCTTTTTCGAGCAACTCGTTTGTGTGTAGTCTAGGCTAATTCAAAACGAAAAGGTTTAGGAAGATGAACATTGAAAGGTCTGAAAGGGTAGCCGCGTGATGTAGATGTTGATTTTTGAGGACTTTTCCAAAAGAATAACTCTTAGTGGGATCTAAAAAATCACCTGTAAACACATTCCCAAACAAAGGTCATTCTCAAAAAACTTAGCGTTTCTTGATTCCACAAATCTATTGACGTGGCATGGACAATAAAACCTGTCTCCTTTGAACTTTTCGACATATCCAACGAAATACTCACTTATAATCATTGGGTCTAACTTCTTTTCTTATGGATTGTATATTCTTACTTCAGACGGGCATCCCCAAATGCGTACATGTCGCAAACTCGGTTTCCAACCTTTGAATAACTCAAAAAGGCATCTTTGGGACAGCTTTGGGTGGAACTCGGTTTGATATATATACTACCATTTTAAGAGCCTCAGTCCATAAGGATTTAGGAAGTTTGGAGCTAACACATACTTCGCACAATGTTTAATAAAGTTCGGTTTGCTTCTTTCTATTATAAACCGGGCATAGTGTATTGTGCAATAATCTCATACTCTTCAAGAAAGTTCGTAATTGACTAGGTGCTTCTAGTGTATCTACCATAGTATTCTCCACCTCTATTTGATCTCACAATTTTAATTTGCTTACCATAATGTTTCTTTATTTTGGTTTTAAACACCTTAAGGGCATCTAGGGCTTCATGCTTATTACAAAGTAAGTAGAGATATATAAGTCGTGAATAATTGTCTATGAAAGAGATGAAGTATCTCTAACCATTTGAATCCATATCTAGACTATAAATATCTATATGTTTGATTTCTAAGATTTTCGTACTCCTCTTGGCACCTTTCTTTGACTTGTTTGTTTGCTTTCTATTTGTGCAGTTCACATAAGTGTCATAAACAGTAAAATTCAGAGTACCAAGTACTCAATTATTTACTAATAACTTAATTCTATCTATGAAGATATGTTTCAATCTCCAACGCCATAATATAGAGGAATCATCATTCACAACACATCACTTTATCACAGCATTATCATGAATGTGTATTGCATTATAAATAGTATTGTAAATTAATTTGAAAAAGACCATCAGACAAAATACCACTCCCAGCAATTTCAAATTTATACGATAAACTGAATGTTGAACTTGAAAATTCAAAGGAGTATTCTAATGGTACAAGTCTTGAAACTGAAATTAAATTCCTAGAGAAACTAAGAATATAAAAGGGTTCTTTCTAAGTTCAGAACAAAACTACTATTGAGACTAATCTACATGTCTCAATAACCTCCACATGCGAACGTATCTTGCTTCCTAGATAGATGTTTTGTTCATTTACGCTGGTTTCCGCTCGTTTTAAAAACACTACAAGAAATTCGAAATGTGGATTGTATAACCATAATCAATCCACCAAGTGTTGTGACCCACATCAACCATATTAGATTCATAATAAACACATGAGAGTGTGTTACTTTTTTTCTTAAGTTAGACCTTAAATTTGGCGCAATCTTTCTTCATGTGTTCCCTTTTTTTTTTACAGTAGAAGCACTTGGATTCCTTCTTAATGCTAGCTTTGGAAGGTATTTTACCTTTGCTCTACTGTATGCCTTGCCTTTTATATTTACTTGTGTTGCCATATGAGCACTTTTTGTCTTTTCTATGAGTAGTCTCTCTTCCTAACACATGGTCATGAGTTCATTAATTGACCATTTAGTATTATATGTGCTGCAAGAGATCTTGAAAAGGGCATACTCTTTTGGGAGAGTGTTGAGGATATAGTATACAAAAAAAGGATTTTGATATTCCAACCTCAAGATTCTTCAGCTCAACTGCAATATCCCTTATTTTCATGGTGTACTCACGCACACCTCTTACACTTGTAAGCTTCAATGATGAGAACTTCATAATCAATGTCATGGCATGCGATTTATCTGAAGACTCAAATTGCACATCAATAGCCTTTAGCTATTCCTTGGTATTGTTATGCTGAATGACTGAACCACGAATGCTCACAGAAAGTTTTGTCTTTATGTACATAAAGAGTAACTTCAGCCGGAGTGCTAGCCTCAGTAGGAGCAAGTGGTTCATCTAGTCATATAGCATAATTAATATTCATGCACCCCAATTGGAGAAGAATTAATTTCCTTTATTCTTTATAGTTATCACCATTTAACTTAGAAACAATTATACCAAAACTAATCCTAAGTGGTAAAACTATATTATAATTGTAAAACATGTTGTAAAATATGAATCACATAATGTCAAAAACTGCATGTGGACTAAGTTTCCAATTTAAATAGATTCATAATTACTTCGTGATGAAACTCCCAAATTATACTCCCTTCTGTAATCCTTGTGATAAGAAAGATAAAATGATCTTTCATCCTAATTAGTCACATTGATATATTGAAAATTCCTGTGAGATAAAATTCATAATACTAATATGACTTATCACAATTAATGTCTTTGATAATATGTGATCCAAAAGCTCTTAATATTTATAATTTATTATAATCAAAGATGCTATGGCTAATCTTCAATTAATTAAATATATACTAATCACTAGACATTTAAATTGCACAAGAAAATATTCACAAAAATTCATGAAGGGCAAAACAATAAATTAAGACCACCAATGGCAAAACCGTAAGTAAATAAATCGATCAAGGGTAGAGTTGTAATATCAGTGGCCAAAAGGGGCAAAACAATAAATAAAACAGGAAATAACATAATCGTAATATCGGTGAAAAGTGGGGGCAAAAAAGTAAAATAAGTCGTAGAGAGGGAGGAGCTGCGTCGGGTGTGTGCCGTGCACACATGCCCTCTTCACCACGCAGGCACGTGGCGCACACGCGCTTGGCGGTTTGGCACGTGTGGGGATGCATGTGGCATGCGAAATCCACGCGCTTGCAACCTTAGCATGCGTGTGGATGCACACGCCTTCTTCCTCGCGCGAATGGATGCCTTTTTTCACTGTTTTGCCATGCCTTCCGCTGCCTGGTTCTCCTTCGGTAGCCCACCTTAGACCAAAAAAAGTGATGGGTTTTGGAGACCACGCTGGCACGACCACACAGGTCCAAGATTTGGTGAAAACAGCCAAAAATTGCTTGAGCTCAAGCATAATTCCCCAAAATGCAAACCCTAATTTCCATGACTTCCACTACACAATTTGCCTTTGGCGCTCACTATAATGTTGAAATACCTTAAGGCTTTTGTTGCCCATGGCGCTGCCACAGTACTCTTTCAAAGACAGGTGGTGAGTTGCCCAAATTTTGTTGAAATCACCAATAAGATTTTGTCCCGATTTTTTTTTATTCAATCAAAAACCCCCATGAAAATCATCAAGGTAGAGATATAAACATGCTCCAATACTAATTGTTAGAAAATTTGTGAAAAACCATGATCCCAATAATCAGGATCGAATTCGGAAACATGTAAATTATGCACTAACCTTCAATCATTGATGACATTAAGAACAAATACGCTGAGCCTGAACAATTGTGAATAGGCACTTCTAGCCAATTGCCCTTTCGACATTAATGGTGTGTTCTTCGATTATCAGATAATCAAAATAATGAGAATTATAATGGGTTTGACTTAGATGACCTATTTATATGCTCATATAAATCCTAAAAAAATAGTCTTCCATCAAAATTAATCCTAGTAGATATAGACACTCTTCATATTTATCAGTAACTAGATTTGGATAATAAATCCTCAATGAAATCTAATGTGAGCAATTTAAAACTGAACGTGGGATCCTATTAAATAAAATTATAACACCACTCTCACATACCATGGGCCTATTCTATAAGTTCAATATTTTTTGAATAAGTGCACTAGAAGTCTTAAAGTTTGTTAAAAGAAAAAGTACAATCAAATCATAAACTTGATTGTCCACACAGTCTTATGCATAGAATTATGAATTCTAAAGGTGTCGTTCACTTAGTGTCCATGCAATGTCTTTGTTTTTATTGTGATAGTGAGACATAACCAAATCATTTAACCGGATCAAGCAAGTCATGACACAAATGTAATATAAAAATATCACCACAAATTCGGCAAGAATAATAATAAAATAACAAGAGATTGAGCATGACAAAGTAGACTAATACGAGTCAGTCAAAAAAATAACATGGCCTTGTTATTAAGACGTAGGATAGCAATCCCCGTGAACTAAATTCAAATCGAGTCCAATTTTTCTAATAGTATAAACTATTTAAATCAGGATCTCGGTTTCTAATCATCTTTCATTTTTTTTTCTATTTCTTTCGAAATTATTGATTTTTTAGTTAATTTTTTATTTTCATCATGCACCCAATTAAAGTCTGTACTGTTGTAAAATATTGCGTTGCGAATATATAATAGAGAAGAGATTGAGAAGAGAAAACAAGTGAACACTAGAGATAGTAGAGAAAGCTAGATATTTCACTGTATTATGATTGTTGTTCTTATAGTTATTATTGTACATCAAAACTAAACTCCTATTTATAGGAAAACAATAATGTACTTATCATTAATATCAATGTATCGAATGATACATGTACTGGATAAGGGAGATGAACATTCATTGTATAGGGAAATGTATTTAGAATGTATGATACAAATGTACCATAATAAGTACATTAAGTAAGATGAATATAATGAATATTCATTCATGTATTCTATTCATTCATGTATTTCATAACACTCCCCCTTGAATATTTATCATATTCATTACGAATGTGCATCGAATGATACTGTCTCATTAAAAACCTTAAGCCGGAAAAACCTAGTGGGATAAAAACCGGACAAAAGGGAAAAAGAGTACATAGCACAAATGTTATGATTTCTCCCTTTTATGGATGCATTAATTATCTCGTTAAAAACTTTAAGCCGGAAAAACCCTATAGGAAAAAATTGGACATAAAGAAAAAAGAGTGCAATGCATATATAGCCACTTCTGGGGCTAATCATTATTGCATCTTGTGAATTCGTCGCATATCAATGCTGTAATGTATAGTTTATAATATCTCCCCCTCAATTGAGCCATATAACCACTTCTGGGGTTAATCAATATTGCATTTTAGTTATAGAGTCAAATAAATATTATATAAGGTTCATAAGCATTTTATAACCATATGAAAGAATAATAATAAGTAATATATCTAAAGCGAAACAACTAAAAAGAAATTATTAGAATCATAAAATTTGAAATTCAAATCATCATCCACCAATTTGATGTCTCATCAAAGTAATCAGAGGTCTTCACATTTGCTACTTCAGGAGCAAGATGAGTTCCACCAACGGAAATATTGTTGGTATCAACAGTGGTTATGACAGTAAGATTAATTTCAGTGGCAAGAGTTTCACCACGCTTGCCCGTATTCTTTAAAAATGCCTAATATAGGTCAACAAAATGCTTTGGTGTATGATAATGCCTAGTCATGCTACAGCGATGACAAATACTTTCATTAATCACTTTTGTTGGCTTCTTTTCTTTGCCATGATTCAGGCCAAAGTTTGATTTCCTAGGGGCGGTTAAATTTCTTGTCATCCCTTCTAGGATTATGTTCTTGCCTGCGCTTATAATTATTAAAATGGCCAGTATTTTTCTCAAAGTTAGCATATGCTTCAGGCAATACTTTTGAGCCAACAGGTCTAAGATCATGATTTTTTAGCAGTAATTCATTGGGTTGCTCGGCAGTAAGAAGCACAGAAATTAATTCAGAATATGTGGTAAACGCGTTGCCGATATTGCTGTTGCAATACAATATTCGAAACATGAAAGGTGGAGAAAATTTTCTCTAACAATTCCGCATCAGCAAGTTTGATACTGCATAACTCAAGCCAAGAAACGATATCAAATAAAGCATAATTATAGTCAGACACTAATTTAAAATCTTGCAGTCTAAGATTTTGCTAATCATATTGTGCTTGAGGGAGGATAACAGTTTTGGTATGATCATACCTATCCTTCAACCTCATCCACAAGATATGAGGGTCTCAAACGGATAAATATTGAGTCTGCAGACTCTCATGCAAATGACGGCGAATAAAAATCAACGCATTTGCTTTATCCTTTTCATTTCAGGTTCCATCTTCTATAATTGTATTAGCGAGACCTTGCCCTTGGAGGTGCATTTCCATGTTAAGGCACCAGGATAAATAATTCTTTCCACTCACTTCGAAGATGTGGAATTTGGGCTTTTCAATATTTGCCATAATCCTTGCAAAAATAAATCCTTAAATTAATTAAAAGGATTTCCAAATATCCACCGCTACTTCAAGAGCAGAATGATACTTTTAGATTTGAATTTTGGCTTCGGGCCAAGAAAAATAAAAATGAAGAATTGATAGAAGAAGATGAAGTATAAGTTGATCAATAAAAAGAATACCCACCTTGCAAAAATTACTTACTCAATCGGTAGATCTTCGTGCTGATAACGTGTTGTAAAATATTGCGTTGCGAATTTCATTGTATTACTAATAGAGAAGAGATTGAGAAGAGAAAGCAAGTGAACACCAGAGATAGTAAAGAAAGCCAGATATTTCACTGTATTGTGATTGTTGTTCTTATAGCTATTATTGTACATCAAAACTAAACTCCTATTTATAGGATAACAAGAATGTACTTATTATTAATATTAATGTATCAAATGATACATGTACCGGATAAGGGAGATGAACATTCATTGTATAGGGAGATGTACTTAGAATGTATGATACAAATGTGCCATAATAAGTACATTAAGTAAGATGAATATAATGAATATTTATTTATGTATTCTATTCATTCATGTATTTCATAACATGTACGATCAGTTTTTGAACTTTTTTTTGTATTTTTTTAATTTTCACCCGGACCGGACCCCTTAGGCCGGGTCCAAATAGGGCTGCACGGTGGTCCCACAACTGGGCCCATATATTGAGCCCTCTTTTCAATTAGAAAATAAGCCTATCTTTTTGAAAATGAGATTCAACCCTAACCCATCTAAACTAAGTTAAGCCCAAACTTAACCAAGCCCTCAACTCATTTGAGACTGTCACAAACCCAAATTTGAATATGGAAACTCCCAAGTCGGTCTCTATCGAAATCACCCCATAACCCATACCCAATTCCTATTATTCATATTTCTCTCTCTTTATTCTTGTTTGGTTAAAGACCACAAAAAACCCTAAATCGATACACATATGACAAATTTATCATAAACTATTTTTTTGACTACCAAAAATCTCAATCTGGTACACTAGTGATAAATTTATCATTTGTAAATTTTATCGTTAAATTATCGAATTGAATGACATGTAGTAGTTGATAGATGTATCGGTTTGGGATTTTACCCTCTGTTTGTCATAGATGTATTGATTTGTATTTTTTCATGTTAATAATCCAATTTAACGGAAATTAATGGGAGGATATGTTTGTTATAAATATAGCGGTTGTGGGTTTTTATGGTAAAAAAAAAAAAGATAACATAGGGTAATTTTGTCACATGTATAGTAATTTGGAGTTTTTGGTAGTAAAAAAAATTAGTTTATGCTACATTTGTAATAGGTACACTAATTTGGAGGTTTTTTTTTTCTTTCTTTTTATGGTATTAACCTTTCTAGTTTTCTACCACCGTCTTGGTGGTCATGATGGTTTGGGCTCTCTACCCCTCACGAATGGGAGGAGTTCAAATCCCCTCACGGTCGCTTGGGGTCTTAAGTGGGACGCCGGGGGTGGTGGGTCCTCCCGCTTACGTGTCTCCCTAGATTTACTTGTCGGCTGCCGACTGTACGGGGTTCCTAGGTCACCAAAAAAAAAAACCTTTCTAGTTTTCTTTTATTCACTAATATATGTCCCTCTCACTTTTTTTCCTCTTCAAAAAAAAAAAAACCACCAGATTATACTCAAGAACTACATTTGAGATCAAGACAGCCCAATTCTGAGCTGTACATAGACAAACTTACCCATCAACAACTAGCATTCTTAAACAAACGATTGCAATTAGTCACCATCTCTAGCCACCACCGAATGACCGTTATAATCCACTGTGACCAATACATGGACTTGCAAGGAAATTGAGTGTGGAAGACTAACATGGTAGAAGTCTCGATCATGAATATCACCAGAAATGAAGGTTGAGAACAACAACTCATATCACATACTCATCGTCAATCGCCACTAAAAAGAAGTGTAATGATTTGGAAATGTATTTGGCCATTGTGAAAACAATAGAACTCATGCTTAAATGACTTGAAAATCAATCAATATAGCTTAATCTAAGTTAGCATATTTTCGAATTCAGAAAAAAGACAACTAATCCGCATCGAAACCTCATAGAATTTCAGCGAACAAATTGCAGTCAATTGATTAAGGAGCAGATTTTTGTAATTTCAAACTCATATTTGTGACCATATACAAACGAAATTAACATATGAAGTTTAGAATGAAATACATGACTCTAACATGACCGAACCTATTGAAGCAAAACGAGCTTTACATTCACTTCACCTTCACCATAATGATAGCATGATGGAGAATCGGATATTACCTTATCAATGAAGCCAAAGTAAGTCGTAGTTGGCAGTCCCATTAGCTATTGGGAGCTCTCACGAATCATCGGCTAAATGAACACCGGTGGTAGAGCTTCAAGCAAGTTTTGGCCACTTCAATCTTGGCCGCGAAACAGACTTGAACAAGCGCTTCTCTAGAGGCGGCAGTGCGGTGATGGCTACTCTACCTTGGGCCTAGTGATAAGCTAGAATTGAGAAAGAGGTCTCTGGAAATCGATTCCCTGAGGTAAATTTTTGGTGAAATCTCCTTTAAAAGTGCTCTCCGGAGTGTTTCAAACTCAAATCAATGCGGAGTGCGACTCTATCTACTGTGCGAGCAACAATCGGCAACAAGGTTGCGGCGGTCGAACGTAGTGACTAGCTACGATGGAGAAGCAAGCAATTAAAGTCAAATGAGCCTTGTTTAAATCCAAAGTGGGCTCATATTGGCAATTGAGGACTGTAGTTTTATGAGTTAAGTAAGCCCACGCATTGATCGAAGTCTTATGGGTCAAATTCACGAGCAACGGGTTTGGGTTTGAGTTGATGGGTTTGGATCAAGTTATCGGACTACAGAAGAAAATGGCCGAATGGGCTTCAAACATAATCTCTCTCTCTCTCTCTCTCTCTTTATTATTTATCATTTATATATTTTTTTATTTTTCTGATTTACTTATCCTATATATGCATATACGATTTTGTAGACAAAAAATTCCGGTGTGAACAATACTTAAGTGTCATAACTTAGTTTCTGATCACTTGAATGCCATATAATTTTTCGATCAATCCATTGAGTGTCATAACTTTTTTTTCCTAATCATTTGAATGTTATATAGTTGGTTCTTCTGTACGTCAATTGTATATTATCTTTTGGTGGAAAAAAACATTTTAGACACTTTCTTAATAAAATCAATTATTTCAGATTTGACCATTTTTTTTTTTTTAATTTACAAAAGTTTCCAACAACGTTAATGGGACTATGCTCACGGTAGCAACCATGGTGGCCGAGCAATGGCATTCGTCACTTTGTTAATGGATTCAAGATACGAGTTATTGGGGTGCACTAATTTTAGTCCTTTCTCATTTGCTAATATTTATCATGTTTAATTTGTCTTATTAAATTGGTTAGGTCTTTTTTCAGTATGCTAATTTCTGTATTTGAGGGGGGAAATTGCTAACAATTGAAACGTAGATTGGATTGGATATGGGTGTGCTTTGGATTTTTTTTTTTTTTGATCGAAATAGATAGCACCTTCTATTCTTACTTAAAAGGAGTCTTACAAGACGAATAAGGACTAAAGTCCGAACATAATATATTCCATAAAAGGCAAAGGAGGAGTATTCCACCAATTAAGAGGAAGCTTGTTTGCTTGGTGGGTTTGTGCTATCCAATCTGCAGCGTAGTTCTCTTCTCGGGTGCAACAGCTTACCTTAACGTTATCGCAGTGGTCCAATTCGCGTCTGCACCGTAGAACAATTTCTTTTAGATTCCAATGAATTTCGGCCCGGCCCAAAACTTGTTCAACGGCAGGGGAACAGTCATTTTCGCAGATCCATCGAAGTGGTTGACTCCAGAAGCCTCCCACATGCCTCATATGTGTTGGAGAAATTTTTCCAGAATATTTTGAAGCTGACAAAACATTTCTATCAGTCTAGTATGGATATTTGCATACCGTCGGTTTAAAGTCGAAGACTTTCGATCACCAGACTCAAAGACTCAAGACTCAAGACTTAAGACTCAAGACTTTTCTCATTGATAGTCTTTCTGATCCAGTGACGAAGGAAATCCAGAGCCGAAGTTTATGGTTAAGGATTTAATCCTATCCTCTGGAGAAGATCTCTTGGTTAGATAAACATATCGGATTCTTTTATTTATCTAAGATCAATTAGATCCGGTAGTCGACGAAATATTCTTGGAAACCAAGATCCTGATTGTATGGGCGAACAGGATTGATGGGCTATTGTCAGGTTCCTTTTATAGCTCGAATGATCTCCTTAATTGATTCTGTCCAACGGGTAGATTTGAGGAATTCATTTGGTAAGTGCCAACGGTATGATGGCATAAAGGAGTATAAAAAGGAAGACGTTCTGGTTGTGGTTGTAACGTGATCGATAGAGAAATTCCAGAGTCTGAAGCACCTTGATTATTAGTCGATACAGTTTGAGCGAAATTGTATACACAGAGAGTGTTTATACTTGGTGATACCTTGAGCGAGTGTGGTAGATCATCTACACCTAGAAATCAAGGAAGATCAACGCTGTAACATCTCTTTGTTCATGGTGGAATCCAGCTAATTGGCTATCAGTGCAGAAGAGTGGACGTAGGCTTGAATCAAGCCGAACCACTATAAACTGTGTATTCAATTCTCTCTTTCCTTTACTCAGTCTTACGCTGATTATTATTTATTGCAAATCCTTCAACTGTCTAAGTATTGTGCAATCATCCGAAAAATCTTTTATATACTTATTCACCCCCTCTAGGTATTAATACTAGCTATATCAATTGGTATCAGAGCTCGTGTTCTTACTTTATTTGAAGTATCTTACTTCAGAGTAAAAGATCCATGGCTAGTATGCTGGCACCAGGGCTAGTGGAAGGGCAAAGCAATACCAGACCACCCTACTTTGATGGAAAGGATTACAACATCTAGAAGAACAAGATGAAAGCTTTCCTACGATCAAAGGATCCCTCCGGAATGGGACGTTGTGGAAAGAGGAATCACTCCAACTGCTGCATCGTCTGCGAAAGAGGGAAAGAAGTTGAAACCAGCGGAATGACTCGGAAGAGATAAACAAGAGACAAGCACTCGATGCAAAAGCAATTTACTCTTTATATTGTGCTTTATCACCAACTGAATATAACAGAATATCTTCTTGTGTTACAGCAAAAGAAGTATGGGACAGATTACATATCACCCGTGAAGGAACAGATCGAGTGAAGGAGACAAGAATTAACATTCTCCTCGGTCAATATGAAGCCTTCAAAATGAAACCAGGAGAATTTATAACTGACATGTTTAGTCGTTTTACAGATATTATCAATGGTCTTGAGAATCAAGGTCAAAAAATTTCTGATCCCATGAAGGTGAACAATCTATCTGCGTGGACTCTCCAAGGATTGGAATCATATAAAGACTTCAATAAGAGAGATGCAAAGAATTATGCCACTATCTTTCGACGAGCTGATTGGAACTCTTCAGTCTTATGAAGTGGAACGAATTAATGAAGACAAAGATCCAAGAGGTAAGAAATCCATTGCATTAAAATCAAATGATGATTCTGATGATACAGATTCAGGAGATGATCTGGACGATGAGGAGCTTGCTCTCATGATAAGAAGATTCAGAAAATTGAATAGAAAAGGAAGAAGGTTCAACTCAAAGAAACAAAGTTTCCAAAGACAGCAGACCAAGTCTGTTGATGATGAGGAACCAAACAAAGATGTAGTTTGCTTCGAATGCAAGAAAAAGGGACACATCAGACCCAACTGTCCTCTTCTGAAGAAGAAAAGAGGAAAAGCTGAAAAATTTCGAAAAGCTCTCAAAGCCGAAACCTGGAGTGATACAGAGTGTGAAGAAAGTGATAATGAATATGCCAACATATGTTTGATGGCACACTTAGACTCAGACTCAGATTCTGGATCAGACTCAGACAGCGAATTCGAGGTAAGTGATTTTAACATTCCTGTCAAAGTCTCTAAATACATTGATGAACTGTATTTTAGTCTTAAAACTTCTCTCAAAAGAATTTCCGAACTTAAAAAGGAAAACTCAGCTCTAAAACAAAAGGAAATAATTTTAGAAGAAAAAGTTAAAAGTTTAGACTTGAATGTTTCTATTCTTAAAGAAAAAGAAGATAATCTTTTGAAAGAAAATGATTTTCTAAAAACTGACTTATCAAATATTTCAAAGAAATTTTCGATAGGGTCTGAAAAACTTGAAAAAGTTCTTTTAGTTCAAAGACCTTACTTCAATAAGTCTGGTCTAGGTATGACAGCAGAAACAATTCCCTTGATTGATTTTCCTAAAGTAAAAGAAAGGATTAAGAAAAGACCGTCGAGAGAGGCTTACAAAAATCATTTCAAGAAAGTTTTTGTAAAGTCTGTAGGTCGAAATGCTCTAAGGTGTTCAAAGTGTAACAGTTAGGATCACTTTGAAAAAGAATGTTCTATGGTTTAGAAGCCTGTTAAGAAAGTATGGCCTAATAATGTTTATCCTACTAACACCAAAGGACCCAAGAAAATTTGGGTACCAAAGAAAGCTTGAGACTCTCTTTTAAATGCAGGTCTCCGTCAAGAAAAGGTAAAGTGGTATCTTGACAGCGGATGTTCAAGACACATGATAGGAGACTCAAATTGCTTCATAAAGCTTGTTCAAGTAAATGGTGGAAATGTTTCATTTGGAGGAAATGGCAAAGGAAGCATTGTGGGATTTAGAACTGTGAAAATTGGAAATCTCACAATAAGTAATGTTTCTCTAGTGGAAGGACTCAACTATAACCTTCTCAGCATTAGCCAATTGTGTGATACTAGCTTCAAGATCTCCTTTCAAGAAGGAATATGTTCTGGAATCAGTAAAGACTCTACTCAGTCTTTCATGGGTCGAAGACATGGAAATATCTACCTCTTAGACATGAATCTAAATGAATCGCAATGCCTAATCTCAATTCAAGATGAAGCAAGCTTATGGCACAGAAAGCTTGGGCATGTCAACATGAAGCAATTAGCCAAAATCTCATCAAAGCAGCTTATTCGAGGTCTACCCAAATTACCATATCAAAAATCCGATCCATGCACACCATGTATTTTGGGAAAGTAGATCGAGTTGGTAAGTTTGAAGAAAGATCAGATGAAGGCATCTTCCTTGGATATTCTACATCAAACAAAGCCTACATAGTCTATAACAAGAAGAGCCAGTCTGTGGAGGAGTCAATGAATGTAAAATTTCAAGACTCTACACAAGATGAATCTAGTCAGACTCAGTGTGAAGAGTCTGAACCTGCTCCAGACCTTCCAAAGCTTACAGCTCAAGAAGTATCTCGGACTACGAAAGACCAGCATCAAGATGTTCATGAAGATTCAAATAAAGAAAGAGATCATCATCCGAGACAAATCAACCAAGAATCGGAAGCATAAGTCCAGTCATCCCAAAGATCTCATTATCGGCGAAATTAATGAAGGAATTCGCACCAGATCCAAAAGACGTGAAGAGTCTAGTGTTGTGGCTCTCATTTATGAAATTGAACCAAAAAGCATAGAAGAAGCTTTATCTGATGAAAGTTGGATCGAAGCTATGCAAGAGGAGCTCAGATAGTTCAACATTAATGATGTCTGGGAATTGACATCTAAACCGAAAGGTAAAACTGTTATTGGAGCCAAATGGGTGTTCAGAAACAAGATGAATGAAAAAGGAAAAGTCGTATGAAACAAAGCAAGACTCGTGGCCAAAGGATACACGCAAGAAGAAGGGATAGACTATCATGAGACTTACGCTCTTGTAGCAAGGTTAGAAGCTATCCGACTATTACTTGCGTTTGCTTGTTATAAAAATTTTAGGTTATTCCAAATGAACGTCAAAAGTGCTTTCCTAAATGGATTTATCCAAGAGGAAGTATATGTGGAACAACCACCTGGGTTTGAAGACCCAAAGAAGTCAGACTCAGTCTTCAGACTGAAAAAGGCATTGTATGGTTTAAAGCAAGCACCTCGAGCTTGGTACGACAGATTAAGTAAGTTCTTATTAAAGAATGGCTTTGTCAAAGGTAAAGTAGATACTATCTTATTTATCAAAAAGGAAAACAAAAGCTTTTTACTCGTTCAAATATATGTGGATGATATTATTTTTGGATCCTCTAATGAAAGTCTATGCAAGAAATTTTCTAAGTCTATGCGGGATGAGTTTGAAATGAGTATGATGGGAGAATTAACATTCTTTCTTGGTCTTCAAGTAAAGCAATTGAAGGAAGGAACTTTCATTTACCAATAAAAATATGCTAATGATCTTGTCAAAAGGTATGGATTGGAAAATTGCAAGAAGACTGATATACCAATGTCAAGTTCTTTGAAGATAGACAAAGATGAAGAAGGGAAGAAAGTTGATCAAAAGCTGTACAAGAGCATCATCGGTTCACTTCTTTATCTAAGCGCTTCTAGACCTGACATTTTGTTGAGTGTTTGCATCTGTGCTAGATTTCAATCAGATCCTAGAGAATCCCATCTCAGTGCTGCAAAACGTATCATTAAATACGTTGCTTCATCTTCAAGCATCGGTCTTTGGTATCCTAAGAAGGAAGACTTTAATCTTCTGGGATATTCAGACGCAGATCTGGCTGGTTGTAGAGTTGATAGAAAGAGTACTTCAGGAACTTGCTAGTTGCTTGGAAGTAGAACAGTGTCTTGGTTTTCAAGGAAACAAAGTACTGTGGCTCTCTCAACAACAGAAGCAGAGTATGTAGCTTTTGGAAGCTGTTGTTCGCAAATTCTATGGATAAAACAACAGCTACAAGACTTTGGGATTGAAGACTCATGCACATAAATCAAATGTGACAACACCAGCGTAATCAATCTCACCAAAAATCCAATTCTTCATTCAAGAGCAAAGCATATAGAGATTCGACATCACTTCATTAGAGATCATATTCAAAATGGAGAAATCTCGATTCAATTTGTTGATTCAAAAAGTCAACTAGCGGATATATTCACAAAACCTTTGGAGAAAAATCAATTCGATTTTATCCGTTCCAGACTCAACATTTTGAAGCTCGAAGAAATTAAAGTCTAGAGACTCTCCAACCCTCAAACTCAGAAAGTTGATGATCATCAGACTCTAATCTCTCAGACTCTAAATCCTCAGACTCAGACATTGATGGCTATAGACTGTAAGTTGCTATTTTATCTAAACTCGAAAAGGTATGATCTTTCGTTCAGTTATTTTGTAGTCTCCGTGAAAAACGAAAATTTGTCTTTTCAAAAGGATTAATTTTGGCAGTTATTGATTTCGAAAAGAGGTATTCGTACAATTTTCTTGTGCCGATTGAACTTCCCTTTTCAAAACTGAGTTATATATATACAGTTTTCATTTTCCAATCTTCAAAACCCTAAAAAGCATTCTCCTCCCAATCCGATTTCTACTTCGTGTTCATCTTCGAGAAAGTTGTCATCTTTTCTTGGGAAAGCAAGTAAAGGAATCTTTCAGCGACAATGAAGGATGTCTTCTTCGAGGAAGTCTTCAAGAATCGCGAACAGGGGACCACAGAGGATGAAGGAGGGACCTACCCATTTCGATCTCACCGAAGAGGAAGAATTGTCGAGTCAGCAACAGAGCCCGACTCACTCTCCACCACGTCACTCAACGCCATCTACCCCACATGATGCGGGTCAACAACCGGAGGAAGAGATAATCGTGGACGCAGACCCAATAAGAGTCCAAAAACCCTCATTTATTTACAAACTTTACTGTGCGTTGAAAAGTACTAGGACTCCGTTGAAATACGTGGATGATTTTCTTAAAGATAAGCATTATGGGAATGAGTATATCTTTCTGAGAAAAATGGAGGATTTGGGAATTGCTCCCAAGGGTAAAGCAGAGGAAGCTCTTGCGAATATTCCCAGTGACCCTCGTATGTCGGGACCTAATTCGATTGAAGGAAACGACGATGATAAAATGTTCAGTGATTTTCAACCTAGAATGGGTATTGCTGCAAAGGTGAAGGGAAAGAGGATGGAGTTATTCAAATCAAAGGAACAGGAGAATTTGTTTTTCAGATTGCTGAAACGAGGGGTGATAAACCCTAGGAGTGTCGATTTCGATTTCTTGGATGCCGTTAACGTGAACTTAAGGGAGAAATTCAAATTGCTTCAACTTGAGCAATTTTGCACTGATACCACAGATGGTTATGCACAACTGACTGCGTATTTCTATTCGAATCTCAGCTTTATAGATGCGAATAGAATATCATTCAGTATTAGAGACCAGGATTATGTGGTAGACGTGGACATGTTGGCGGACATAATTGGAGTTGAATGGGGACGTTATCAACCAGTCAAAGTCTCAGTTGCTCGTGCCTCAATGGAACTTGTCGAAGATAGAGATATCGAGGGAAGAATCATTTATTCAAGGATGCGTGCCATCAATATTGTGCTGCACAAAATTGTTATCAATTGCATCGGGCCCAAGTCTACATCAAAGGCGATGTGTCTAATTCGAAGCAAAGCGATGTACGCAATCAACTTAGGGAAGAACTTCTCTCTCCCTCACACTATTCTCTTTCACATGTATAGAGCAATGTCAAAGGACAAGGGTCAATTGCCTTATCCAGGTCTGGTGACCAAGATCTCCAGACACATGAATATTGAACCGCCACATTCATTTTGTGTTCGACCGTGCGATAAGATGGTGGTAGGTTTAAAGATGTTGACGAAGATGCGTCTGAAAGAACTTTCCAAGGCAATGGAGAAATTCAGAGTGAAGACTCCAGTACCATCTGCTTCAAAGAGAAAAGGAAAGAAGGCCATTGGTGCCCCATCCAAAAAGAAGAAAAAACTCATCTTGGAGGATGAAGATGAGGAGGAAGATCTCACAATCACTGCCTTGATAAGAACCAGACGTTTTGTACCTCAATCGACAGAACTTCAGAAGAAACAGAGAGAAGAAGAGGAGCAAGCCAAGCTCAGAGAAGAAGCAGAGCAGAGAGAGAAGGAGAAAGAAACTGAAGAAGAAGGCGAAGAAGAGAAAGAAAAGTCAGCAGCAGAATCTGGAGAGAAGGATAATCAAGAAGAGCATGATCATCACTCTTCCCCTATTGAGGTCCTAGAGACAGGGGGAGTTGGCGAGAAAAAAAGGTCCACATCTCTTGCTGCCAATAGTGAAGGTCTAAGACAATCTCCAGCAGACCCAGAAGAGTTTCAGGCTTCTCAATTGCCTGAAGAAGGACACGATACGTCAACTCCAAATCTTCAAGATTATACGAAGCGCCATCGTCTCGCATTCACCCCATCTCGAGAAAGCAAATGCAAGTACGCGAGACGGACAATTCTGCAAATTTTCGTCGTATTCTTGATATTCTTCGGAAATGCGTGGCCAAATCTATGCTCCGGATTTGTGAAATTCAAGCCATAAAGAATGCTGGACAAGCATCTTGATTACCCTGGAGGACAAAATGAAAGACCTCGCTCTACAACTTTAAGCCAATGCCAAAGGAGAAGAGGTAGCTCATCTAAGGGAAGACTTGAAGAGGCTAGAAGGCATAGTCCAGTCAATGGGAGATTTCCAGATCGTGCGCATTCCCAAGCAGACCTGACATTTTTCTCACCTTTTTTTATGTTGACAAAAAGGGGGAGAATTGCAAATTTGAACGAACTTTAAACTTGACTTTAAATTTGTTTTTGTGGTTATGTTTGTTTTTGAGTATGACTTGACTTGAGTGAACTGAATTGGCTGTGGATTTTGATGCTTGACTATCTGCATTTATATCAAGTGTTTTGTCATATGGTATTACTCATGAAAGACTAACCAATTTTCTGTAGATGCGAGTCTAGTTGTTTTATTAATCTTTATGAGATAGCCGTATTACTTGAGAAATGTTTTTGCAGGTCAAAGTTGTTCAAATCTACAGGAAAGTTTTGTCACCATCAAAAAGGGGGAGATTGTTGGAGAAATCTTTCCAGAATATTTTGAAGCTAACAAAACATTTCTATCAGTCTAGTCTGGATATTTACAGACCGTCGGTTTAAAGTCCGAAGACTTTCGATCACTAGACTCAAAGCACTCAAGACTCAAGACTTAAGACTCAAGTTTTTTCTCATTGTGAGTCTTTCGATCTAGTGACGAAGGAAATCCGAGCCGAAGTTTATGGTTAAGGATTTAATCCTATCCTCTGGAGAAGATCTCTTGGTTGGATAAATATATCGGATTCTTTTATTTATCTAAGATCAATTGAAGATCCAGTGGTCGACGAAATATTCTTGGAATGTTCTATTCTTGGAAACCAAGATCCTGATTGTATGGGCGAACAGGATTGATGGGCTATTGTCAGGTTCCTTTTATAGCACGAATGATCTCCTTAATTGATTCCGTCCAACGGTATGATGACATAAAGGAGTATAAAAAGGAAGACGTTCTGGTTGTGGTTGTAACGTGATCGATAGAGAAATTTCAGAGTCTGAAGCACCTTGATTATTAATCGATACAGCTTGAGCGAAATTGTATACACAGAGAGTGTTTATACTTGGTGATACCTTGAGCGAGTGTGGTAGATCATCTACACCTAGAAATCAAGGAAGATCAATGCTGTAACATCTCTTTGTTCATAGTGGAATCCAGCCAATTGACTGTCAGTGTAGAAGAGTGGATGTAGGCTTGAATCAAGCCGAACCACTATAAACCACGTGTTCAATTCTCTCTTTCCTTTACTCAGTCTTACGCTGATTATTATTTATTGCAAATCCTTCAACTATCTAAGTATTGTGCAATCATCCGAAAAATCTTTTATATACCTATTCACCCCCCCACTAGGTATTAATACTAGTTATATCAATATGAAGTTCCTTAATATAAAAGAGTCCATGTAAAATCACTTCAACTTCGGCCTCTTGCGATGAAGAAACCCTAGAAGTACAGGCGAAGCCTTCGAGCACCTGCCCTGACGAATCACGCATGATACCAGCAACAGAGCAAAGAAACTCACCCGGAGTCCAAGAAGCATCAACGTTCAACTTCAGATCTTGTTGATCCGGTGGTTACCATCTACTAGGTATGTTTCGATTATGGTTTAATCGTTTCTAGGTCTTCTGTCCTCTGGTGAAATTGAAGTGTTGATCTTGTACAATACTCAGGAGATCTACAGAGTTCGGGGCTTTTGCTCGAAAAATCCATCCATTTCTTGCCTTCCATATGTGCTAGAGAACCAGGCCAGTGTATTCTCGTTCAGGTATGTTCGTGTTCGCTCGGAAAGCTTCCATAATCCACTGGTCCATCCTTCTGATTGTGCTTGTGGGATTGAGGCCTCTAAATGTTGGATCTTCCCATATGCCTTTTGTCCATTTACATAAAAAGAACAGATGCTCTGTTGTTTCTACCTTCGTGTGATAGACTTGGCATAATGGGTCATGAACGATTTTTCATTTATATAGGTTTTGTCTCGTGGGAAGGGCATTTTGATAGAGAGCCCAAGGGAAAGTTTTGATTTTTGGTGGCACAGCGAGGCTCTAGATCTTGGTCCATAAGGGACGTGGTGGTTGGAACGAACAAGGGGCCCTATTGTGGTTTTGGCTTGTAGTTTCTGAATATGCTTTGTTGTAGCCACTCTTTACAGAATATTTCCCTGTATTATTACCTGTCCAGACTAGGTAATCTGATTGTGGTTGTGGGCTCAATGGGATAGCTAAAATTTCATTTACGATACTTTCATTATAGAACTGTTGAATCTTCTGTACTTTCCATTCTTGGGACTCTACATGTATTAGCTCATATACCATCAGAGGTTCTGTTGGGTTGATTCGTCCTCCAATTACCCCTTGCATTAACCACTTATCTTCTCGAATGCGAATAGATTGACAATCCCCAACTGACCATTTGATTTTTTTTTTTTTTTACCTCGGCCAATTAACAAACTCCGCCATCCCCATGAGGGGCGTTGGCTCGTGCATGCTGTCCAGAGATCCCCTTTTGGAAAGTAGACTCCTTTCAACACTCTACTCCACAGGGTAGAGGGAGAATTTGATAGCCTCCAGACTTGCTTACCCAGCATGGCACAATTAAAGGTAATCAAATCTTTGAAACCCATTCCTCCTTCGTCCTTTTGGGTTTTCATCACATCCCAATTTTTCCAATGAATGCCCCTCTTATGATCACCTTTTTGCCACCAGAATGATGGAATTCGTTGTTCTATTGCTCTGCAGGTAGAGACTGGCAGCTTGAATATGGACATAGCATGCATAGGTATGGACTGAACAACACTTTTGATCAACACCTCATTCCCGGCCTTAGTAAGTAGTTTCTCTCTCCACCCTTCTAGCTTTGTATTGACCCTGGCTAATATCCATGCAAACAGTTCTTTCTTAGATTGACCCCATTCTGTGGGGATGCCCAAATACTTCCCTGTTTTTTCAAATACAGGGACTCTTAATTCTATGGCCATATTTCTCTTCAAAGGTAAGGGACAATTTGCACTAAAATACAATCCTGATTTGTTTAAGTTGATTACTTGTCCTGAAGCATAGAAGTACTGTTTAAGTATCAGTGCCAGGTTCTGACATTCCATCATAGTACCATCCAGAAAAAAGATAACATCATCCGCAAACGGCAGATGTGAGAGTTTAGGACAAAACCTGTTTATCTGTATGCCTTTGATGCTGCCATCTGTGATAGCTTTGTTCATCAGTCATGTTAGAACATTTGAAATCAAGATAAATAAATAAGGCGACAGGGGATTGCCTTGTTTGATTCCTCGCCAAGGGTGGAAGAAAGGGGTGGGTTCTCCATTTATCTTCACACTGAAAGACACTGTAGACACATACTGCATTATGAGTGTTACCCACTTTTCACAAAACCCCATGTGCAACATGCAATCCCGCAAAAAACCCCATTTGATTCTGACATATGCTTTCTGCATATCTAATTTAAGTATGGCCTAATGTTTTTTCCTCTTTTTTGTGATGTGCAGCTGGTGAAATACTTCCTGCACAATGAAGATATTGTCTTGTATCTGTCTACCTTGAATAAATGCACATTGCTCCGGTTCAATAATAGATGGCAACCACTTCTTTAGTCTATTTGCTAGAAGTTTTGAAATTACTTTATACTGAAATTGCATAAACTGATAGGTCTGTATTGGCTAATATTCTCAGGGTTCTTCAGTTTAGAGATTAAGGAAAGATGTGTCTGGTTGAGGAGGGGATCAAGAATACTTGTCTAGAAAAAATTATGAGCTAACTGTAATAGGTCAATTTTCACGGTATCCCATGATTGTTGATAAAAAATGCCACTGAAGCCATCTGGGCCAGGTGCTTTGAGTGCTCCCATATGAAAAACAGCATCCTTAATTTCCTCCATCAAAGGTACAGCCACCAGATCTTCATTAATGTGCTGTGTTCTAGGTGATGGACATTGGATAAAGACAGGTTGGTACTGCCTTAGGCCCTCTGATTTATATAGCTCTTTGTAAAAGGATAGAATATGGTTGCAGATCATTATAGGATCTCTACACCAGTTGTTATCTTCTAATTACAACATAGTGATTCTATTTCTTTGCCTACTCTGTATAGTTGATGCATGAAAAAATCTGGTATTCTTATCACCCCATTGCAGCCACTTAATGCACGACCTCATACCCAGAATTGTTCCTCCTGCCTTCGCAATTTCTCTATTTGATAGATAATGCTCTGTTTTTGCTTTCTGCTGGTGTGCTGGTCAGGCTGATTAGTAAGCGCTGTTGGGGCCATATTTAGCTCTTTTATCTGCAACCTTGCATTGGCAAACTTCTCTTTGCTCCATTGTGCCAGCACTTTTGATGTCTTCTGTAATTTTTCTGAAAGAGTGCATGGCTGGATAGATTTAGTTTTCCATGTTTGTTGGATAACTTCATAATACTCCTCATGCTCTGTCCAGAAAACCTCCAGCTTGAAAGATCTTTCTGTCTTCTTCTTCCCAGGATAGAGCTGAAGAACCAGAGGGCTGTGGTCTGGGCCAATAGCTGGAAGGGCTTGGACTTCAGCTTCAGGAAAGGTAATTCTCCACTCTAAGGTGCATAATACTCAATCTAGTCGTTTCTTAATGAGATCCTCCCCATCTCCGTTGTTTGCCCATGTATATGCACACCCATGACTGTCTATATCCATTAAAGAAAGTTCATTGATCATGTTTTTGAATGCTGCTATACGACTGTTATCGGCTTCTTTTTTCCCAACTTTCTCCCGTACATACAAAATCTCATTAAAATCTCCCATGCAGATCCATGGGCAGGAATTATGGGGTTTAATGTTTCCTAACATTTGCTAAAAGGTCAGTCTCTCTCCGAAATTGGTAGATGCATGAACAAAAGTAATTTGCATATGTTGCCTACTATTTGGATCAGTACAATCCACATTGATAGAGTGCTTTGAGCTGGCTTTCACCTTCAAAGATACTTCCTCATGCCACATAAGAGCTAAACCCCTTGCTTTACCTGATGGATTCACTAGAAAAACATTCTGGAAATGTAATTTTTTGCAAACTTTTTCCATCATTGTGTCTTTATTCTTAGTCTCCATTAGAAAGAGTAAATTGGGCCTTTCTTGAACCATTAAGGCTTTTAGTTCTTGAATTGTCAGGGGGTTGCCCAGCCCTTGACAATTCCAACTAACGATTTTCATGTCGTCATTGATGGCTTATTAGGGCTAGCCACCAAAGCCCATTCTTGTCCTTCTACAATCAATTTCACAGGGGTATCTAGGAGTTTAGTATCATCAATCAAGAGAGGGGTTTTCTCAGGTATACACTTATGTTTTCTAGCCTTCTGAACCTTCATATTCTTCTTACTACATTTCCCGACTTTTGATAGAACTTGTTTATGATTTTCAGAGCATTGCACCTGTTTGCCATAGTCTCTGGCTTCATTAGCATACACTTTATTAGCTTGGGCTATCTCTTTGCCGTGAGAGCTATCTAATCTTCTTTTGCTACAGGCTCCTAGTTGCATATCAGGAACTGCCTCATGAGCTATGATATCCATGCCACTAGATTGGGAAGGTGTAACAAGTACTGTCTCTTCCACAATAATTTCTTCTTCAATTTTACCATAAAATGTTTCCCAATAAGGGCTGTGCTCACATGCTTCTGCCTTCAGCCAGGGCCCGTATGGTCCTATTTTGTTGTTTGCCCAAGGTGATTGCGCATAAGGAATTACAGCACAGTCAAAAGCATAGTGCCCTATTCTCCCACAAGAATGGCAATAATGTGGGAGATGCTCATACTTGAATTCCACCCAAAGCCATTTGCAACCAATATCCAAGATTGCCCCCGATTTCAGTGGAACATTCAGGTCAACTTCTATTCTCACTCTTCCTCCTTTCTGTTGATGGTTACCTATTGTATTAAGGTGAACTTCTATAACTTGTCCGAGTCTACTTCCTAGATCTTTAAAGACTTGCTCTACTCTCCAGCCAAGGGGAATACCTCCAATATGCACCCAGAAAGCAGCTTTAGTAAAATCATAACAGTGCTCTAGAACTTCCGGCTCGCATTGTCTTAAAACTAGCAAGTTACTAGAATAAGACCAAGGTGATGTCTTCATGACCTTCTCTTTTTCCTCCTCCGTTTGAAAGACGAAGGTAAATAGCCCAGGTTCTTTTTGTGAATAGGTTACAGTTTCAGTTTTCCATGCTTTTTTCATTGTGGAGAAAAAGGCTGGGTAATTGACATTGGGTTTGGAATAGAGCTTAACAAAGAGTATACGTTTACATTCCTCCCTTTTTGTGGAGAGATTTCAGTGGAGACTTCAACAACATCCTCCTCAGACCAAAGGTGACCCAGGCATTTACATAGTGCTGCCACTCGCATTTCATTTTCTTCTTTGCTTTCCATGGATACTGATTTAACACATTACTAGATCTGTAGTTGTGACAGAGAACAAGGCGGATTACTGAAGTGGTTAACCAAGTATGTCTCCTTTTTCGATACTTAGAACTTCTGCCTTTGTGAAATTCATCGGAAAACTAAAACAGGATGATGTCTTAGAAAAACAAAGAAATATCTACCGATCTGCCAGCACTGAAGCATCGAGAATGCTCATCTTCCTCAAAAACAGATCCAGGCATCAACTACTCCTCCACCACAACCAGGACCAGAGACTCAAGGAAAATCAGCCAGAGACGGAAGATCCAAGCTAATCAACTAATATCCAAAGAGACCCAAAGTGATTTCGAAGGAAAAGCTGCGATATCCACCCTATACAAGACTGCAATTGCTAGATTGGTGCAACCCAATTGTTCAATTGGCGGCTCGGAGCTCGACACAGCAACATCAAAAGAGAGATCTATTTTATTTTTTTTGGTTTTTCAGTAGGGTTACTAAAAGGAGAAATGCAAAAAAAGGGAAAAAAGGTTATGGAAAAGCAGGTGGATCTTAGGGTTTGGGGAAGGGAAGCGCTACCATGGCGGTAGAGAAACGCTCGCATAGACGAGAGAGGTGTGCTTTGGATTGAGTCAGGTATGGATTGCCAAAATTAATTCATCCAAATCTAATCAAACCCATCCATTTATTTTTTTTGAACAGAATCAAACCCATCCATTTAACAGGTCTAATTTTGGCTACTACTACTTTTCATTCTCTTTACCATCATGAAGGCCCTCTTTGCTATTCACACCTATTATCATTTCAAGAATTAACCATCTTCAACAAGTCAGTTTCATAAACATATTTAGAGAAATCTAACCAGATCAATGAAATCTGTGACATGCCTAATTTCATTTCTTGCTATCACTTCGGCTGCTACTCTCAATTTATTTTAGATTGCTCAAAACTTACGTTCTTCACTGTAGTTAGATCATATGCGACCTCAAGGAACTAGTCTGCAACACAAACGTACAACGAAGAGCATCATATAATGTTAGGATTTCAAATTTAGCGGATTGTTTTTCATATATAACATGATTGTTGGCTTGAAAGCAGCAGCAATCGCTAATCATACCATTGAGCGAGTCAACCAGATCCAATTTCCCGCACCAAGCACACGAATTGATCAGGAGTGTGAAAACTAAATTTTCAAAAACAAAAAATTCCGTGTACAATCTTTGGTCCAATTAAGGGCTTCGTCATGCTCCGATCACTCTTGAATCAGACTGTAGTACTGTTGTTGATGCTGTCAACGGCGAGGAACCGCCGCCATGGGAGACGCGAGTTTTGCTTGCGGAGGCAACTGCTTCCCTTTCTTTTTTCGCAAACCTAGTTGTTCGATTCTGTCGGCGAGAAACAAACGCTGTGGCTGACTGGGCTGCTAAGGCCCAGCTTTCCAATTTCTCGGCCCAGGATTGGAACTTAGATCCGCCTTATCTGTTGCTAGACCTTGTAAATGTTGATGCCTTAACGTATGGTTGGAAGCTTCCGAAATTATAATATATCTTCTCGTTTTTCAACAAAAAAAAAAAAATCTTTGATCCAATTTGGTGGGTACACGCCTGAAGATTTTTCTTTTTTTTTTTTTTTTTTGTCAAAAGAAATTTCCTTCCATTATTAAAATAATACATGAAAGGATTTATGAAAAATCTAATAAGTCATCAATAAAAAGACAAACCTGTAAAACTCCAAAATAGACCAAAAACTAGAAATCAAGGTACATAATTAGAGTATGATTGGCAGAAATAATTATACACTTGAAGAATGTTTATTTTATCCAAAATCGAAGAATGCTCCAGATTGAATCGCTTTGCCACAATAGACAGAACAAGTCTTGAAATTCTTAATTAAATCATATGACTTATTCCATTCAAGCATGACCACCAAAGTTCACGCAATGATTTCTAGTTGACTTCAGTATAGAATGCCAAATTGTTGAGATGCGGTGACTAATCATTAGCTCTTTTCGCTGTTAGCGTAGAAAAGAATTTTATAGACGGTGGTAGTGCGTTAACTCACATCAATCAGATTATAAGGAAATTGTCCAATCAATCCCGACCTATTATACGTGTATCAATTTACTTCTAATCATTCCAATTTTTCCAATTTAATCATAAATCTCTGCACAAAATTCCGATATAGTCTTTTTGTCCAATTTTCGTTGAAATCGCTAGCTTGACGGTATGCCACATATAATCGTTAGTGAGGACTAGACCATCATGCCAATGATTTCAGGTGAACATTAACCTGAAGGAATACATTAGAATTTTGCATATAGATTTATAATTAAATTGACAAAATTTAAAAGTTTAGAAATTGATTGACATATGTACAATAAATTTCTTTCTTTGTCCCCACTAAGTAGTGTTATCTTGCATAAAGTCAGGCATGTGCAAGATTCTCTTTGAAGAATGTCCAGCGATGACCAAGACTGATTTCTACTGAGTGTTTGGAATATTTTTCAAAGTGTATTTGCAAAGACAGGTGTAATCGAGTTTAGTCGAGTTCATATGGTCTAATGTTTGAACTGAGCTGGAATTCAAAATGCAATACTGGATACTACATTTAAATTCGATCTCAACGAAGCTCAACTTTTCTGGACGGAGTTTGACTCATTTAATTATTTTATGAGTTTGAAATGACTTGATTTGATTCGACTTGTTTATTATAAATGAACTTCATGGGAGCTTAATTCAAGTTTGAGCTCAAATTCGGCTTCCCGGAAATTTAAACTGATGAGAACGATTTTGTCTAATGTATACGTTAGTTGTCGAACTGATGATGCTACTTTCTTTATGGACTTGTGTAGGGAATAGGAGCAAAAGCGGATTTTGTGTTTGTCGGCTTTTCTTTAATCGTTTGCCGATTTCTTTGTGCCAAATTTGTCTTAATTTCAGACGCTGGCCAAATCAGGAAAAATCAAACTTCGATAGGGTGGGGGATATGACCAGCTTCGGGAATTGGAATGTGAGCCATAGTCAATGACGAAAATAGAGATGGTTATGAGTGCCCAAATTCAAAGGGGGTGGTTTAAGGGTTAGAAAGATGGAGATATTGCGCTTCGAGAACCGGCGAGGTTTTATTTTTGGTCCAAACTCGAGTCGTCACAACTCGCTGGTGCCAAGATTGAATATGAGATGGATTCAGTTTTCACGTGAATCGACTCGTTTTTTTATTGGATTGGAGATGGATTCGGTAGATGGATGAAAATGTCGTTGGAAATATCACCTGATCTCTACCAAAATAAAGTACATTTCAATCACTCATTAAAGCTTGATAACTGATTGAAATCGAAAATTTTTCTGTCGATGATGACTATTCTTTTCTTATTTGTGCTTGGGTCTACTTAAATGTTCTCATCATTTTAGTAATCTTGACTAGTGTGATGTGATTGTTGTTAAGAAATTCAAGTGAATGATATTTTAATTTTATTGCGGGTTTTTAATGGGAATGTAATTGCTGGGCTTACTTCCATGGTAGATGTAAGGTAACTAACCATTGTCCCAATTTTCTTTCTTTTTCCCTGCTAAGTAGTGTCATCTTGCAAAAAGTCATGACCATGTGCTATATTGCCCTCTTTGAATGAATGTCCAGTGATGAAAAAGACTGATTTCCAAGTGGTGTTTGGAATATTTGTCGGCAAGTGCTTAAAAGACGGGTGTAATTGAGTCTAGTTGAACCGATATAGTTTAATGTTTGAATGGGACTTGACTAATAAATTCAAGATTGGATACTCAATTAACACTCGATCTTGATCCTGCTCAATTTTTCCGAATTGAGCTCAACTTGTGAAATGCTTTTAAAAGCTGAAAAAGACTTGGTTGATCCGACTTGATTATCATAAATGAATTTTTGTCGAAGCTCGATTCAATTGTGAGCTCAAAGTTGACTGTCGTAAAATCTGAATTGGTGAGGCTCAAACTTTATTCAATCTTGCGCTTCAACATGTAGATAATTTAGGCGTGTTTGAGTAACTTTTTTTTTTTTTTTCGAAAACAGAACATATATTATACGCATAGTGTTGAAACTACAGCAAATATCAGTTGGGAATACAAAAGATCCTACAAAAAAAGAGGAGGATGAAGCATCCAATTAGGAGGAAGAAGAGAGGCCCGATGGGCCTTCGCGGGCTGGTCCGCAACAGAGTTCGCTGCCCTACTGCAATGTACGAGTCGGAGATTAGGGCATCGAAGCATCAACTCCCTAATTTCGGCGAAGATAGATCGGAGCTCCCACGGCGTCAAGGCAGGATGGTTGATGGCGTCCACAAGGCTCAAGCAATCGCATCGTTGGTTCGGGAAGAAGCAACTAAAACCTGATTTCGAAGAAGCATGTGAGAAAATGCTAGTAAAGCGAATTGTTTCAACCATCACCTGGCATCTCTCTCCTCCCATTCTCGCCTCACTTGCTCTCCTACCCTTCTCTTATGCATTTTACTTTCCTTTCTTTCTAGAATAAAATTTAGTTTCTTTCAATTTGACATTATTGGCTTTTACCTTTTCTTAATTATGTAAAAAATATATCATCTTAGCATACCACAACAATATGCTAAGAGTTATTCAAGAATTGATTGAGGATGGAATAGATTCCAAAAGATCCAATTTTACAAGATCATAGATTGGTGGACTGAAAGTGTAATTCTTCTAAATTATTTTTTTACTAGCAAGGGAACACCTATTTGCTGGGGCACGCAAAATTCAACAATAGTAAAATTACTTAGATCATTGATAAAGAGAATAGAAAAATATGCTGGTAAAGTTTCAGCATTATGATATAATCTTTATATATTGAAAACAAATAAGTGCCAATTTTCGTTATAAATTCCAACATCATATTTGATAACATGACTTTTTTGAAAAAAAAAAAAGGGGGGGGGGGGGGGGGGGGGGGGCAGGGGGGGGGGGCATCTCTTGTCTTTTTTTCCTATACATCAGTCCTTTACTCCTTTCTCATCTTTCTTTACACACAATTTTTCTTTTTTCCTATTTTTGGCTGGTCATTTTAATCTTTTTTAACATTTTGTAATTTCTTGGTGAACAACTCACACATACCATGGGCCTACTATATAAGTTTAATAATTTCTCTTTTGGGAAAATTGCACAAAAAGTTCTAAAACTTGTAAAAAAAAGTGCAATCAAATTATAAAAAAGTAAAAAAGTACAATCAGATTCTATAATTTGTGCAAAAAAAGAGTTACGAAGTACTTCCATTAATTAGGATGAGATTGACCTATTTTAAAGTTCTAATACTTGGTTATACTTTTGCTATAGGATTTAGGACTTATGATATGGTTAATCCTCAATATTACCTAGTTTTCCAATTCGGTGGATAAGTAATGTTGCGAAGTAAAATTTTCAAATCCAAACTGAGGAGCCTTCAACTATTTTCAATTTTGGCTTTAGATTTAGACTTTACCTATTCATGCATTCCATCTTGGTTTAAAACAATCTTCACTGAAGAATCTTCTTTATTGCAAATTTTTCATTCCAAAACTCCGACAAAATGGCCACATAGTTCTGTCATTTTGTTTTCTACACTAGATGCAAATCAACTTTTTCTCCCGATTGGTAAGCAAGAGTTCTATTGAACAATAAACAAACCTGAATTTTAGTGGAAAGAACGAAAATACTCCTTTTCAAGTTTAATAACTGAATCCCAGTGGAAATCTTCATGAATGTGAGTGTCAACAACACTTTATCCCAAAACCGATAGTAAGCCAACCTCCATGATCGAATAAACCCTAACGGACCACAAACTGCCTAGAAGCCAACAACAAATCCAAGCAGTATGCTTAAGTAAAACCACTTCTTCTCACTATCATCATTGTCACCATCATTGCCAGCTTCTCCCGTCCTATTCATGGTAATTGAGCAACTATTGTTGAGCGGAAGCCCACACAATCCAAGGTTCCCTTCAAAAGAACTTTCAGAAAATGTGAGAAATTGTCCGCTAGCCGGGATGCTTCCCTCAAGTTGATTGTTTGAGAGGTTCAGGAATGAAAGGAAATGAAGATTTGCAAGTTGAGTTGGAATGGTTCTATTGAGGTAGTTCTGTGACAAGTCCAATGACTCGAGCTGATGCAGATTCCCCAAAACAGGAGGAATTGAACCAGAGATGGCATTATGTGATAGATTGAGGAAATGAAGTGCATTAAGATTTCCAAGTGTGTCTGGTATTGGACCCTCCAATCTATTGCCTGAGAAGTCAATCAACGTGAAAACAGTAAGAATCTTGACAAGTTCTAGCTGCTGACCTTTGAATGTTGCAATCACTCTATCTTGATAATAGACCCCACTCCGTGGGGAAAATTCATGTAGGTAATTAAAGTCCGCGTTGGCCTTCATAGCCTCCCAAGATGTGAGGAGACTCGCAGGTAGTGTGCCGCCAAAATCGTTTGAAGACAAGTCAATGATTTGAAGCATTTGCCAGGTGTAGGGACTATGCAGACATTCAATTTCCCCGTGCAATTTGTTGGATCGTAAAACGAGGACATGGAGATTTGATATAGCCTTCAAATGGCATGGAAATGTTCCGTCTATTTGATTGTCCCCAATGTTCACAATCTCCAATGTTCTGCAATTTTCTAATGACAATGGAATCTGTCCATCCAACAAATTCTCACTAACATCCAATGTCTTTAGAGTACACATTGGCAAGATGATTGGCGGAATATTGCCGCTCAATTGGTTATTTCTCAGATTCAACACCACGAGGGACATCGTCAGTAAACAATCAGGTATAGTTCCATTCAGATGGTTATGTGATAAATCAAGCACTTCAAGATGACTAAGATAACCAGCTTTGCAAATTGACTTTGGGATGGACCCATGGATATTATTCTTCGAAAGGGAGAAGAACGACGGGACTGATGATAGGGAGTTGCCAATGTTATCCGGAATTATAGAAGTGATGTTGTTTCTTGATAAATCCAAGTAGTCAACGTGTAACAGCATGGGTAGCATATATCCTCGGAGCATGTTTGAATGGAGGTCGAGGACACGTGCAGAAGTAAGATTGTGTGGAGGTGTTTCGAAATCTTCAAAGAAATTAGAGGAAAGATTGAGAACTAGAAGTTGTTCCAATGTCCATATCCATCGCGGTATTTCTCCTCGAATATAATTGTGGGAGAGGTCGAGGGATCCCAAATAGGACTGGTTAGCCAAAAACTGAGGCAATGTCCGCAACTGGCAAGAAGCCAAATTTAATGAAAAGAATTGAGGGAAAGAGGATGCAGCAGCAGAAGTAGACGCCAAACCGTTAATGGACAAGCCACTGTATGATAGATCAAGATCACTTAAAATTCCTAATCCCTTAAGCATATCAAGATTTATTGAGCCACTGAAATTATTGGAAGAAAGTGAGAGGTAGCAAAGTCCTCGCAATTCGAATATGGATGCTGGTATTGACCCTTGTAACATATTGCTTCCCAAATCAAGCTTTTTCAGTTGATACGAAGAGACATTCGGATATATGATAAGCTGACCATTAAATCCATTGTGTGAAAGGCTTATCTCCATAAGTTGGGGAAGTGTAAACAAAGCTGGGGGAATGTCGCCTTCCAATGAATTGTCTTGCAGGTCCAGAATTTCAAGATTCAGAAAGGTCTTCCCAACCAACGGAGGTGATATAACCCGTTAAAGCATTATGAGATAAATATATTTGGGTTAGATTTCTAGATGCACCATATGGCGGAACTGAACCAGTAAGATTATTGAAAGACAAGTTCAAATAAGTTAGCTCTGACAGGTTCTTCATCGAGCTTGGGATTGATCCACTCAAACTGCAATTAGACAGATCTAATATCGACAATTTTCTAAGATTACCGATTGAATCTGGAAGTGCCCCTGAAATATTCGTGTTACACAGGGACAGAGTCTCAAGAGAACCAACCTCTGGAAAATCGGGCAAAGAACCTTGAAGAAGTTTGTTGTATGATAGGTCAAGGATTTGAAGTGTTTGTACCTGGAAGACTCTTTGAGGAATTTCTCCCTGCAGGTGACATGCTCTTAGGCTCAGTGTTTTCAAGCTCGGAAAATTTGCTAATAAACCAGGATCTGTGGTGGACAAGTTGCTGCCGTCGAGTTGAATGACCGATAAATTAGCAAGACTCATAAGGGAAGTGTCAATAGGACCAGACAGACAACAGCCTGACATGCTCAACACCTCAAGTTTTGGCACTGAAGAAGACAGCCCCTTGCACCACTCACTTCCCTCAGCAGACATATTGACCCCATCAAGATTTAGCACTCTCAACTCCCCCAAGTTACCAATCAGCGACGTCAAATTGGTCTCAAGTTTCAGCAAAAACAGTCTAGGGAAACGAATACTAGAGAGATCAAGAGTACGTAGCTTTGTCAAGCGCGATAGCTCTGCCGGAATCTGCCCGCCGAATCCAGCCCAGGACAAGTTGAGATGTACCAAGTGGCTGAGATTCGCAAGGCCAGATGGAAACGCTGAGGAGCCGAAATGGTTGAACGCCAAGTTCAGGCTCTGAAGGAATTCGAGCTTGAAGAGGCTCGACGAACGGTTGATTCCGCCAGAGATCGACTCTTCGCTCAAATCGAGTCCGACGACAAGACCGTCCTTGCACATCACGCCACTCCATGAATCGGCGCTTCGGTCCCACTTTACTAGCTTGGACGACGCTGAGGTGTTGAAGATGAGGCTGTTTCTCAGCTCGAGCAAGAGTGATCTTTGGTCGACGCCGAGACACTGGGCTGGCGCTGAAGCCCTAGCAAAATTGGAGAAGATGGAGATGGTGGATATCGCAAGAAGAAGCCATGAGATGATTGAACCGTTCATCGGAAGAGTTTGAGGAAGAGAGAAGGGAGAGGGAACAGGGAAGAGACAAAGTTGAACTCTTGGGAGTGGAGTCGTCCAAAGAAAGTGCAAACCGCGTGTTGATATTCGGGTTGTCATCAGTCACCAAAGATTGACTTATTTCACTTTCGACAATACTAGCACAAATATTCTTTATTTAACATTATTTTTCGGTCGAAACACGAGGCCATATTTTTATTTTCAAGGAGGAAAGCGAAAATAATAGAAATCCGCCTAAAATGCTGAGATTAGAACTTGACATCCATGGGATATATTTTTGCTTTATTTTATTTTAAAAATCATAAAACAAATGATATTTATTGATTGGTTTAGTTTTTGTACATCACATTAACATTTAGAGATCCATTAAAAAGAATAATGGATATATTTTATAACAGCATTTGATCATAACACCAAAATACATATATGTCTAATAAGTAGATTCAAGAAAAGAAATATAACAATTTACTTATATATGAATGTGATTATGAATATTCTATAGTACTATCTAAAAGCAAAAAGTATGAATGATATAATCAGAAAATACAATGAATTAATGATGAAATATGAAATAGAAAAGTAAAATAATTTGTTAAAAAAAGAATGAAAAACCAAATAAGCCAAAAAAAAAAAAAAAAAGGAATAAATTTCTCTTATATTAAAGTTATAGGAAAAATAAAAAGGAAAAAAGGAAAAATGCTTGAGTAAAATGATGAGAAATGGGCGCTATCTTTACTTCGAGTGGTATAAAGGAAAATAGAAAAGGGGAAAATCCCAAAAGATTTAAAATTAAAAAGAAAAGAAAAGAAAAGGTGAACTGTAGGCACATGGAATTGATCTACCGTGCGCACTGGGCAAGTACCATGGCCCACCTCCACTATATATACAATCAAGGAACGACACGTGGCAAATCCTGATAATCGCCTCGAGTTTTCTCTTTTGGTATTGCACATTTATATAGTTTAAGGTTTTTTTTTTTTTTTTCCCTTTTCTTTGTTTCGTTATGAGTTTTGCTATGCTAAGAGTGGTTTGGTAGAGATTTTTTAGGCTTATTTATTGTGCAGTCAAGTGCCAGGTTAACTTCTAATAAGACTCAAAAACCAAGACCATAAAAAAGAAAAGCAAACTCCATCACCATCTACAACAACTATTTATTGTCAGATTTTCGATGTAATTAAATTATCAAAATTTTACAACAATTGAAAGAAATCTTATTGTCACACTTCGACCCTCAAACGCACGACAACCCCTCTCCTCTTTGGTCATTGGATTGTGACATCCCAGGGGGTGTTGATGATCCATTCAATTTATCTTTCAATTATACACAAGCAGAAGCAGAATTAACACCACCTAAATATTCATATCAAGAGGGATAACATAGAATACATATCAAAACACCCTTTCATTTAATATGTACATTTCACTTCAACTTAATCATCAGAAGTTCTCATTTACACATTTGCCTTGTGGATCCTTTCCGATTTGTCAAAAATGTGGGTTGGGGTTAGCCTAGCACCTTTATACTATGAGGGCGACCTCTAAAGTGATATCCCCTACGAGCCTAGCACTTGTCCATCTCAAAGTACCATGGCTTAGGCTTGAGTAGCTATGATTAGGGCTTAAAAATCTTAAACAATTAAGATAAACTCAACGAGTAAGCTCCCTAAACCTCACATAGGAAGGTACTTCGCCTTAGAGATACCCTAAACATGCAGCTTGACAAATCAATAGTAAAGCATAAGCTTTACTCTAACTATAACATGAAGGGATCTACCTCGGCCTACATTCCTTGAGTCCTAACACTAGCATGCAAATCCACATACTTCTCAATTTATAGATAGGATTAATTGGGCATGCATGTGCCATATAAGCCAACAAAATGTCATGTAATTCATGCACGCGTCTCATGCAACCCATATAAATCCATGCCACATGTGTGTAGGCTATAGCATCACTCTTAAATTATGCATTTAGCACTCATTCACTTTGCAAACGTGACATCTCGAGAATCACATGGTATCCCATATTACCATGCAATTCTTGAGACCATGAGTTCACATTATTATGACTGCTCTTGACACAACCGACACTCGTGTCGGTGGTTTTCAACATAATAGGGCATCATCCCATCCCATCGAGCAACACATCATCTTGATTCACTAGAAGACAACATTCCAATTAAGGAGTTTTGTTCCAAAATCCATCCGCGAACGGCATCCCATTGACATGGAGGCATTTGAAATCCATCGGGCATCGTGCCTTGTAATCATATGATTATGGAACCATTATGTGACCACATGAAAATATTAACCATTCAAGCTAATTTTTATCTTTCTCATTAGCCAATACAAGAGTGTTTAGTGCTCACATTATACACTAGCAATCTTCGCATACAATAATGGCATGCAATATTTTCACGTGATCACCCATTGATTATTTATCCACCAAAACAATCATGCTTCAACCTCATAACATACAATCCCACACCATGAGTTCATTTATCGACTTAGCATCTCACTTTTCAAAATAACATTTTGCAAACACTTATCATTTATGAAAATATGATACCATGAATTTTATCATTTTTGAAAATAAGGATTTCATAAGCACTTATTATTCCAAAAATTGAGATTTAATAAGTACTTATCACATTTAGAAATAGAAATTAATAAGTACTTATCTCTTATAATTAGAAAATAGTAAGCAGTTATCACAATCATGATAGCTTATCGTATCCAATTATCAATTATCCCGATAGCTTATTGCATCCAATAATCACTTATCATGATAGCTTATCGGATCCACTATCACTTATCATGATAGCTTATCACCTTTACTTATTGCTAATCATGGTAGCTTATCACGTCCACTAATCACTTATCATGATAGTTTATCACTTTAACTTATCACTTACCATGATAACCTATAATCCTAATCCACTTATAACATAATCTAACTATCATTAACCTTAATCTAACTTAATCTAACCCTAATCCTAAGCATAACTACCACACTTACGGATCTTCGCTTAATAGCGAGTGGCAATGGCGGAGGACTCACAGTAGCAATGGCTAGGCACGACGTGAGGGGAGGCAGCTTGACGGTGAGCTAGATGGCAATGAGGCATCAATGACGAGGCAGCCATGGCGTAAGATCTCATGGCCAAGGGACGACATGAGGGTGGTGAGGGCGTGGTCATGGTGGTGAGACTACTTAGCTAGGGTGGACAGTGGCACATAGCTCGGTGAGTTGGATGGCGGCATAAGTATTGGTCGATGGTAGACAACAAAGGACATCAAACGGTGCTTTGGTAATAGCTTGACAATGGTGGCTCACAATGCAATAATGAATGATAATGGCAATGATGAGTGGTGATAAGGGTTCACAACCTGGAATGCCGATGGCTCACAGTGAGGAGGTGAGGGCGCAGTTCAGCCATGGCAACAACAAAAGTGGCGATAAGGGTGTGCGACTTCCAGTGGTTCACGGTGGTACCGACCAAGAGGAAAAAGAGAGGGAGATGGGCGTGAGGTGAAGGAGAGAGATGGAGGGAGAGGTTTGGCTAAGGGGAGGTGGAGAGAGAGAAAGATAGAGAAATGAGGGAAAAAGAAGAAAACTTGGAAGAGAAGTTGGCCAACACATTTAATGCCCCTTGAATTATTGTCCTAAAGCCATCATTGCTCCAAACTTGGGGAGCAAGAACACATCTTGGCCCTCCATTAAGCCATGTGCTTCATCCAAGATCAATGGCTAGGATTGCTTCTTTCCTATTCAATTATTGGCTATACTAAGGGCATTTTGGTCATTTCCTCTTTGGATGGCTTCGTGTGCTTGGATGGCCTAGTGGGCCCCCATGGGCGGACCAAAGTGGGCGTGTGGCCCAATGGGCCTGTTCGTGGCTTAGGTCCTCGTGGCTTCTTGTTCGCAACCTGTTTCCACTTTTCCAAAATTTTGCGATCCGCTGATGAAAAATTGAGTTTTCATCCTAAAGTGGCCTTTACTTGCTTTTCCATGGTCTGTCAATTACCATCATAATTCCACTCCATAGATAAGGTTCAGATTGAGGATGTCACAAATCCTCCCCCTTAAAGAAATTTCATCCTTAAAATTTGCAGAATTACTCGTCTCTTCAAACAGATTAGGATACTAATGTCTCATTACATCTTCACTTTCCTAGGTTGCTCCCTTAAGACCATGGTGTTGCCATATGACCTTGACTAAGGAAATGACATTGTTGCGCAACACTTGCTCCTTTTTCGCACTGACTATTCAACATATGACACTTTGTCATCGACTTTAATTTCCTCATAACTAAGTATGTGTGTGCCAAGTCTAGTTCGTACTTCCTTAGCATGAATACATGCAACACATTATGAACCCTGAGCAAGACTGGGCGGCAATGCTAAATGATAAGCCGAGGTCCCTATTCTTTTCAAAATCTGAAAGGGTCCAACATACCTAGGACTCACCTTTCATTTCTCACCAAAATGTGATGTTCCTCTCATTGGCTACACTTTAAGGAGTACATGATCACCTACTTGGAATTCCAAAGGGTTTTGTCGTTTATCCACAAAGCTTTTTTGAGGGCTTTGGGCTGTCTTTAGCCTGTCCCTGATAATCTTAACCGCATCTGTGGATTATTGAACTAGCTCGGGGTTAGTAATCTTCCTTCCTCCAACTCCATCCCAACAGACGGGTGTTTTGTAGGCACAATTGTATAGTGTCTCGAACGGTACCATTCTGATACTCTGTTAGTAGCCATTGTTGTATGTGAACTTGATGAGGTGTGGTTGATCTTCCTATCCTCCTTTAAAATCCACGACGCAAGCTTGCAACATGTCATCAAGTGTCTAAATAGTTCTCTCAAATTGACCATTTGTCTATAGATGATAGACGGTGCTAGATTGTAGCTTTGTTCCTATGGTAGCCTGTAAACTTTTCCAAAATGTTGCCGTGAACTTGGGGTCCCGATTTGAAGTGATCATCACGAGCAATCCACACAAACGAATTATTTCCCACAAACCAGGTCACTTCCTCCTGTTTTGCAGCAAAGAACAGCAACCCAACAAGTGGATTTCTAGCAGTGGTCCAAGCCCATTTTGAGACGTTTCCAGGCCCCAAACCCGAGGCCTGCTTTAGGAAGAAGCGACCCTCGTGTCGTCCCCGTCAGTTTGATCCGACTCGTGCGCAATCAAGTGAGTAATCTCACTAATCTTTGCTTAATAGACTAATTATGCTTAAGGGTTGATTAGTATTAATAAATAGGATTAGGTGGTTAGATTAGAATGGATTAGTGATTATTAGTTAATTGCATTGCATATTAGTTAGGTGGTTAGTATACTTAGCTAGAGAATAGCCTATACTATTTATTGAATGCATCTTGGGATTTTTCCCGAACCTTATCGGGCTTCAATTAGGCATTACAGGCCTAAGTTGGATTTTTAGTATTTATTTATTAATTTTAGAAATTAATTAATTATTTATTTATTTTTCGGAAATTAGGCAAGGATAGCCAACAACCAAAATTTTATGTTGATCATCGTGGTGCAATCTGTTTATTTATTTGGGCTCTACGTTGTGCTAAATTGAATTGATTGCGCAATTTGAGTAATTATTCCTAAATTGATTAAAATTGAGTGAAATTGAATGATTGATTGGTAGATGGCCGAGTGTGGTTATTTAGCATTGACAATGCCTTGATGAGTTGTAAAGTGGAGAGAATCATGAGATTGAACTAGGAATATTCTTGGCTAAAACCGATCAGGTACGAGGTATAGACATACGTGGTTTAGTGATAAGGAAATCACTAGTGAAAACGCGCCTTAAAGAACACATGAGTGCTGTCTATTACCTGCATTAGTATAGACATACGTGGTTTGGTGATAAGGAAATCACTAGTGAAAACGGCGCCTTAAAGAATGCACGAGTGTTGTCTACTACATGCATCATTATAGACATACGTGGTTCGATGATTAAGAATATTACTGGTGAAAACGGCGCCTTAAAGAACGCACGAGTGTTGTCCATTACATATGTCACTTTAGCGAAAACAACGCCCGAGAGCATTACTGTAGCTCTGTGACTGAGTATACAATTGGAGGTTATATAATGAGGCGTGAAATGGCCTGGAAATGGTCCGATTGACATGTAATCGACTAGGTCGATTGATCAATGATTTGATCCGTTTGTCGTGAATTGATTGCCTGTTTGATGAAATATATGAGGTATATGCGTATAACCTTAAATTGCAGGTTGGGACTAATGCCAAGGTAAGTCTTCTGATTTGTGTTGTGCTTAAGAAACCATGTGGTGCATTGGTTTCCTAATCGAGTCTTAGTGGGGTAGAACTTGCTGAGACGTGGTCTCAATGGTTAATTTATAACCATTTCAGGCCCCTAGATGGCAGCATTGATACCTCCCCCTCCTCCAGAGTAGTTTGGCATTCCAGTGGACATCACCAAGAAAGAAACTCACTTCCATGTTCATCCTCATCCAGAAGGATTAGAATATGTTTTGATTGAGTCGACAGTGTGGGTTGAAGTCGGCTAGGACGACCTAAGGCCCCATGAGTATCGGTCTTGGTATCATTACTATTTTGATGGGCGAAGGATAGGTCCCATCCCTGAGGAAGATATACCTTACTCCATCCTGGAGAAAGCTTTTGGTGAGGGGACTGCAGACCCCAAAGATGGAGGCGTAGATGATGCCAGAGATCCTGCACTCGGGAGTGAGCTGACGTCCCCTGTATTTATTGAAGAGGATGAAAATTTTGAGGACGGTGAGATCATGGAACAAGAAGTGGAAGAATCAAAGGAGGACAAGGATTGGGGAATGCTGAGGGGGAGCCGGTAGAAGAAGAGCTTGAAGAAGACAAGGAGCCTAAGGAGGAGGAAAGCAAGTCAGAAGAATCAGAAGAGGATCAGAATGATTCTGCGTACGACCCAGATGAGGACTGAGATCCCATCCTCTTTTGTGAACCTTGTTTATATGTGAATAGAGTGAGACTAGAAAGTTGTGAATAGTTTTGTGAATATACTTTGAGTTATACTCTATGTAAAAGTATGGTTGTGGATTTCAATATGAAAAATATGGCCTTGCTTTTCTATCCCATTATTTTATTGTCTGGGGATTTACAATTACTTTGCATATTTTATCAAAAAAATGAAAGGGTCGGCAAATCATAGTCTTGGGATATCGCATTCTAAAATCGATCAAGTAGAATGATGTGTGCATGCCCAAGGATCGGGGCGTGACATTAGCTATGCTTTATATCTTCTCCAAACAAAAGAAAAATGAGCATCACATTGTATGTTTACTTATCCACTTCTTGAGGGCTTATCCTATATGAAAGGGGTTGGATAATCGCTAGGCCTGTTAAAATGGATCATAAATCAATTTCTAACCTATATTCGATGGGCTAAGTCACTATATAGATTAGTTATGTTCAATAAATATGTTATAGATGAGTTTAGAAATGAAAGTACCCAAAAAATACGAGTATTGAAAGGGTTCATAGTTTACCCAAACCCAATCCATGTTTGTGACTCTCTTTTTGCCCTTTGTAAGAAAATAACGAACTCATTAGACCATTCCAAGTTCAGAAAGGTCTTGGTGGGCCCACATGATGAGCTTGACTTCTCCCTTATTAAAAAATAGCAAGACAGCTTCTTTTTTTTAGCATTATTTTTCTATTAATATTATAAGTTTCGTCTTTTAGTTATTAGAGTATATCTATCCTTGGTTGCATTTGACAATGTTATTTTTAACTAATATTCTAATCTTAGTTCTTATCATTGCAATCATTTGTCAACTTAAATCATCTTTTTCAATATTTTACATTCCATTTAATTAAAACTCGACTCCTCCACGTTATTGTTGTTGTAATTTTATAAATTTACTACCAATTACTAACTTTCTATTATTCTTCATTGTGAAACAATATAAAAATTGAAAATTCTAGGCAACATTGAAAGCCAAATATTTAGCATCTTATAGTCTAAATAGCGATTTTATCCAACTAACAAATAAGCACAAAGAGTTTAAAGTGTGTTAACTAGGTAGATATGGATATTTAATATTGAATTAATTATGGAAGTATTTTGGTAAATACGTGTGGATCACTAAATTTACATGGCATATAAATGGGTCAAAATGGTATGGAAATCCAACTTAAATTGCGGCAAGCTAAGCTAAATCACCTCACGATGCTCAACTTTAGCTAGTTGATCAATAAGTGCTTGACTAGGGTGCTCATAGTTTCCTAGACACTTAACAGTGACTTTGCTTGTCAATAAAACTCGCAATTACCAGAAAGTCCAACATGCCTATTGTACGTAGGTGTTGCGGATTGGGGGCACTAACACCACCATAGAAAACTCTATTTTGTGTTTTTCTTCATTTGGAATTGAAAAGGAAATAATATATATATATATATATATATATATATATATATGTATGTATGTATGAAGAGAAACCAAGACCAAAGCCAACAAATGAAAGTACATTGATTTTGACGAAGTAGCAGGAGATTAATTGAAAGAAAGCATGGAAGACAAGGAAGAACGAGGAGAAAGTTTATGGGAATGTATTTTGTATTTTTTTTTCTGTATCTTCAGTGTACAATACTTTACAATTATAGTACTAGATATGCACAAGAAAAGGAAATAATGTATCTTACAAATCTATTCCAATGTTAGATTGATCACGATATCAATCTCAACGGATATCGAACAACTCCTGCTTATCTTCCAACAATAATGACCATGATCGAGAAGGATACACGAGAAAGTGATGAGGCTGCATACAAAGGACAACTTCCTTTGATGATGAGGGATAGACTATCGACTCGTGAGATAGAGCTAACCTTAGAGACAGCATGAGCATATTTGTGACCATGACAAGCAGATGCCAATGGAACACTCTCGAAGAGGACAACTTGTTGCGGTTGCTCTTGAAGATGAAAATACTCAAATGTTACATCTTTTCTTAATAATTCATCTTTATAGTATGTTAAATGTGTTGAGGCTAACAATTCAACCTAGATAGGGTGAATAGGTTGTTTTCAAACTTTGATGATCTTTTGCGGAAATCAACTAAATGCTGAGTGAAAAATAACCTTGACTTGATGTTTATGGGAACACTAATTGACTGTATGCCAATGTATGTAAACAGATGTAAAACAAGGGGACATAGAGAGTTATAGTAGTTCGGCTTTACAAGAAAGCCTACATCCACTCTTGAGACTAATAGTCTCAAGACAAGCTGGATTCCACCAACAATTTGCTTGGAAGGTTACAACTGGCTAGCACCAATCCTTCACGTGATAGATCACACTATCCGAATTAGGTTGTTGCTCTTACACTTGTACACTTAATCCTTAGCAAATCACACTATCTGAATTAGGTTACTACTCTTACACTTGTACACTTAATCCTTAGCACAAGTGCTAAAACAACATGACAATCATAATGGTAAGTGTAACATTCTGAATTTTTGACCCGTCCTCATAAAACGAAATAGGCTTTTCACCGACGTGCCTATGGTCATTTTTCTCTGATTTGATCACTCATGAGTTAACTAACCTATTAGGTGAAGCCGTTAAGGGATATAACCATGGTAAAATCCCTAAAAGCTACCCGGTAAGTTAGATTGGACTAAAATCATGTCCAGTTGATTTTAACCACGAAATTGAATTCGGTTTTGGGAATCGAATTCAAGCGTGTCACAATTTAATTTTCAGACCTCGTCTCATCTTTTGGAAAAAAAATTTTGAGCCGGGAATTTTGCGGAAAAATCGATTTCGGACAAATCGGAAAAGAGTTGCAAATTCAGATGGGCATTAGAAGAATTTTGGGCCATGAAATTGAAGTAAACTGTGAGGAGATGGTGCAAATCTATAGGGGTGATGGGCTGCTGCAGTTTGGTCCTTAATTTGGCTTCATTGGTGTGGATTTGTGAATAATTTGGCCCTTGGGTGATCCATTGGAAAGGTTGGCTGAAAATGGGCATGATTATTTACACCAAAATGACTTAAATTGGGTGAAATGGGAGCAAATTCTCCATTGGATGGGTTGAAGACTTTTGTGATTTGCTAATCATGGATTAAGATATTTATTTTGACTTTCAATCCCTCTTTCTCTTTCTCTTTTCACGCATGTTGCCCCCCTCTGCTGTGCACGTTTGGCCATCTCTCCATCTTTCCTCTCTAAGCTCACACGTGAAGGGCCGCCACCACCCGACTTCTCCCTCTCTCTCTCCTTCTCCCTTCACTTTTCCCTCCTCCCTTGTGTGCGACCAAGTCCATGCTCCGGTCAACCTTCCTTATGCCCACGTTCACTTCTTCTTTTTCATTTCTTAATTGATATACCTTCATCCCATCTCCACCCCATTCGTTCACCCCATCACCATCATCCCCCATATGCCAACTCCACCCATCGTCTATCCTCATCCCACTCAACCGTCCATCTCCTTCAAGAGCATGTGTGGCTTAGAAGTTCCTTTTTGGAGATAGACCTCCTATACTTAGACCCTAGAGTTGACCTCTGTTTGTAAACCAGATTGTTTATAAAAGCCGTGTTGATTAATTTGAAATTTGTTGTCCTACTTTTCTATCCCACGTTTGTTGTGGTCAGGGGATTAGTAATTTGCTTCCGCATGCGTATTAAAATGAATTGGTTGGTGATGTGTCCTAGGACATCGTAATTTTTATTGACCACCAAGGGATGGGCACGCGCTCGAGGTTCGGGGCATGACATCTCCGCCCGAAGTGGTATCAGAGCTGGTTGATAGTTTGAGTGATAAGGTGCAATAGGTTTTATGGGATAGTTAGTAGGGTTGGCCTTTATTTCATGCCAATGCATGTCAGTGGTAATCGTTTGGTACATTGTTTGTTGGGATTGCTCAGCTTCTAACTTTGTGTGGAATTGGAAAGCAAGTTTTTGTAAAGAATCTGCAAAATGAGCGATCAGGAGCAGAGGACTCCTAGAAAGCGAACCATTGGACCTGTTACTCGGGGTAGGACGTCGACGGGGGTCGGTACCCGAGGAGGTCGTGGTCAAGCGCTAACTCAGGCTAGCACTAATGGAGTAGCACCACCTCCTGTTGGTTTTGGGGTAGCAGCCCCTGGTGATCATAGGATTGAATGGATCATGCAGGCACTTGAAGTGATGGGAACGCTGATAATGTAGCAGACCTAGAATCAAGCTGCCATGCTGCCGCCACTGCCGCTGCCGCTCAAGCTGTTGCTATTGCAACAACACCTGCTAGGGTCCAACCTAGGATTGTGATCGAGGAGAGACCGATGCACAAGTTAGTTGAATAGTTTCTAAAATTGCAACCACCAAAGTTCACGGGAACAGGTGATCCTAAGGTTACAACCCTCTAGATCCAAGAATTAAAGAAGGCCATTGACCTGCTGAGGTGTTCAGAGGAAGAAAAGGTAGTCCTTGCAGTCTACCAGTTGCAAGGTAACGCAAGCACTTGGTGGAGGGCCACCAAAGGAATAGTATTCCCAGAATGTGAGGTTCCAGTGTCAAACGCCTTCCTCAGAGCCTTTAATGGCAAGTACCTTTTGAGTGGCGCCCGAGAGCAAAAGATGGAGGAATTCTAGCGCCTTCTCCAAGGAATGCTAAGTGTAGAGCAATATGAAGCTAAATTCGCAAAGTTGCTGCAGTATGCTCCAAGGCTAATAGAGGATCCTGAAGACAAAGCTCAGAGGTTCAGGAACAGCCTTAGGCTAGAGCTAAAGAACCCTTTGGTGCCGTTTGATCTCAAGGATTATAACGAAGTTTATAATCGAGCCTAGCTGATAGAGAGAAGTTTGAGTGAGCAAGCCGCCACATTTGGGTCAAGGTTCAGGTCAAGCAAGGATGGAAATAGGTTTGGGAAGAAACCTATAAGCGAAGGAAGGTATCCCATTTCGCCCAACAAAAAGGATGGGATTGGAAAGTCAACGCCCAACTTGATGTGTCTTTTCTGTAGGAAAAGACATAGGTCTATCCTATATTTTAAAAGGACGGGAGCTTGTTTTAAATATGGCTAGCACGGCCACCAGTTCAAGGATTGTCCACGCAGGCAAATGAGACCACAATAGCTGCTACCGCCGCCACCGATGGGACAGAATATAGGGAATGCACCACAAACAGGATGCCATTAGGATGGTGAACGTCACAGGATTGAACTAAGCTATGTGTCGATCAAGAGAAGGATACTTTTGAGATAATTTTATCTGAGTGGCGCATCAAAATTTTGGTTAAGCTTGTAGAATTTCAATTTGTTAAAATGAAGTTGTAAGAAGGAGAATCATTGGCTAGAGTTGTACATGACTATTTTGCTTATGTATAACTTTGATGTCATATATGAAAAAAGTTGGTGTAAGGAGCATCTTGCTGAAATGGATTGTTATTGTGAAGTACTCTAGTTTAACCCGTTAACGTGTGGAAGTTTTGAGTTTGTTGGGAACCAAGAAGGACCTTCGATTAATTTAAATTTGTCACTTAAGGCAATGGGTTTTTGGATGTGGGTTGCCAAGACTATTTGGCAATTGTAGTGAATACGACAGTTGAGGAACATAAGATAGAGAACATAGCTGTGGTACGAGAGTTTTCTGAGGTGTTTCCTAAAGGATTACCTAGTCTAGCCTCAGATTGGGAGATCGAGTTTGTGTTTGAGTTGGCCCCTCGGATGGTGCCAATCTCTAAAGCCCCTTATTGTATGCCATTGTCAGAGTTGAAGGAACTGAAAGTGCAAATGCAGGAATTGTTAGACAATCAATTTATATGCTTTAGTGCATCACCTTGGCAAGCACTAGTTCTATTTGTGAGGAAGAAAGATGGTTTGTTGCATCGTTACATTGACTATCAACAACTCAACCGGGTGACAATCAAGAACAAGTATCCGTTGCCAAGGATTGACAATCTGTTTGGTCGATTATAAGTAGAGTTGATATTCTCACGGGTCAACCTAAGGACGAGTTATCATCATTTGAGGATTAAGAAAGAGTTCAACATGAGGCAATATTGTTGGATGGAACTTCTTAAGGATTATGACGGTGACATCCCGTATCACCCTAGAAAAGCTAATAAAGTTACAGATGCATTGAGTCGAAAGTCATCGATTGCGCAAATGGTAATTCAAGAGTGGATTTTACTGGTAGGAGCTAGAGATCTAATTTTCAAATTTGAGGTAGGCCACCTTTCAAGCCTTATGGCCATCCTCAGAATTGAACCGGAAGTACAAATAAGAATCAAAATGTTGTAGTTGATGATTCGAGAGATCTAGAAAATTCAGCGGGGAAGATACGAATAAGAGAAATACTGATTTTTCAAATTTTTGAAGATGAAACACTAAGGTTCCGAAGACGATTGTGTGTACCTAATGATGCAGAGCTTAGAGAAGAGATCTTGTCAAAAGCTTATCGTAGCAATTACAGCATTGTAAGCCAGGAGGACTTCTGCAACCTCTTGAGATTCTCGAGTGGAAATGAGAGCACATCACAATGGACTTTGTGACAGGCTTACCAAGGAGTTAGAAGGGTAATGATTCCATTTGGGTTGTGGTCGATGGACTGACGAAGTTGGCTCACTTTATTTCTGTATGAGAGGATTATGCATCATATGGATATGCAGAATCGTACGTGCGTCAGATAGTGTGTTTACATGAGGTTCCAGTGACAATTACGTCTGATAAAGACCTGAGATTTACAGATTGCCTTGGGAAAAAGCTACAATCTAGTATGGCTTATCATCTGCCAACAAATGGCTGGTCTAAAAGGATGATTCAGACTCTCGAAGACAAGTTGAGAGCGTGTGTGCTAGACTTCAAAAGAAGTTGGGAGGAACAGTTTCATCTAGTTAAGTGCACCCACAACAACAATTATCAGCAAATCATTCAAATGGCTCATTTCGAAGTGTTGTATGGAAGAGCGTACAGAACGCTATTTTGCTGGGAGAGGTCGAAGAACAGAAGATCATAGGCCCAGAGTTAGTCCAGCATTCAGTGGGTGTAGTTGTCGTCGTCGGAGACAGATTAAAGACCACTTAGAGCCACCAAAAAAGCACATAGATAAGTATTGAAGGCCCTTGGAATTCCAAGTTGGTGAGCACGTTTTTATGAAAGTGTCACCAATAAGGGGTACTTCGCGTTTCAGCAAGAAAGGAAAGCCGAGTCCGAGATACATAGGTTCCTTTGAGATTCTGGAAATAATCGAGATCCTAGTGTATTGTCTTGCATTGCCGCCAGAGTTGGTGCAAGTACATGACGCATTTCATGTGTCGATGTTGAGGACATATGAGCCTGACCCGACCTATGTGCTAAGTCTTGAATAATTAGACATGGACGACAGAGTGTTATACGTGGAAAGCCTGATTCAGATTGTAGATCGGAAAGAGTAGGTTCTACATTGCAAAATGTTTCGGTTCGTTAAAGAGGTATGGTAACACCACAACACTGAAGGACTACTTGGGAAAGTAAAGAATCGATGATATGACAATACCCCCCACCTTTTTGAAGAAAAATTTTAATGGTTTAAATTTTGAGGATGAAATTTTTATAAGATGGGAAGAGTTGTGACATTCTAAATTTTCGACCCGTCCCGATAAAACGAAAAGGGCTTTTCACTGACATGCTTATGGTCATTTTTCTCTGAGCTGATTACTCATGAGTTAATTAACCTATTAGGTGAAGCCGTTAAGGATATAACCGCGGTAAAATCCCTAAAAGCTACCCGGTAGGTTAGGTTGGACTAAAATCCTGTCCAGTTGATTTTAACCATGAAATTGAATTCAGTTTCGAAAATCAAACGTTCGAACGTGTCATGATTTAATTTTAAGATCTCATCTCATCTTTTGCGAAAATTTCGTCTAGCCGGGAATTTTGCAGAATAATCAATTTCGGAAAAATCGGAAAAGAGTTGCAAATTCCGATGGGCATTATTAGAAGAATTTTGGGCCACCAAATTGAAGAAAAATTGTGAGGAGATGGTGCAAATGCGTAGGGGTGATGGGCTGCTGCAGTTTGGTCCTCAATTTGGCTTCATTGGTGTGGATTTGTGAAGAATTTGGCCCTTAAGTGACCCAATGGAAAGGTTAGCTGAAAATGTGCATGATTATCTACACCAAAATGACTTAAATTTGGTGAAATGGGAGCAAATTCTCCATTGCGATGGGCTGAAGACTTTTGTAGTTTCCTAATCATGGATTAGATTATTTATTTTGACTTTCAATCCCTCTTTCTCTTTCTCTTTTCATGCACGTTGCCCCCCCGCCGTGCACATTTGGCTATCTCTCCTTTTATTTCCTCTCTAAGCTCACGCGTGAAGGGCCCCCACCAGCTGACTTCCCCCTCTCTCTCTCTCTTTATCCCTCCACTTTTCCCTCCTCCCTCGCGTGCGACCAAGTCCATGCTTTGGCCGACCTTCCTTCTGCCCACATTCACTTCTTCCTTCTCCATTTTTCCTTTTTGCTTCTTCTTTTTCATTTCTTAATTGCTACACCCTCATCCCATCTCCACCCCCATCCGTTCACCCCATCACCATCATCCCCCATATGCCAACTCCACCCATTGTCTCTCCTCATCCCACTCAACCGTCCATCTCCTCCAATCTAGCACCATCTTCATCTCTTCTACCCCAGCAACGTCGTTCATGCCTTTTGCCCATAGAACAAAACCAACACCAGCCCACCAAAATTTCCAGCACCATTAACAACACCAATTCAGCCTCGCTCAACCAGCTTTGCCTCAGTCAGCTCGTCGTCCTCGAGTAGCCATCGAACCGCCAGCTCTCTCAAAGTCGCGACCAACAATTGTGAACCTTACGAGCCATTTTTCAACCTAGTTTGGGCTCACGTTGGCGTCACCATAAGCCTAAGTTTTGGCCGCCGTCGCGCCACCATCACTGTGAACCGGTTTTTTGCGCTAAAGCAATGAGTTTACTCACTAAACTCTACTTAAGGAGTTAATGATGTTTAAGGGTTGATTAGTTTCGGCTAAGTATGGTTTAGGTGGTTAGTTAGAACAGATTAGCGATTTAATTATTTGTTTATGCATGTTAGGTGGTTAGATTGACTTAATTAGAGACTAGATAAGCTGTAGTATTTATCTAGATTGATTCGGGAATTTTTCGGGCCCGTTTTGGTATTTAATTAGGCTTTTCCGGCCTAAGTTTCTATTTATGGCATTTTTTGTATTTATTTAATTATTTATTATTTTCCGAAAATTATATCGGGATAGCCAGTGACCGGAATTTCGTGTTGATTGCAATGATGTGCTTGATTTATTTAAGTGAGTACTAATTTGTGTAAATTGAGTGGTAATTGAAATTTTAGGTATTTATCCCAAAATTGAGTAATTTTGATATTTAATCAGAAAATACCGGGCCATCATTTTTTAACACTGAAAATGTTTTCAAACACTATGGCCCTGTCTGGTAACCATCCAAATAGGGCTAAATTCTGATTCTTTATTTCCAGAATCAGTTTAGGCCTAGAATCGCGTTTGGTAAAATTTTTGTTCCCGAGAACAAATTGGGAGTGGAATCAAGAATAAAAAAAAAAAAATTGATTCTTGTTCCGGGAACAAATTTGAGAATCAAAACCAACAATTCTTTTTCTTCCCTTCGGCCATCTCACAACCGTCGTCCACCACCGCCCGCCGCCGTCCGCCGCCGCCAGTCGCCATCTGCCGGTCCGGTAACCTCGCCGGAGGCTCGCCAAGCCAAGGTGAGGTCCAACGAGCTCGCCAGAGGCATGTCCAGCCATCGGCGAGGCCAAGCCTCGCCGGTGGCCAAGTGGGCCTCGCTAAGGTTGGGCAATACCCGCCAACCCTCGCTGGTCTGGTGACCGGCAAAAAGAAGAAGAAGAAGAAGAAGAAGAAGAATAGGAGAAAAAGGAAAAAATAAAAGAAAAAAGGATTAAAAAAGTAAAAAAATTATTTAAAAATTAAAAGAAATTGATTTGGAACAGAATAAATGAGCACGGTACCAAATGCAATTCTATTCCAGAATCAGAAATTTTGAACAGTTACCAAATGGCTTAAATGACTAGAATCAGTTATCAAGAATAGAATAAAAAAGAATCACTTCTGATCATAATCTATTCTGGGGAATAGAATCATTATCAAACACGCCCTATATAAATAGTGGGATTTTCTAAAAGAAAGATATTGCAATTTTGGCTCAAGCCGATCGTGTATTCACATACGATTATTTTTATCGAGTATTTTTAACACAAAGAAAATAGGCCAAGACATTATTTCAATTGAGGAATTTAAGTGTGAAGCACATTGCCCTTGGTCGTGTGTGAATACTTGTGTGGTGGTTTATAGTTAGGGCATGTTGACTATTAAAAGTTGACGTGGTGTGTGTCGTGTTGAAGGAACTCGATGGGTCGTGAACAAGTAAAGAACTAAGTACTACACGAGTATAAGACTTTGTGTGAGTCACCTCTAGTGCCTTATACTATTGCTTATTGAAGTCAAGGGCTAAGTGTTACATGGTGACTTAAGTTGCATGGGAATTACCTCTAGAACCTTGCAGTATTGTCATGCATAGTGAAGGGCTAAGTGCTACGCAAGGATGAAACTTCGTGTGAGTCGCCTCTAGTGCCTTATACTATTGTCGCCTCTAGTGCCTTATACTATTGTCTAGTGCAATAAATGACTAAGTACTACATGATAGCAAGACTTAGTATGAGTTCCCTCTAGTGCCTTATATTATTGCTTGTTGTAATCAAGGGCTAAGTGTTACACGGTGACTTAAATCACATGGGAACTACCTCTAAAGCCTTGAGTTTGATCTTGAGTCTGTTATTGGAGTATAGAGATTGAGATTGAGATTGAGTATTGAGTATTGAGATTGCAATTGAAATTGAGTATTGATTATTGTATTTGAATATTGATAGTGAATATCAGGTATGGATTGAACTACCGATATGAGTTCCCCGCGCCTAGTTATGGGACGAAATTGTGTGGCACAATATGAGACGTGTCATAACGATTTTGCCTTATAATCGGGACTCATGTGTTTGATTGGTTTGATAGTGAGATACTTCAATTGATGAGTGCATTGATTATATGCATATGTTTTATGAATTGTACTAATGTGTAGGAAGGAACTGAGGTGAGGTAAGTCTCATTGGTTGTGTGTATAGGCTGCCTCTAGGTGTATTATCTTCCTAGTCGGGGTTTAGGAGATAAACTTGCTAAAACATTATCTCACCACATCATAGGCTTAACTTTTTAGGTCCCTAGTGTGAAGAACTTGGAGCTTGAGGTAGAAGGGTCAGGAGTATGTGCAGCTCAGAAGTTTTTTTTTGGAGATAGGCAACTGTACTTAGATCTAAGAGTTGGCCTCTGTTTGTAAACTAGATTGTTTATAAAAGCTGTGTTGATTTATTTGAAATTTTTGTCCTGCTTTTCTATCCCACGTTTGTTGTGGTCAGAGGATTAGTAATTCGCTTCCGCATGCACATTAAAATGGATGGATCGGCGACACGTCTTTGGACGTTGCAATTTTTATCAACCACCGAGGGATGGGCACGCGCTCGAGATTCAGGGTGTGACAGTAAGATAGAACACTTTTAGCTAAGGACAACAATACATAAGCTAGTTGATCTCTTATGTGGTGCACTCTCCTTTGGATCTTTATGGTATTCTCTTTTTATACTCTTCATCAATCTATCCGTTGAGAATGATTCAGAGAAGTAGATGACCGTTGGAGAGGTTCTATTGAGCTGATGTCTAGGAAGGGACTGTCCATACAACTTCTTCCTAGGACTTATGCAGACTAACCAAAAATAACAATTGCTACTATCTTCTCACTGTAGTCTCTGATTGACCTGTCAGACACTCTAGCTATTCTACTATAAACTTTATTCTGATTTTGCTACTGTGCGAATCTAGATCTTTTAATGGCTCTTTAGTTGACCCAACAAACATCAACTGATGTACTTGGTTGTTACATCATGATCAACCTGATCTTTACCATTTCAATATAAAAATATTAGTACTTGATCTTTTGGTCGGATGGTGCTATTTGTTAAAGCAGGACCTTTGCAAGTATCTTTCCAATTGATTACACCATGGATATTGCTTAGTTCTTTGGTTCAAACATTGGCACATAACATAGTACATAAAATACTAAGAATAGTTTGGCCATCATCAAATCTCTTGAAGATGTTTTCTCCAACAATCTCCCAATTTTTATGATGACAAAACTATCTTGTAGATATGAAATAATAGTAAGACTTGTTTGAAATAATTTGCATAATTTAAACCTAAGATCTCTTTAAAATGTTTCGATGTCATGTTTTGGAGATATATATCCAAATGAGTAGGCTAGGATATACTTGTACAAAAGATCTTCTTCCCATAGTGTATTATCATTTAATTTTGGGAATCAAAAGATAACAGTTGGTTGTTCCCCCTAGCTTGATGATGCACTCGTATGCTTCCCTTATCTTGGCGAGCAGTTCAATTTCCAAGCAAAACATTATGAGAGAAATACTTAGTAGGTGAACATATTTATGATTTCCAAAGAATTATTCAACATCAATAGCATATCCAACATCATTAGTAGTAAATGTTTGAAAGAAAATTTTAAGTGATACATAAATTGTTTTTAATTTTCATATCAAGTAACTCTCCCATTTTTTTGTCATCGATCAAACAGATTTTGCAAGATCAATATGAGTTAAAAGATCAACTTCACTGATGGCAGGAGATAGTACAATACAAAAGTCAGACCGTAGCAACAAACATATAAAACAGCAAGGGCAAAACAAGAGCATGTGAAAATAAGAGAAAGTTTTTAGGTGCAAGGGTGTTTGTGATACTGAGAAGATGCAGGTTTCTTTAGTTCGACGATCTTTGAGTCAAGGCATACAGGGTTGTAGCACTCTAAATTGAGAATCATACACTTAATCTTGACCATGTATTGAGTTAGAGAAAGAAGGGTGTTCTTGATCTCCTTAACATATGCTTGCAATTAGTTAAGGCTGGCAGGAAAGGTAGGAGCATCCATAGCTAGTGATGGTGATTTCTCAAGGGGAAGTGGACGAAAGGCCTTAGTAGGTGCTGATTCCTTAGTATGTTTGTTTTTTTTTTTTTTTTTTTTTTGGTTCATATGGTTTGGCAAGCTATTCCTAGGGCTTTACCACTGTCACGCCCTGATCCTCCGAGCACGTGCCCATTTCTTAGCAATCGATTAAATAGTAACGTCCCAACATGCATTGCCGACCCATTCATTTTAATGCGCATGCAGAAGCGAATAATAAATCCCCAGACAACAACAAGATGGGATAGAAAAGTAGGGTCACAAAATTTTCAAACTATAACATGCTTATATATACATATATCAAGCCATGTCATATACAACACCAGTCTAGAAATACAAGTCTACAAAAGAGGGGGGGTTCAAAATGCTACAAATCCTCTAAACATTTAAGTCTTCCTCCGAATACACCGGGGATCTTGGATCCGACAAACATGGGTCCACCACCGAACCACTAGGAGGATTTGCAGTGCATTTTCCAAAAGCAACCTCCAGCACATACAAAGCTACCTCAGACTCTAATATCGAACCCTCTTTTTATCCGTTCCACTCACAACGATACCATAATCTATATTGATGGGGAACCTTATGGGGTAGACCCGCATCAACCCAGACCACGGACCTCACGAGCTCATAGACCCATCCCCTAGGGTCCTCATGCAGGGAATGTAAGATACCTGTTCTGTGACCTTCTTCGACTAACCAAAATGCTCGGGAGGAAATGCCATCTAGGGACTCAAAAATATTATCTCACAATGGAGTGAGATGATGTCTCAGCAAGTTCACCCCCTAAACTCTGACTATGAAGGAAATATACCCCTAGGGCTACCTAAGTACAAGCACAGGTCAAAAGACTTACCTTTGCCTCAATTCCTTCCTACAAGTCAGTACATTTCATATACTCACGAATCACATTAACAAATCAAACCATCAAAGCCGATGGAGTCATCTGTCCATCAATCCAGTCGATTCCATGTCATCAAGACCTTCTCTCAGTCAATCCATTCAATACTATCTATAAAGTTCAATCATATCTAGGACTATTCACCCTAAGCGGAAAATAGATAGTATAGCTCACCTAAAGCTAATAGATAATATAGCTCGCCAGAAGCTGACATATCCAAGCTCGCAAGCTAATATAATATACTCACAATGCTCACCAAAAGCCGCTAAGGTATACTACTCACCAAAAGCTGATATATCATGGCCCTTAGATTGATATGATATACTAGTATACTGCTCGCCTAAAGCTGACATATTAGAGCCCCCAGACTGATATAGTATACCATCCTGATCATTCGACAATTTCACCATTTTTATCATACCCTATAAAAATAATAATGTGTGGGTACATAGTCGGCCTTAGCCAAAATACAATATTTTCCTTTTTATAAAATCTCACTAATTCCAAAAGTCCATAAACACATTTTTGGCATTGTAAACCGACGTCTGGCATTTTCTAATTAAATATCGAAATTTTTAATTTTGGGATAAATACTCAAAACTATAATTCACACTCAAATTGCATAAACCAGCACTCAATTAAATAAACCAATCACACCATTACAATTAGCACGAAATTCCGGTCACCGATTATCTCGGTCTAATTTTTGGAAAATAATTAATTAATTAATTAATTACCAAAATTAATTAATAAATATCAATAAATGCAACTTAGGCTGGAAAAGCCTAATTAAAAACCAAGATAGGCTCGGAAAATTCTCGAACCTATCTAAATTAATATACGAGCTATCTACTTGCTAATTACACTACTCTAACCACCTAACATGCAATATTGAACGATTAAATCACTAATCCGTTTTAACTAACCACCTAATCCAAGCTTAACTTAAACTAATGAATCCTTAAGCGTCATTAACTCCCTAAGAAAAGATTAGTGAGTAAACTCACTTGATTAACGATCCGAATGAACCACGATGATGGCGAGGAGGAGACAAGCTAAAAACTCCAAAGCGGAGGCACCTTTCGAGGCTCGGAAGCGGTCCAAAAAGGGCCAAACAAAGCCCAACAAACCCAAAAATATTGATTCTACTCGGTGAGCCGAGGAGCTGCTCCGGTGGCTGGTTGGGTGAGTAAGGGTTGGCAGAGGTAGCAGTGGCTTAGGCGGGCGACTCCAGTGGCAAACGGTGGCAAAACGGTGGTTGATGGTGGCCTGAGGTGGCCTAGTGACCCGTTGGATGAGTGAGCAAGGGTGGACGATGGCTGGGGACGCACAGTCCAACCACTGGGCGTGATGGATGACTAGAGGCTTGCATGTGTGTAGGCGCGACTTCAGCGAGAGAACTATGGTCGAACGGGAGGCAAGGGGCGTCGACGGCATGGGATCTGGCTGCTGGTTCGGTTCTCTGGTTTTGTTGTGCTAAAAAACAACAAGCAAGAAGGAGGGAAGGGCAAGGAGGAAGAAGGGGGACAACTTTGGCTTGGAGGGGGCCACTTGCTCTTCTTCTATCCTCTTGTCTCCTTGGAGAGGTCCCACCATGGATGAGTTGTCTTCCTTAGCCAAAAGCAAACTAGCAAGCTTCCTTAGGAAGCCTTGGAAGAGGTCTAAAAGGTTGAGGCATGGGGATTACGAATTTTGTACAAATTTCCCTCAATTCCACTTCAATCCTTACTTGAATCAATTCAATTTGGTCCCTATGAATTCCACCAATCCATGATCAAAGTCACATTTTTCCACGCTAATAGAACCAACTCACATCCCAAAAATGCGATAAAAAACGGTCCCCTGAATTTCCCGGACAAAAACGACCCTATCTCAACTTTTTACCAAATATCTCAGTTTATAGAAAAATCTTTAGAAGATGAGTCGACGTTCTAAAAATGAATTATGACATGATAAAACTTCTGAACTCGGATTCAAATCCGCAATTAATTTCAATCTGGCTCGATTTTAGCGTGACCTTGGTGACTAGGTAGTTTTTAGAAATTTTTAGCTCAATTGACCCATGGTCGATTTTCTTTAAGCCACAATTTACCTTTGACACATTGGTGACTATCGATGGTCGTGAAAATCCCGAAGTTTCAAATATGGATACAGGATACCAAAACTACAGAAAAATCAGTATAGTGCCGATCGATGAGAATTTTGCAAATCACCCATGTTTAACCACACATCTCAGTCGAACCGACCTATAATTGATTTTTAACTGTGCCATAATGATCTTTGCAGATGAGCACGATCGAGTAGTCGATTCATGCTCGAATTCTTAAGTCTATTGCATTAAAATCCCTTAATGACTTCCCCAAATAGTCTAGTTATCTCATGAGTGATCAACTTAGAGAATAACACTATAGGCATGTCGATGAAAGGCACGATTTATTTAATTGAAAGTATGATTGAAATTTCAGGATGTCACATTCACTGTTCTGTCATGGTCACCATGTCTAATGGGGACGTTCTCTCCTTTGTGATTGACCCATCCTTTAGGTGTCATCCTGAACATCATTTTGTCCAATGTTTTCTTCCCAATCTCTACATTTGGCATGATAAGGGGTGAGACTTCGGAGTAGTCTGTCTTGAGATGCTTGAAAATTCTTGTCACCAAAAAAGTACCATAGGGTAGTTTCCCTATCTTTCTTTTAGTCATTCGGTACATGTGGATAAAGATCATGTGGGAGAAGGAAAACTCTTCAAACTTGGTCAGGATGGCCCAAATTACTCTTATCTTATACCAAGAGATGTTGTTCGTAGATGATGTTTTCGGGCGGATGCTGAGTGTAAGGATCTTTTGAATGAAATTCATTTTGAGAGGGAGGAGACTCAATGGGACAATTTCTCTAGAAGTGCAAACATAGTTCGGAGTTTTTAAAACAAAGCTGTAAGGCTCATCAAGCTCTATAGGAATGTGCTTAAAAACATTGTACTTGGTTTGGATGATTTCATCTAGATTATCCAAGGACACAACGTGATTTTGTCTGCGAAAGTAAAAGGAAATGAGTCCCAATTTGAAAATTGCATATTTGAGTAAAACATTGTCACTAGTTCAGGATGAACTTCTTCTTTCATGAAGCAAAAGCATTTGATACGCAAGGTTTCGAAAAGCTTAAATAGAAAAATCCCATGTTTTTCTAAGAAATCAAAATCAACATAACGATGAGGAATGATGCCTTGATCGTAGAAGTGATGTTTTGCATGCTCATGTTCCAATGAAAGAAAGAAGTCGGATTCAAAGTTGGGATCTTTTTCAAAACCAAGAGTGGGTTTGAAATTTCGAAATACCCAATCATCATCATCTTCACAATGCTTGTCCCCAGTTCCTTCTCCTATTTCGTTTGTGGCTTCACTTCCTTCCCGCTGTGAAGTGAGTGGCTCAAGGATGATTTATGCTACTTTGAGAGTTTCCTTCCCTTTGTCTTTGGAATTAGCAAGTTAAGATTGCTGAGCAGTGAATACGATGGTTCAGCGGCTGATTTTTCTTGAGCAATCAATGCTTTTTTTGAGCTAGAGGGTTTGTGATTGTAGAGCTTCGAACTTGAGGAGTTTCTTTAGTTCTAAACCATAGGTCTCCATGAGGGTGGCAAGGCTCTTTAATAGATCTCTTGGGAGTGATTAGGCAAGAGCTTATGGAGATGGAGCAATTGTAGTTAGAGGTGCTATGGGTGCTATAACACTTGTGTCTTTTTCTACATGCAATTGCAATTTAGGGTTTTTTCCAATAGGGGTTTCTGTTTCTGTGGTTGTAGGAAATGGAGTACTGGCAATGGTTGATCCACTAGCTTGGGCCACACTTTGACTTTGAGTGGCTTCTAGCAATTCCTCATGTTGGGTGATTTCTTCCTTCAAGGTTTCAAATGCTTGGCCATTGGTTCGTGAGGACTTTCTTACTACTTTGGAAGAGGGGCAAGCTTTGGGAGCCATGGTTTAAGTGAAAAGGTGTTTGTGTGTAGAAGAGACGAGAGACTCAAGCAGATATTATAAAGTAAATAAGAGAAAGTAGGTATACATAGTGAGTAAAAGACTGAACACTAACCCTCTATAAATAAGAGCAAAGTATTTCACGGCGAGAGAGAAAAGACTAGCCATTTCTTTAACGGTAATTTTCCTTATCCATAAATATTTCGTATTCAAATTTACCGACTACAACGGTAGTGAAATTGAATGTACAAATTCTGTTACAATAGTTGTATCAACTTTAGATAGGGTATAGAAAGTCAGAATAGTAACAATTGCGGTATTTGTAATGGTAATTTTTTTGAATTAATATAGTAGGTGCATACTTGTTGCTCTCATTGTACTCGATGTTTTCGACACAAATAATATAATACCTTAAATGTTGTTGTTAGAATTCGAGTTGGCGGAAGACGACTTACCTGATTCTGATGCGTAAATAGCAAATAGCCCCGGAACTAAAGTTGAATTGCCGATGAAACACGAACAACACTACCTCACATTAGTCTGGATGCAATCACAAGGAAAACACTCAATTTCCACGGCGTAAATGCCGATTGTTCTTGCAAAAGTGAAAATGGAATGCCTTCTTCTTCTTTGGAAAAGGAGAGAAAATTTTGGTGCGAATGATCTGCCAACCGGTGCCAACGAGTGTCTACAAAGGACTTATATACGACACCCTTCATATCCTTTCAATTGTGTCTTTCCAACGTAGCATATTAAGTCCAAATGGTGCGACCCAATCGCACCCCTTCATGGATGTACCAACTAAAGTACTACATCTCCCACTCAGACATGATGGGCTTGATAGCGTTCTATCAAGAATATAAGGCATTCAACATTCATCAATTTTACAAAATAATTCATACTGGCAAATAAGCCGTGCGACCAGTGAGTACACCTGCACTTGGGAGCTCAAATTATGCACCAGTTAGAGATGACATAATGGCTACAACCCCAAAAAGAAATAAACAATAGATGTCTCACAGTGCCCCAGATATATTTTGTTACATCAGTCCAAGTATACCTATCCCTTAAAAGCTATACTTGACTATTCTAAAAACACCATATATTTACGATTATATCCACAACCACAAAGGTCGATATAATTGGTCGACCAGTAAATACATGTGATAGATGTAAAATAACAATAATCTTCCTTTGCACTCATGTCTCTTTCAATTTCAGAACAACTGTTTTCCTAAACACGTCCCATAGGCCATATCCATCCATGACCACCCGTAACATGCTAAAGTAGCAACATTGATCTTTCACTTCGAGAACATAATCAGAAGTAACATAAGGCACAAAATTGAGGTAAAATACAAATTATCTCAAGGGCTCACACAATGAGTAAATAAGGATAATTTTACTCATCTTCCCTTATTAGTCGTACAATGCACATGTAGTACGAATTACATGCTATAATGGATTACTCTTTTTATAAGAGCATATGTCATTTATCAAATATATCCACCATACATATCTTAGCCTAAACATAGTCACGTGCTTCTCACGTACTCATGTTTAGCCTGAGTGCTATATCAGCTCGTTTTCAATAATGCCTAATTAAGTACTCGCATCCGGCATCTTTCAGGCATACATGATTGTGGGAATATCATGTTTGGTCTTATTATAAACCAATCACATACCTCATCTTGACTCCAATCAATGCAACATATTTTATGTACCAAATTTGCTCTTCAGCATTTATTTGTACATAACGTCTCATCTCAACGTGTTAACTATAGCACTTAAGGCGATTGCTCATGTGAGTGAGCCAATTATTGCCTGCTGACATACTTTTCAATAATACATGTGTGTTTGTGTTTGTCTCATAATAGATTCGTACTTATTGATAAAATATCAAATCACTAATAAATAAATAAGTGCAATACATGGGTTCACAAATACATAAACCAATGATCCTCTACAATAACACATGTCACATTCTACGTAATCCTAGTGACATTCTGTGGGTCAAGAATATATCTTTAAGAATAGCCTTCGTAAATGGATTAGCAACTATTTTATTGATTGAAATGTATTGCAAGATCACTTCTTTCTACACTATAATATCTCTAATGAAGTTATTCTTTATGTCAATATGCTTTATCCTTCCATGATATTGACTCCAATCAAGGCAACATATTTTATGTACCAAATTTGCTCTTCAGCATTTATTTGTACATAACGTCTCATCTCAACGTGCTAACTACAGCACTTGAGGCGATTGCTCGTGTGAGTGAGCCAATTATTGCCTACTGACATACTTTTCAATAATACATGTGTGTTTGTGTTAGTCTCATAGTGGATTCGTACTTATTGATAAAACATCAAATCACTAATAAATAAATAAGTGCAATACATATGTTCACAAATACATAAATCAATGATCCTTACAATAACACATGTCACATTCTATGTAATCCTAGTGACATTTTGTGGGTCAATAATATATCTTTAAGAATAGCCTTCGTAAATGGATTATCAACTATTTTGTTGGTTGAAATGTATTACAGGATCACTTCTTTCTGCGCTATAATATCTCTAATGAAGTTATTCTTTATGTCAATATGCTTTATCCTTCCATGATACTTAGGATCTTTTACATAGACAATGACTGCTTGACTATCGCAATAAACTGTCACCGATCTTGGAACTTCAGTGACAATGGTTAAATTTTTCAAAAAACGTTTTAGTCATACTGCTTGCACTACGGCAGGACATGCAATAAATTCTGCATTCATCGTAGACAAGGCCGTGCATGTCTGTTTCTTGCTATTCCAAGAAATCGCACTTCCATTGAGCAAGAACGCATATCCAGAAGTCAATTTACGCTCATCCAGGTCTCCACCCCAATCGGCATCTGAATAACCCAATAGGCATAAATCATTTCCTTGGTAACAAAGTCGATAGTCCATGGTGCCCTTCAAGTATCTCGGAATCATCTTCACTGCTTTCCAGTGTGCTTGACCGGGATTTGATTGATATCAGCTCACCAATCCCACGGCATAACATATGTCGAATCGAGTATACATCATAGCATACATTAAACTTCTGACCGCACTAGCGTAAGGAACAGTTTCCATCACATCGATTTCTTCTGGAGTCTTAGGACACATCTTAGTACTTAGGCCTTCACCTTGCATGACAGGGGTATCAATGGGATTACAATGCTGCATCTTGAAACGCTCAAGAATCTTCATAATATAAGACTCTTGTGATAAAGTAAGGAGTTTCTTTGATCGATCTCTTTCGATCTTAACTCCTAATATATAAGCAGCTTCTCCCACGTCCTTCATCTCAAAATTGGAGGACAACTATTCTTTTATGGTGATAACCAAAACCTTGTCATTTCCAAACAACAGAATATCATCCACATAAAGTGATAAAATCACAAATTTATCTTTGAAGCACTTGACATATACACAGTGATCTTCTTCGATCATCGTGAAACCAAAAGTTATTATTGCTCGATGAAAACGGAGATATCACTGTCTAGATGATTGCTTAAGGCCATATATTGAGCAATGAAACTTGCAAACTTTATGCTCTTAACCTTTAGGTATGAAACCTATTGATTGTTTCATATAGATTTCCTCATCTAATTCTCCATTGAGAAATGCCGTCTTTACATCCATTTGATGTAATTCAAGGTCCAAATGTGCAACGATGGCTAGAATAAGGCATATTGAGGCAAACCTTACAATTGGTGAAAAAGTTTCATCATAGTTTATACCATCTTGTTGAGTATAACCTTTTGCCATAAGACAAGCCTTATACTTTTCAATGGATCCATCCGCCCTACGCTTAATCTTAAAGACCCATTTGTTTCCAATGGCCTTACGATTGGGTGGTAGATCAACCAAGTCCCAGACATGGTTTGCCCTCATTGACTCTATCTCATCTTCCAAAGTTTTTCTCCATTCTTCCTTATCAGAGGACGAGAGAGCCTCTTGAACAGTCTTACGCTCAGCATTGTCTTTTTGAGCAATCATAATGCTTCACCTTCAATCTCAAAATAACGACGGGGAATACTTTTACAATTACTTTTACGCAATTGAATTTCTCTTGAATTCAATTCATCAAGCAATGCAACACTCCCACTAGGTTTTGTGTGTTGAGGTAAATCTTCATTTCCCTCTACAACATCAGTGGGTGTGTTATCATGATCTTCCATCTCATATAATTGGAAGTCCTTATCAATCTCACATCTATTAAGAAAGTCGTTCTCCAAGAACGTGGCATCTCGTGACTCCATTTCTGTCACACTTCCATCAACTTGTTCACATATGAACACGTACCCTTTAGAGTGTTTGAAATATCTTATAAAGATGCATTTTTCCCTCTAGGACCTAATTTGCCATGTTTATGGGAAGAATCATGAACATAAGTTGCACATCCCCATGGACGTAGACTACTCAAATCTGGTTTCCTACCAGTCCATAATTCATAAGGAGTGGAAGTGACTGATTTTAAGGGCACACGGTTAAGTATATAGGCAGCAATCAATAATGCATCTCCCCAATAGGAAATAGGTAAATTTGCTTACGCCATCATAGACCTAACCATTTCCAATATGGTTCTATTACTTCTCTTAGCTATCCTATTTTGTTGTGGAGTACCAGGAATAGTCAATTGTTGTACAATTCCCTTTTCATCACAAAGAGCCTTGAATTGCTTCGATAGATACTCACGTCCACAATCGGTTCTCAATATCTTTATTGTTTGTTCAACTGATTATCTACCATCATTATATATAGTCTAAAGCAGTCTAATGCTTTTAACTTATGGGAGATTAGAAAGACATAACCGAAACAAGTGAAGTCATCTATGAAAGTGATGAAATATGAGACTCCATGCCTCGCCCTCACATTCAAAGGACCACAAATGTCAGAATGTATGAGATGCAATGGAAATTTAGCTCTAGTCCCTTTACCGAATGGTTTTCTAATTGTTTTTCCCACCAGACAATGTTCACATACGGATAGACTAACATTAGTGAGTGATCCTAAAATGCCTTCTCTAGCTAATCTTTGCATTATTTGCAATCTAATGTGACCTAATCTAGCATGCCAAGTACTTGCATCAATTTCAACGTTATTAGAAGACCCAATTAAAGAAAAACAACCATCAACATTAACAATGTACTAATCATAGTCAATGTCTAACACCATAAAACCATTTAATACATGACTTGAACCATAATAAACTGTTCTATACAAAATGTCAACACAATCACCATGGAAATTCAATACATAACCTAAGCTAAGAAGAACGACAATGGAGACCAAGTTTCGTCGAATATCTGGAGCATAAATGACATCATGCAGAAATAGGTTTCAACCACCACGTAAAATTAACTTACATGTGTCGATTCCCTTCACTTCAACTCTTGAGTTATTCCTAACATATATCCATCTTCTTCCAAGCGGTATCCAACGATACTCCACAAATGTTTCTCAATCTCTAGCTACATGGTCTGTTGCTCCTGAGTCTACAATCTACATTGGATGAGATTCAGCAAGCATTACAGTACTAGAAACAAAAGCATTACTTAAAGTAATGGAGTAATAGGGTACCTTTTTCAGCTTAGTGCATTCACGAGCAAAGTGACCCATCTTGCCATAATTGTGGCATTCCATCTTGGCCTTGTCCTTCTTCCCACCACGCTTCTTGCGTCGGAAAGTCTTAGCCCTCTTAGGTGCCTGATCAGTCATCTTCCCTTTATTGTTGAACTGAAGATTCCTTTTGCACTTGGAGCCCGAAGCCTTGCGCGAACTCGATTCAGCAAACGCCACCGACTACGCTCCAATCGGAGCTCACACGTGCCCCCACGCACCAGCGAGCCAAACGGCTCCTAGTCGATCCGACCAATCCGACCCGTCCAACCGGTGACCAGTTCAACTGGTTCGACCGGTGACCGGTCCGACCGATTTGACCAATGGACCGATTAACCAGTTCGTTCGTTGATAGATTAAGGGTCGGGTTAGGTCGGGTACACGGGTCGGATCTCAGGTCGGGTCAAGTCACGTGTCAAGTCAGGTCACAGGTCTGGTCGTCGGTAGGGTCGGGTCACCGGCCGATGACTGGCCAGCCAATTGTCGTCGGCGGTGACATCATCCGGCGACCAACCGTTGGATGACATCACGGTGATGTCACCACTCACCAGCTCGTCGACCGGCGCGTGCCGGTTTGCCAGCTAGCACACGTCACGCACGTGCAGTTCGCCAACTTGCGCGTGTGGCGCACACGCTGGCTTTGCCAGCGCTTCAGGCGCGTGGAGACCACGCGCCGCAATTCTCGCCACGATTGTGGGCGCGTCCAGCATCGTCTAACGGCGCTCAACCCATCGCCGAACTCGTCTCGACAATCTCTTTTACCCTGTATATTCAGAATTTAATTTTGACCAAAAAATTATTTTGAAAAATGGCCAAAACCGTATGGATGCACGCGATCCCAAACCCATTCTTCGCTTCGGTTCAATTTCGAGTTTTTTATATGGCAATTCCGACCATCAAAGATCCAAACAGTGTAGATGTCATACTCTTGATCTCAATATCAAATGGTAAATGAGAAAACTCGATGAAAAATAAGGCAGAAATCACAATCGGGCTCCGATACCAATGTTAGAATTCGAGTTGGCAAAAGATGACTTACTTGATTCCGATGTGCGAGCAAATAGCCTTGGAACGAACGTTGAATTGCCAATGAAACACGAACAACACTACATCACGTTAGTTTAGATGCAATCACAAGGAGAACACCTGATTTCCACGGCGTAAATGCCGATTGTTCTTGCAAAAGTGAAAATGGAATGCCTTCTTCTTCTTTGGAAAGGGAGAGAAAATTTTGGTGCGAATGATCTGCCAACCGGTGCCAACAAGTGTCTACAAAAGACTTATACACGACACCCTTCATACCCTTTCAATTGTGTCTTTCCAACGTAGCATATCAAGTCCAAATGGTGCGATCCAATCGCACCCCATCATGGACATACCAGCAAAAGTACTACAGTTGTTATTCCAGGGCATTGCATATTCTTCATTCATCACATATATATTCAAAAGTTGGCCTGTCCAATGGTTTTGTGAAATTATCTACTAGTTGTTGTTTTGATTCTACAAACTATATGCATATATCAACATTGTTAACATGATTTCTAACAAAATGATGTCTTACCTTGACATGTTTTGCTCTTGAATGTAGAATTGGAATCTTGGTTAGATTTATAGCATTGGTGTTATCACACATGATGGGAATATATTCCTAATCTTTTCTAAAATCACTTAATTGTCGTTTCACCAAATGAGTTGAGCAATACAACTTCCAAGAGCAATATACTCAGCCTTAGTGGTTAAGAGAGCGACTAAATTTTATTTCTTTGAGAACCAAGATGTTTTCGACCATTTGATATGTACTTGATGTACTTTTTCTATTTATCTTAATAGAGCATGACATGGGTATCTCAATTTTCTTGCATCCCTCTAGACCAAATTTCTTTACTATTTCCCTTGCATACTTCTCTTGATGTATGAATGTGCTTTTAGGAGTTTGCTTGATTTGAAGTCTAATGAAGAAATTTAGTTCCCCAATTAGGCTCATTTCAAACTCATTTTTAATCATTTTTGCAAAATCTTACACATTACATCATTAGTAGATCCAACAATTATATCATCAATGTATATTTGAACAATAAGCAGATCTTTACCTTTTCTCTTAATAAAATTGGTGGTGTCTACCTTACCTTTTTCAAATTCACGATCTCTTAACAAATTACTTAATCTTTTATACCGAGCTCTTGGTGCTTGCTTTAGCCCATAGAGTGCCTTCTTGAGACAAGACACATCATCAGATTTTCCCATTTCTTCAAAACCTAGTGGTTGTTACTCAACACACACCATTTCTTTGATATATCCATTCAAAAATGCACTTTGATATATCATGAAAGTAGGCATAGGCTAATAACAAGTGTATAGCTTCTAGCCTAGTAATAGGTGCATGAGTTTTATCGAAATCAATACCTTGTTTCTGTAGATATCCTTTAGCAACTAATCTTGTCTTATTACGCACAACATTACCTGTTTCATCAAGCTTATTTCTGAAAACCCATTTGGTTCCTATTACAGTCTAATCTTTGGGTCTTGCAACTAGTTCCCAAACATCATTGACTTTGAATTGATGTAATTCTTCTTGCATGGCTTCAATCTAGCTTTCATCCTTGAGAGCATCTTCGACTTCCTTGGGTTCAAATTGAGATATAAGAGCCAATGAATTAATCATACCTTTGAGAGATGATCTCGTTTTGATTTCTTCATCCATGTTCTCTATTATTTGTTCCTTGGGATGCTCAATCTTGAATCTCCAATCTTCATAAGATTGACCTTGATTTGAAAGACTAGCTGGGGTTGTGGTTGCTGCTATCTATGAGCAACCGGTGTAGATATATGTATGAAGTCTTCACAATCATCAACTTGTTAAGGACTCTATATGCTTTACTTGTTGTTGAGTATCCAAGAAAAATGCCTTCACTAGCTCATGCATTAAACTTCCCGATATTGTTGTTTGCATTCTTTAGAATGAAACATTTGCATTCGAACAAATGGAAGTAATATAGAGTAGATTTTCTTCCTTTGTATATTTTACAATGAGTCTTTTCTACCATCGGTCTTAGTAATACTTTATTGAGAGTATAACATGAAGTGCTGATAGCTTTAGCCCAGAAATAAGTAGGTGCACCACTTTCGATCAACATCATTCTTGCCATCTCTTCTAGTGACCGATTTCTTCGTTCAACTACTCTATTTTGTTGAGGAGTGTACGTAGTGGAGGAGTTGTGTTCTACTTCATTTTCATTGTAGTACTTAGCAAAACTTTGGTTGTCTAATTCTCCTCCATGATAAGTTCCAATGGTAATGATGTTGTATCCCTTCTCATTTTGAACTTGTCGAGCAAATTTCTCGAAAAATTGAAATGCCTCATTCTTATGTGATAAGAAAATTACAAAAGTAAATCTTGAGTAGTAGCATTATTTCTTTCCACCTAGACTGATAGTTCGTGTTGGTCCAAATAAGTCCATGTGTAGTAACTACAAAGATTTATTAATAGCAATAGTTTTAGTAGATTTAAAAGAATTTCTTACCTATTTTCCCAGTGTACATGCATTACATGTATCACACTTGCTATAATTGATTTTTGGTAACCCACAAACTATATCTTTGGAAGATATCTTTTGAATTTGCTTTGCATTAATGTGACCTAATTTCTTGTGCCAAAGATCAAGTTTTTTTCTTGATAAACATTAAGTAGTATTCATCCTCAAAGTTGATATCAAGTAATTATATGTTGCCATACTTGTTTCTAGTGAATATTTTTTACTTGTCCTTGGTGCTGCCTATGCACTTACTTTTCTCGAAGTTGATTTTGTATCCTTTGTTGGAGAGTTGACTTATACTAAGGAAATTATGCTTTAGATTTTGTGCAAGTGAAACATCTTCAACAACCAGATTTCCCAACATGATGTCTCTTTTCCCGATGATTCTTCTTTTATCTTTTCCTCCAAATGTTACCGTGCCACCATCTATGGATGTGAGTGTTACGAACTTGCTATTATCTCCAGTCATATGTATGGAACATCTGCCATCTAGATACCACTTGTTTTTCTTTAAGATAACTTCAAATCAAAGTAGATTTCATCTTTTCTTTGGTACCCATATAAACTTGGGTCCTTTTTGGTTAAATTTTGGTTCAGGATCAAAAGACTAGGTAGTTTTTCTGAATTCCCTTTGTTGTTTCGAACAGTCCATTTTGAAATGATCGTATCCTTCATAGTTCGAGCACTCAGGAAATTTCTGGCCAATAGCTTTAGTAAAGTGTTTGGTGAAATGAGATTTGTAAAAGTGAACCAAAGGTTTGCGTTTTCATCTATCTTCGATTTTTGGAAAAGGATTCGACTCCTTTTCATTTCCTTCACGTCCAAGACCACTCTTGTTATAGTGAGGAATTTGAATAAAAAGAATGTGATGTAGAGTTTTTGAACCAAGAGAAAATTTGGTGCATATTTTTTAAATCCCATCCTTGACATTCTCAGTTTTAGCCTCCAGGAGCTTTACTTGATTTATTTGAGAATCAAGCTCTTTCTTCAGGTTGTCAATGAAAGTTTTGTCGGTGAAGTTTTCAGTAGTAAGATTATGAACCTCCTTTTTTAGAGTAGAAATTCATTTTAAGCTTTTTGATGTTCTTCAAACATTTTCTTTAGAAAATCTTTCAATTTATCGTAAGACAATTCCAAATATTTTACCTTATCTTCTTCTAGTTCGGAGTTAGTTATGAGACAAAGATTTGATTCTTCTTCATCACTTGATTTACATTTGGCATCAATCCATGTTTCAACTTTTAGTGCCTCTTTCTTTTTCTTGAACTTCCTTTTCTTCTTCTTCTTGATGGATGGACATTCTAGTTTTATATGGCCAGGTTTCCTGCATTCATAGTACACCACATCCTTACCTTTTGATTCTTCCTTGTTCTTGTAAGGCTTCTTCTTGTTAGGATGCTTAGAGAATATTTTTAGTTTTCTCCTTTTCTCATAAAGCTTATGAAATTCTTTGTCAGTAACACCATGTCTTCATCACATTCTTCATCATCAAAGGATATTTCCCCACTTGTATCATCATGGTTAGCTATAAATACAATAACTTTCTTATCTTTGGAGTTGCTTTCTTTATTTTGAAGCTCAACTTGATGGGACATAAATGTTCCTATAAGCTCGTCTATTATGATTGGTTGGATCCTCATGGTTTCCCTTAGTGAGGTCTTGATAGTACTTCATTCCTTAGGAATAGCTCGCAGTAGTTTGCTTACTTTCTTAGGATCTATGTATATTTTTCCTTGAAGAGCAAGTCCATTCACTATTTCAGTGAATCGTGTGAACATTTGAGTCACTGTTTCATTGAACTTCATCTTGAATAACTCATAGTTCCTAAGCAAGATGCTTAGATTCGTTTCTTTGACTATTTCGGTCCCTTCAAACGTCAACAGGATGCGATCCCATATTTCCTTCGTTGTATCACAAGAAGAAACTCTATCAAACTCAGAAGGCAGCAATGCACAATACAAGAGGTGTTTAGCTTTAGCATTTAAACGGCTGTTTTTTGAGATTCTTCTACATTATTAACAATTGCTGCATTTTGACCCTCTTGGCGGACAAGAGCTGTTACTTTAGGACCATTTGCAACTACATCCACATATCCAGATCTGCGACTTCAATGTACGATTGAACATTGTGGTAAAAGAATTGCCAAGGTTAGCCATAATAAAAGATCTTTGTACTAAGAAGTAATACATTTTTGATAACGAGTAACAGAGCTTTGATATCAATTATTAAGGCTAACAATACAACTTAGAGGGGGGTTGATAGATTATTTTCAAGCTTTGATGATCTTTTGTAGAAATCAACTAAATGTTGAGTGAAGACCATCTTGACCTAATGTTTATGAGAACACTAACTAACTGTATGCCAATGTATGTAAACAAATGTGAAATAGTGGGGCACAGAGAGTTATAGTTGTTCGGTTTTACAAGAAAGCCTACGTCTGCTCTTCATACTAACAACCTCAAGATGGGCTGGATTCCACTAACAATCTACTTGGAAGGTTACAATCGGCTAGCACTAATCCTTTACTTGATAGATCATACTATTTGGATTAGGTTGCTGCTCTTACACTTGTACACTTAATCCTTAGCACAATTGCTGAAATGGCATGACAATCATAATGGTAAGATAGAAAGCTTTTAACTAAGAACAACAGTACGAAAGCTACTTTAGATCTTTATGGTCTTCTCTTTTATACTCTTCCTCAATCTGTCCGTTAAGAATGATCCAAAGAAGCAAATGACCATCGGAAAGTTCTCGTTGAGCTGTTGTCTAGGAAGGGATTGCCCATGCAGCTTCTTCCTAGGATTTCTGCAGACTAACCAAAAATAGCAACTGCCACTATCTTCTCACTGCAGTCTCTGAATCCAAATCTAACCTATCTAAGACACTCTAGCTACTCTGATCATTGTTATAAGCTGTATTCTGGACATTGATTCTGCTGATAGTTTGGGCATCATCAAAATCTCTTGAAGATATTTTCTCCAACAAAATCAACAGGTATTCATACCCAAACAATATATATATATATATATATATATATATATATATATATATATATAAACGGGAGTAATCTAATCTAATAAAGTTATTAATTGTCTTAGGAGATAAAGGAATGACAAACAATATCCCCAACATCCAATATTATCTCTAATAACATATTTTAATAGGGAACTCTTTAATATTTATAAATATAAAGCCCATAAAAATCAGGACCTGTGAGAGAGGGATCCGGAAAATTTCGTGCAAAATGGACAGATTCTCGAAAACAGAATTGCAGGGAGGAGGGGCAGGAAAACAGGGGATGCTTCAGCTTGGAAACAGGGAGAAGTCAAAGTAAACGCCTGCTGGTGGGGACCATTCTGTCTAGTGTCAACGTTCGTTGAGGGACAGATGATGCTACCTACTCGGTGGACTTGCGTAGGGAACAGGTGTAGAAACGCGTTTGTGTCTGTCGGCTTTTCTTTATTCGTTTGCGGATTTCTTGGTGCCAATTTACGTTACGCCGGCCAGGCCAAGAAAAATCAAACTTCAATGGATAGGATAAAGCCAGCTTAGGGAAGTTAATGCAAGAGCATCGGGCTCTATCGATTAAGCCTCAAACTTCACTCACATTTCATCAATTGAGCCGACCCATGCGCTATTCAATTTGGGGTGCAATTTAATTATGTGGTTCCAAGAATGAAGTTTCCAAATCATGCGACATGGTTGCTGATTTACAAGTTTATTGCTGATTTCAATACTCCCTATCAATAACTTAATGACTAGAGGCTGTTTTGGTCAATTTCTACCGTTGTTTGAAGACTTTCTACGGGGACTGTTTAGCTTTCAAGACCGGTGCACAACTTTGGAGAGTCTTATCAAGTTTCAAAGCACCTAATAATTAGTCACCCGGATCTAAGTCTCTTTATTTGCAGCTTTTTATGAGTTTTTATTCTGGTGTTGCTTTTAAGACTCTTAATTAGTTGAATTCCCCAAGAGTCTGGTTCGGTTTAGGAATTCGAAAAGTCTTTTTCTATTATCAAGTATTATTACTATCGGTAGTGGTGTAATATCATTTCTAAGGACAATGATTTGAGTATATGAATATATTAACTTTTTCTTTATTGTGAGGGAATATCTTTGGGAGTGAATAGCTCCTATCTTAGTTTATTTATCCTTGGAGAGTGTATTACTCCTAGATGTTAAACCAAGAAACCCTTTATCCTTGACCGGTGACTTGTCTTTTAGGCCATGGTCCCAAAGTCCTTCATCCTTGGTGGATGATTCGTCCTTTAAGCCTCGGTCAGGATTACTTCCTTAGTTAGTGGTACGTCCTTTAAGCCTTGGTGGTGAAAAGAAATAAAACGATTTACTTATATTTGAATTTGATTGCAAATATTCTACAGTATTATCAAAAAGCAAAAGACTATAAACTATAGAATTAGAAAATATGATGAATTAATTATGAAATATGAAAAAAAATACAATAATATGTTCAAAAGTAGAATAAAAACCAAATAAGCGATATATATATATATATATATATATCTTACATTAAACTTAAAGGAAAAATAAGAAGAAAAAAGGAAAAAGACATGAGTAAAATGATGAAAAATGGGCGCTCTCTTTACTTCAAGTGGTATTGATGAAAATAAAAAGAGGAAAAAATCCGAAAAAATTTAAAATTAAAAGGAATAACAGAAAAAGCAAACTGCAGGCACATGGAATTTATCCATCGTGCACGTTGGGTGAGTACCATGGCCCAACTCCACTTTATATATAATCAACATATGACGCACGGTAAATCCTGATAGTCACCTTGAGTTTTCTCTTTTGGTATTGCACACTGATACATTTGAAAGTTTTCGTTTTTTTCTTTTTTCTTTTTTTGGTTTCACTGTGAGTTTTGCTATGCTAAGAGTGGTTTGATAGAGATTTTTTAGGCTCACTTATTTTTTTATGGTGTAGTCAATTGCCAGGTTAGCTTCCACTAAGACTCAAAACCAAGACCATAAGAGGAAAAGCAAACTCCCTTGTCATCTACAACAACAACTTCGACCCAAAAAATAAAAATAAAAATAAAAATCTACAACAACACCTTTTTGTTAGATTTCAATGTAAATAAATTGTCAAAATTTTACAACAATTAAAAGAGATCCTATTGAGTATTTCATAAATGAAAATCTACCGCAAATGAGCACCACATGAGCTATGCTCTATATCTTCCCAAATAAAAGAAAAATAAGCACCACATTGTATGTTTACTTACCCATTTCTTGAGGGATTGTCCTACATGAAATGCGTCGATAATTGGTAAACCTATGAAAATGGGTCATAAATCAATTTATAATACATATTTGATGGGTTGAGTCATTATTTGGATAAGTGATGTACAATTAATGTGTTATAAATAAGTTTAAAATGACAATACCAAAAAAAAATAAATAAATAAATAAATATATATATATATATATATATATGAGTATTAAATGGGTTCACAGTTTACCCAAGCCTAACTCACATGTGTAGCTCTCTCTTTGCTCTTTATGAGAATATAATGGACTCGTCATACTGTTCAAGTTAAGAGAAGTCGAGGGCTCGCAAAAAGAGCCTAACATCACCCCTATTAAAAAAAATAAAGATGGCTTTTTTTCCCATTATTTTTTGCTTTTGTTAGCATTGAAAGTTTCATTTATTAGTTATTGGAGTATATCTATCCTTGCTTGACATTGTTATTTTTACATAATATTCTAAATTCTTATCATTGCAATTCACGGTTAGTATAAATCATCTTCTCTAATATTTTACATTTCATTTGATAAAAATTACAATCTTCACATTATTTATTGTTGTAATTTTATAAATTCACTACCAAATACTTTAATAGGAGGTCGAGTTGTGTTCTCATAGGAAGGCAGATGGACCGACCCAACCCCGCGGTCCTAATCCGGTTCCCAAGGGGATTGGGTCGGTCCTTGGTCCTGAAATTCCAAGACCAACCTTTGTGCGGGTTGGTCTTCGGTTCTAAGAATTTTTGGTCGATCCCACGAACCAACCCTATATATTATATTATATTATTTATAATTTTTTATATATTCAAACCTAAGTAAAATGTCTTTTATATTATATTATATTTAGATGTTCTATCAATAGCACTAATAGTAATTTTAATTTAAAACTTTTGTTGAGTATTAATTATGTGTCGTTTGTTTTGTTTTCAGGTTTATAGAAGTTCAAGTGAATTAACAAGATGTGAAGTTATATATTGATGGTTTTTTTTTTTTTTTTTTTTTGGTAAATGTTATATATTCATGGTTTATATTAAGTATTTTGAACTTTTTATGGTTTAATTGTATTTTGCTAATGAATTTCAGCTGCACTTTGTTTTTCAATTTGTGTCAAATGGTAGAAGTTTTTGAAGAGTAGAGTAGTACTACAGTTTCTACGGTGATTTGCTAGTCAAGTGGTGTGAAGCTCATTTTTTGATTAAGTGGACTCTACATGATCAAATGCAGAAAAACGCTTTTGTATATGATATTATAAATATTAAAGATAGATGATTACAAGAACTTTCCATCTTGTCTCATATCTCGATGAGCGGTTAACATGTACGGAATTTCTATTATTGTATCATCTTAAATTTGCTAAATATGTATTGGTATTTATAGTTTAGTTGCACAATACCGCATTGTTGATGGATGTATAATTTGAATTTGTAGGTTTGCTTTTTTAGGGAGTATAAAAAATAAGATGAAAAAATTATTGATCGGTCCCGGATTGACCTTGGAATCGGACGGAACCCATTGGGTCGGTCCTTAGTCCCGGTGCTCAATAGGGTCGTTCCTCGGTCATAAAAATTGAGGACCGACACTATACGAGTTGGTCTTAAGGTTAGGGGATGGCCCGAACCAACCCGGACTATGCTCATCCCTAATTGAGCCGGTGTTGGGTTTCAGTGGCTCTTGACTGTGGATACAAAGTCTTGAACGATCTCCCTAAGGATGTCATGTTCGATATTGGCTCAATTTACTTGACCGAGTAATTTGGACGAGGGGCCAGATACTATCGGAATAAGTGGCGCATGAGATGGACTGATCAAGTGCGAGGACTTTGGCAGCCCTCGGTCCTTCCTTTACGGCACATGCTGCTTTCACTGTTTGTCTTTACCCAGGTTAACGTGTTTGTTCGCCTTGACTAGAGAAAACAAAATAGTCGTTTCACTAGTGCTCCCCGATTGGCTGATTTCTAAAATTTTGTATACAACAAAAATGGAATTTCTTCTGTGGTCAAATACGTAATGTCTGTACCGAAATTCGACAAAACCGCGTAAACCTTTTGTACTCGTCCTTTGTTGATTTCTCTGGTAAGCTTCAATCAAGGGTAATTCATACTCGAGCAATATGTACATAAAAGAAAGTGATCTCATCTAACAAGAAAATTATTTATCTTTATCTACCAAGGGCACTAGTTGTATTAGGAGCTAATGAAATATCAAATAATTTCCCTAAAATCTAATAATATCTCTAATAATATTCTCTAATAATTCCTCAAATATCAGTAAGTATACTTAGAACAAAGCTCATAGACATGATGATCCGTGAGAGAGGGATCTGGAAAATTTCGCGCGAAGGGGGCAATTCAAGAGCAGAGAATCGCCGGTCGGAGGAGAAAAACAAGGGATAATTCAGATTGGAAACATAGTCAAAGTAAACTCCTGGTGGGGACGATTTTGTCCGTTGCCTACGTTATTGTGGGACTGACGATGCTACTTTTTTGTGGACTCATGTGTAGCCAATATGATCAAACTTCAATGCGATGGGATGTGACCAGCTTTGGGAATTGGAATCTAAGCTTGTCAATGATGAAAATAAAGATGGTTAAATAGTGGCCAAATCCCAAGTGCGATTTGGAGTTACGATGATTGAGAAACTTTAAGAAGGGTGAGTTCTCATGTTTGGTCCATAATGGTCGCACCCACTGGAGCCAAGATTGAATCAGAGATAAATTTGGTTCTCATGTTATAGGGGCCTTTTTTATTGGATTGAAGATGAGTTCAGTGGGTAGATAAAATTTTGCTGAAAATATCACATAATCTCTGAAAATGTCTCAAATTTTTTATGGACTTGGGCCAACTTAGCGTTTGAGAACAGTATAAATATTATTTTTCTCAAGTTATTAGGTCAAAAATTGAGATAGAAAGAGTTTTAGTTTTTTGATCCACCTTTTGTAATTCTTAGATTTCTATAGTGGATTTTGTTTATTCTCTCTCCGTGATTTATTCCTGAAAAGGTTTTTCACCTAAATCTGTGTGTTCCTTATTTTTCTCATTTTTAATTTCGTTATAATCTCAGCATCAGTCATCTATAAATTAAAATACCTTTTGATTGCTTATGTTGTATTGTGGGTCAATGAGGGGAATGTCATTGCTGCGCCACTTCCGTGGTATGTCTAAAGTAATTACCATGTCACAATTTTCTTTTGTTGTCCCCACCAAGTAGTGTCATCTTACACAAAGTCGCAATCATGTGCGAGATTGTCTCTTTGAGTGATGACCAAGACTGATTCGACTTGACTTTCATAAATCAGTTTATGTTGAAGCTTGAATCCAAATTTGACTTCTGTAAAATCCGAACTGATGAGCCTCAAACTTGACTTGGTGTCGTACTTAAACTCGTAAATATTTAGGCAAGCACGACTGGCATGATTTGTTTGCACGTGAAGAAGCAATAAAAATCTGATTTTGAAGAGGGGTTGAGAAAATGCTAAGCGCACAATTGTTTCAATCTTGAGCCTTGTGGGTCTCATTCTAGTTAAATCCATTTCTAAGTGGAAGGCAATGAACATTAGCTTCCTTCAATGGGGCTGTGTTTGGTCTCATTCACATCACAGCCTATCATAAATTTTTTGGTCCCCATGCACGACTATCTTTAGTTGACTTGACTTGTGAATGCAAATTCATCAAATCACTTTTTGATCCAGTGGTGGGTTTAAGTGGTTCTTGACTGTGGGTGCAAATTCTCAAATTATCTCTGCTAAGGATGTCATGTTCGACATTGGCTTGAGTTACCTGACCGAGTAATTCCGGTGAGCGGCCAGATACTACCGGAATAAATGGCGCGTGAGATGGACAGGGATCAAGTGCGCGGACTTTGGTAGCCCTTGGTCCTTCTTTAGGCAACTGCTGCTTTCACTGTCTGTCCTTACCCACGTTAACGCGTTTGTTTGCCTTGACTGGAGAATACAAAATTGTTGTTTCAGTGGTGCTCCCCAATGGGCTGATTTCTAAAATTCTGTGTACGATGAAAATGGAATTTCTTCTATGCGCGTCAAATACATAATGATTGTACCGAAATTCAACAGAACCACATAAATCTTTTGTAATCGTTCTTTGTTGATTTCTCTAATAAGCTTCAATCAAGGTTAATTCATACTTGAACAATATGTGCATGAAAGAAAGTGATCTGATCTAACAAGAAAATTAATTATCTTTATCTATCAGGGAAGCTGGTTTTATTAGAAACTAACAAATTATCAAATAATCTCTCTAAAATCTCAAATATCAAAAAATATACTTAGAACAAAGCCCGCAAACATGATGATCCGTGAGTGAGTGATCTGGAAAAGTTCGCGCGAAATAGGTAATTCAAGAACAGGGGATGGTTGAGATTGGAAACAGAGAGGAGTCAAAGTAAACTCCGGCTGGGGAACGTTATGTCTGATGTCTACGTTATCGTGGGACTGACGATGCGATATGGCCAGCTTTGGGGATTGGAATCTAAGCTAGTCAATGATGAAAATAGAGATGGTTAAATATTGCCTAAATCCGAAGTGTGGTTTGGCGTAACAATGATTGAGATTTACGCGTCAAGAAGGGTAAGTTGTTATGTTTGGTCCATAATCCTCGCAGCCACTAAAGCCAAGATTGAATCGAGATAAATTCAATTTTCATGTGAATGGGCCCGTTTTTTGTTGGATCAAAGATGAGATCAGTGGATGGACAAAATGTTGCTGAAGATAGACAGAAAAATACTGGAAGTGCTAAATATTATATACGATGCTCACTTTAATCTCAAAAGTTTTTGCTGGATCACTTAAGTGTTAAATTGGAGTAAAGACAGATCACTTAAGTACTAACGGCGAGAAAATTCGACTAAAAATAATGTGTCTTTTATAATTAAAAAATTTATATGACTTGTCATATTATTTAAAAAATCCAGTCCATGTGTCATTTTCACGTGGCATACTTGGCACTGAAACGATTACATTTTAACAAAGACTGATACTAAAGTAATCACTTTAAACAAAATTTGGTATTCAAACGATTACTATTTACAACTTTTAGACAACGTTGTTTAGGGTTTATATGCTGACTGAGGACTGAAAAACTATTAGAATATGACCACGTTGGATTTTTGACGACTCAAATCGGAGTTAGCACTTAAGTGATACAAAAAAACAAAAACAAAAAAATTGGCACTAAAATGAGCACCATACATAGCTTTTGGTATTTCTAATATCCTTCTCCCACCAAAAACATCACATAATCTCCATAAAATGAAGTAATTTACCATGTCCCAATTTTCTTTTGTTGTCCCCGCTAACTAGTGTCATCTTGCATAGAGTCGCGACCGTGTGCTAGATTGTCTCTTTGAGTGATGACCAAGACTGAATCAAATTGACTTTCATAAATCAGTTTTTGTTGAAGCTTGAACCCAAATTCGACTTCCGTAAAATCCAAACCGATGAGGCTCGGACTTGAGTCGGTGTCGCACTTAAACACGTAAATAATTTAGGGGAGCATGAGAGCTATCAATAATTTATTGATTAGCTCATTTGTAATTAGCGATGGAATGACAATTTACCATTGACAAACTCAATATTATATTTACACTTTCTTTTTAGATTTTACAAATGGATGAGTAAGCATATGTTGCCAATGAAATAACAAATTTATCATCCACAAATCTAATAGTTGATTGACACTAACTTTTATATTTTACAAGTGGGTGCATAATTGTTAAGTCACCAATTAAATAACAATCTTACAATCCACTTACTCAATATTAGAAAACCATTTATCGTGATGAGATTTAGTTTTAAGTGGTAAATATATAACTAGAACATTGACAATTATAATTAACTAATATTGTTGCAAAATATCATCAATATACACCGTTATTTGAAATTTCATGAATGGTATTACAAATTTACTATTGCAAGGAAAGTTATTCTATTTGGGCTAGACGTCACGTTAAACACTTGTTTGTGATTATAAATGACTCGTCATCGTCAAGAAACAAGACAACAGCCGCCCTTCCCTTGTCTCGATGTAGCAAGTATCCTCTTGGAGGGGTAGTCGCAAGCTCGAAAAGCAAAGGAATGATTTTAAAGTTGCATTTGTTCCATAGAAAACACAAAATTTAGAATACATTTTTTCGAGAAATAATCTTTTGTGTAGCTTACAAAAATAAATGAATAAAATATATTCCCATCACAAACGAAAATAGCTAGGCATAGCTTGCTATCGATCATAAAAACATTTTCTATTGATTAACTTTTCTAACTGATATAACCAATAATTTTTCAAAAAATACATTTCACATCTTGAATTTATCTTAAAACAAATGCATCTTGAATTTCAAAGAACATTACAGGCTCCGACGCCATTTTCCTTGTGTGCTACTTTACAGGGCATTGTTTGTGATAGTCAAGTTGCAATTTTCTCTTGTTTTCTAGGCTACAAAGAAAATGTTTTTGGACACCATCGCAACGCTCATGAGCGCAGTTGAAAACTTGGCTGAAACCGCTTTTAATCGTCACCAACAAGCCCATCCCCCTCGTTGCACACACAAACTCTCTCTTAGTCGAGGTACTGCTCGCGGGCGTGAGAACTCCTGTGGCATGAGCCTAAAGCTCAGGGTGGCTGCGCTGCCCTCTGGGATAGAGCTCACATCCATTGAAGCTCTGCCCGAACAGCTTGTGGGCATCCATGGCTGTGGCCATAGGATTCAATCTGGTCCGCTGGTTGGGGTCGTCCAACCTCGATTTGGACCAAATTCCAGGCAGTAACCATCGCTAGGCTCATAATTGGGGTTTGGGTGACGCTCATGAACGACTCTTCAAGAGACGATCTTAGGCAATGATCTGAGGAAGATGATTCTATAATTCAACCATTTTCAATATTTTCATTGGCACTTTAACGGTTTTTTCATCCCTTAGAACTCTGGTTTACTTTCCAACAAATTTTGGCCAAAAACATTTGTTTTTAATTTGTTATTTTTTATTAATTTTAAGAACAAATTAAAGCGCTAGCATCATCCGCTATGAAAAAAGATAACGATAGTCACTTTCGTCCCTCGAGTAACTCTGTCATATTTTTGGGACATTTGGTGAGGTCATTTTTATCCCCTGGAAATGCATACATTATCTTTCTTGGGATTTAGCCTGACATTTAAATTAGAAGTAAGAAATTTTATGCGCTTAAGAGAAATTATTTTTATAAACAACCATCACTTTTCTTTTAAAAGTTACCAGATGGGAGAGTACAAATATGACTTCCAAGCCTTCAACAATCTCAGGAAGGAAAGTATCGGCCAGGACTTTTTAACTGTTCAACAATAGAAATTGATCAAGTGAACAGTAACATATTAGTATGAGATCAATGGTTCAGTTGAATTTTACTATTATATTGCATGATTTACAGCTGACAATAGCCCATCACAAGCATCTTTTGCTAAGGATTATTAACTCGCTCTCTTTTCTCCATACACAAAACAATAGCAAGCTCTATCTACTAACTACAAAAGGTAACAGGAGGATGATGAGTGAATTTGTCACCTTTGCTCAGCCTATAAAGCCAAAAGCCACAGCTCCTATACATAACCCTCAACTGCTGCCGAGCGCTGCCGAGAGACTCCAGCCACTAATCCAAAAGGAAATCTAGCTCATTGGGTAGAGTAACTCTTTTTTGTAGTAGGGACTCGATCGTCAGACATTTCCTCTTTCTTCCGCCTATGGGCCTGGATCGAAATTGCTCATCTAACTCCTCAAAATCACCCTGAACCCAAGGAGCCAAAATGCTAGGAATGAGAATCATCCAACTCTCATGTAGTAAAAAGCTGGAATTCAACAGTAGTAAAATTGAACTTCAATATTTGAGAGAACGAGAGAATGGGGCTCACTGGAGTGTAAACATGGCAACCATTCTTCTCGTGATGGTCTCTCACGTGCTTATACGCAAACTTCTTGCCACAATCCTTATGGTTGCATACAAATGGCCTCACCTCAAGATGAACAGCCTTCACATGCTGACGTAAATTTGATTTCTATCAAGAAGAAAATAATCAGCTAATGTACACTCAGCAGGCACACAATAAATGAGCTCAAGCTTCAAAGTTCCAAACAATTATATTCCATGACCAGCAAGAATCTACTTAGTAGGTGACTGCATCTTACTGTTGAAAAAATGTGGAGATAACCCTCAAAATCACATATGAATGCTTCTGAATCAGCTGAATTTTTCTTCTCATGCATGCGGAGATGCCGTTGGATATTCTTCCTCAACTGCTGAGTCCCACATATGTCGCAATTGAATGATTGGTGCGCCGATCGCATGTGCTCCTTCAGATAATCAACATTGCTGAAGTATTTCATGCACTCACAACAGAAAGCCTCTACAGTCTCTAGTTTGACTGCATCAGTTGAAATGACATTATTATTGAATAGCATGTTAAACAGCTCATAAATATCATTCGGCTTCACCAAGACACCTTCATAATTAAGTGACTCCCCATGAATCCTCATGCTTTCGCAACTTCAATGCAAACTTGAAAACCTTTCCATACCCAACCTCCGGACAAACATACTACTTCAGACTCTTGCATTTAGCAGACGTCGATGGTTCCTCATCATTGTGAATTTCATTCAAGTGCCTCTTCATGTTCCCTTGATATGCGAATGACTTATTGCAACCATCAATAGGACAGCTGAAAATCTTGCCTTTATGTTGAAGTGACAAGCCAAATGGTCTTTTCTCCTATAGCTGGCAGGGCAATCCTCTATAGAACACTTGAAAGGCCTCTGCAAATAAAATTTAGCATATTGACACATAGATACAAAGCATAACAAATCTCTAGACATCAATAGAAACAAAACGAACGATGCTTCAAACCTCAAAATAGAACATGCGTGAACAAGGCTGACTTGATGGATCTTCTCAGGTGGTCCCCCAACCTGATACTAGTCCAATCAAGATACAAGATTGCAGCCTCTTGCATTTTGGAGTTCTTTTCGGTGGGATACAATGCTTCACGCCATTATCATATCATAATCAGATGAGCCAACATACTTTATCCTGCAATGTCTTGATTTCAGTACAGGTAAACTCGCAATAGACAAATGGAAAAGAACAAAACAGCCTCATTTTTCAACCGAAATCAAACTTATTTTATCATAGAAATCTATCTTTGAAGCCAGACCACACTAAAAGATTGATGCTTTTCCAAAGGTGCTTCCATTTTATGATGTTCCACAAGATCACAACACTATATTTATAGGTAATCACCGTTCCACGGCCCAGAAAATCATGTACGTCCCCAACGATAATATCTGAATTGCTGTTTCTGACACCTAATTAGAAGTTAAAAATGCGAAAAGTTTGAAAGCAAACACCACAACCGAGCATTGTACATCAAAGCCATCTGTTCAACGAGACCAGTGCGACCGTAATCAGAACCTCCCCACTTTACAAACTGTACCTCGCCGTCGACCACCTCCATGAACTTGCTTTCATGTTACATTATCAATAACAAAACAGAGAATTCAACATACCTCGAGCGAATGGCCCTGCATATGCTGCCTCAATTACGCGGGTTTCTTAAACGTGGCGCCGCATCCTTCGCAAGTATTAGCTTTCGCTCCCTCCTTCACCTCAACCCCTCGAGCCACTGCCCCTTCCATCCTGATAAAGACCGAAGCAACACGAAAACCACTTCACAACAGTTCCCATCGCGGCGGACATTCAAACGCGAGCTAATTCCGCAAATGCAAAACCAGAAATTGCCGATCGAACTAGTCATATCGTAGCATCAGAACTCGCGGCCCAAAATGAACCGCGCTGCTTACGAAGCATCGAAAGGCGACGAAACGAGGAGAATTGACCTGGTGGTGCGATTGGATGTGAGAAGTGACGGGGGACTTCTAGGAGCTGCAGATCCCGTGGTACTCGCAGTAGTAACGCCACCAACTGGAAGAGGCGCTTGGATCGGTGTTGTTCTGGGCCTAACTTGACTGGGTTCAAAGCTATGATCAGTTTGGGCCCAAATTAGGCCCGGCCCGATAAGCTTTCCATCGAACGAAATTAGACCTGCGAACAGGAAGCTGCTTACTTCGCCATTGTTGCGTACATAATTAGATACGAGCATGAAGATGTATAGAGAGTTACCGTGAGGTAACTAATCTGCATTGAAACCTAATAGACATTTTGTCGAACAGATTGCAGTCAACCGATTGAGGAGTAGATTTTGTGATTTCAAACTCGTATTTGTGACCTTACGCAAACGAAATCAACATATGAAATTCAGAATCAAATACATGACTCTAACATGAGCGATCCTAATCGGAGCAAAAAGAGCTTTACATTGACTTCACCTTCGCCAGAATCACAGCATTATGGAGAATCAGAGATTACCTTATCAATGGAGCCAAGCTAAGTTGCTCAGGTAAATTTAATAAGTTATAAGGCAAATTGATGTGGATATATTATTTTCGAAATATCCTGTCACAAAATTCGAATCTAAGCACCTCAGGTAAATTTCCGTAGTTCAAATATTTAACAGCGGTGCTGGCATTTCGAGCACAACGCTACTGTTAATGGTCCAAGCACATCAGTTAAGTGATCCTCATGGGATGTCTTGGGAGCATGCGCAGGGATACAGCCTACTAGTCTCGGTGAAGTATTACCCTGGGAGTTGATCAGGAGGTTGCAAGATTCTTCAATGATCTCGATATGGATGTCAGGTTCCATAGTTGCATGAGCAAATGGCACCCGCGATGGACAGGGATCAAGTGTGCGTACTTTGGCAGCCCTTGGTCCTCCATCTCGGCTGCCGCTGCTTTCATTCTCTTAGTTCCTACCGTCATTTTGGCCTTTTTAGCCATTTACGTGAATTATCGTCCCAATGAGCCAACCTCAGCAACTCATCTTATGAGACTAATGAAATTGGTGAAGTACTGGTTTCATTTCTTGATAGCGCTTTGGCTGCTACTCTTAATTTGTTTTCTCGACCATGTGCCACCACATGAAACTAGTCCAAGACATAATTTAAGGTACGATGAAGAGCATTATATTAACTGCAGGATTTAACAATTCTAGAGAACTTAACTAAATGCCTGCACCGCTGATTGAGATTAGCAGACTATATTTCTTATACAACATGATTGTTGACTTGAAAGCAGCAGCAATCAGTAATCAGATCATTGATGAAGTCAACGGGTCACCCCTGCTCCAATTGCACATGCCAAACATGTGAAATCCGTGCACCTTGTTAGAGCTGGGAAGAGGGCACCCTTAGTCCGGTTTGGCACAGTACATATTTGAAGAAATTTTATGTCGTACAAGCTTGAAAAATTTTCTTTATTGAAGGGCTTTACTAGCACTAGACATACAGGTCTTGAATACCTTGAGTCCAATCATCTTCTACCAGATGCACATCCTCAGTTCTGCTTCGTAGACCTTCGACAGTTTATGATAGACAATCATGGAGACAAAAAGCTATGATCTTACTCCAATCAAGCATAACGACCAAAGTTCAGTGAACATGATAACATTGCGAAAGTCTGAACAGCAAGTCATCCCAAAACTGATAATACGCATGCCTCCATGGCTGGATAAACATTAGGGGCCCGCAAAAGACCCAGAAGCCAATAACAAATCCGAGTGGCATGCTCATGTAAAACGACTTCATGTCAATCCAGCCGTTGCCCTTGCGTTGTTTGGACCTTTGAGTAGGAACAGCATCTGCTTCTTCAGGACTGGTAGTTGTTGGGCATTTTTTGTCAAGTGGAAACCCACATAGTCCTTTGTTACCTTCAAATGAACCTTCTGAAAATGTGAGAAACTGTTTCCTTGCAGGGATCATACCAACAAGTTGATTATAGGAGAGGTTCAGGAATGAAAGGAAGTTCAGATCTGAAAGCTGCATTGGAATTGTCCCATTGAGGTAGTTATGTGACAAGTCTAGGGACTCAAGCTGCTGTATTTTTCCTAATGAGGGGGGATAGGACCTGAAAGCACATTGTGCGACAGGTTGAGAAAATAGAGTGCTCGGAGATCTCCCAACGCTTCTGGTATTGGACCCTCCAATCTATTGCTCGAGAAGTCGATCGAGGTGAAAACAGTTAGGATCTTCACTAGTTCAAGCTGCAGACCTTTGAAAGTAACACTAACGGTGTCCTGATAATAGAGCTTGCTCAACCCAAGAAACGGATATTGAAGATGGTCAAAGTGCGGATTAAACTCCATGACCGCCCAAGACATCAGGAAATCTTCAGGAAGCATACCACTGAAATTGTTGAAAGCTAGGTCAACAATTTGAAGCATCTTCCATGTGCCATTATTGACTGGACCACCAATTTGCCCGTGGAATTTGTTGGAATGTAGAACAAGGACTCTCAGAGTAGATATGTTCTTCAACTGGCATGGGAATATATCCTTAATCCGATTGTTTCCAATGTCTAGCACCTCTAACATGGAGCATTTTGCCAAGGAAATCGGGAGCTTTCCTGTCAAGAGATTACCATTAACATCCAAAGTCTTCAAGAGGCATGTGCCTGGGAATGTATGTGGAATTCCTCCAGTAAGGTTGTTATTCCTTATGTTCAATACCTTTAGATTCTTTGACATTAAGCACTGAGGGATGGCTCCCATCAAATGGTTCTTTGAAAGGTCAAGTACCTCAAGATTCCAGGCTTTGCAAATTGATTCCGGGACAGGGCCATGGAAATGATTGTTTGAAAGAGAGAAGAAAATTGTGGAACCCAGACGTTTACCCATATTGTTTTCAAGAACTGAACTGAAATTGTTACTCGAGAAATCCAGGTAGACACTTCTCCGTGGCAAAGGTAACGTTTTCCCCTGGAGATTGTTTTTGTGGAGGTCAATAACAGACAGACTAAAAGTGAGATTTGGTAAAGGTTCTCCCAATTTATCGAAGAAATTGATAGAAAGATTGACATAAGAAAGAAATTTACTCTCCCATATCCAATTTGGTATCACTCCTTGAATTTGATTGTCAGAGAGGTCTAGATATCTTAATATGGGTAGATTTTCCAAGAATTGAGGTAACGAACTCAGCTGACAGGAAGCCAACTTTAAAGTGGATAGAGTATGGAAACCTAACGCAGCAGAAGTGGAAGCAGTAGCATTAATTGACAAACGATTGTGGGAAAGATTGAGATATGTGAGGTTCTTGAGCTGCTGAAACACATCAATGTGCAATGAGCCACTAAAATTATTAGAAGAAAGTGAGAGGTAGTTAAGCCCTCGAAGTTCAAAAACATACGCTGGTATGGATCCCTCTAAATTGTTGCTGCTCAAATCAAGCACGGTTAGTTGATAGCAAGTGACATTTAGAGACCCACTCAGCTCACCAGAAAACTGATTGTTGGATAAATTTATGATCTTGACCGAAGGAAGTATAAAGAGAGACAGGGGAATGCTGCCCTCCATTGAGTTGTAGCGCAGATCTAGATTTACTAGGCTTAGAAGTTCTTCCCATCGGGTGGACTTAATCTCTCCTGTTAGAGCATTGCGGAATAGCATAATCTGTCTCAGATTCTTGGACATACTGAGTGAAGGAACTGAACCAGTAAGATTATTTAAAGACAAATCCAAATAAACCAGCTTTGACAGATTCTCCATCGAGCTCGGGATCGATCCACTCAATCTGCAATTTGACAATTCCAATCGCGACAATTTTCTAAGATTACCAATTGAATCTGGAAGCCTCCCTGAAATACTCGTGTAACTCAGCACCAGAGTCTCAAGAGAACTATCCTCTGGAAAATTGGGCAAAGGACCCTGAAGAAGTTGGTTGCCTGATAAGTCAAGAATCTGAAGTGTCTGCACCTGAAAGATTTTTCTAGGAAACTCTCCATACAACCCACAATAACTCAGACGCAGAGTAGTTAGATTGGTGAATCTGGCGAGGAACTCAGGAACCATGGTTGACAGGTTGTTACCATTGAGTTGAATGAATGACAAATGATGAAGATTCACGAGGGAAGAGTCAACAGGACCAGAGAGAAAGCAATTAGACATGCTCAGCACCTCAAGTTTTTGCACTGAAGAGGACAATGCATTGCACCACTCATTTCCCTCGGAAGACAGGTCTACGCCATCAAGATGTAACTGTCTTAGCTCCGTCAGGTTTCTAATCAGGGTCTTCAAATTGGGATTCTTGAGCTTTAGTGTATCAAGTCCAGGAAAATAAAGAAGAGAAAGATCAAGAATACTTAACTTCCTCAAGCGTGCCAACTCTATCGGAATCTGCCCAGAGAATCCAGCATTGGACAAGTTCAGATAAACCAGGCCACGTAGATTTGAGAAGCCAGGCGGAATTGCAGAGGATTTGAAGTCGTTGAAAGCCAAGTTTAGCGTTTGAAGATGCTTTAGTCTAAAGAGACTCGACGAACTGTTAATATTGCAAGAGATTGATTCGAAGCTCAAGTCTAGATCGATGACCTTTCCATCCTTGTCGCACATCACACCATTCCAAGGGCGAGCGTTCTGATTCCACGTAACCAGCTTGGAAGACTCGGATGCATTGAAGATGAGGCTATTTTTCAACTCGACCAGCAACAATTCTTGATCGCTGAGACATGGACTAGAAGCCAATACCAAATAGATTCCGAAGAAATTGGTCCATATGAATGGCAAGAGAAGCCACAACAACTGCAAGGTTCTCATTGAGTGCAAACTTGGATACTATTTTACAGAGTTCGCGAGAGAACAAGTACAAGGAGGAGTTTTGTTCTTATTGGAAGGCAGATGAACACGAACCTCCTTGTATGGGATTCAATGGAGCTTTGTTTGGTCTAATTCTTATCACGTCGTATCATTAATATTTTAGTCTTTTTGCGTGACTATCTTAAGTTGACACGACTTGCGAAAGCAAATTCATCAAATTACTTTGCTGAGCCAGTGGCGGCCTTCAGAGGTTATTGACTGTTGACAAAGAAAAGCCAAGAAAGAAAAAACAAGAGCATCTCTTTACCTCGGACAGCATTCCCCGCTTTCTACGGTACAAGTTCCCTTCTAATGAGCAGATATTCATTTCGCTCCCATTTTGTATCTAAAAGGTTCATTGTAATCAGGACCCGATTTTCGGTTTGATGTTCAGTATTGGGAAAATAAGGAAATTAAAGATGGAACTCTCAGACGCGTTTTCCTGTTACATTTGGACTGACCTTCGCAAATAAAGGAAAATGAAGACATCAGTCCGAGGATATCACCAGTAAAATTAATGAAGTCATTATGTTTGAAATTATACATATGTCTGATTTTTCTCCTTTCAAACCAAGGTCAAGCCCTTATTGTGCCTATCAAATTTACGATTGATTGTCGAACAGTTTCTCTAATTATCCTGTCTCATGATTCAGAGCTACGTTTCGGCTTTTGAAATATATAAGCAATATGTTGGGATTTCGAGCAGCGGTGCATTGCTACTGTTACCATTCTAAGCTCATCTCCACTGACACGATCCTCATGAGGTTGTGAAATTCTTCAATGATCTCCTTAAGGATGTCAGGTTCGATATAGTGGCCAATATACACTGCAACAATTGGCACATGAAATGGACGGAATCGGGCTCGAGTACTTTGGCAACCCTTGGTCCAGCTACTACTTCTACTTACGTTCTCTTTGTTTTTACCGTCATTAAAGCCTTCTTTGCCGCTTACATATTTTATCATTCCAAAAATTAACCAACCTCAACAACTCAGTCTCAAAAACATAATTAGAAAAATCTTCTTAGACCAATAAAATTTGTAACAAGCTCAGTTTCATTTTTTGATATCACTTCAGCCGCTACTCGTAATTGGCTAGATTGCTTAAAACTTGCATTTTCTTTGCTGTGCTGCCACATGGAACTAGTCCATGACAGACGAAGAGCATCATATTAACGCTGGGATTTGATATTTTTAGAAAACTTACAAAATGTTATTGCAGCCAATCGAAATTAGCAGACCATATTTTTCATACAACATGACAGTTGACTTGAAAGCGGCAGTAATCACTAGTCAAACCAATGATGCAGTGAACCAGTCAAACCAGGTCCAACCTTAAGCCCATGAAATGGGCTGGAATTCGAAAACCTTTCGGGATTGAAATTTTCAAACCCAAAATTTCCGTGCACCTTCTAAGAGTAAGAGCTAGGAAGATAACACCTTTGGTCCAATTTGGTGGGCACATGTGTGAAGAATCTTTATTTTGTCTAAAGTTGAAGAACTTTTCTGATTGAAGGACTTTCCAACAATAGTCAATAACAGAGAGGAAAAACATATGAACTTATTCCAATAAAGCATGACAACCAAACTACGTGCAATAGCTTTCAGTTGACTTGACTAGAGAATGCAAAATTGTCGTTTAAGTGAGGTTCCCAATTAAGTGATTTATAAATTCCGTTCACGAATAGAACAAGCACATGCTAAAGAATTTTTATTTTATCCAAACGTAAAGAATGTTTCTAATTGACGGACTTTTTGACAATAGGCAATTATGGAAAGGAAAACAATTGAACTTACTCCAATAAAACATAATGACCAAACTTCATGCAACAACTAGAGAATGCTAAATTGTCGTTTAAGTAAGCTCCTTGATTCAGCAATTTATAAAATGCAGTCAACCAGGTCCAACTTCAAGCCCGTGAATTTGAAAATCTTTTGGAATTGGATTTTTCAAACCGAAAATTTCCATGCACCTTCTTAGAAAAAGCTGGGAAGGCCTTTGGTCCAGTTCGGTGGCTTTCTTTGAAACCAGACACACAAAAAGATTGATGCTTTCTCATGGGTGCTTCCATGTGATGATGCTTCACAAATTCAAGGCATCACTATTCCACAGCCCAGAAAATCATGTACATCCCCAACGATAATATCCGAATTGCCGTTTCTGACACCTCATTATAAGTTACAAATGTGAAAATTTTTGGAGCAAAGACCGAGCAGTGTACATCAAAACTGTCGGTTCAACAAGACCAGTGCGACTGTAATCTGAACCCTCCACTTTACAAACTGTACCTCACCGTAGACCACCTCCATGACAGGTGTAATCTAATCAAAACTTGACTAAAATTTTTAAAGAACTTGCATTATCAATAACAAAACAGAGAGCTCCACATACCTCGAGCGAATGGCCCTGCATATGCTGCCTCAAATACGCAGGTTTCTTGAACGTGGCACCGCATTCTTCGCAGGTATTATTAGCTTTCGCTCCCTCCTTCACCTCAACCCCTCGAGCCATTGCCGCTTCCACCTCATCCTGATAAAGACCGAACCGACACGAAAACCAATTCACATCAATTCCCACCGCGGCGGCGGACATTCAAACTCGAGCAAATTCCGCAAACGCAAAACCAGCAATTGCCAATCGAGCTAGTCAAATCGTAGCATCAGAACTCGCGGCCCGAAACGAACCGCGCTGCTTACGAAGCATCGGAAGGCGACGAAGCGAGGAGAACTGACCTGGTGGTGCGATTGGATGTGAGAAGTGAGGAGGGACTTCTTGAACCTGCAGATCCGGTGTTGTTCTGGGCCTAGCTTGACTGTGTTCAAAGCTATGACCAGTTTGGGCCCAAATTAGGCCCGGCCCGATAAGCTTTCCATCGAACGAGATTAGATCTGCGAACAGGAAGCTGCTTACTTCGCGATTGTTGCGTACATTACTAGATACGAGCATGAAGATGTATAGAGAGTTACCGTGAGGTTTCGTCGCAGAGATTTCTGAGGTAGATTTTCGTGATGGAGATGGAGGTTGACGACGGTTCGGAAGCATGAGGTAAAGAGAAGCTCTAGCAGATGTGCATATAGTAAGTATTTATCTAAGATTTTTCTTTATATAGGCACAGAAGCACATTCTCATCTCGACACAAATTAAAGGTCTTGATTGCATGTCGGATGTGCATGAAGTACAACTTGAAGTGTTGAGGAGAAGAACTGCTTGCATGAAGATTCTCAATTAGTTTTTCATCTTAAAAATCACTTCGGATGCTGCAACTTTCTTATTTGGGCCTATTGACTTGTTGCAAATGTATGGACATTTGATGCAGGCACTTATACCCCAAGACGCACAAGCACCTAAACACCTACAGAAATGACAGTGCACCTTATGTTGAGTTCCTTATTACCCCAAATTTTACAATACAAGCTCTTCTATCATATGCTCTAAGTACAAAATTTAAGGAGCGCAATGGTGATGATAACACCTTTTTTGTAGTTCGCTGAAGGTATGTTGGCTTTTGTTGGGTTAGTATTGAAAAACATTCTGCTGCCTTTTGGTGTCATGATCATCTGCTTCAATATTGCTGTAATCTCGTTTGGCTGCAAACACCATTTTGATAGAAAACCTTTTGATGATGATGTCGCCAATGCTTATTTCAAAATGTCAATGCAAGTCAGAAGGGTATTGTTGCCTCTGGCTTTTGTCATTGAGCAACCAAACTTGCCTCCATCCTCCATTGCGATTAGCAATTGCGGATGTTGGAGAAAGACCTGATGAAACCACAAAAGGGAAATTTACATGCTTCCTCTTGCAGGCACCCACAATTAGACGGCTTCACCTCCATGTTATCAGCCAAGATTTTAATTCAGTTCATCTCATTTGACACTGTCACAAACCCAAATTCGAATGCGGAAACACCCAAGCCCGGTCTCTACCAAAATTACTCTAAACCCATAGTAAGCTTATAATGATTCCTTATTCCCTTTTTTCTCTCTCTTTATTCTGGTTTACTGATATTTGTCCCTCTCGCCCTTTTCCTCTTCAAAGATCGAGGACACCAGATTATACTTAAGAACGACATGAGTTTCAAAGCCACGATTCGTGATCAAGACACCCAGACTCCAAGCTGCACATAGACAGACTTAGCCATCAACTGCTTGTATTCTTAACCAAACGACCGCAATTGGTGACAACCTCCGGCCACCGCCATTAACCGTTATAATCCACCGTGACTCATACATGGACTCACAAGGAAACGAGTGTGGAAGACTAACACGGTAGAAGCCTCGGTCAAGAATATCACCAGAAATAAAGGTTGAGAACAATAACTTGAGATCACATACTCATCGCCCACTACCATGGAAATTACCGGCGACCTAGCATAGAACAAAGAATTATAGTGATTCAGAAATGTATATCAGCCATCGTGAAAACATTACAACTCATGCTTAAATGACTTGAAAATCAATTAATATCACTTAATCTATGTCAGCATACTTTTGGATTCAGAATTTGACGAAACTAATTATCCACATTGAAACCTCATAGGCATTTCGTCGAGCACATTGCAGTCCATCCATTAAGGAGCAGATTTTTGACAACATCGTATTTGAGACCATATCGCAAACGAAATTAACATGTGAAGTTCGAAATCAAATACACGACTCTAACATGACCGATCCTAATTAAAGCAAAACGAGCTTTACATTCGCTTCACCTCCGCCAGAATCATAGCATTATGGAGAATCGGAGATTACCTTGTCAATGAAGCCAAGGTAAGTCATAGTACGCAGTCCAATTAACTACTGGGAGCTCTCACGATCGTCGTCGGATAAAATGAAGACCGGTGGAAGAGCTTCAAGCGAGTTTTGGCCACTTCAATTTTCATGGCCACAAAATAGAGTGGAACAAGGGCTTCTCCCAAGGTGGTCCAACAATGGCTACGTCACCTTGGGCCTAGTAATGAGCGAGAAACGAGAAAGAAAGTCTATAGAAATCGATTCCCTAAGGGAATTTTTTGGTGAAATCTCCCTCAAAAATGCTCTCCGGAATGTTTCAAACTCAATCCGTGCGGAGCGCAACTCTCTCTACCGCGCGAGCGACGATCGGCAACGAGGTTGCATCACAAGTGCTTTATCACGTTAGGTTTTTAGCACTTACATAAATATTTTTAAAAAATTGATGGTACTAAGTGATCAATTCAAAATTATGGTAGTTAAATGATTTTTTTTTTTTTTTAAAGTTATGATACTCAAGTTATTGAAAAAAGAAGAAGTTATGACCCTCAAATAAGTGCGGTATGAAAATTATGACACTTGTATTGTCCTTATCCAATAATAAATCACTATCTTTGTTGCAAAATAAAGTCAATATACATGAGCAATGGGTAGGAGGTTGCACAATATATTATTAAATTAGCGCAATATATTTAAGAATCGATGTGCAAGCAATCTATTGTTGGAAAGTGCACTCGATGATGATTGTTTTGGTGCCCGAAACTTAGTCATTTGAGTTCGTATGGACCTCAAAACAAGCAAGAGAAGTTGCCAAATCTGCCATGTTGGATTAGAGAATTCACGAACTGTTCGTGCAGAGGAGTCCAATCCCGGCGCACCACATCTAACATACCAAGAGTTATTTAAGAAGGACTTGATTAAGAATTGGGTAGAGTTAGAGGAGTTGATTCCAAAAATAAATAAAAATTGAAGGATCCAATTGCACAAGCAACAGAAGTGTAAATACTCTAGATGCAGATCAATAAACAGAACGTCTTTTCAAACGTGATGGAGAATTATGAAGAGAAGAACAAAGGAAAATACTTCATTTTGAGTTTAATAACTGAATCTTAGCTGAAATCTTCATGGACATTAGTGGCTGAACAGCACTTTATCCCAAAAACGATAATAAGCAAACCTCCATGATTTGATCAATGCTAATGGACCACAAAATATCCAGAAACCAACCACGAATCCAAGTGATATGCCCATGTAAAACCACTTCTCGCTATCATCATTGTCACCATGGTCATCTGTGTCGCTTTGAGTTGGAACACAACCTGCTTCTTCCACCCCGTTTGTGGCAATTGACCAAGTTTTCTCGAGCGGATTCTTGCATGATTGGTTTCCTCCGAAAGGACCTGAGCAATTTGTTCCCAGTGGGAATCCACACAATCCGGCATTGCCTTCGAAGGAACTCGCTGAAAAGGTGAGAAATTGTTTGACTGCCGGGATGCTTCCTTCTAGCTTATTGTATGAAAGGTTCAGGAAGGAAAGAAAAGTAAGATCTGAAAGCCGTGGGGGAATCGTCCCATTGAGATCGTTCCATGAAAGGTCCAAGGACTCAAGTTGTTGCAAGTGTCCTAAGGATGAAGGAAGTGGCCCTGAGAATGCGTTGCTTGATAAGTTGAGGAAATGAAGCCCTTTGAGAGCCCCCAGAGTATCAGGTATTGGACCTTCAAAATTGTTGCAAGAGAAGTCGATTGAAGTGAAAATAATCAAGATCTTCACCAGCTCCACTTTCAGACCTTTGACAGTGACGGTTACTGTGTCTTGATAAAAAGGTCCAGTGGAGTGAAGGAATGTATATTGGACATTATTGATGTCTACATTAGCCTTCATAGCCTCCCAAGTTGTGAGGTATTGAGGAGGCAGGGTGCCATTGAAATTGTTGGAAGATACATCTGCAATTTGAAGCATCTGCCAAGTGTTGGGACTATGCTGACATCGAATTTCCCCGTGCAATTTGTTGGATCGTAAAACAAGGACACGGAGACTTGACATAGCTTGAAAATGGCATGGAAATGTCCCTTCTATTTGATTATCCCCAATGTTCAAGATCTCCAAATTTGTGCAATTTACCAACGACAACGGAATCTGCCCCTGCAACAAATTCTCACTGATATCGAATGTCCTCAGATCGCATGTCGTCGGGATGTTTTGCGGAATATTGCCACTCAACTGGTTATTTCCCAGATTCAATACACTGAGGGACATCATCATTAAACAATCAGGAATAGTTCCTTTCAAATGGTTATGCGATAAGTCAAGCAAGTGAAGATAATCAACTTTGCAAATTGACTTTGGGATGGACCCATGGAAGTTGTTCTTTGAAAGGGAGAAGAAAGACATGCTTGATAATAGGAGGTCGCCGATGTTATCCGGGATAACAGAAGTGATGTTGTTACTTGATAAATCCAAGCAACTATAGCTTGGCGGCTGAATCTCAAATATACTTGGAGCACGCTTAAATGGAGGTCCACGATATGACGGAGTAGAAGTAACATTGTGTGTATCCAACTCTTCAAAGAAATTAGCGGAAAGATTGAGAAATTGAAGTTGTTCTAGTGTCCATATCCCTCTCGGTATCAACCCTTGCAGATAATTGTGGGAGAGGTCGAGGTAGACCAATGTGGACTGGTTAGCCAAAAACCGAGGCAATATCTGCAATTGGCAGGAAGCCATCTTTATCGAAACAAATTCAGGAAAATAGGATGCGGCAGTAGAAGCAAACGCTATAGCGTCAATGGACAAGCCACTGTACGATAGATCAAGATGAGTCAAATTTCCTAATTCCTGAAGTGCGTCGATATTCATCGAGCCACTAAAATTATTGGAAGAAAGTGAGAGGACCTGAAGCCCTTGCAGTTTGAATATGGATGCTGGTATTGACCCTTGTAACATATTGCTTTCCAAATCAAGCCCACTCAGTTGATACAAAGAGACATTTGGATATATGATAAGCTGACCATTAAATCTATTGCGTGAAAGCTGTATCCATTGAAGTCGCGGAAGTGTAAACAGAGCTGGGGGAATGTCACCTTCTAATGAATTGCCTTCCAGGTCTATTCTTTCGAGATTTAGAAGGTCTTCCCAGCTAACGGAGGTGATACGACCCGTTAAAGCGTTATGAGATAAATCTATTTTGGTCAGATTTCTAGATGCACCAAATGGAGGAATTGAACCAGCAAGATTATTCCCAGACAAGTACAAATAAGTCAGCTCTGACAGGTTCTTCATCGAGCTCGGGATCGACCCACTCAAATTGCCATCTTGCAGATCTAATACTGACAACTTTTTAAGCTTACCGATTGAATTTGGAATCCTCCCTGAAATATTGGTACTGCTCATGACCAGAGTCTCAAGAGAACTATCCTCCGGAAAATCAGGCAAAAAAACTTGAAGATAGTAGTTGTATAATAGGTCAAGGGTCTGAAGTGTTTGTACTTGGAGGACTTTTTGAGGAAATTCTCCTTGTAGGTTACAATCATGTAGGCTCAGTGTTTTCAAGCTGGAGAAGTTTGCTAAGAAACTAGGAACCGTGGTGGACAAGCTGTTGCCATCGAGTTGAATGACCGATAGATTAGCAAGACTCATAAGTGAAGCGTCAATAGGACCAGACAGAGAACAGCTCAACATGCTCAACACCTCAAGTTTCGGCACTGAAGAAGACAACGCGTCGCACCACTCTCTTCCCTCAGCAGACACATTAACCCCATCAAGGTACAACTCCCTCAACTCCCCCATATCGCCAATTAGTGACCTCAAAGAGGGCTTTTCAAGTTTCAGCACAGTTAGAGCATAGAAAAGGCAAGTGAGATCAAGAGTACATAGCTTCCTCAGGCGAGATAGCTCCGCAGGAACTTGCCCAGCGAATCCAGCGCTGGACAAGTTGAGATTTTCCAATTGGCTAAGATTCGCAAGGCCCGGCGGAATTGTTGTGTAGTTGAAGTCGTTGAAAGCCAAGTTCAGGCTCCGAAGGAACTCAAGCCTGAAGAGACTCGACGAACCATCGATTCCGCTAGAGATCGACTCATTGCTCAAATCAAGTCCCACGACGAGGCCGTCCTTGCACTTCACACCGCTCCATGAATCGGCACTTCGGTCCCATTGTACTAGCTTGGAAGACTTGGAGGCGTTGAAGATGAGGCTGTTTCTTAGCTCGAGCAAGAGCGATCTCTGGTCAACACCGAGACATTGGGCTGAAGCTGAAGACCCAGTAGCGTCTGAGAAGATGGAAATCGTGAATATAGCAAGAAGAAGCCATGAAACGATTGGCCCATTCATTGGAAGAGGTGTAAGAAGAGCACGGGAAGAGGGAGTAGGGAAGAGGGGTCAACCGAAAAGAAGAACACATTTGGGAGTGGAGGAGTTGTTCGACTTAAGTGCATTCTAGGGTCAATTTTCGGGATGTCATTAGTCATCAAATTTGACTTATAACACTTTCAAAAATTCCTAAGCAAAAATGGGTCACATTGCGCAACAAAGTGACATTCTTTTTTATCATAATTTTTCAATTGAAACAAAAGACCATATTTATATTTTCTAGGAAAAAAGGAAAAATAAAAAAAATTCTGCCTAAGATGTTGAGATTAGAACTTAACATCTCTTGAAAATGCTTTTGGCTGACTTTATTTTAAGATCATAAAACATGACATTATGTGATCAATGTTGTCTTTGTACATCAACATAATCCATGCAGAGATTGGTTAAAAGCAGATGAGATAGATAATATATCCTACATTAAATTAAATATGTAGATTCAAGAAGATAAATAATATGATTTACTTATATTTGAGTTTTATTTGTAAAATTTTATAAGATTGTGAAAGAAGCAAAAAAATATAAACTCTAGAATCATATCAACTTTAGGATTTCACCTTTCATATACGACATAATAATTGACTGTATTAGGTCAAGCAAGCACATGAAAAACATTGAACTTACTCTAGTCAAGCCTCAGACCAAAGTACACGCAATAGCTTTTAGTTGACTTGACCAAAGAATGCAAAATTATCGCTACGGTGGTGGTCCACCCCCTATACAACATGATAATTGACTGTTTCGGGTTAAGCAAACACATGAAAAACATTGAACTTACTCTAGTCAAGCGTTAGACCAAAGTACACACAATAGCTTTTAGTTGACTTGACTAGAGAACACAAAATTACCGTGGCAATGGTGGTCCACACCCCCCACCCTCCCTAGGGATTGTGGATTTTTAAAATCCTATTTTTGAATAAAAAGTAATTTTGTAAACATTAGTGGTAAATTTGAAATATCGATGATAACAAACACAATAGTAAAATATCACTCGTTTTTTTTTTATTTATTCTACAGGTGACTACGTTAATATTTGTAAGTGACCAACAAAATTGGTTTTATCATTCACGAACTCAGCAGTAAATTGCCGCCTATTTCTACAAGTAGGTGCATGACTTTTTGTAGATTGTCAATTGAAATACCATTTCTACTATCCACAAAACCCAATAATAGTTACCACTTATTTTTAAAATTTTAGATTTTACTAGTAGAGGCGTAAGTAATTGTTTGTATGTTACCAATTAGATAACAATTTCATCGTCTACAAATCTAATAGTAAAATTAGCACTTATATATATATATCACAAGAAGGCACATAACTCTTTGTAAGTTATTATTGAAATAAATATTTTACCATCCACAAGCTCAAGAGTAAATATATAACACAGGTCGTAAGCTATTAGAATATTGACAATCGAAAGTGCCCAACATAGTTGCACAATCAAGTTAATTTACTTAATTGATAGGTAGCAAGTCAGATGATTAACCACTGTTATTTAAATTTTATGGATGTTGTTACTGGTCTCCTATTGAATGAAAACTATTATGTGTGGGTAAAACGGAATGTTAGACACATCTTTGCGATTCTTAGATGACTCATCATGACCAAAAAATGAGTACAGGTTTCCATGGCATTTTCTTCGGTCCTACTGTACAGAGCATTTTATGTGATAGTTACTTTGCAATCTTCTCTTGCTTAATATTTTCCAAGGTACGAAGAGGATCAAGTTTTGGACAATTTTGGTGGTGAAACACAACACGGAACACTGTTCCATGCTGTTGAATTTGTGTAAGAGTTGGCCATTGTAAAACCCCGTTGGTAGCAAAAATTGACCGGTGACTTGCTTGGTCTGTACGTTAGTAACGTTCAATCACTTTTTTTTTTTTTTTTAAGTACCAGCTTTATTTGATTCTTTGAAGTTAATGATTATTCTACAATTTACTATCATTTATTTTCTTAAGCCACAAACCTTTTTTTCAAAACAAAACTACCAACCTTAGTTTGAGTCGCTTAGCAACAGTTATCCTATTTTTCCAATTTAACAACCATTTCAATAGTTCACAAAATTTACTTGATTCAAATAATCACATGATAAATTTACAATTTAATTAAGTCAAATACAAACATGATAAACTTACACATAAGAGTTTTTTTTTTTTTTTTAAAGAGTTTAGTAGCTTGTAGTTTGCAGATTATCGAAACAATTGCTTGTTACTAAATAATCAAATAGAGGTTAGTATTGAGTTAAATAAAGTTAATAATTTCATTAACAATTTTATAAGTTTAAATTCCACTGATAAATTACGGTAATCACCGGAATAGTTGGTAACTAGCTAATTTTTCGCTATTTCTGCTCTTTTGTTTCTCTAAAAAAAAAAAAATTCATTTGATAATGTCAGTTAATCTTTTTATTCTCAAGAACAGATCAGTGGCTAGGGAATAGATCTAGAATAGAATCAAGAAGTTAAAAAAAGTTACTTCTTTATTCCCAGGAATAATTTTAGAAACAAGCCTTTTTTTTTTTTTTTTTCTTCTTCTTCCTCCTCTAGCTAGTTCTTTGAGCTCGTGATGGCCAAAGCAACCAGCTAGAGATGAGGTCCAATGACCTCGTCGAGCCTCGTTGGCCCTCGGTGAGATTGGGCTTTGCCCAGCTATGGCGAGGCTCCCCTGAGGCTAGCGATGTCATCGGCTCTTTTCTTTGGTCAATTGCCAACCATCATAGAGGCCTAGCAACTGGCACAAGAAGGAAAAAGAAGAGAAGAAAAAAAAGAAGGATAATCTCAGAAAATTATTAAAAAAATTATAAGAAATTCTAAGTCACAATTTTATTTTATTTTTTGAGAATTATACCATACACATTTTTCTTCTTTTATTTTTATTCCAACAATAGAAGTTTTATGTATTTATCAAACGCTTTTAAATACCCAAAAAATTTGTCCAGGGAATAGAGTCGGAAAAAACTATTTACGAGTAGAAATTGTTCCCGATAACAAAATAGTTACAAAATGCTCCCTAATTTTTTAAAGAGTTGATAATCTCTTATATTAAACTAAAAGGAAGAAAAAGGAAAAAACACAAAAGTAAAACGATGGAAAATGGGCGTTATCTTTACTTAGAGGTATAAAGAGTAGTATAAAGGAAATTAAAAAGATGGAAAAATCTGAAAAGATTTAAAATTAAAAGAAAGGAAAGACAAAGCAAACTGTAAGCACATTTAATTGATCCGTTGTGCATGTTGGAAAAGTACCATGGCCCCCCACCTCGAATGGCCTATTACCATACTTTCATTCCTTTATGCAACTTTGCTCTATATAACAGAAATGCTTTTCTAATTGATATGTCGTGCATGCTGAAAAAGTACCATAGCCCCCAACCTCCACTGCCCTATTACATACTTTTATTCCTTTATGCAACTTTTTACAATATATAATAGAAAAGCGTGTTAGTTGGCTGAAGGAGCAATCAACGTATGACGAATGGTTTTACCAAAAAAAAAGCGTATGAATGGCAAATCCTCACACTCGCCCCAGATTTTCTCTTCTGGTATTGGACATTGACATATATTTAAAGGATTTCTTCCTTGTTTTTTTCTTCTGTTTCATTGTGAGTTTTGCTATGCTAAGAGTGGTTTGATAAAGACTTGTATGCTTTTAATATTGTTTTTTGGATTGTGCGATCAAGTGCTGGGTTAGCTTCCAATAAGACTCGAAACCAAAACCATAAAAAGAGGATCAAACTCTCTTTCCATCTAAGACAACACCTTATTGTTAGGTTTTTACTGTAGTTAAACCGTCAAAGTCCTACATCAACTAAAAGAGATCCTATTGAGTAATTTATAAAAACAAATTGCCTCAAATGATCACCCCATTGCTCAAGCTAATGAAAAGCTCTATTTTCTCCGAACAAAACAAAAATGAGCACCACATTGTATAATACACTTCTCAAGGGCTTTTCCTGCTTGAAATGAGTCGGATTATTGCAAATGTTATTCACAAAAGCATAAGGTATAGGCTCAATTTCTTTTCGCTGGACTAAATTACCCTGGTCTCTATCTAGACTTGCAAATTGTGTGAATAGTTGGATTCAAGTTAACTAATGCATTTGTTCCTGCACAGAGGAAAAATCAAAGTAAAACAACAAAGAAATTGCTTTAAAAGGAAATCAGCATATGTCTTTCTTGGAGAAAAGTACACCTCAAGTGCCATAATTTTACACAAAGGAACACTTAAGGGTCATAACTTACGAAAGGTATACTTAAATGCCACATTCGAAAAAAAAAACGGATCATTTAAGTACCATTCCGGCCAAAACGCTAATGTGGCATTTTTCCGGAGCGAGTGCAAATAACGCTATTTTGCAAGGCGACGTGGTAAAAAAAAATATAAAAATTAATTAAATTAAGTTTAAAATTAAATTTAGTTAAAATATTTTTTAAAAATAATTTTAATATTAAAAAATTTTAAAAAATAAAAAAAGAAAACGAAAAAAATTAAAAAAAAAAAGGGGGAGGCGGCTAAGGGCCCGAGAAGGGCCGGCGATGAAGAGGGGAGGGAGGCTAGGGGCCGGTGACCCGGTGGAGCCTCCCCTCCGTCGTCGTCCTTCTCGGGCCCTCGTCGCCTCCCCCTTTTTTTTTAAAATTTTTTTCTTTTTCTTTTTTTAATTTTGTTAATATTAAAATTATTATTTTTAAATATTTTAACTAAATTTAATTTTAAATTAAAATTAATTAATTTTTATATTATTTTTTTACCACGTCAGCCCAAAACGACACCATTTTTGCATTATTTGGCCACGTCAACTTGCAAAACGGCATCGTTTTGCACTCGCTTTGCCGGAAAAATGCCACATCAACGTTTTGGCCGGATTTTGGTCGGAGTGACACTTAAGTGATCCATTTTTCTTCGAATGTGGCACTTATGTATACCTTTCATAAGTTATGGCACTTAAGTGTCCCTTTGTGCAAGGTTATGGCACTTGAGGTGTACTTTTCTCATCTCTCTTGGTACCACGACAAGAGAGACTGACATTAGAGAAGATCACAGATTTGTTGGGATTTTGTGAAAACATGCATAGGTGGAAATAATCAAAAAAGGAAAAACCCATACATGTATCTCCAATGTATTGTTCGTGTGATTTAATTCTTATCCATTGAAACAAAAGAATAAAATAAAAGGAGGGCTAATCAGATTATCCTTGTAGCATGCCCAAATTAATTTAGTTTGGACATTCCTTGGAGCACGCTCAAGGTAATTTGGTCCAGATGTTCTTCTGTTCTAATCTCACAAATGTTGGACCTATAGTTCAGACACACTACTAATCATATGTCGAACGATGGAAAGAATTCAAGAGAGTTCACCACTTCGATTATGCTTGCAATTTTGTGTGAAAACATTTTTGATTTGATTACTCTAGTCTCATTAGACTCGGGTCCAATTGAACAAAATTAATCCCATCATTAATTCTAAAACCATTTCAGAGCATTAATTAGGATATTAACTCTGAAACTTTTTTAGGGCATTAATTATGTTGTTGACTTTGAAACCGTTTCAAAGCATTAATTTGGCCTTTGACTCTCAAAGTGTTTTAGAGCATTAATATGCCATTTTAACTCTAAAACCACTTTAGAGGATTAATCTTAGGCATAACTAATGCTGATTTTGCGTGCATGTTACTGTGCTTGTGCATCATATGCACGAATGACCATAACCCAAAACAATCAATTAAATCCCATTAATTTAAATTCAGCCCGACTCGTAATTGCAAATACATTTGCAATATTGTTTCTCTCATTCAAACATCATTTTGAATTAGTTATGGTGTGTGACCTTCCTAATTTCATTACTAAGTTAGTAGTATAATTTGTACTAACACATTAGCACTCCCAAGAGAATTATGACTTATACTAACACATTAGCACTCTCAAGAGAATTGATTATCTTGATCATCTCTAGGTCCTAAAAAGCCATGAGCCATGAGTGACATCTAGTAATATGTCATAGTATGAATGTTTTAAAAACGTAATGAACCTGTCATCTATGATTATCATGTAATTCAATCCTTCAATCTTATTATGTCTCAATCAAATAAAGACCATGGAAATTACTTGTCAAGCCACCTATTTGACCATATGCACAAACCTAATCAACATATATTTTTAACAACTCATAAACTATTCATTCTTGGTTATAACCCCGGATGAGAATTTCAATAGAATGTCATGATTAAATAGTATGGGACATAATTAATGTACTTTTTATATAATGAGAAGACAGATTCCATATTGTTCACGTGTGCCTTTGTATGTGAATAAACTACGACTATCAAATAGAGAGACAATTCATCGAAGCGTCACTATGTGCATTTGTGAACTATAGCCATCCAAAACACAAGTCAATACTGTACCTCAGGTTTAAAAATTATTTACACAAAATTAGAGCATGAATGATTAGACATTGATCACGCTAAAAGCTTCTATGTTGCCAATCAGTTCTATGAGTGTCACGTTTAGTGAATTTGTTTGACAAAATATCTGTATTCTAGCTCAGTATCACAATACCCAATGCCTCATAACTTATCCTTCCCTTGGGTACCCAATATTTAATAATGAAGCTAAGAACACACCAATCTCAACATGATTATCAATATCTATTAAGTGATCCATTGATTGAAAGTAGTTTAAAAAATCAGACCAACTATAAATCTTTCACACATATTCTTAACGCTTTAAGAGTAAGTCCAATCATTACTAAACTTGTGGAATCATTCATATATATACATAACTGGACAATGAATGAATGTGTCTTTGCCAATAAGTAAAAAACACAATTGAAAGTACAACTGAAATCCCTAACATGTAACTACTATATGATTGCTTTAGGGCATACAACCCAACAAGATTTGCACAAATTCCATTGGAAATATTTTAATCAATTACGCTACACACTTGAAGAATTTTTTGTATTGAAGAATCTTTTTAGCAGCAAGAAATAGAATCAATCTCGATATCCTTTAGCCTAGACATCTTATCGTTGATGCAATTCCATAAATCTACTACACTGACCACTAAGACAGCAAAGGGCAATCAAGAAGAGAAGATTGAAACATATTCCGGATCAAGCATAACGACCGTAAAATTTGGGTTTGTTGACTTGGTCAAATGAAGTGGCTAATTACAAAAATTGATAGTTCACTTTCCTTTTTCTTTATGACTAGTCAATTTTCAGGTTACATGTTTCTTTCTTTTTTTTTCGGGAAAAGGAGAGCACGCAAAGCACGCAGGATAGAGGAAAGGAAAGGAAAGGAAAAGAAGAAAAGAAAAAAAAAGGAAAGTGGACTCTCTTATTAAAGGGAAAAGGAGAGCACGCAAAGCACGCAGCGTAGAGGAAAGGAAAGAAAAAGAAAACAGAGAGAAGGAAAAGGAAAGTGGACTCTCTTATTAAAGGGGAAAAGGAGAGCACGCAAAGCACGTAGCGTAGAGGAAAGGAAAGAAAAGGACGGAAATAAAAAAAAAAAAGGAAAAAAAGAAAGAAAAGGGAAATGAGTACAAGGCAGCCATGTCAAGACAAATTTACTTTATTTCAAAATGCCCGCTAAAGATTTAAGCCCTCCGTTCATCTAATCGGAGGAGTTTTCAAAATTGTGAAAACTACTCTGATTAGAATTACGAAATTTGAATTGCAAAATCCGATTTTTGAGTTATTAAGATGAGAAATTTCATGAAAATGATAGATTAGGACATTGTGAAGCTGTGGGGTATGATGAAAGTAAAGATAGATTCCCGCAGTCAAGTTTGGCATTATAGTTTTTTTTTTTTTAATATCCACTTTGAACAATAGTTTTGTCAGCACATATGAGTCATTTTAGTAGCCAGTGAACTTGGTTTAGCCGATTCATAGTTGAGGTATGTTTTTACTTGTTTTTATGTTGTTTATCACTTATTTGATGGAATTGCGAGTTCGACAGTTCAAGTAACCTTTGTAGTTTGTTTTTAGTCTTTGAGTTTGTAAACTTATATTTCTAAAGTAATATGGATTATATATAGTATGAGTTATGAAATGACATTTTTGTTGCATACAAATTTGGATGGAGTATTTACTACTTTTTGATTATTTATAAATGATTTTAGAAACATGTTATGAAAGATATCGTGAAAGTTTATGTATGTATGTATGTATGTATGTATGCATGTATCGCTTTACAAATTTGGATTATGAAATGAATTTTGAAATGATTTGAGAAATACTTTAGGAAAAGTACTTTTGGTGGTTAAGCCGAATTAATGATAGGTAGTCGCCAATGTTATTCGGAATAAAAGAAGTGATGTTGTTGCTTGAGAAATCAAGTGGTAAGCGTATGATGGCAAGGGTGGCATAGGAGTAGAGTAGTCCAACGTAAATGCAATCTAGTGTGAATTTTTAGGATGTCATTAGTCATCAAATTTGACTTATGATACTTTCAAAAATCCTAACTATTGAAATATTATGTCACATCGCTTGACAACGTTTTATAGATGTTTTTTATATGCACGTGGTCTCCCTTCACCTATCAACTTAAACTTTTGGATTGGATTTTCCAATATGATATTAGAGTAGAAGATCTTGACTTCAAATCTTTCGGGCCCTAAAGCTTTAGCTTTTAGAATATTGCTAGTCTTGGCAATATGTATTTATATTCATGTGATCTCCTTTCACTTATCCATTTAAACTTTCGAGTTGGATTTTCTAGAATTAGTAAAATTCGACAACATTGCACAACAAAAATGATATATATATTTGTCATAATTTTCAATCGAAACAAAAGACCGTATTTTTGTTTTCTATGGAAAAAAGGAAAAATAAAAGAAATATGCCTCAGATGTTGAGATCAGAACTTTACATCACTTGAAAATGCTTTTGGCTCATCTTATTTTAAGATCATAAAATTAATGACATTATGTGGTCAATGTTTGTCTTTGTACATCAACATTAGCCATGCTGAGATCAGTTAAAAGCAAACACTATAGATATTATATCCAATTATTTAATTTAAAAATTAAATAAAAAATAAGATAAATAGAATGATTTACTTTGTAAATTTTTTTTTTGATACCAGGGAACCCCGCACAGCCGGTAGCCAATGCGGGTAAACCCTGGAGCGACAGAGCGGATACTTTGTAAAATTTTTATAAGACTATAAAAAAAAAAAAACATATAAACTTGAGAATTGGGATCGAACAGAACCTTTCCATGCACATAAACTGAGCAGGAATTTGCAGGATTTTGAAAAACCATTGGGATTGAAATCTTCAATCCCGAAATTTCCGAGCTGCGAAGATTGTGCCTTTGGTCCAGTTTGGTGGGGTAGATGCGTGAAGAATCTTTATTTTATCTGAATTTGAAGAATGTTTTTGATTGACTTTCCGACGATAGACAATGATGGAGAGGAAAAATAATTCAACTTACTCCAATCAAGCCTAATGACCATGGAACACGTAATAGCTTTAAGTTGACTTGACTAGAGAATGCAAAATTGCCATTTTGGTGGTGCTCCTCCCGTTCACGAATTTCCAAAATCCCCTTTTCGAATAATACAAAATTTTATTAATGGATGGTTAATACTTAATGTCGGTTGTAAATTTGAAGTGTCGATGATAGCGAACTCAATGGTAGATTATCACTGATTTTTTATTCCACAACTGATTGAGCATATGTTTGTAAGTTACTAACAAAATTAAAATTTTATCACTCATGAATTTAACAGTAAATTGCCACTTATTTTAGTTTCTACAAGTAGGCGCATGACTTTTTGTAGGTTGTCGATTGAAATAGCATTTCTACCTTCCACAAAGCCACATAGCAGCCACCACTTATTTTAAGATTTTACCAGTAGACGCATAAGTAAGTGTTTGTATGTTAGCAATTATATAACAATTTCATTGTCCGCAAATCTAACAGTGAATTAGCACTTTTTAAATATTTTACAAGAAGACACATAACTATTTGTAAGTTATCAACGAATTAACAATTTCACCATCCACAAACTCAATAGTAAATATATAGCATAGGTGGTTAGCTATTAGGACATTGACAATTGTAAGTCTCTAACATTGTTGCACAATCAAGTTAATTTACTTAATTAATAGGTAGCAAGTCGGACGATTAACCATTGTTATTTAAAATTTATGAATGGTTTACAGATTTACTATTACATGGAAACTATTTGTATGGGCCAAACAAAATGTTAGACACTTCCTCGTGATTCTTAGATGACTCATCATGACCAAGATACGATTTCCATGGCATTTTCTTCGGTCCTATTGTACGGGGCATTTCTTGTGATTGCTACTTTGCAATTTTCTCCTATTTAATATTTTTTGGGCAACAAAGAGGATCAAGTTTTAGACAATTTTGGTCGTGAAACACAATACGGAACACTGTTCCATGCTGTTGAATTTGTGAAAGACTCTACCATTGTAAAACCCCATTGGCCGCAAAAATTGGTCGGTGACTTGCTTGGTCTGTTATACTTTAGTAACATACAACCACTTTTAGAAAAGTACCGACATTATTTGATTATTTGAAGTTATCGATTATTTTAGAGTTAACCAAACTATTACATTTGTGATAAATTTATCTTAAATTAATATTTTAACCACTAAAAACCCTAAACTGATATACATGTGACAAATTTACCAAAAAGTAATTTTTTACTACGAAAAATTATAAATTGATACATTTGTGACAAGTTTACTTTCCATTAGTTTGCATTAAATTGGATTAATACTATGAAAAAACTTGTGACAATTGGAGGGTTTGTCATTCAACTTAGCAATTTACCGATAAAATTTAACGGAAACTAACAAAAAGTAAATTTGTCATATGTGTATAAGTTTGAGATTTTTGGTAGTCAAAAAATTAGTTTGGGGCAAATTTGTCATAAATGTAAAAGTTGGTGTTTTCACATTATTAACCCATTATTTTATAATTTACCAACATTTATTTTCTTAAGTCGCCAAGGTGATACACTTACTAATTTTCAAGACAAAACTACCGACCTTAATTTGAGTCGCTTAGTAACATTTATCTTACTTTTCCAATTTACCAACCATTTAAATAGTTTTTTGAAATTTTCTTAAATCAAATACCAACATGGTAAATTTCCACATATGAGTTTATGATTTTGTATAAGAGTTTAGTAGTTTGTAGGCTGGTAGATTATCAAAATAGTTGGTGATTACTAAATAATCAAATAAAGGTTGGTAACTGAGTTTAAATAAAGTTAATTATTTCATATAAAAGTTTAAAAGTTTAAATTCCACCGATAAATGATGGTAACTATGGGAATAGTTGGTAAATTTGGAAAGAGTTGATAATTTCTCTTATATTACATTGAAAGGAAAAAAAGGAAGACAAAGGAAAAAAAATAAAATTTAAAACGATATTATCCCTTCTTTGGATCCTTGGTGTTTGTTAAGAGTTAACCTCAACATACAAGAGGACTCGAAGCTCCCACAAGGGCCTTTACGGCCTGTTTGTTTGATATACATGGATGGCATGCTCCATAAATATATTCCTTATTCTAATGTGCCGGTGCTTGTATTCCATGTGCCCCTAAGTTCCCTATGTATCTTTGTCTTTCCTAGAGAGAGAGAATACCCTTTGAAAGTTTTACATCCCAAAAATCCCGAAGTTCGGATGTGGATCAAGATGAAGCCTTTTGTGAACTTGCTTAGGTCTATTTACTTAAAATAGTATAAAGGAATATAAAAAAGGGGAAAAATAAAAAAAAAATATTTAAAATTAAAAGAAAGAAAGGAAAAAGCAAACTGTAGGCGCATGGAACTAATCCATCATGCACGCTAGAAAAGTACCATGACCCTCTCCACCGGGCTATTGCCATACTTTCTATTCCTTTATGCATCTTTTACTTTATATATGACAGAAATGCATGTTAGTTGATTGAATAATGACACATGGCAAATCCTAATAATCACCCCAAGTTTTCTCTTTTGGTATTGCGTACTGATATATTTAACGGTTTTCTTCCTTCTTTTTTTGTTTCGTTGTGAGATTTGCTATGCTAAAAGTCGTTCGATAGAGATTTTTAGGCTTTAGCTTTTGTCTTTTTGAATGTGTAGTCAAGTGCTGAGTTAACTTCTAATAAGACTCAAAACGAAGATCATAAGGAGAGGAGCAAACTCCCTTATCATCTAAGATGACAACTTATTGTTAGGTTATTATTGCCAAAATCTTATGGCAATTGAAAGAGACCCTATTGAGTAATTCATAAATAACATAAACTCCCAAATGAGCACCACATTGCTCGAGCTAATGAAAAGCTCTATCTTCTCCAGACAAAACAAAAATAGCGCCACATTGTATGTTTACTTAGACATTTCTCGAGGGCATGTCCCGCATGAAATGGTTTGGATTATTGCATAAATTATCCACAAAAACATAAGGTATCGGCACAATTTCTTCTCCTTGAATTAAATTACACTTGTCACCATCTAGACTTATGAATTGTCTGACTTGTTGGATTCAAGTCAACTAAGGCATTCGCTCTTGCATAGAAGAAAAGTCGAAGTCAAACAACTAAGACGTATCTCTTAAGGAAATCGGCTGAAGTGTTTCTTTTGGTACCGCACCAAGAGAGACCAACATAAGAGAAGGCCATGGATTTGCGCAAATTCTATTGGAAAGACTGCAATCAATCGCACTGCATCCTTGAAGAATTTTCTGTATTGAAGAGCCTTTTTAGCACTAAGAGATAGAACCGATCTCGAAATTCTTTAGCCTAGTCTCTTCTTATTGATGCAAATCCACAAATCTAGTTCACTGACCACCGAGATATCAAAGGGCAATCAAGACGAGAAGATCGAAACCTATTCCAGATCAAGCATAACAACTATAATATTTCGATTTGTTGGCTTGGTCAAATGAAGTGGCTAATTAAAAAAAAAATGACTAGTCAAAAAGAAAAAGGAAAGAGGACTCTCACATTAAAGGGGAAAAGGAGAGCACGAAGAGCACGCACATAGAGAAAAGAAAAGAAAAAGAAGAAGAAAACATAGAAAGGGAAAAAAGCACACACCATGGGAGTCTTGCCAAGTTAGAATAACTTCATTTCCCAATACCCGATAATGATTCAAGCCTTTAGTTCATTTAATGAGAGTAATTTTCAGAATTAGGACATAAATTCAAAGTTATGTGAAATTTGAACAGTAACGTGCAATTTTTCAGTTGTCTAAGAAATTTCATGAACATGGTAGATTAGAGTAGTGTGGAGCTGTAGGGTTTGACAAAAATTGATTTGGAGTAACAATTTAGTCAGAGTGAAATTCTAAAGTTTCACGCTTAAGCTCCACATCATGGAAAATCACCAATATCATCGCTAAAAACTAAACAGGAGTCGTACCAAAACTAACCAAAAAACACCCAGAAGCCGATGGCAAATCCAAGCTGCATGCTCACATAAATTTGCTGACCGGACAGCAAATTTGGCAGTAGAATTCGTCGGAATGGTGCACAAGGACTCTCAGGGAAGATGTGCTCTTTAACTGGCACAGGTGTACGTCCTTCATCCCTTTGTTTCCAATGTCTAGGACCTCTAGCATGGTGCATTTTGCCAAGAAATTTGGAAGGATTCCTGTCAAGAGGGTACCATTAAATCTAAAGGCCTCCAGTCATGTTGTTACTCGTTGTGTTCGACAGTCAACACCTTGAGAGTCTCCACCATTTCCCATCAAATGGTTGTAGGAAAGGTTGAGTACTACAAGAAATCGAACTTTGCAAATTGAATACGGAACATGGCAATGGAAATGATCGGTCTCCGAGAAAGAAGAAAATTGTCTAATACAGGAGTACGCCAATATCATCTGGAATCAGTGAATCAAAGTTGTTCCTCCAGAAATCCAAGTAGATACCATTCGGTAGAAAAGGTAACGTTTTCCCATCGAGCTTGTTGCTACGAAGGTCAATAATAGTCAGTGCAGAAGCATGAGTGGATTGAGCTTCTCCAAATACTCAAGAAGATTACAGGAAGATTGAGATGTACAAGCTTTTCTATCTTCCACATCCATTTAGGTTTCTGTCCATGGATTTGATTGTTTGAAAGGTCCAGCAACTTTAATGCCAATTCTTTTGCCAAGAATTTTGGTAACGAATTCAACTCAACTGGCTGGGACCCAACTTCAAAGTGAAAAGAACAGGGAAGGATTGCAAAGAAGCGGAAGCAGTAGCATTAATCGACAAACCATTGTAGGAGAGAGAGATGGGTGAGGTTCCTGAGGTGCTGTCATCAATACGCAATGAGCCACTGAAATTGGTGAAACAAAGTGAGAGGTAGTTAAGCCCTCAAAGTTCACAAATAAATGCCGGGATGGAACCCTCTAAATTGGTGCTGCTCAAATCAAGAAATTGATAGCAAGAGACAATAAAGACACACTCAACTGACTGGAAAACTGATTGACGTAAATGTGCATCGTCTTAATCAAAGGAAGTGTAAAGAGAGACAGCCAAATAGTTCCCTCCAATGAGTTGTAAAGCAAATCTTGTTTTACAAGGTTCCAAAGTTCTTCACATCATGGGGAATTCTTGGACATACTGAAGGAACTGAACCAGTTTGGCTGTTTAAAGACAAGTCCAAATAAGTCAACTACAATATGTTCTCCATTGAGGTCCAGATTGGTCCACTCAAACGGCAATTGAACAATTCTAATCTCGACAAGATTCTGAGATTACTGATTGAATCTGGAAGCCTTCTGAAATATTCATGTAACTCAGGACCAGAGTCTCCAGAGGACTTTGCTCTGAAAAGTCATCAATGAACCCTGAAAATCACAAATCACTTGACCACAAATCTCCAATTTACCCAACTTCCTAATTATTTATAGATTTTGACTGATCTTGGAAAAATTAAGTATAAAAGGCATCGGTCGGATGAGATCATGTGTAAACCTAATCGATCCATGGTTTTTGTTCTTTATTTTTGCGTTCTTTCACATATATCACATTCCTTTTCCTTTCAACATAAATGAAGTGATTATTGTGGCTATGAATTTAAATGTTTACTGGTGGAACACTTTCTTTGATTATCCTGTCACATAATTCGAATCTAAACTCCTCAGGTACATTTCGACTGACGGAATATTTAACAGCAATTTTAGGATTTCAAGCAGTGCTGCTGCCACTGTTCCAAGCACATCAGTCAAGTGATCCTCATGAGATGATGCCTAGTGAGCATGCCTAGGGATCAACCTTTTTGTCGCAGTGCATTGTAATTCTAGGAACTGGGCAGGAGGTTGCGAGAGTCGTTAATGATCTAGCTAAGGATGTCAAGTTCCATAGTGGCGCATGCTACTTGTTGGAGTTCTTCAGGCAAGTGACCCGATCCCACCAGAACAAATGACACATGAGATGGACAGGTGTTGACACCTAAATTTTTGGGGTTAATTTTTGCTATAAAAAAAAAAATCACAATCACATGGCATATAGTTTAGGAAAATTTTATTTTTTGTTATATTTCGTTAAGATTTTTCACATATTTAGGTAATATACACTGGAAGATGCACTTTTGCACAAAAGGGGAATTTTCTTGATGGAATATGCAAAAAAATATTTTATCGGTATATTTAGGGGTATCGTGCTCAATCAAAATTAGAAATAAAATATACCCCTAAGATACAATTTTTGAGCTTATAAAAGAGGTCACGTACGGTAAATTGGGGGGTTCTTTTCCATTGGTAAAAAGAGAGAAAAAGGTCAAAAGTGAGTGGAGAGAGGAAAAAGTAAAAAGAAAAAAAAGAAAAGAAAAAGTAGCCGAAACCCTAATCGGCTCTTTTGTTCATCTTCCCCGAAGAGCAGCCGGCGCCGCTGCTGCTCACCGCCGCCGGCCTCCGTCCGCGAGTGCCTGTGCCAGTCCGCCCGAAGCCGCGACGCCATCCCTCACCTGAGCCGCCCCGACGTTCCGCCGCCGCATCTTCGTCCGCGAGCCCCGGCACCCGAAGACCCAGCAGATCGGTCCCGTCGCCTGCAACTCCTAGATCCGGCGACGATCTGACGTTTCTGCTGCCCCGCCGTCGCTGATTTGCCGCATCAACCTCGATTCGCCGCACCGAAGTTGCTCCCTGACGTCGTTGCTCCAGATCGGCCCGGATCCGACGTTGCCTCGCCGGAACGCATCGAAGCCCCTGCTCCGCTCGCGACGCCGCCCGCCAGTCTCGCTGTGCTGCCCTGACGCAGCCCTGACGCCGCCTTTGTCTCTGCCCGTGTTCGAGGTCTCCTTGCTCGTTCTCACCGTGCCGCCCGCAACGCTCCCTCGCGCCTCGCCGCCCGACACCGTCTCCGCCGTGCTTCAGCCCGCGCTCGGAGTCCCTTGCCCGCGGCAACCGCACCTAGACCCACGAGTCCCCACGCCGGTCTCCGCCGTTCCTCTTGTTGCCGGAGCTCTTCCGCCACCGGTTTGCCCTCGCCGGAACCCTAGCCGACGAGCTCTCCTCGCCGGAACCGTTCACGGAGTCCCTAACAAGTGGTCAAGATTTTCTTTTATTAAAAAAGAAAAAAATCAAATTAGGTAGATTTGCTTTATTTTATTAGGCTGGTTTATTTTATCTTATTTTATTTTTATATCTTGGTTTCTTTGTTTATTTCTCTATGCATAATTGAAAATCTCAATGTATCACCCGATTCGCAACCGCGCCAGGGTTTTTTATTTCATCTATAAGGCTTTAGATGAAATAATTAATTAAGCGGGAATAAAATTGATGTTTTGATCTTTAAGGCTTAAGATCAAAGTATCGATTTTACTAGCGAAATATTACCCTTGATCTCGAGCGATATGTGATGTCCCTTTTGGGGTAATTTTGAATGGATTTGATTGTTTTTATTTATCTTGAGATATGTTTGAGATAGAATATCACATGTTTTAGGGTTATTTGCATATTTAGGCAAAGCATTCTATTTATCATGAATTTTTGAAATAAAAATCGGGTTAGATTAGATGCATGTTAGGATATTACTTGTTTTAGGGTTTGCATATTTAGAATAGGAATTTTAATTTCGAATTTCATAAAAATCAAAAAAATTCAAAAAAAATCAATTTAGGTTGCTAGAATTTAATATAGGTTGCATGCTTAATTACTTGGCAATTATTAATTTCGAAATTTAAAAAAAAAAAAGAAAGAAAAAAAAAACACAATAAAAAATCATCATACACTTGTCATGTAGAATTAGGGCATATTTTGCATGTCATTGCATAATAGGGATAAATGGCACTTAGTTTAATTTAGATCATTTTTTTATTTATTATAAGTTTAGGCATTTTTAGATATATTGCATTTTAGGATTATTTAGGTTAAGATGATATTTTAGTTTAAATTAGGATATGGCTCAACCTAATTCCTAATATAAATTAAATAGGATCTTAATCTAATTAGGCAATTTTCACGTTTCACCAAATTTCGAATTTCATGAAAAATACGAAAAAATGCCATAGGTTAAATTAGTTTTATTATTTAGGATAAAATGCATTCTTTTAGGAAAAGAAAAAAATGTCATATGCACGTCATTAGGGTTAGATTCATTGAAATGCATGTCATTTAGTATTTTTGCTAGGCGCATTTAATTAGAAATTACATGTCATTAGGATTAGGTCATTTAGTTAATATCGCATTGCATATTGCATGATTTTCATTAATTAAGTGAAAAAAAAAGAAATTGTGTGTTAATTAGAAACCATATCCAGGGTTGTTGATGTGGATTTTAATTTAACATTGTAGATGCTTTCGTTGCTTGGAGGTAAGTTTTTTTTTGCAATTTATTTATTGTTTATCTGAGTGTTAAATTGGTGGTTTGTTCACGCGCATGATAACCTCACATGTTAGGGAAATAGATTTAAAATAAACCCAAGCTGCTTGCAAAAAAACATTTTTTCAAAATAAAAGAAATGGTACCGAAAGGGCGTTAGAGAAATTTAGCGTAACCAAGTCCCCGTACCCAAATCTCTAGTTCGTAGGAATAAAGTAAATCTCCCGTTACTTTATTTGGGTTTCTAATCAAGCCACCAAAAAAATAGATTAGTGGCAACTCCTAATTGAAAATCATTTGCATGTTAAGAACTTGAACCTAAAGTCGCGAATTGGTATGGGCTTGGGAGAGCCCGAGTTAAGTCTAGGCTTAACAATCCATTAGCCAAAACCCTAGGTGGTTCAACCCCGAAAAATTGGTCGCGACAGCTTGGCGACTTCGCTAGGGACTTGAGTTAAAACTCTTAGTGGACTTAGGCCAAATTTTCTTTTCTTTTGAAAATGTTTTTGTTTGGCAGCGACGATTCCAAGTACGTCCCTAATATTTAGGTGTTAAATGTTCTTGCAGATTGGGAGGTATAAGGGGAGTAGTGATTGCTAACCCTTGTCTTGCAGGTTGGAGTTAGGGATGAATGCTTTAAATTCAAGCTATTGAAGTGTTGTTTGATTTAAATTGTTGTGCATGTCATGCATTTAGCACTACACTTTTGCACACACAACCTACCGCCGGACCTGGGCCGCACTAGGACATTTATGATGGTATTGAGTTGGATATGACTTCGACCGGAAGGCCGCGTAGTAGAGGTTGCCCAACTCAATCCCGAAAGTTTTTATTGGTGTTAAGAATGTTTACCTGCCCGCGAGGCTGCGTCGCATTGGGGTATCATTCTTAATCGAGCCGGAGTTAAGAGGACTTGGCTTAGTATGCGAGGTTGCAACTAAGTCATCCCATCCTTTTAACTCCACTTTGCTAAGCCGTCTAGATAGAAATCGAGCCTCACATTTTATGCGCTTGTCTATGTGGTTGCTTTAATCGTATGGTAAAGTAAGCTCTCTATCCTTTACTCTTGCAATTTACTTATTTATGTCTTTGGTCGGTCCATGACGTTAGGTTGGTCGAGTCTTGGTCTATAAACAATGGGAAGATCCGACATTCGATTCGTACCGCACCGAAGGCTGAACTCAAGTCATGGTGGGATTGTCTAGGCCACGATGGTCAAAGCTATGTGGAAAGCAGACTTGGTCGTCTTGTTCCCCTCCTCGACATTGATGTTCAAAGTGGCGTCATGCAAGCACTCGCTCATTTTTGGTGCCCTCAAACATCAACGTTCATATTTGGTAAGCACGAGCTGGCCCCGACTTTGGAGGAATACAGCATTGCCATAGGAAAACCTTTGGAGTTGGAACTAATAAACCCACCTCTTGGAATAGAACCTGAATCAATTTTATCTGATTTTCTTAGGATGGATAAGAATCAGATTAAAAGAGTGTTGAAAGATAATTGTCTTGCATGTCCTTTTTCCTTCCTAGATCGGAGTTTTGCTAGTGCTAACACTCTCTTAAAAAGTAAGATATTCCTCCTAGCCTTCTTCGGGTTTATTATTTTTCCCCTTCGTAAAGATGCCATTAATCCATTGTCGCATGGGTGGTTAAACAAGTGTGTGCTAGGATTAGTTTTGTCAACACTATTCTAGCTGAAACATTTTTGTCACTCACTCGATTTAAGGAAAATGAAGATAAAACCTTTCATGCACCAATTGAACTCTTACAAATTCGGTTCTTTTCTCATATGAGTAAGATTAATATTCGCATGAATATCATCAATATCACTAATTCCCATCATCCCATCGAGGTATTCAAAAACCATCAGAATCGAACTCCAAATTTTTCTTACTCGAAATGGGTAAAATTGTTGAAAAATCCCAATACCAAGATTTTCCTATGGCATGCTAAATGGTTCCAAGTCTCCAAGGCACGTCTCTTTCATGGTGATGATGAGCCGATCCCGCTATTGGGGATCACCGGTGCCACTTCCTACTACCCACTTCGAGTGGCTCGTCAATATCGAGTCGTGCAGGATTTATCGCTCCCACTCAAGCTTGGTTTATTCCAAGTCCGATTCACTACCATGGATGGTGATCACAAAAAATGGCTCCGTTGTATCGAACAAGCTTGGCTTGCATGTCACTAGCAAAAGTTGAGCTTGCCTGAAGAAGAGCTCGAAGGGAAGGAAAAGACTTACTATGCCACTATTCGATACATCCGTCAGCACAAGATTCCAACCGAGTATCTCCCAAAGGTCCCAGATGTGACTGAAAGACCCACTCGGCAAGTAGAGCTTAATCGTCACAAGAGGAAGATTGAAGAACTTGAGAAGCAAGCCAAGAAGGATGCCAAAGAGAAGAGGCAATTACGTTGAGCGTTGGCTTCCCATTTGTTTATGGATTGGGCCAAATAAAGTGGCTTGAGTCTATTTAGTCTTTTTACTTTAGCTTAATGTTTAGGAAGTTGAGCCATTTACCTTTTTGTCTAGGGCTTTTCAAGTGTTTTTACATTGTCAATGTCAAACAATTTCATTAATAAATAAAAGCGATTAGACTTTCGTCATGGACCGACATTGTTTTATATGAAGTGCTTATGTGTATTCATTTATTCAATTTAGGTGATAATGAATTCTCCACGCTCGCCTATTATCATGCGATTAAGAGCAAGAATGGCCGACCAAAGCGAGATGCGCGATTGCATGTCCTCCGTGGAAGGCCGACTCCAACAGTTAGTCTGCCTCTATGGAGCTTATAACAGCTCAACTTCAATCCCTCCAAGTGAATCCGGTTCCTCCACCCGCTCTCCCTGAGATAATAGTCCCGAGGCAAGCAAATAGGGCCCAAATGAATGATGATGAAATGCCTGGGTTGGAAGATGACGTGGTCCTTGTTGGAAAGGCCAGGCTAGACAATGTTCCCAAGACAGATCAGGATGAGCGTGTTGCAAAGCTGGATGAGAAAGTGAGACAACTACAGGAGTCACAAAGCTCACTCCCATTCGACCTCTCGGTCTATGAGAAGGTTAAAATGCCGAGCAAGTTTAAAATGCCATAATTTGAGAAGTACGACAGGACATCTTGTCCGAAATCTCATTTGCAGATGTATCATGTGCACATGGCCCAACACGTCAAAAATGAGCCCCTCATGATCCAATCGTTTCATGCAAGTTTGACCGGGCCCGCACTAAACTGGTATGTGATGAAGAACGTTAACCTCCTCGAAACCTGGAATGAAGTGGCGGATGCGTTCCTTAAACAGTACAAGTTCAACATGGACATCGCACCTTCTCGAGAAGACTTGGAGCGGATGGAAAAGAAAATGAGTGAGTCGTTTAAAGAATATGCTGCGAGATGGAGAAACTTAGCAGCTCAAATTACTCCTGAGCCTACCAACAAGGAGTTGATGAAGTTGTTCGTGAAGACTCTTCCATCGGAATTCCGCAATCAAATGGCCAGTACGTATGTCGAGAGCTTCAAGCAACTTATTCCTGTAGGAGAGCAGATCGAGATGGGGATAAGGGAATGATGGTTTTCTGAGCCATCTACTAAAAGGTTCTCTGCTAAAAAGGAGAAAGAAGCAGCCGTGGATGTGAACGTGGCTTATAGCCAAGAAAGTGCCAAACGTGCCCCGGCTATATAGGTAAACCCAAGACAGCAACAACCCGCTGGCCGTCAATCATTCGCCCAAGCGAATAATAGAAGGCAGTTCTCTCCTCTCCCTAGGTCTCCATCCCAAGTGCTGACAGTCCTCCGAAAGAAGGGTTTGCTTACTAGTGAACCAAAGCGCCCTAACCGTGAAAGCATTCGTGGTTACGACCCAACGAAAAAGTGTGACTACCATAACGGTGAATTAGGGCATTCAACTGATGAATGTTTCACCCTCAAGCACAAGATCTAGAATCTCCTCGATACAAAGGCCTTTTCATTTCAAACTGCTCGGCCAAATATCCAAAAAAATCCGCTACCAGGGCATGAGGGTACAGTGAATGCCATCCTGGAACCTGAAGTCGGACGGATCAGGAACTTAAAGGTGCATGTGACTGATGCCTATAATGGGCTAGTGAGAGCTGGGTATTACCGAGGTCGGGAAGATGTCCCTTTATCGGTGATGAGAGAAAGAGTTGCCAAAATGGTGGATGATGGCATCATTGTGTATGCTGATCATAACTGCATAGTTTCTACTATCTCCCACCTCATCATTGATTGGGAGGAGGAGCAGGCTACACTTGATGCTGGCAAGAAAGAGATTGATCCTGCACTTGTAGACATGCCCCCATTGGAGGATGCATCTGACGAAGAGATAGTGATAGAGGTGCCGCAGCCGTATGAGTATGTCAATGATAAGGCAGTGCCTTGGTCCTATGACCTGGATGTGGACCTTGTTACAAGGTCTGGTCGGACCTATGGTCAAGCCAGTGCTCAACCTGCAAAGCTGGTCACCGATGAAGAGGCTAAGGAGTTTCTAGCCGTAATCAAAGCGAGCGAGTATAACGTGGTTGACCAATTGCGAAAAATGCCCGCTCAGATCTCCTTACTCGAGCTCTTGCTAACATCTCCCGTACATCAGAAGTCACTAATGAAGGTGTTGAGTGAAATTCGTGTGCCAGAGACGGTTGAGGCGAACAAGTTGGAAGAATTTGTGGGATCGGTCCTTCTCAAGGATTTGATTGCCTTTTTTGATGAGGAATTCCCTCTCGAAGGCCGGGGACATAACAAAGCACTCTACATATCTGTTAAACATAAGTCTTCTCATGTGTCCCGAGTGCTCATCGATAATGGGTCCACTCTAAACATATGTCCATTAGCCATTCTTCATCGCCTCAAGGTAGACCCATCAAGGATACATATTGCGAAGACTTCGGTGCGAGCTTTTGATGGAACAAGAAAGGAAGTGATCGAGGAAATCCATCTCGATGTACAATAGGGCTGGTTGTCTTCAACATTCCCTTCTAAGTGCTGGACATCCTTACTGCATTCAATTTCCTGTTAGGTCGACCATGGATATACACTGCTGGAACAGTGCCTTCAAGTCTACATCAAGCTGTGAAATTTGTGATTGAAAGGAAGTTGGTCACCGTGTATGGCGAGGAAGACCACCAGATTTATCATGAGACAGCTATCCCCTATGTGGAGCCGGACTCCCAGTTTGAATCAAGTTACCACTCATTCGAGTTGGTGTCCACTATATATGCTTCTCGGGGTTCATCACTGCCTACCCTTGAAGTATCAAATGCTGCCCTCATGGTGGGAAGAGTAATGGTTGGGAATGACTTTGTCCCTGGCAATGGTCTTGGGAGAAATGGTCAGGGCATTCGAAGCCCCATTGAAGCCCCTCAGAGGTCCCGTTCTGCTGGTTTAGGGTACCATGGACGAGGTGGGGAAAGTTCTGAAGGACGAAGACAAGAGAGGCGGAACTCGCCACCTGACCAAGGGCGAGAGAGGCAAAACCCACTACCCCCGAGCATTCACGAAACATTCCCTGGTCTTCCAAGAATGATGCATGAAGAAGCAGAAGTGATAGACACTTTGGGGCAGCCTAGTGGCAAGTTTGATTACCTGGTGAAGTATTCAATCCCTCCTAGCTACTACATTGATCCTAGTGAGATAGTCCCAGATGGATGGGGTGGCATGAATGATCCGACACCCCCGAACGCAGAGAACCCTAATGATGAGCTGGGTGGAGTTGCAAGCTTATTCAACAACCTCATCATAGGAGCCATTAATGAAGGACCCCCTGAAGAAATGGGCCTTGGCCCACAAGAGTAACTCTTTTACTGCTTGTGCATATTTCCCCTGCGTGGGAATTTTTATTGTTTTCTGAGAGATGTTTTCAATTTCCTTTTCTTTTAATGATTGAGTGTTGCATTTTTCCATTCAATAAATGTAATTGATTGATGAATATCAATAAAATTGCAAGTTTTATTTTGAGGGCATGATGAGGTATACCAAACCAGCCCGGTGATGATATCTAGCTAACAATAAAAAGAAAATATCATCCATGGAGAAATTCTGAGGCCTGGGCTTCATCATGTTTCCTCATGTCAAAATGTTTCAAAAAAAATTTTTGTCAAAGATTTTTCTTTTAATGATAAAAAAAAAAACAAAAAGCAAAGATGTTGATTACTCTGTTTGTCTTTCTGATTTATCTACTTCATGTTTCAGGAACAATCCTATGACATGCAAAGGTGTGGAAATGGTCCAATCCATTGCAACAAGTGCTGATAATGATGATCCTGAAGACTCGATCGAAGACTCCATCGAAATACAACGTAGCTGGGAGCAACATGAAAAAGCTAAGCCTCTCACACCTAAACAGACCGTCACTATTAATTTGAGTGACACTGAAGAAGCCAAAGAGGTGAAAATTGGAGCAAATCTACCCAAAGATGAGGCTAAGAGCCTAACTCAGCTACTAAAGGAATACCAGGATGTCTTTGCATGGACCTATGCTGACATGCCTGGTTTAGACCCATCGATCGTCGAGCATTGCTTGCCTACTAATCCGGACGTACCACCTAAGAAGCAAAGGCTCCGGAGAACTAAGCCCGAGCTCTCGAAGAAGATAGAGGAAGAGGTGATGAAGCTCCTGAAGGTGGGATTCATTGAAGTCTCACAATACCCTGAATGGGTGGCTAATATCGTGCTAGTGATGAAGAAGGATGGTCGAGTTCGAGTTTGCGTCGACTATCGAGATCTAAACAAGGCTAGCCCAAAAGATGATTTCCCGCTGCCTCACATAGATGTCCTCGTGGATAGTACTGCTGGATTTGAACTATTCTCATTTATGGACGGGTTTTCCGAGTACAATCAGATAAGGATGAAGGAGGAAGACAAGGAGAAGACTGCATTTATCACCCCGTGGGGGACCTTTCATTACAAGGTCATGCCTTTTGGACTCAAGAACGCAAGGGCAACTTACCAGCGAGCCATGGTAACACTATTCCATGATATGATGCATCAAGAGATTGAAGTCTATGTTGATGATATGATCGCAAAGACTCGGCCCGGAAGAAGCCATGTGGAAACCCTGAAGAAGTTGTTTGATCGACTCCGTGAATTCAAGCTTCGCTAAATCCCACTAAATGCGTGTTCGGGGCAACATCCGGTAAATTACTCGAATTCATTGTAAGCAGTAAGGGGATTGAGATTGACCCATCCAAGGCTAAGGCCATATGCGAATTGCAATCTCCATCAACAGTGAAAGAAGTTCGGAGCCTCTTGGGAAGACTGAATTACATAGCCCGGTTCATTTCCCAAATTTCTGAGACTACCAAGCCATTCTTCAAGCTCCTAAAGAAGAATGCACAAATCAAATGGGATGATGAGTGTCGAGAAGCATTCAACAAGTTAAAGCAGTACCTGATGAATCCACCAATTCTTGTCCCACCATCACCGGGGCATCCCTCGATTCTCTACCTCACAATTTATAGTGAGTCATTGGGTGCAATGTTGGCTCAGGAAAGTCCTGTGGATAAAAAAGAACGAGCCGTTTATTATCTGAGTAAAAAGTTCACTGTATCAGAGCTGAAATATTCTGATGTTGAAAAGACTTGTGTGGCATTGGTGTGGGTATTGCATAGATTGCGACAATACACACTACATTATCAGACATTTCTCGTAACTGAAAACGACCCCATCAAGTATTTACTTGATCGGCCAGCTTTGGTGGGTAAGTTGGCCAAATGGCAAATTTTGATCTCCGAATTTGATGCGCAATACATGCCACAGAAGTCGGTTAAGGGTCGAGTGATTGCCGATCTATTGGCCGGAAATTCAGGAATCTCTAATGACGATGACGGTTTCCTTGATGACCGTGTCTTGAGTGTAAATGAAGACTCATGGAAGATGTTCTTTGATGGAGCTGTAAACTTGTCTGGTTCTGGTACTGGGGCAGTTCTGATATCCCCAGATGAACAACACTATCCGGTAGCTGCAAAATTGATATTCCCATGCACTAACAATGTGGCCGAGTATGAGGCTTGCATCCTCGGACTTCAAGCCGCAATCGAGATGGGTGTGGCCAAGTTAATGGTATTTGGAGATTCGGCATTGATCATATTACAGATTGTAGGTGAATGGAAGACCAAGGATGTCAAGTTGCTCCCGTACCACAAGTACTTAGAAGATCTGGTAAAGAAGTTTGACGAAATTTCATTTGAATACTTGCCAAGGTCTCATAATCAATTTGCGAATGCACTCGCGACTTTGTCGTCTATGTTGCAAGTCACTGACGGGTTAGAGGTTGAGGCTTTGAAGATAGAAGTTTTGCCGAAGCCGGCTTACTGTATGATTATAACTGAAGAACCTGATGGAAAACCGTGGTATTATGATATCATGAATTACATTAAAAGGCAAGAATTTCCCGAAGGAAGCACTCCCGCTGATAGGAGGTACATCACGAAGATGGCCTCAAAATTCTTCGTCAGTGGTGAGAATTTGTACAAGAGATCTTATGATTCAGTCTTGTTACGGTGTGTGGATACAACCGAAGCCACTCAAATCATGCAAGAAGTGCACGAAGGAATATGTGGCCCTCATATGAATGGGCACATGATGGCTAAGAAGATTATGAGATTAGGCTACTATTGGCTCACACTAGAAAGTGACTGCATCAAGCATGTACGGAGTTGTCATCGTTGCCAGATCCATGGTGATAAGATAAATGTTCCTCCAACCGAGCTACATCAGTTTTCCGAGCCATGGCCCTTCTCAATGTGGGGCATTGATGTGATCGGCCCAATAAACCCGAAGGCTTCCAATGGGCACCGATTCATTTTAGTGGCCATAGACTATTTCTCCAAATGGATCGAAGCTACGTCATTTGCAAGTGTCACTGCTCGCAATGTTGCAAAGTTCATCAAACGTGACATAATTGCTCGCTATGGTGTCCCTGAAACAATCATCACTGACAACGGAACAAATTTGAACAACAAGCTTGTTGATGAGTTGTTTAGCGAGTTCAAGATCAAGCATCTAAATTCGTCCCCTTGTCGCCCTCAAATGAACGGGGCTGTTGAAGCGGCCAATAAGAACATTAAGAAGATTTTGGCTAAGACAGCCGAGAATTATAGAGATTGGCATGACAGATTACCCTTCGCACTTATGGCGTATCGGACATCAATCCGCACTTCCACTGGGACAACCCCGTTTGCTTTGGTGTATGGCATGGAGGCAATTCTACCTATAGAAGTGGAGATTCATTCTCTAAGAGTTTTATCCCAAGTGGAGTTGTTTGAAGCTGAATGGTCGCAACAAAGACTTGAACAGTTAAACTTGATTGATGAGAAGAGACTGAAGGCTCTTTGTCATGGCCAAGCTTATCAGCAAAGAGTTGCCGAGATCCTTCAACCGAAAAGTGCGACCGAGACATTTTGAGGTAAATGATCTTATTCTGAAAAAGCTGCTGCCAATTTTCCCTGATCCTGGGGGCAAGTTCGCCCCAAATTATGGTGGTCCATATGTGGTGAAGAAGGTACTTCCTGGAGGTGCCTTGATTTTAGCAGAAATGGATGGTCGTGAGTTTTCCACTCCAGTTAATTCTGATACTGTCAAGAAGTATTATCCATGATAGAATTTGCCATGTCTTGTCTTGAATTACAAGTATTTTAAGATGAATAATATGCTTCAATCAGTTGAATTATTCAAATTTGTCATAAATCTTGCATTTTTCTTCCTTGATGAATTGTGTGAGATAAATTGAATGTGTCAAATGAGATACTTTGGAATGATGAAAAGCAAGCCTTGTTCTATACACTATCCCATACACTAATCCTCGGTGAGTTGTGTGAAGAAATTCCATGTCCACAAGGAAGAGGGTGATCTCGCAAAGGATACACTAACCAAGGTGACGAGAGGCAATTTCTTCTTCCACCCGAAACACTACAGGTATACCCATTGTTTAGCCCTTCGAGCCCACACACATAAAGAGTTTTTAAATTATCCCTGTCAAGGATCATGTCACATTGAGACAAAGTTTGAAATGAATGATAAGAATTTTCTTACTCACACTTGCATCAATCTTCGAGTATTGCTTTCGCATTGTAACTCGTATGATAGTTTAAAGTGCCTTAGGATGATGAAGAGCAATCATTTCTCTATCCTACACACTTTTATCCATTGCATAGCCCACTTGAGCCTATGAATTCATTTCATATTAAACCCAGTTGGTGATCATCCCCCACATTGGGGCAAGACAAAAACACTCAAGTAGCATGAACTAGAATGCCGACAAAAATGGAGATTTTGCAAAATGGGGCATGAAAAAAGCAGTGTGCCTGGTAAAAGCAAGGCCGATGCCCAAAAAAAAAAAAAAAGAAAAAGAAAAAGAAAAAAGAAACTCAAATGCTGTTACAATCAATGAATGCAAAAAATAAAAATAAAAATAAATCTCCGACAATGGAGAAGAAAAGTGGTGGAAATGTCAAGATGATCACCAACTTTGACCCTCTAAACACTTTTTGAGCCTAATGATCCTTTCATTTCACAACCCATGAATCAAGCCTACGTTACGTCCCTTGCAAAGTCTCTTCAGATTAGGGCACTTGAATTAACGTAAGAGTTCGTATGCTTGAAAGCATTGTTTGAAGAAGTGCGAATAAGACAATTACTGCCTCATTTCATATGTTTCTTGACTTGAAAATCCCAAGACAGTTGTGAAATGTCATTTTTCAAATAGCCCCGGCTTAAAGAGTCCCCTTTGTTAAGCCGTTAACTAAGCCCACATTACGGTCCCTCTTAAAGACCTCTAAGATTGGTGAGATCGTACCACTTGCGAGATTGCTCAGACCCTTATTTGGCATGACAATAGTGAGATAGAGTGATTGACAAAATCCTGCATCAAAGGTCATGATGAAATTGCCATGAGGATGAGAGAAAAAGTCCTTTCAGACCAAAGGATCCCTCATTTGACACATTCATGACACTCATGTGTTCAGAATGGAAATTAGGTGGTGCAAGATTAATGAAAATTATCGTGAACCTCCATTATATTGATGCATGTTTATGATTACAAATGCATGTTGCTTCTCCTACAACCATGTTTTGCAGGAGACGTATCCCCAAAGATCAGAAATGTTAACAGGTAAGTATATCTCTATCCATACCTTGAATATTTGTCATTGCACAAGTATTCCCTTTTAAGCATACCGATACTCGATTGAGTTGTCCCCAAAGATTTCTCTCCAGATTCAATCTGATTAAGGTGACCGAAGAATGGTTCGGGTCCTGGTTAGATGATTTCTATCGCAAAGCTGGGCGACCGAAGAATGGTTCGGGTCCTAGCCAAGCAAAACCTCAGTTTAGGCGACCGTAGAATGGTACGGGTCCTAGACAACATTTATTGCTCTAAAAGGCGACCGTAGAATGGTACGGGTCCTGGAAAAGCAATTTCTTTATTCAAGCGATCGTAGAATGGTACGGGTCCTGGAAAAACAATTTTCTTCGTCAAGGCGACCGTAGAATGATACGGGTCCTTGACAACACCTATTCCTTATTCGGGCAACCATAGAATGGTACGGGTCCTGGAAAATGAATCCAGTTTAGGCGACCGTAGAATGGTACGGGTCCTAGACAAAACATTTCTGCCGTACTGGGCGACCGTAGAATGGTACGGGTCCTGGGAAAGCAGTTCCTTACAAAACTTTTTTGCCGTATTGGGTGACCGTAGAATGGTACGGGTCCTGAGAAAGTAGCTCCTTTCTGCCATACTGGGCGACCGTAAAATGGTACGGGTCCTAGGAAAGCAGCATCTTCACAAAATCATGTTACTATTCTAGGCGACCGTAAAATGGTACGGGTCCCGGGACAGGTAACACTCACTACCTCGAATTACTCTATCCTCCTCGAAGGTAAGTTATTTCAGGTAGGTTCATCTATCATTTGCATTAATATTTTGCATTAAAAAATGGAATTTATGTTCCGACAAAAAATCATTCATTGCATGAGCATGACCAAAATTTAAGTCTCAGTTTGTCTTTGAAGTCAACCTCTGCGAGCTCACCTTCAAAGAGGGGCAGTTGTTGACACCTAAATTTTTGGGGTTAATTTTTGCTATAAAAAAAAAATCACAATCACATGGCATATAGTTTAGGAAAATTTTATTTTTTGTTATATTTCGTTAAGATCTTTCACATATTTAGGTAATATACACTGGAAGATGCACTTTTGCACAAAAGGGGAATTTTCTTGATGGAATATGCAAAAAAACATTTTATCGATATATTTAGGGGTATCGTGCTCAATCAAAATTAGAAATAAAATATACCCCTAAGATACAATTTTTGAGCTTATAAAAGAGGTCACGTACGGTAAATTGAGGGGGTTCTTTTCCGTTGGTAAAAAGAGAGAAAAAGGTCAAAAGTGAGTGGAGAGAGGAAAAAGTAAAAAGAAAAAAAAAAGAAAAGAAAAAGTAGCCGAAACCCTAATCGGCTACTGTTCATCTTCCCCGCCGGCGCCGCCGCTACTCACCACCGCCGGCCTCCGTCCGCGAGTGCACGCCGATCCGCCCGCTCCCGCGACGCCGCCCCTCGCTCGAGCCGCCCCCGACGTTCCGCCGCCGCATCTTCGTCCGCGAGCCCCGCGCCGAAGACCCAAGCAGATCGGTCCGTCGCTCGCAACTCCCGAGATCAGGCGACGATCTGACGTTTCTGCTGCCCCGCTGTCGCTGATTTGCTGCATCAACCTCGATCCACCGCACCGGAGTTGCTCCCTGACGTCGTTGCTCCAGATCGGCCCGGATCTGACGTTGCCTTGCCGGAACGCGTCGAAGCCCCTGCTCCGCTCGCGACGCTGCCCGCCGGTCTCGCTGTGCCGCCCTGACGCAGCCCCGACGCCTCCTTTGTCTCTACCCGCGTTCGAGGTCTCCCTGCCCATTCTCACCATGCCGCCCGCGACACTCCCTGTTGCCTCGCTGCCCCGACACCGTCTCCGCCGTGCTTCAGCCCGCGCTCGAGTCCTCGCCCACGGCAACCGCACCGGACCCGCGAGTCCCCCACGCCGGTCTCCGCCGTTCCTCTTGTTGCCGGAGCTCTTCCGCCACCGGTTTGCCCTCGCCGGAACCCTTCGCCGGAGTCCCTAACCGATGGTCAAGATTTTCTTTTATTAAAAAAGAAAAAAATCAAATTAGGTAGATTTGCTTTATTTTATTAGGCTGGTTTATTTTATCTTATTTTATTTTTATATCTTGGTTTCTTTATTTATTTCTCTATGCATAATTGAAAATCTCAATGTATCACCCGATTCGCAATTTGTGCCGGGTTTTTATTTCATCTATAAGGCTTTAGATGAAATAATTAATTAAGCGGGAATAAAATTGATGTTTTGATCTTTAAGGCTTAAGATCAAAGTATCGATTTTACTAGCGAAATATTACCCCTTGATCGAGCGATATGTGATGTCCCTTTTGGGGTAATTTTGAATGGATTTGATTGTTTTTATTTATCTTGAGATATGTTTGAGATAGAATATCACATGTTTTAGGGTTATTTGCATATTTAGGCAAAGCATTCTATTTATCATGAATTTTCGAAATAAAAATCGGGTTAGATTAGATGCATGTTAGGATATTACTTGTTTTAGGGTTTGCATATTTAGAATAGGAATTTTAATTTCGAATTTCATAAAAATCAAAAAAATTTCAAAAAAATCAATTTAGGTTGCTAGAATTTAATATAGGTTGCATGCTTAATTACTTGGCAATTATTAATTTCGAAATTTCAAAAAAGAAAGAAAACAAAAACACAATAAAAAATCATCATACACTTGTCATGTAGAATTAGGGCATATTTTGCATGTCATTGCATAATAGGGTTAAATGGCACTTAGTTTAATTTAGATCATTTTATTTATTTATTATAAGTTTAGGCATTTTTAGATATATTGTATATTAGGATTATTTAGGTTAAGATGATATTTTAGTTTAAATTAGGATATGGCTCAACCTAATTCCTAATATAAATTAAATAAGATCTTAATCTAATTAGGCAATTTTCACGTTTCACCAAATTTCGAATTTCATGAAAAATACGAAAAAATGTCATAGGTTAAATTAGTTTTATTATTTAGGATAAAATGCATTCTTTTAGGGAAAAAAAAAAATGACATATGCACGTCATTAGGGTTAGATTCATTGAAATGCATGTCATTTAGTATTTTTGCTAGGCCCATTTAATTAGAAATTACATGTCATTAGGATTAGGTCATTTAGTTAATATCGCATTGCATATTGCATGATTTTCATTAATTAAGTGAAAACAAAAAAAAAAGAAATTGTGTGTTAATTAGAAACCATATCCAGGGTTGTTGATGTGGATTTTAATTTAACATTGTAGATGCTTTCGTTGCTTGGAGGTAAGTTTTTTTTTTGCAATTTATTTATTGTTTATCTGAGTGTTAAATTGGTGGTTTGTGCACGCGCATGATAACCTCACATGTTAGGGAAATAGATTTAAAATAAACCCAAGTTGCTTGCAAAAAACATTTTTTCAAAATAAAAGAAATGGTACCGAAAGGGCGTTAGAGAAATTTAGCGTAACCAAGTCCTCGTACCCAAATCTCTGGTTCGTAAGAATAAAGTAAATCTCCCGTTACTTTATTTGGGTTTCTAATCAACCCACAAAAAAATAGATTAGTGGCGACTCCTAATTGAAAATCATTTGCATGTTAAGAACTTGAACCTAAAGTCGCGAATTGGTATGGGCTTGGGAGAGCCCGAGTTAAGTCTAGGCTTAACAATCCATTAGCCAAAACCCTAGGTGGTTCACACCCCGAAAAAATTGGTCGCAACAACAGGCATCAAGTCCGCGTACTTCAGCAGCATGTGGCCCTTCATCTCGCCTACCGTTGCTTTCATTCTCTTAGTTTTCTGTCGTTTAGACCTTTTATGCCATTTACATGCATTATTGTCCCAACAAGTAACCAACCTCAGAAACTCAGTTTCAGAAGCAAATTTAAAGAAATCTTATCAAACCTATAAAATTTATGAACATACCAGTTTCATTTCTGGATAATGCTTCAGCTGCTACTCGTAATTGTTTTTTAGATCATGTGCTACCATATGGAACTAGTCCATGACCCAATTTAAGGCACGGTGCAGAGCATTATATTAACTGCAGGATTTAATAATTCTAGAGAACTTAATACTGCTGATTGAAATTAACAGACTATATTTCATAAACAATGTGATTGTTGACTTGAAAGGAGTGGAATCACTAATCAGACCATTGATTAAATGAACGAGTCCCAAGTCCTGATTGCACGCACCAAACTTGTGAATTCCATGTACCTTGACAGAGCTGGAAGACGGCACCCTTGGTCAAGTTCGGCACAGTACATATTTCAAGAAATTTTAATTTTTCTTTATTTAAGGACTTTCCTACCAATAGACATATAGGTCTTGAATTTCTTAAGTCCAATCATCTTCTACTGAATGCACATCCTCAGTTCCATGTTGAGGGTTATAATGGACAATCATGGAGAGGAAAAACTATGAACTTACTCCAATCAAGCATAACGACCAAAGTTCAGTGAACATGATAACATTGCAAAATTCTGAATAGTAAGTTATCCCAAAACTGATAATACACACGCCTCCATGACCGAATATATATTAGGGTACGTCATAGACATTTCATCGAACAGAAGCGCGGCGAATAATTAAGGAGCAGATTTTTGTGATTTTAAAGTCGTGTTTGTGACCATATGCAAACGGAATTAACAGAATATCAAATAAAAGACTCTAACATGACCAATCCTAATCGAAGCAAAGTGAGCTTTACATTCACTTCACCTTTACCAGAATCATAGCTTGATGAAGAATTGGAAATTACCTTGTCAGTGAATCGCAGTAGGCAGCCCAATCGACTATTGGGATCTTTCATGATCGTCGTCAGCTAAAATGAAGACCAGTGGAAGAGCTTCAAGCGAGTTTTGGCCCCCGAAACAGAGTTGAACAGGGCTAGTCGCGTTGGGCGTGGTGATGAGCCAGAAATGAGAAAGAAGTCTCTGGAAATGGATTCCCTGCGGTGAAATATTCGGTGAAATCTCTCCCAAAAGTGCTCTCCTGAATGTTTTGAACTCAATTCGTGCGGGGCGCGTCCCTCTCTAGTCTCTACCGTGCGAGCGACGATGGCAACAAGGTCGCAGCGGTCGAAGGCGATGACCAGCGGCGATGGAGAAGGAAGAAATTTAAGTCAAATGGGCCTTGTTTAAATCCAATTTTTTTTTGTCAGAATTGTTTAAATCCAAAATTGGCTCCGACTGGAAATCGAGGATTGAAGTTTTATGGGTCGAGTAAGCCCACACATTGATTGAGGACTTCGGCTCAAATTTTTGATGGGTTTGGATCAAGCTGGTGAATTTGAATCATGGTCGAATGGGCTTCAAAAATGATCTATGTCTCTCTTTTTTTCTCATTCTTCTTATTATTTATTATTTATATATTTTTATTTTTTTCGATTTATTTATCCTGTATATACATATACGATTTTGTGACAAAAATTTCAATGTCAACATCACTTGAGTGTGATAAAACTTTTCAATTGATTATTTGAATGTCATAATTTTTTTTTAAAACGTTCCCATGAGCATGATAAGTCCATTGGCTCCATCTTCCTCTATTTGCTGCAACTTTAGGATCACCGACTTCTATCACAACAAATGCCAAGGCGACGGTGAAGCTTCTACGCCATAACCGGCAGTGTAGCTGGAGCTACAACAATGAATGCGGAAGCTGAAGTTGTAGCAGTGAACGTTGAGTAGCCGCACAACTAGTGGTATGGTGTCACCGTCGCCGCCTCCTCCACCTCTAGCTCGTCCTCTGGTGGTGAATTGTCTCGGTTCATGTTTTCCCTATCTTTTTTTTTTTTAAATGCTGAAGCTGCAACTATGCTTCTCATTGCTGCCGCGGCTGCCTCCATTCGAGCTCCCTCTCAGATGGTGGACAAACAAAGGGCTTGGTTCATGTTTTCTATGTTTTGACGGTAAAATTTGAAGGACGCTAGTAAAGGTAAATATATTACGAGTGTACCGATTTAAGATTTTTGGTTAACCAAATATTAATTTGAGATAAATTTGTTATAGGTGTTTTGATTTAGGATTCTTGGTGATCCAAAAATGAGTTTAAGGTAAATTTGTGACAAATGTACCAATATGAAATTTTATATAATATTAACAAAATGATATTTATAATAAAATGCATAACAGAAAATCATCAATGATTATGATCACGAGTCTGCCAACTTTGCCATCGAGCAATGGAGGGGAGTCTACAAAACCTCATCAGCAGATTTTTGAAATGCACAAGACTAATTTGTAAAATGGAAAAAATTATTACTTTTGTACAATACATAACTTAATTGATTAGTCCTGAAATCAAAGAATTTATACCACACACAGGAGATAGAGTCTATTTTTCCTTATACAAAAGTAATTATTCTTTTTTCATTTACTTAGTCTTTAGATTACTTGGTTCAATTCATTAATCCCACTTTAAATATCAATTAATAAGCTTTCCAATACTGCGAAAATCATACTGATTGGATATTTGACGGAAAAAGTATTATAACTTTCCACTCTAGTAGTCCATTCGACCCAAATTCCAAAAGACATATCTTTGAAGATCAAATTGCATTTTTAATAGTTCGAATCATGAGCTTTTTGTTGATATAAAAATCAATCTGATGTAAAAGTTATAACCAATTGAAATTTGGTCAAATCTAGATAAAAACAAATAATACATATAAAATATCATCTTTAAAAAAATAGTTTGGCTGTCCAGGAGGTTGGCTAAGCTTGCAGCAGAAATAAAGGATAGTGCATGAACTTGCATGGGATTTCAATGGAGCTGTGTTTGGTCTAATTCATATCACATCTTATCATTAATTTCAGTGGTTCTTGGCTGTGGATGCAAATTCTTCAATGATCTCACCTTTGATATTGACTCTACTTATTTGATCAAGTAATTGGGGCAAATGACCAAATATCCCCATAACAAATGGTGTGTAAGATGAACGGCGGTGACAACGTCCTTGATGCTTGATTGCTGTTTTTCACTTAATTAAGACCACCTTCGCTACAAATTTGACTTGATTGGAGAAAGCAAAAGTGCCGTTTCAGTGGTGCTCCCCGATGGGCAGATTTTACAACCAAAATGGAATTTGTTCCGTCCGCGGTAGACACCAAATATGGATAGTAAACTAAATTTAGAGGGGTTGCGCTTTTCCACGCCTATGTTCGTTTGTCCGCGCCCAATTATGGTGTTGACCCTATTGCCACTTTTGTGACTTTTTTTTTTTTTTTTGGTATTGTTTTTTTAATCCCACTTTTCTCTTCCTTATTTTGTATTCTCTCCGTTCTCTCTCAGCGTATCATTGCCAGCCTCAATTCTCCTCCTCCACATTGGCCACTCCTCCAAAGTACGAGGAGATGACATGATCCAGCTGATCATCATCACTGCTGTGAATGATGCCTTCTCCATATATTGATGCTAATAAAGTTGGTCAGAGTAATGACCCCTATATTAGTTATACAAAGGCCTAAATCTTCTAATCAAGGCTAGAATGATGAAGATAATCAAACTATAATTGATCAAAATATCCAAATTGGTAACAAAAATTTGACAAATCAAATTGGCCAACAAGCCAATCAACAACCAAATGTTGAAAATATAATGCCAGTGGTTCCATTTATACTACTCGATGTGAAAATTCTTGTTGGGCCTAACATGTCAAATAACAGTAAATAATTTGGCAAGACCAACATTACTACCTAGGGGCAAGATGGCCAATTAAATCCACACAAAAACCCTACATAGTTTTTTGACAACAATTAGGCTTACAAATGAGTGCTATTGTACATGTTTATAAGAAACCATACACGAAAGGGTCGATAATCAGCCTTTTCAAGAGGTTTCCATTCAGAAAATTTTTATAATATTTTGAAGATGACAAAATAATAAAAGATTACTAATATGTGTATGGGTTGAATAGACCATGTGAAAGAAGTACAAACCATTGTCCTAATAGGATATCTAGAGCTTATGAGTTATCTATTGCTGACACCTGAATTTTTGTCCAACAAATCATACATGCAATTATTGATAAAAAGTCAACAAATATGAATGAAAAAAAGAAATGAAGTGAACGAAATAAATAAACAGATGTATAAAAAATAAAAGGGGCCTCTCGCGCGCTCTCTCTCACGTGCACTCCCTGGGCACGAGGAACACACACAGAGACTGAGAAAATCTCTCTTCTTCAGCGCTCTGAATCAAATCCAGTGCCTTAGCCCGCGGTGGCTACTCTCCGCGGGGTTTTTCGATCCTTCTCGAATTCGTTACATCCGGTGGAAGCTTCTTCATCGATCTCAGACTAGAGCCAGTTGCAGATGAACTCCGTTGGATGGATTTTGTCGCTGCGGGGTGTCGCCATTAGAGATTCTCGTAATCAGAGTCTGATTTCTATCATCTTCGTCCTCCCATGGAGGAAAACGGCGGTGACTGAAGCTTGATCCAAATTGAACTCTTCACTTCGAGCTCCTCATCATTAAATCGAGCACAAAAGGATTAAAAGCTGGTTTCGGATTTCGATTCGATCAATACCACTGATTTCTCTGTATCTTTCTTGGATCACCAGTGCTCGTCTCAGTCCTCTACAGTCGCTGAAGAACCTCCGGGCGGAGTTAAAAATAAAATCCTCGTCCGGCTCAGGAGCTCCGAGGCGGCTTCCTCTCTCCGTTTCCAGCATCGCAGTCACGGGAAGTGCTCTGTTTGCCCTTGCCTTTTAGTCAAAATCGTTGGAGCACTCAGATTCAGGTTCCTTCCTTCATCGGTGGCGTCGAAACTCATTGGTGACGTCTCCAGGACCTCTTCCATCTTTTCTAATCGTCAGTCGCGCTCAGTTATTGTTCTTGTTCAAGGTCGTGAATTCGTGCGAAAGCCAATCGTGTCTGAGTTGATCTCTATAATTGTGAATGTCGTGCATTGCTTTAGTGTTAGTCTGGTATTGATTACGTGCTCACTGTCGTTTCGTTTTGTTCCTCAACCAGACGCTCACCACCTGTTTGCTAATTTGCCTGAATCAATCACGTGATGTATAGTTGATGTCAAACAGAAACCGAGCTTCAACTGAGAACTAAAGGTCTGGATTAGATGAAGATCATCTCTAATTGAGTATCTATTTGTGACTTGAGACTGTTTTGATGATGCCGAGATGGTTTGGTTATGGATTCCTATTTTGTAATCGCAACTGGATGCATATTGCCTGTTTGATGGTACGTCTGAACTGGAGTAGTTCGGATTTGTTCTTGTTGTTGATTGATATAAGAACATATTGACATGATACGCACATAGCGATCTTATAATGCAATAACTATTGAGTTATTTGATGGCCAAGATGCATTACACACATTTCAGTTCGATGTCAGTCTTCATTACTTTGTGTTAAGATTTGATTGTCCGTTTGTTCTTGTATAGGTTGATACCTTGCCTCTTGCCTGTCATTTAAGATAATCTTGTTCAGAATCGCTTTCTGTGAGTTCAATTCAGTGTACGTTCTGGGAATCAATGAGGACTGAAAAGCATGGACAGTATAATACAGAGAATAGATACGTTCGATGTTGAAGTGCTCATACATGTGTAATTCAAAAACTGATCAGTGAAAATCAGCCCAAACAAATCAACCTAAATGTTATAGTAATATGGTTTCAATCATGTCAATTGGACCGTTTCTGATTTTGGTGGATTTGGGCCGCTACCAGTCTGAGGATTGCCTTCATGGGCTGCGCAAACTAGACTAAGACCTGCATTAAGCCCTCTTTTTATTTATATGTAATTTTCATTATTTTCGAACAAATATTGCCTAAAGCGTCGACCAAAAATTAGATATCAACCGTCCTTCCTTTCTTTCAACATGGCGAGTTTCCTTTTTTAGCGGTAGTTGCACACTCTCAAGTCTCCAACTTGTCTCTTTTAAAGCCTACGACCACCACAACGATGTCCACTCTAGATGGATGTGCGTACGAGAAACAGAAAATAATGTGTGCGTGTGAATGTGTCCACGTCAGTTTGGCCCCAAAAAGGCAAATCAACATTTTTTCAAACGGCATTCAATTCACATGAGAAAATATGGTCATTAGAATGACTCAAAATTGGACAGAGACATTTTTTGAAAGTACGAAGACCATATTTTGAACAAAAGAAAGTAAAGGAAATATTTTGAATCTCAAGTAAGAGTACAAGATTTTGATTGCACTTTACTTCAAACTTACTGCATAGGACATTGTTGATGATAGCTACTTTGCAATTTTCTCCCGTCTAATTTTTTTTGGGTTATAAAGAGGATAAGTTTTTGGACGGTTCTAGTGTCTTGAAACAAACTACGAACGCTATTCTATGCTGTTGAATTCGGGAAAGAGTCGGCAAAAGGAAAACTCCATTGGTAGCAAAAGTTGACAAGCAAAAGTTGATAGACGATCAAATTGCACATTGGATCAAGAGTTCATGACTTGTCTGTCACAGTTAGTCATTTACATCACGCGATAATTTCTTTAGAATAAAATTCAGTATAAAAAGTATACTTTGAAATTATATTCATAAGTTTTCAAAATAGTATGAAATAGTAGTTGTCTATTTGCTAACATTTACCAAGTCCTCCACCCCTTCTTGCGCCTCTCCCGGTCTCCCACTTTTGTCTTCTACAATTCACTTGAAAAATTGGTTTCTTTTGATTTTGACATTATTGACTTTTTACCTTTTTGATAACAAAAAGAAAATATCATTTTAGCATTCTACATCTGACATACTAAAATTTATTTAGGAGGACTTGATCGAGAATATGGCAGAGTTATAGGAGTTGATCCAAAAAAAGAAATAAAGCATCCAATTGCGCAAGCAACATAAGTGTAGATACTACAGACGAATACCTATTTTTTTTGTTATGGCGGTTTCTACAATAGATGCAGACCTACTTTTTATTTCGATTAGTAAGCAAGAGTTCTATTGATCAATAACAAAACCTATCTTTTTGATGGTGATGAAGAACTATGAAAAGAAGAAAGATCGAAAATGCTCTTTTCAAGTTTAATAACTGAACCTCAGTGGAATTCTTCATGGACGTGAGTGTCTGAACAACGCTTTATCCCAGAATCGATAATAAGCAAACCTCCATGATCTGATAAAGGCTAACGGACCACAAAATATCCAAAAGCCAACCATGAACCCAAGTGGTATGCCCATGTAAAACCACTTCTTCTCGCTATCATCGTCGTCACCGCCATCATCTGGGTCACTTTCAGGTGGAACACAACCTGCTTCTTCCATCCTATTCCTGGTAATTGAGCAAGTTTTCTCGAGCGGAATCCCGCACAATCCAAGGTTTCCTCCGAAAGAACTTGAGCAAATTGTTTCCAGTGGAAATCCACACAATCCACTATTATTTTCGAAGGAACTTGCTGAAAAGGTGAGAAATTGTTTGATCGCTGGGATGCATCCCACAAGTTTATTGTATGAGAGGTTCAACACGGAAAGAAAATTAAGGTCTGAAAGCTGTGTGGGAATCGTCCCATTGAGGTCGTTCCGTGAAAGGTCCAAGGACTCAAGCTGATGCAAGTGTCCTAGGGATGGAGGAATTGGCCCTGAGAATGCATTGTTTGATAAGTTGAGGAAATAAAGAGCTTCGAGAGCCCCCAGAGTATCGGGTATTGGACCTTCAAAATTGTTGCATGAGAAGTCGATTAAAGTGAAAGGAGTCAAGATCTTCACCAGCTCCACTTGCAGACCTTTGAAGGTGATGCTTACCGTGTCCTGATAATAGAGTCCAGAAAAGGGAAGGAATGGATACTCGATATCATTGAAGTCTATATTAGCCTTCATAGCCTCCAAACTTGTGAGCCACTCAGCACGCAGAGTGCCACTGAAATTGTTGGAAGATATGTCTACAATTTGAAGCATCGTCCAATTGCCATTGGTTTCTGGACATCCAACCCCTCCATGGAACTTGTTTGATCCTAACACAAGGACACGTAGACTTGCGATGCTCTTCAATTCACATGGAAAAACGTCTTCAATCTGGTTAGTTCCCACATCTAAAACCTCTAGAGTTGTGCAATTTGCCAATGACGTTGGAAACTTCCCCCCTAACAGATTTCTGCTGAGATCCAAAGTCTTCAAACCACATGTTTCAGGGAAATTGATAATGCTACCATCCAAGGCATTATTTCGCAGATTTAATATCTTGAGAGACTCCATCACTAAGCAATCAGGAATATTTCCCCTCAAATTATTATGAGATAGGTCGAGCACCTCGAGATATCAGCTTTGCAAATTGATTTTGGGATAAACCCTTGGAAATTGTTATTGGACAGGGAGAAGAATACTGCGTCAGAAAGACTTGTACCAATAGCAGGTGGAATGACTAAAGTGAAGTTGTTACTCGAGAAGTCCATGTGTGTGGCAAATGGCGGCAGGGGCAACGTTTGTCCACGGAGCCTGTTCTTATGGAGGTCAAGAACTAACAAAGAAGCAAGATTTGATGACGGTGTTTCAATATGGTCTAGTAAATTAAACGAAAGATTGAGATAAGTAAGATCTTGAAACTCCCATATCCATTTTGGTATCTTGCCCTCAATTTGATTGTCAGAGAGGTCTAGAAATACCAATCTATGTTGCCCAGCCAGGAACTCAGGTAAGTCCTCAACTGGCAAGAAGCCAAATATAAGGTTGAAAGGTCAGGGACTGAAGATGCCTTCGTGGTATTAATGGAAAAACGATTGTAAGAAAGATCCAAATAAGAAAGATTTCTCAGCTGCTGAACCAAATTAATGTGGAATGAGCCACTGAAATTATTGGAAGAAAGTGAGAGGTATTTGAGCCCTCGGAGTTCCCATATAGACATCGGTAGTTCTCCTCCTATATTGTTGTTGCTCAAATCAAGTGTATCCAGTTTGTGCGATGGAGCATAAAGAATCCCTTCACTTGACCAGAAAATTGGTTGTTGGAAAGTTGAAGCTTCTGAATCGATGGAAGTGTGAACAGAGATGAAGGAATATTTCCTTCCAGTAAATTGAATCGCAGGTCAAGAATAAGAAGACTCGAGAGGGATTCCCATTGGATTGAATCAATCTGACCAGTTAGATTATTGTGGGACAAAGTGATTTGTGTCAGATTCTTGGACTTGCTAAGTGATGGAATTGAACCAGTAAAATTGTTGAATGAGAAGTCCAAATAAGCCAGTTGTGAAAGATTGGTCAAAGAGCTTGGGATATTTCCATCAAAGCTGCAATTCACCAATTCTATTCTTGACAGATTTCTAAGATTACCAATTGATTCTGGGAGCCTCCCGGAAATATTTGTGAAACTGAGAACCAGTGTCTGAAGAGAACCATTCTGGAAATCTTGGCAAAGAACCCTGAAGGAGTTCGTTGAATGATAGGTCAAGGTTCTGAAGTGTTTGTACTTGGAAGATTTTTTGAGGAAATTCTCCCCGCAGGCCACAATTACTGAGATCCAGAGTCCCTAAATTGTGGAAGTGGGCAAAGAACTCTGGGACGGTGGTAGACAGATTATTAAAGCCCAATTTAATCACCGACAGAAAAGGAAGATTCACGAGGGAAGAGCAAGACTCAATGGGACCTGATAAATAACAATTCATCATGCTTAACACTTGAAGCTTCGGCAGTGAAGAAGACAGGACGTTGCATAATTCATTGCCTGTAGCAGACATGTTCACTCCATCAAGGTACAACTCTCTTAGCTTGCTAAGATTCCCAACAAGCATCTTTAGATTTGGATTCTTGAGTTTCAGTGAAGTGAGCCCAGGGAAATCAAGCTGAGATACATCAAGAGTAACCAACCTTGTCAAACGTGATATTCCAATTGGAACCTGTCCTGTGAACCCTGCATTTGAAAGATTTAGGTAGACCAAATTGGTGAGATTACCGAACCCAGATGGAATCTCCAAAGACGGGAAGTTGTTGAAAGCCAAATTCAGCCTCTGAAGATAATTGAGTCTGAAAAGACTCGATGAATCATCAAGTCCACTAGTGATACTCTCGTTACTCAGATCAAGCCCCGTGACTTGGCCACCTTTGCAGGTCACACCTTCCCAAGAATCATTGCTCTCATTCCATTTGACCAATTTCGTGGACAAAGAAGCATTGAAGTTGAGGCTACTCTTCAATTCCAGCAGCAGCAATTTCTGATCGCCAAAACACTGGCCCGAGACCAATACTGTGTCTATGCTGAAAGGGTTGGTATGTGCGAGTATTAAGACCAACCATAGGAGGAGCCAATTCCTCATTTGTTTCAAGCAGATTAGGAAACGCTATTTTACAGAGTTTGTGAGTGAAGACATACAAGGAGGAGTTGTGTTCTTAATGGAAGGCAGATGAACATGAACTTCCTTGTGTGAGATTCCAATGGAGCTTGTGTTTGGTATAACTCATATCACATCCTATCATCAATTTTTCAGTCCCTACGTGTGGCTATCAAAAGTTGACTTGACTTGCGAATGCAAAATCGTCTAGTCACTTGGATGATTTTTCAGTGGTTCTCGACTGTTGATGAAGAAAAGCCAAGAAAAAAAAAAAACAAGAGCAACTCTTTCCCTTGCGTATCATTTTCCGCTTTCTACAGTACAAGTTCCCTTCTAGAGAACCGGTATTCATTTCACTCCCATTTTTTTCTACAAGGTTCATTGTTCTTGGAACCTGATTTTCTGATTAATGTTCGCTATTGGTAAAATAAGACACTCAAAGATGGAGCTCTCATTACTCATTTTCATGTTACATTTTGACTGATCTTCAAAAAATAAGGAAAATGGGGATATCAGTCGGAGGACATCACCAATAAAACTGAGTGTTTCGTGTTTCTTGGTCTTTACTTTTGCATTAATTCCCATACATCAGTTTTTTTTTCCTTTCAAGCTAAGGTCATGTCTTTATTGTGCCTATGGAATGTATGATCAAAGGTGGAACAGTTTCTCTGATTATACTGTCTGATGATTCAGAGCTGAACTCCTGAGATACATTTCCACCTTACAAATATTTAAGCAATGTCGGGATTTTGAGCGGCGCTGCACTTGCTACTGTTCGTCTTCCAAGCATGTCTCCTCCAACGTGATCCTCATTGAGTACAAATTTTCTGGGGACTGACCAGGGGCTTGCGAGAACTTCAATGATCTCCCTAAGGATGTCAGGTTCGATATTGGCTAGAGCTACTAGACCGAGTAAAGCGGGGAATGTGCCGGATACCACTGGAACAAATGGCATGTGAGATGGGACGAGCATCGAGCCCGAGCACTTTGGCAGCCCTTAGTCCTTCGTTATGGCTATTGCTGCTTTCATTCTATCTGTTTTTTACCATGGTTAAGGCCTTCTTCACCGCTTATGCCTATTCTCACCCCAAGAACTAACCGACCTCAGGAACTCAATTTCAGAAACATAATTAGAGAAATCTTATCAGACCAATGAAATATGTGCTATGCCCACTTTTATTTCTTGGTTTCATTTCATTTACAATTAGATCATGTGCTACCATATGGAGCTAGTCCATGACAGACAAAGAACATCATTGTTAAATTATTGATCCAATTTCTAGAAACTTCAAGATAGATTTGAGCTAGAAAATACAAGAAAAGTCCTAGAAGAGTCTATGAAATTATCTCTGCAAATGGCAGAGATATTTGCCTTAAAAAGTCTATTGTTCAAGAAAAAAAATTGTAAAAAAAAGTACTAGAAGATGAGCCAAGTCGGTGGAGCACCACTATAAATAGGAAAGGGGGAGCGCAGTAGACAATAGAGCAAAAAGGTAAGCTCCTCCCCTTCCTTTGTACTACAACTAAATTAAAAAAAAATTTCTTTTGTTCCCTTGTGTTCCCTTGCTGCAAATTATTTTCTTACCCATATTGTTCTTTCCTTTGCTCTCTTGATAGTTCACACATAAAACACACTTGCACACACATTAAACACACCCTTCTGCGGCCACGTTTTTTATTGGTATTGGACGTTTGTCCTACCTACCCATTCCTAAAACTACCATTTCCAAATACCCAATAACTAAACCATGGCCAACTCTACCTCATCCTCATTTCCCATTCCCATTTTTGATGGGAACAACTATGACTTTTGGAGCATAAAAATGACTACATTCTTGATGGCCCAAGACTTATGGGACATTGTGGAAAAAGGTTGTGAGGCTCTGCAAGAAGGTGCAAGTGTTTCGAAGGATCAACTACAAAAGGATGCAAGGGCACTATACTTTATCCAGCAAGCATTCTCAGAAACCGTATTTCCGAGAATAATTGGAGCAAGGACTGCAAAAGGGGCTTGGGATATACTACGAGAAGAATTTCAAGGATTGGAAAAGGTACGCACTATTCACCTTCAAACTCTGAGAAGATATTTTGAGAATTCTAAAATGAAAAATTATGAGACCGTACAAGAATATTGTGGAAAATTAAAGGAACTAGTTAATCAAATGAGAGCCTATGGAGATGGGATAACTGATCAAAGGGTTGTTGAGAAAATATTGGTGTCACTTACCAAAAAATACAACTCCATAGTTACAACTATAGAAGGAACTAAGGACTTGACGACCCTATCAGTGAGTGAATTAATTGGATCTCTAGAAGCACATGAGAAAAGACTAATGGCACAAGATGAAGATTCAGTTGAAAGTGCCTTTCAGTCTAAAGTAAATATACGGTCTCATCAATCTAAAAATGGTGGAAGGAGCTCATGGAAAAAAAATTTTAAAAAAAAAGAGGAGAAACTATACAAAAGGAAAATTATCCACCTTGTGGTATTTGCAAGAAAACAAATCATTTGGAGAAGGATTATTGGTTTAAAAATAAAAAAACAATGCCGCTTTTGTGAAAATATGGCCACGTAGAAAAAGATTGTCACTCGAAAACAAATAATCGAGCAAACTATATGGGAAAAAAAGAAAGTGAGGAGAATACATTCTACACAGGCCAAGCAGCAAATGATAATAAAAATGAAACTTGGTACATTGATAGTGGGTGTAGCAATCATATGACGGGGGACGGGGGACGAATTTATATTCACTGATATTGATAAGTTGGTGAAATCCCAAGTAAAATTGGGCAATGGTGCATTAGTAGATGTCAAAGGAAAAGGCACCATCACCGTGGAAACAAATAAAGGCCTACGATATATACATAATGTATATCTAGTCCATAGTCTTGCACAAAATCTCTTAAGTGTTTGCTAAATGATACAAAGTGGGTATTCTCTATATTTTAATAGAGATGCCTACATTATCTATGATAAATATAAAAATGTCATTGCCTCTGTTAAGATGAAAAATAACAATTTTCCTATTCGATGGAAATATGTCAAAGATATAGCCATGAAAGCTCAACTTGATGATTCATGGCTATGGCATCGAAGATTTGGCCACTTCAATTTTGCTGGGCTAAAAACTCTCCATCAGAAAAATATGATGAGAGACTTTCCAGCTATTTTAGAAATTTTAGATGTTTGTGAAGGCTGTCTTCTTGGAAAGCAATAGAGACAGTCCTTCCCATCTGAAAGTGCATGGAGAGCTAAGAAGCCATTGGAGCTAGTTCATACGGACGTGTGTGGTCCAATGAGAACACCCACACTCAATCAGAATAAATATTTCATCCTATTCATTGATGATTACACAAGAATGACGTGGGTATACTTTCTTCGAGAAAGATAGAGGTTTTCTCTATCTTCAGAAAATTCAAGAGCCACGTCGAAAATCAAAGTGGCCAAAGAATCAAAGTCCTAAGGAGTGACATAGGCACATAATACAATTCAAAGGAGTTTAATAAATTTTGTGAAGATGAAGGAGTCCATCATCAACTAACTATTGGTTATGCCCCAGAGCAAAATGGAGTAGCCGAAAGGAAGAATAGAATTGTCATGGAGATGGCAAGGTCCATGCTAAAGGAGAAAGGCCTTCCTAACACTTTCTAACCAGAAGCAGTTTATACTGCTGTATACCTATTAAACAGGTGTCCAACTAAAGTAGTCCAAAATAAAACTCCAGTCAAAGCATGGAGTGGACGGAAGCCTTCAGCAAAGCACCTCAAGGTATTAGGATGCATATGCTACATCCACATCCCTGCTTAGAAAAGGAGTAAGTTAGATGAAAAGACATAAAATGGTATATTCATCGGCTATAGTGACCAATCAAAAGGCTATCGGATTTACAACCTAAGAACTAAAAAGCCAATGATTAGTCGAGACGTCAAGTTCGACAAGAATGCTACCTGGAATTGGGAGGACAATAAGATTGAGAAGAAGTACATCACCTTGCTAGACAAACCACTTGCTCAAGAGGAGTCAACGTCACAAGAAAAAGGAGAAGTACTAGGTTCCACCACTCATGACATAACTCCACCAAGCTCTCCAAGAGTGACGCAAGAAGAATCTACTCCAGAGTCTCCAGTACGAAGGGTAAAAGCCCTTGGAAGAATTTATGACACATGCAACTTTGCTATTTTGGAACTAGAAAACTATGAACAAGCATCCAAATAAGAAGTCTAGATAAAAGCCATGGAGGAAGAGATCAAGATGATCGAGAAAAATGAAACTTGGGAGCTTGTCGATCGACCCGAAGACAAAGAGATCATTGGTGTCAAGTGGGTTTACAAGACGAAGCTCAACACGGATGGATCAATCTAGAAGCATAAAGCACGGCTTGTGGTGAAAGGATACTTGCAACAACTAGGTATCGACTATACTGAAACTTTTGCCCCCGTCGCTCGCCTCGATACTATTCGAGCACTCATAGCCCTAGCAGCACAAAAAGAATGGAAGATCTATCAACTAGATGTGAAGTCGGCATTCTTAAATGGATATCTTCAAGAAGAAATATACATAGAACAACCACAAGGCTTTATCCTCAAAAGCTAAGAAGAAAAAGTTCTCAAGCTCAAGAAAGCCTTGTATGGATTAAAAGCAAGCACCACGAGCGTGGTATAGTAGAATCGATGAGTACTTCATCAAGCAAGGATTCAGGAGGAGTATGAGTGAGCCAACACTCTACATCAAGACCCAAGGTAAGTCCGACACTCTCATTGTCTCTCTATATGTAGATGATCTCATATATCCAGGAAACAATGAAACAATGATCTAATAATTCAAAGAAGAAATGATGAAGACTTTTGAGATGATGGACTTGGGCTTGATGCATTACTTCCTTGGCATCGAGATCAACCAAAATGAAGGAGTTTTTATCTCGCAAAAGAAATATACCATGAACCTCCTGAAGAAATTCAAGATGAACTATTGCAAAGCAGTTTCAACTCCACTCATGACAAATGAGAAACTATTGAAGGAAGATGGAGCAGAAAAAGCCGATGCCTCCCTCTACAGAAGTTTGATTGGCAGTCTACTATATCTCACTACTACATGATCGAATATTATGTAAGCGACAAGTTTACTATCATGATTCATGCAAAGTCCGAGTCAAACTCACTTTAGAGCTACCAACAAAATTCTCAGATATTTACGAGGAACTATAGATTATGGCATTCGGTATCGCCCAAGTGCAGACGCCAAGCTCATTGGCTACACTGATAGTGACTGGGCAAGTTCAATTGATGATAGGAGAAGTACTACTGGCTATGCCTTCACATTGGGTTTTGGAATATTCTGATGGGCATCCAAAAAACAAGACTCAGTGGCACAGTCTACTGCAGAAGCTGAATACATCGCAGTTGCAATGACCACCAGTCAAGCAATATGGCTTCGAAGAATTCTAGAAGACATTGGAGAAGCACAGACAGAACCGACTCCGTTATTGTGTGACAATAAGTCGGCGATTGCTATATCAAAGAATCCAATATTCCATAGAAGAACCAAACATATCGATATCAAATATCACTTTGTACGAGAGGTGCAAAATAATAAAGAGATCGAACTCAAATATTGCAAGACCGAGGATCAAGTAGCGGATATATTCACTAAAGCACTATCGCCAACTAAGTTCGAAACATTACGGAAATGCTTGGAGTAACACGAAATTGGATCAATGAGGAGTGTTAAATTATTGATCCAATTTCTAGAAACTTCAAGATAGATTTGAGCTAGAAAATACAAGAAAAATCCTAGAAGAGTATGAAATTATCTCTGCAAATGGCAAAGATATTTGCCTTAAAAAGTCTATTGTTCAAGAAAAAAAAATTGTAAAAGAAAGTACTAGAAGATGGGCCAAGTCGGTGGAGCACCACTATAAATAGGAAAGGGGGGGAGCACAGCAGACAATAGAGCAAAAAGGTAAGCTCCTCCGCTTCCTTTGTACTACAACTAAATTAAAAAAAGTTTTCTTTTGTTCCCTTGTGTCCCCTTGCTGCAAATTATTTTCTTACCCATATTGTTCTTTCCTTCGCTCTCTTGATAGTTCACACATAAAACACACTTGCACACACATTAAACACACAATTCCGCAAAATCCAACGGTTAATGCTGGGAATTGACATTTCCAGAGAACTTACGAAATGTTATTGCAGCCAATCTAATTTAGCAGATCTTATCTTTCATACAACATGATTGTTAACTAGAAAGCAACAATAATTGCTAGTCAGACCAATAATGAAGTGAACCAGTCAACCGGGTCCAACTTCAAGCCCATGAACAGACCGGGAATTCGAAAACCTTCTGGGATTGAAATTTTAATCCCCGAAATTTCCATGCACCTTCTTAGAGCTGGGAAGGTTGCACCTTTGGTCCAGTTTGGCCGGGGTTACACGCTTGCAGAATCTTCATTTTTATCCAAACTTGAACTTTTTTGATTGAAGGACTTTCGTACAATAGACAATTATCAAGAGGGAAAACATTGAACATGCTACAATCAAGCATAATGACCAGAGTACATGCGATAGTTTTCAGTTGACAATGCAAAATTGTTGTTTTGTAGAGCTCCCCAATTCGGTGATCTATAAAATTACGTTGACAAGTAGAACGGAATTTTGTCTGTGGACGGTAATTACGTAATGTCAATAGCAATATCAAAATTCCGATGATAAGTAAAAAGTGGTCAATAATTCGTTAATTCGGTTAGCTTGTTTGTAATTAGCGATCAAATAACAATTTTACCATTGATGGACTCAAGGGCATATTACCACTTGTTTTTAGATTTTACAAATGGACACGTAAATAAATGTTACTAGTAAATTAACAGTTTTATTATCCACAAATATGATAGTTGACTAACACTTATTTTTATATTTTACAAGTGGGCGCATAATTATTTGTAAGTTGCCAATAAAATAACAATCTTACTATCCATAAACCCCATAAGAGAAAATCATTTATCATGATTTGGTTTCGATTAGTAAATATATAACTAGAACGTTTATGGTTATAAGCCACAAATATTGTTGCAAAATATCATCAATATACATGACCAATAAGGAGTGCGAATTTACCACCATTATTTACAATTTTGACGAATGGTATTACAAATTTACCATTGAAAGGAGCATTATTCTGTATGAGGGAAATGGCATGTTGAACACTTCATCGTGATTGTTAAAGGACTCATCATGATCAAGAAACAAAGAAAACAGCCGCCCTTCCCTTGTCTCAACATGGCAAGTTTCCTCTTGAAGCGGTAGTCGCAAGCTTAGAGATCAAAGATATTAATGGTGCTTAATTTCACGATAGTTCAAAATTTAGAATACATCTTCCGAAGAATAATCGTTTGTATTGCTTAAAAAAAATAAATGAATGAAAACTATTTTCATTACCTACCAAAATAATAAGGTATAAATTGTTGTCAATTATGAAATCATTCTCGGTTGAACTTTTCTAAGCAAGATAATTATTCATTTTTTGAAAAATATTTTTCTAGATCTTGAAATTTTTATAAAACAAATGCACTCTGAATTCCGAAAAAGAGTACAGGCTCCGATGGCATTTTACTTTCGTGCTACTTTACAGGGCATTGTTTGTGATAAGCTACTTTGCAATTTTTCTCTTGGTTTCTGGGCTACAAAGAGGATTAGTTTCTGGATGAGTTTGGTGTTTCATGAAACAAAGTATGAAACACCATAGGCGACGCTCATGAATGCAGTAAATAACATCGCTGAAACCACCCTCAGTCTGTCGCCAATAATCTCGCGGTTGCTGCAAAGACCTCTGGGACAAAGCTCACATCCATTCAAGCTTGGCACGGAGATCTCGTGAGCATCGATGAGTGCAGCCATGGGACCCGATCTGGTCCAGTGGTCGGGGTCCAACCTTGGATCTAGAGCAGATTCGAGGCTGTCCAACCTTGGATCCGGGCTCTTACACGAGGCTTGCAGCAGTCACGATGATCACGCCCCCCTACAACTCTTCAAGGGAGGATCTCTAATGCAATGATATGAGGAAGACGATTGTATAACTCAAACATCTTTCAGCTTCTTCATCCCTTAAAAAACCCGGTTTACTTTCCAATATTTTTTGGCCAACATCATTTAGTTTTTAATTTGTTAATCTTTACATTATAATAAGTTGTTAATTTTTTATATTTTAAAAATTAATTAAAGCGCCATGTCAGTGCACCACTTAAGCACCGCTAGCCATGTCATCCGCCACAAAAGATCCCCTGAAAAATAAAATTATCTTTCTTGGGATTTAGCCTGACATTTTAAATTAAAAGTAAGAAATCTTATGTACTTAAGAGAGATGGATGAATATTATAGACAATTATTAATTTTCTTTTTAAGTATTACCAAAGGAGATGGTAGAAATCCGACTTCCAAGCTCTCAACAATCTCAACAAGGAAAACATCGATCAGGACTTTTCAACTGTTCAACAATAAAAATGGACCAAGTGAACAGTGACAGATCAGTATGGGACCAATGGATTCTTAGTTGAATTTTACTATATATTGCATGATATACAGCTGACAATAGCTCATCACAAGCATCTTTTGCTAAGGATTTGCAAGCTCTCTATCTTCATAGACAAAACAATAGCAAACTCTCTTATTAACTATTAATTACAAACAAGTGACGGGAGGATGATTAGTGAATTTGTCACCTTTGCTCGGCTTGATGAGGCAAAAAACCACAGCTCCCATACACTATCCTCGGCTGCTGTTGAGCGCTGACTCCAGCCACTAAGGGCCTATTTGGCAACGTGCCAAACAGTACCAGATTCTGATTTTTTGTTCCCAGAATCAGTTTGGGACGAGAATCGTGTTTGGTAAAATTTTTGTTTCCAGGAACAATTTTGGACAAGATTTGAGAATAAAAAAAAATTTGATTCTTCGTTCGAGAATCAGAAAAAGAATCAAAACGGTGAAACCCTCGCTCTTCCCTTTCGTCATCCCGGTTGCCGTCCGTCACCGCCCGCCGCCGTCCGCCGCCGGTCGCCTGAGGCTCGCCAGGCCAGGGCGAGGTCGGGCGAGCTCGCCGGTAGCTGGGCGAGCCTCGCCCAGCTACCGATGAAGCTCGCCTGGCCACCGGCGAGGCTCGGCGAGGCTGGGCGAGCCTCGCTCAGCTGCCAGCGAGGCTCGGCCCACGAAGGCCGACCTCTCGAGGGCCGGCGACGCTCCGATGAGCGCCGCCGGTCCTCGTCTAGCCGGTCCCCGGTTCAACGACCGGCCAGATGAAGAAGAAGAAGAATAGGAAAAAAGAGAAAAAAAAAAAAAAAAAAAGTAAAAAAGTAAAAAAGTAAAAAAATTATTTAAAAATTAAAATAAATTAATTTGGAACATAAACAATTAACACGGTATCAAACGCAATTCTATTCCATAATCAAAAATTTTGGACAGTTACCAAACGCGTTTTTTTACTCAAAATCAATTCCCGGGAACAGAATCAAAAATAATAATTTCTAGTCAGAATCAGCTCCCGGGAACAGAATCGTTACCAAACGCGTCCTAATCCGATAGGAAATCTCGCTCGTTGGGTAAAGTAACTCTTTTTTGCAGTAGGGACTTGATCATTGGACATTTCCTCTTTCTCCCGCCTCTGGGCCTGGATCGAAATTGCTCATCAAACATTTAAAAATCACCCTGCATCCAAGAAGCCAGATTGCTAGGTATGAGGATCATCCAACTCTCGTGTAGTAAAAAGCTAGATTTCAAGAGCAGTAAAATTGTATTTCAATTTTTGAGAGAATGAGAGAATGGGACTCACTGGAGTGTAAACATGGCAACCAGTTTTCTTGTGATGGTCTCTCACGTGCTTATACACAAACTTCTTGCCACAATCCCACATACAAATGGCCTCAAATCTGAATGCTTCCGGATCAACTGATTTTTTTTTCTCATGCGTGCAGAGATGCCATTGGATATTCTTCCTCAACTGGTTAGTCCCACATATGTCGTAATTGACTAATTGGTGAGCCGACTGCACATGCTACTTCGAATAGTCAACATTGTTGAAGTATTTCATGCACTCATAACAGAAAGTCTCCACGGTCTAAAGTTTGACTGCAGCAGTTGAAATGACATTATTATCGAATAGCACATTAAACGCCTCGTAGATATCATTTGGCTTCACTAGGACACCTTCATAATTAAGTGACTTACCATGAGAATCCTCATGCTTTTGCAACTGTGACGCAAACTTGAAAACCTATCCACACCCGACCTCTGGACAAACATGCTACTTTGGACTCTTAAATTCACCAGATGTCGATGGTAGCTCATCATTATGAATTTCATTCACGTGCCTTTTGATATTCCCTTGACATGCAAATGACTTATTGCAACCACCAACAGGACAGCTGAAAATCTTGCATTATACAGAAGAAAGTGACAAGCCAAATGGTCTTTTCTCCTATAGCTGGCAGGGCAATCCTCTATAGAACACTTGAAAGGCCTCTGCAAATGAATTTGGCATATCGACACATAGATACAAAGCATACCAAATCTCTAGATATCAATATAGAAAAACAAACGATGCTTCAAACCTCAAAATAGAACATGCGTGGCCAAGGTTGACTTGATGGATCTTCTCAAGTGGTCCCCCAACCTGACACTAGTCCAATCAAGATACAAGATTGCGGCCTCTTGCATTTTGGAGTTCTTTTCAGTGGGATCCAATGCTTCACACCATTATCATATCATAATCGGATGAGCCAACATACGTTATCCTGCAAGACCTTTATTTCAGTATGGGTGAATTTACAGTAGACAAGTGGAAAAGAACAAACCAGCTTCATTTTTAAGCCAAAGTCTAAACTTTTTTATCATAGAAACCTATTTGCGTAACCAGACCACACTAAAAGATTGATGCCTTCTCATGGGTTCTTCCCATGTGATGATGCTCCACAAGTTCATGGCACCATATTTATAGGTAATCATCATTCCACAGCCCAGAAAATCATGTACATCTCCATTGATAATATCCGGATTGCCGTTTCTGACACCCAGAAGTTACAAATGTGAAAAGTTTAAGAGCAAAGACCACAACCGAGCATTGTACATCAAAAGCATCGGTTCAACAAGACCAACTTAGCCATCAACCGCTTGTATTCTTAACCAAGTCACTCTGATCGGGCACCATCTCCAGCCACTGCCGTTAACTGCCATAATCCACCGTGACTCATACATGGACTCGCAAGGGAACGAGTGTGGAAGAGTAACATGATAGAAGCCTTCCTCAAGAATATCACCAGAAATGAAGGTTGAGAACAATAACTGCATATCACATACTCATTGCCAACTACCATGGAAATCACTGGCAACGTAGCACAGAACAAAGAATTATAATCATTCATAAATGTATTCAGCCATTGCGAAAACATTAGAACTCATGCTTAAATGACTTGAAAATCAATTACCATCACTTAATCTATGTCAGCATACTTTTGGATTCAGAAAATGACGAAACTAATAATCCGCATTGAAACCTCATGAGATATTTTGGCGAACATATTGCAGTTGATCGATTAAGGAGCAGATTTTTGCGATTTCAAACTCGTATTTGTGACCATACATAAAACGAAATTAACATGTGAAGTTCAAAATCAAATAAACGACTCTAACATGACCGATCCTAATTGAAGCAAAACGAGCTCGACATTCACTTCACCTTTGCTAGAATCATAGCATGATGGAGAATCGGAGATGAGTACGCACTCCAATTAACTACTAGGAGCTGTCACAATCGTCGTCGGCTAAATTGAAGACCGGTGGAAGAGCTTGAAAGCGAGTTTTGGCCACTTCAATCTTCACGGCCGCGAAACAAAGTAAAAAAGAGGCTTATCCGGAGGCGGCGGTCCGGCGATGGCCTGGTGATGAGCTAGAAACGAGAAAGAGAGTCTTTGGAAATCGAATTTCTGGGGGAATTTTCTGGTGAAATCTCTCCCTCAAAAGCGCTCTCCGGAATGTTTCAAACTCAACCCGTGCAGAGCACAACTCTCTCCACCGCGCGAGCGACGATCGGCAACGTGGTTGCAACGGTTGAAGGTGAAGACACGCGGCGATGGAGAAGGAAGTAATTGAAGTCAAAATGGGCCTTGTTTAGATCCAAAATGGGCTCCTATTGGAAATCGAGGACTGAAGTTTTATGGGTCGAGTGAGCCCACGCGTTGATCGAAGTCTTATGGGTCAAATTCACGAGCAAACGGGTTTGGGTCTGGATCAAGCTATCGGGCCAAATTTGAATTCAATGGCCGAATGGGCTTCAAATATTATCTTTCTCTTCTTCTTTCTCTCATTCTTTTTATTATTTATTATTTATATTTCCGATTTTCCGATTTATATATCCAATACATGCATATACGATTTTGTGGACAAAAAGTTCCAATGTCAACGTCACTTGATTGTCATAAATTATTTTTAGATCACTTAAGTACCATATAACTTTTAATCGATTAATTAAGTTCTATAACGTCTTTCTTCCAATCATTTGAGTGTTATATACCTTTTCAATCGATCACTCGGGTGTCATAATTTTTTGAAAAGTTTCATCACAAGTGCTTTATCACGTTAGGTTTTTAGCACTTATATAAATGTTTTTAAAAAGTTGATGGTACTAAGTGATCAATTGAAAATTATGGTAGTTAAATGATTTTTTTTTGTTAAGTTATGATACTTAAGTTATTGAAAAAAGAAGAAGAAGAAGTTATGACCCTCAAATGAGTACCGTACGAAAATTATGACACTTGTGTTGTCCTTATCCAATAGTAAATCACTATCTTTGTTGCAAAATAAAGTCAATATACATGAGCAATGGGTAGGAGGTTGCACAATATATTATTAAATTAGCGCAATATATTTAAGAATCAGTGTGCAAGCAATCTATTGTTGGAAAGTGCACTCGATGATGATTGTTTTGGTGCCCGAAACTTAGTCATTTGAGTTCGTATGGACCTCAAAACAAGCAAGAGAAGTTGCCAAATCTGCCATGTTTGATTAGAGAATTCACGAATTGTTCATGCAGAGGAGTCCAATCCCGGCACACCACATCTAACATACCAAGAGTTATTTAAGAAGGACTTGCTTAAGAATTGGGTAGAGTTAGAGGAGTTGATTCAAAAATAAATAAATAAATTGAAGGATCCAATTGCACAAGCAACAGAAGTGTAAATACTCTAGATGCAGATCAATAAACAGATCGTCTTTTCAAAAGTGACGGAGAATTATGAAGAGAAGAACAAAGGAAAATACTTCATTTTGAGTTTAATAACTGAACCTTAGCTGAAATCTTCATAGACGTTAGTGGTTGAACAGCACTTTATCCCAGAAACGATAATAAGCAAACCTCCAATATTTGATCGATGCTAACGGACCACAAAATATCCAGAAGCCAACCACAAATCCAAGTGATATGCCAATGTAAAACCACTTCTCGCTATCATCATTGTCACCATGGTCATCTGTGTCGCTTTGAGTTGGAACACAACCTGCTTCTTCCACCCCGTTTGTGGCAATTGACCGAGTTTTCTCGAGTGGCTTCTTGCACAATTGGTTTCCTCCGAAAGGACTTGAGCAATTTGTTCCCAGCTGGAATCCACACAATCCGGCATTGCCTTCAAAGGAAGTCGCTGAAAAGGTGAGAAATTGTTTGACTGCGGGGATGCTTCCTTCTAGCTTATTGTATGAGAGGTTCAGGAAGGAAAGAAAAGTAAGATCTGAAAGTTGTGGGGGAATCGTCCCATTGAGATCGTTCCATGAAAGGTCCAAGGACTCAAGCTGTTGCAAGTGTCCTAAGGATGAAGGAAGTGGCCCTGAGAATGCGTTGTTTGATAAGTTGAGGAAATGAAGCCCTTTGAGAGCCCCCACAGTATTAGGTATTGGACCTTCGAAATTGTTGCGTGAGAAGTCGATTGAAGTGAAAATAATCAAGATCTTCACCAGCTCCAATTTCAGACCTTTGACGGTGACGGTTATTGTGTCTTGATATTGGAGTCTAGTGGAGTGAAGGAATGGATATTGGACACAATTGATGTCTACATCAGCCTTCATAGCCTCCCAAGTTGTGAGGTATTGAGGAGGTAGAGTGCCACTGAAATTATTGGAAGATATGTCTACAATTTGAAGCATCTGCCAAGTGTTGGGACTATGCCGACATCCAATTTCCCCGTGCAATTTATTGGATCGTAAAACAAGGACACGAAGACTTGATATAGCTTGAAAATGGCATGGAAATGTCCCTTCTATTTGATTATCCCCGATGTTCACAATCTCCAACCTTGTGCAATTTGCCAACGACAACGGAATCTGCCCCTGCAACAAATTCTCGCTGATATCGAATGTCCTTTGATTGCATGTCGTTGGAATGTTTTGCGGAATGTTGCCACTCAACTGGTTATTTCGCAGATTCAATACACTGCTGGACATCATCATTAAACAATCAGGAATAGTTCCTTTCAAATGGTTATGCGATAAGTCAAGCACCTCAAGATAAGCAGCTATGCAAAGTGACTTTGGGATGGACCCATGGAAGTTGTTCTTTGAAAGGGAGAAGAAAGATATGTTTGGTGATAGGTGGTCGCCGATGTTATCTAGGATAACAGAAGTGATGTTGTTACTTGATAAATCCAAGTACTGAGTGATCAGCGGCAGGGGTGGCATATTTCCTTGGAGCATGTTTGAATGGAGGTCCACGATAGACATAGTAGAAGTAACATTGTGTGTAGCTGTTTCCAACTCTTCAAAGAAATTAGCGGAAAGATTGAGAATTTGAAGTTGTTCTAGTGTCCATATCCATCTCGGTATCTCCCCTTGCAGATGATTGTGGGAGAGGTCGAGGTTGAACAATTTGGACTGGTTAGCCAAAAACCGAGGCAATATCCGCAACTGGCAGGAAGCCAACGATAACGAAACAAATTCAGGGAAAGAGGACGCAGCAGCAGAAGCAGGCACCATAGTGTTAATGGACAAGCCACTGTACGATAGATCAAGATCAATTAAATTTCCTAATCCCTGAAGCATGTTGATATTCATTGAGCCACTGAAATTATTAGAAGAAAGTGAGAGGAATGCAAGCCGTTGCAGTTTGAATATGGATGCTGGTATTGACCCTTGTAACTGGTTGCTTCCCAAAGCAAGCGAACCCAATTGATTCGAAGAGACATTCGAACGTATGATAAGCTGACCATTAAATCTATTGCGTGAAAGGGATATAATCATAAGTCGGGGAAGTGTAAACAGAGCTGGGGGAATGTCACCTTCCAATGAATTGCTTTCTAGGTACAGAGTTTCAAGATTCAGAAGGTCTTCCCAGCCAACGGAGGTGATACGACCCGTTAAAGCGTTATCAGATAAATCTATTCTGATCAGATTTCTGGATGCACCAAATGGTAGAACTAAACCAGTAAGATTATTCAAAGCCAAGTCCAAATAAGTCAGCTTCAATAGGTTCTTCATTGAGCTTGGGATCGACCCGCTCAAACTGCAATTAAACAGAACTAATGTCGACAATTTTCTAAGATTACTGATTGAATATGGAATCCTGCTTGTAATATTGGTAGAACTCATGACCAAAGTCTCAAGAGAACTATCCTTCAGAAAATTGGGCAAAGAAACCTGAAGGAGTTCATTGAATGAAAGGTCAAGGGTCTGAAGTGTTTGTACTTGGAAGACTTTTTGAGGAAATTCTCCCTGCAGGCCACAATCTTGTAGTCTCAGTATTTTCAAGCTAGAGAAATTTGCTAAGGAACTAGGAACTGTGGTGGACAAGTTGTTGCCATCGAGTTGAATGATAGACAGATTAGCAAGACTCATAAGAGAAGCGTCAATAGGACCAGACAGAGAACAGTAAGACATGCTCAAAACCTCAAGTTTCGGCATTGAAGAAGACAACACGTCACACCACTCACTTCCCCAAGCAGACACATTGACCCTATCAAGGTACAACTCCCTCAACTCCCGCAAATCCCCGATCAGCCACCTCAAAGAGGGCTTTTCAAGTTTCAAAAAGAAAAGGTAAGTGAGATCAAGAATACGTAGCTTCCTTAGGCGAGATAGCTCCGCAGGAATCTGCCCGGCGAATCTAGCATTGGACAAGTTGAGATTTTCCAAGCGGCTAAGATTGGCAAGGCCCGATGGAATTGTCATCAGGTTGAAGTCGTTGAAAGCCAAGTTTAGGCTCCGAAGGAACTCAAGCCTGAAGAGACTCGATGAACTATTGATTCCGCTAGAGATCGACTCGTCGCTCAAATCTAGTCCCACAACGAGGCCGTCCTCACACGTCACACCGCTCCATGAATCAGCACTTCGGTCCCATTGTACTAGCTTGGAAGACTTGGAGGCATTGAAGATGAGGTTGTTTCTCAGCTCGAGCAAGAGCGATCTTTGTTCGATGCCAAAACACTGGGCTGAAGCTGAAGCCCTAGCAACATCAAAGAAGATGGAGATCATGGATATAGCAAGAAGAAGCCATGAAACAATCGACCCATTCATTGGAAGAGGTGTAAAAAGGGCACGGGAAGAGGGAGCAGGGAAGAGGGAATCAACCGAAAAGAAGAGGACACTCGGGAGTGGAGGAGTCGTTCGACTTTAAGTGCATTCTAGGATCAATTTTTGAGATATCATTAGTCACCAAAGTTGACTTATAACACTTTCAAAAATTCCTACCAAGGATACTGCGCAACAAAGTGACATTCTTTTTTATCCTAAATTTCCAATCGAAACAAAAGACCATTTATGTTTTCTAGGAAAAAAGGAAAAATATAATAAATTTGCCTAAGATATTGAAATTAGAACTCGACATCCCTTGAAAATGCTTTTGGCTCACCTTATTTAAGATTATAAAAGCAATGACATAATGTGATCAGTTGTCTTTGTACGTGAACATTAACCATGCAGAGTTGGTTAAAAGAAAACAATATAGATATTATATCCAACTATTTTATTAAATAGGTAAATTCAAGAAGATAAATAAAATGATTTACTTATAAGATTGTGAAGGAAGCAAAAAAAAAAAAAAGATATATATATATACTCTAGAATCACATCAATTTAGGATTTCACCTTTCATACATTGAAAAACATTGAAAAACATTGAACTTACTCCAATCAAGCCTCAAACCAAAATACACGCAATAGCATTTAGTTGACTTGACTAGAGAATGCAAAATTATTGTTGCCACGCAGTACCATTTAGTTGACTTGACTAGATAATGCAAAATTATCATTGCAGTGTTGGGTCCCCTAGGGAATTTCCAAATTCCCATTTTCGAATAAAACCTAATTGCAGTAGGTACAAAATGTTGGCAATAAATTTGAAATGTCGATGATAACAAACTCGATAGTAGATTATCACTTGTTTTTTCTTTCTACAAGTGACTACGTAAATGTTTGTAAGTTACCAATAAAATTAAAGTTTTATCATTCACGAACTTAGCAGTAAATTGCCACTTATTTTAGTTTCTACAAGTAGACGCATGACTTTTTGTAGATTGTCAATTGAAATAACATTTCTACCTTCCACACAACCCAATAGCAATTACCACTTATTTTTTAGATTTTACCAGTAGACACGTAACTATTTGTATGTTATCAATTAGATAATAATTTCATCGTCCACAAATCTAATTGTGATATTAGCACTTTTTTTTTCTATATTTTACAAGAAGGCTCATAACTATTTGTAAGTTATCAATGAAATAACTATTTCACCATCCACAAGATCAATAGTAAATATATAGCGTAGGTGGTAAGTTATTAGAACATTGACAATCATAACTTTGCACAAACAAGTCAATTTACTTAGTAGCAAGCTGGACGATTAACCACCGTTATACAAAATTTATGGATGGTGCTACGGGTTTACTATTGAATGGAAATTATTATGTATGGGCCGAACAGAATATTAGACATTTCGTCATGATTTTTAGACGATTCATCAAGACCAAGAATAGAGTACATGGTTTCCATGGCATTTTCTTCGGTCCTACTGTACAGGGCAATTTATTTGATAGCCACTTTGCAATTTTCTCTTGTTTAATATTTTCTGGGCTACGAATTGGATAATGTTTTGGACAATTTCGGCCATGAAACACAATATGGAAGGGTGTTCCATACTGTTGAATTTTTGTAAGAGTTTGCCATTGTACGACCCCGATGGTAGCAAAAATTGACCGATGACTTGCTTGGTCTGTACGTTGGTAACGTACAATCACTTCTTCTTTTTTAAAGTACCAGCTTTATTTGATTCTTTGAAGTTAATTATAATTCTATAATTTATCAATATTTATTTTCTTAAGCCACTAGCTTGTTAGGCTCTATTTGGTAACGTTTTAATTTTTCAATTTTTCTGTTCTTTTGTTCCTTGGAATAGAAAAAGAACATAAATTTGTTTGGTAACGTTAGTTAATTTTTTTATTTCCTAAAATAGAAAAGTGGCTAGAAAATAAATTTGAAACAGAAACAATAAGTTAAAAAAAATTATTTCTTGTTCTTGGGAACAGTTTTTGGAATAAGTCATTTTCTTTCTTTTCTTTTTCCCCTTTTCTTCTTCTTCCTCTGCTAACCGGTCGCCATCACCTGCCACTAGTCACGGGCAACCATCGCAGATTGTTGGTCTTTGGTCGCCAGTTGTTAGTCGTCCATCACTAGTTGTTGATCACCGGTCACCGGTGCCACCACCAAAAGAAGAGAGGAAAAAAGAAAAAAATCTCAAAAAATTATTAAAAAATTCAAAGAAATTTTACGTCACAAAAAAATTTATAGGTCATACCAAATACATTATTATTCTTTTTCTATTCTAAGAATAGAAATTTTGTGCAGTTACTAAATGCGTTCTTTTACTCGAAACTCGTTCTTGGGAATGAAAATAGAAAAAAACTATTTTTGAAAAAAAATTATTCCTGGGAAAATGTTACTAAACGTACCCTTAAAGTTACAAATTTTCAAAACGAAACTACCAACCTTAATCTGAGTCACTGAGCAACATTTTTTTTTTTCCGATTTACCAACCATTTCATAGTTCATGAAATTTGGTTAAGTCAAATACAAACATGATAAACTTACCACATAAGAGTTTATTATTCTTCTATAAGAGTTAGTCGCTTCTAGATTGTAGGTTACTGAGACAGTTGTTGATTACTAAATAATCAAATAAAGGTTGGTAATTGAGTTAAATAAAGTTAATAATTTCACAAAAAAGTTTATAAGTTTAAATTCCACTGATAAATTATTGTAATTACCAGAATAGTTGGTAATTTTGAAAAGAGTTGATAATTTCTCTTATATTAAACTAAAAGGAAAAAAAAAGGCAATGCTGGAAAATGGGCCTTATCTTTACTTAGAGGTATAAAGGATAGTATAAAGGAAAATAAAAAGAGGGAAAAATCTGGAAAGGTTTAAAATTTAAAGAAAGAAAATAAAAAGCGAACTGTAGGCGCAGGGAATTGATCCATCTTGCACATTGCACGCCGGACAAGTACCATGGCCCACCTCTACCGGTCCAAAGGATTATTACCGTACTTTCTCTCCCTTGGAAACGCGTGTTAGTTGGTTAAAGGAGCATCGACGTTTCACCCATGACAAATTCTAATACTTTTCTCTTTTTGTATTGCATATTGATATATTTGAAGGATTTCTTCCTTCTTTTTTGTTTCGTAGTGAGTTTTGCTATGTTAAGAGTGGTTTGATACAGTTTTTTAAGCTTTTATTATTATTTTTTTTTTTTTTTTGGATTGAGTAGTCAAGTGCCCAGTTAGCTTCCAATAAGACTAGAAACCAAGAGCATAAGGAGAGGAGCAAACTCTCTTCCTATCTAAAACAACACCCGATTGTTAGATTTTTAATGTAATTAAATTGTCAAAATCTTACATCAACCGGAAGGGATCCTATTGAGTGATACATAAATAAAAATCAACCCTCCAATGAGCACCACATTGCTCTAGCTAATAAAAAAGCTCTATCTTCTCTTTCGGTGCAAGATTTTGACAATGTAACATGAAAACTAGTTATCCTAATATTGACAAGTGCTAAAGAAACATCATTAAGTTGACATCTCTTTTTTAGACAACCTTAATAAAACTGAATGGAAATCCAACTTGATGCGGCACGCTAAACTAAACCACCCCATGTTGCAAACTAGTTATCCAACTCCTAAATGTTCGACTCAAGCGCCCACAGCTGCCTAGACATTTGACAATGACTTTGCTTGTCGATGATGCTCGCAATTGAAAGAAAACTTAACACGTTTATGGTACATAGGTGTTGCAAATTGGTGCATTAATGGCACCATAAAAAGCTCTATTTTGTGTTTTTTTCTCATTCGCAATTGAAAAGGACAAAAAATAGAAAAATAATAAAAAAGAAACTAAGACCAAAACCAACAAACCAACAGTAGTTTGATTTTGACGAAGTAGCAGAACCAATGACCACGATCAAGAGAGATGCACAAACGAGTGAAGCTAGAGAAAAAGGAAGCTCGACTTTCGGTAGCCTTCACTAGCTCAATGATGTTTCCAACATGACTAATGAGACCTTAGAGAAATGGCAACTTCCTCGGCGATAGGGGAGAGACCATCGACTCACAAGATAGAGCTATTCTTAGAGACAACGTGACTGTATTTGTGACTATAACAAGCAAATGCCTATGGGGTACTCTTGAAGAGGATGACTCAAAAATGAAAATACTAAAATGTTATATCTTTACTTAATAATTTATCTTTAGAATGTGTTACAATCAAGTGGTATATATACCGAACAATATATACAGGAAAGGAAGTAATCTAATGTAACAAGCAAATTAGTTATCTTAATCTAACAAGGAAATTCTAGGAGATAATCAAATGTCAAAGCAAGATCCCTAATATCTAATAATATCTCTAATAAAAATCTTTTAAAAGGAAATTCTCTAATATTCATAAATATAAAGCTCATAAAAATGAGGACATGTGCGGGAGGCATCCAGGAAATTTCGTGCGAAATGGACAATTTCAAGAACAGAGAAATGCAGCGGGGCGAGGAGGAAAACAGGGGATGCTTCGGCTTGGAAACAAGGAGCAGTCGAAGTAAACTTCTGCTGGTGGGGACGATTCTGTCTAGCGTTAACGTAAGTTGCGGGACTGATGATGTTACCTACTCTGTGGACTCATGCGTCGGGAATAGGAGCAGAAACGCGTTTGTGTCCGTTGGCATTTCTTTATTCGTTTGTGGAATTTTTGGTGTCAATTTATGTTACGCTGGCTAGACCAAGAAAAATCAAACTTCAATGGAGAGGATATGTCCAGCCTAGGGAATTGGTACATACGCTATAATTAGTGATGAAAATATAGATAGTTAAATGGTGCCCGAATCCAAAGGGTGGTTTAGTATTAGGATGATCGAGATATTGTACTTCTAGAAGCACAATATTTTATGTTTGGTCCATTCTTGTTGCAGCCATTAGAGCCAAGATTGAATCAGAGATGGATTTGGTTTTCATGTGAATGGTCCATTTTTTGGATTGGAGATATTCGACGAACAAAAGGTTGCCGAAAATTTCAGAATTTCTCTAATAAAAGAAAGTACATTTTGTTCACTTGTTTAGGTTTGATAACTAATTGAAAACGAAAATTTTTTCTATCGACTGATGATTGTTCTTTTGTTAATGTGTGCTTGTATCTACATAAGTGTTCCAACTATTTTAGTAATCTTGACTAGTGGGCAAATGATTCTTATTAGCATACTCAATTTAATTATATCATAATTGTATTGTGTGTTTACATTGGGAACGTATCCGCTAAGGTTGACTTCCATAGTACATGTAAAGTAATATTTCATGTCCAAATTTTCTTTGCTTTGCCACACTAAATAATGTCATCTTGCACAAAGTCACATAATACGCAAGATTCTCTTTGAATGAATGTCCAGTGATAACCAAAACTAATTTCTAAATGGTGTCAGGAATATTTTTTAGCGGGTACATAAAAGAGGTCTAATCGATCAAATTGATATTAATATTTGAACTAGACTAGACATATATATACTTGACTCAAACTCAATCTTGTAGAAGTTCAACTTTTTGGATTGAGTTTGACTCGTGAATTTTTTTTTGTTTTTTAAAAACTTGAAATGACTTGGTTGGATTTGACTTGGGTTATTATAAATGAGTTTTTGTGGGAGCTTGATTCAAGCTTGAGCTCAAAATTTGAATTTCATAAAATTTGAATTGATGAGGTTTTGGACTTGACTTAATCTCGGACTTGAATTTGTAAATAATTTAGGCAATTTCAAGTAGCTTGATTGGTTTGCACATGAAGAAGCAATTAAAACCTGATTTCAAAGAAGCATGTGAGAAAATGATAGAAAAGCACATAATCGTTTCAATCTTGAGTGTCCTGTATTTCAATCTAGTTAATTTTTTTCTTCGAATTGGGTTAAATATATTTTTAATCTTCTAATTCTTAATATTTGTGCGATTGGGTCCTCAAGAAGGCAAGCCATTACCACTTCGGTGGATAGTTGGATGCCACCACGACCGCTTCTCCGAAAGTCAAGCCTGTGATAAGTTCTTCAAATTTTCTAACCATCACCAATCATCGCTGGTGGTGGCTGCAGCCACGAAATCCTCCACCCTTTCTCGCATCTCTCACTTTTCCACCTTTGTCTTTTACATTTTACTTTCTTATATTTCCTAAAATAAAACTAGTTTCTTTTGACTTATTTCACTTCGAAAATTACTGAGAAAAATCGCGACACTGCGCAATAAAATTACTAAGGATGTCAGGTTCCATATTGGCTCCAGCTACATGACCGAGTAATTTAGGCGAGTGGCCATATACCACTGGAACAATTGGCACATGAAATGGAGGGAATCGGGCGCAAGTACTTTGGCAACCCTTGGTGTAGTTACTACTACTTATGTTCTCTTTATTTTTACCGTCATTAAAGCCTTCTTTGCTGCTTACATATTTTATCATTCCAAGAATTAACCAACCTCAATAACTCAGTTTCAAAAACGTAATTAGAAAAATCTTCTTAAACCAATAAATTTGTAACATGCTCGGTTTTATTTTTTTGATATCACTTCAGCTGCTACTCGTAATTGGCTAGATTGCTTAAAACTTGCATTTTCTTTGCTGTGCTGCCATCATATTAACGCTGGGATTTGATATTTTTAGAAAACTTACAAAATGTTATTGCAACCAATCGAAATTAGCGGACCATATTTTTCATACAACATGACAGTTGACTTGAAAGCGATAGTAATCGCTAGTCAAACCAACAATGCGGTGAACCAATCAAACCAGGTCCAACCTTAAGCCCATGAAATGGGCTGGAATTCGAGAACCTTTTGGGATTGAAATTTTCAAACCCAAAATTTCCGTGCAACTTCTAAGAGTAAGAGCTGGGAAGATAACACCTTTGGTCCAATTTGGTGGGCACTTGTGTGAAGAATCTTTATTTTGTCTTAAGTTGAAGGACTTTTCTGATTGAAGGACTTTCCGACAATAGACAATAACATAGAGGAAAAACAATTAAACTTATTCCAATAAAGCATGACGACCAACTACGTGCAATAGCTTTCAATTGACTTGACTAGAGAATGCAAAATTGCTCGATTCGGTGATTTATAAAATTTTGTTCCCGAATAGAACAAGCACATGCATAAAGAATTTTTATTTTATCCAAATGTAAAGAATGTTTCTAATTGACGGACTTTTCAACAGTAGGCAATTATGGAAAGGAAAAACAATTGAACTTACTCCAATAAAACATAATGACCAAACTTCACGCAATAGCTAGATAATGCTAAATTGTCGTTTAAGTGAGCTCCCTGCAATTTATAAAATGCAGTCAACTAGGTCCAACTTCAAGCCCATGAACTGAGCAAGAATTTGAAAACCTTTCGGAATTGGAATTTTCAAACCGAAAATTTCCATGCACCTTCTTAGAAAAAGCTGGGAAGGCCTTTGGTCGAGTTTGGCAGCCAGTACACGACGAGTACACACCTTCTTAGAAAATTATGGAGAGGAAAAACATTGAACTTAATAAATACAATCAAGCATAATGACTAGTTCTTTTCAATTGACTTGACTAGGAATGCAAAATTGTCCTTTCAGCACAGCTCCTCAATCCGGTGATTTATAAAATTCTGTTGACGAATAAAACAGAAATTTTTCCGTGGACTGTAATTATGTAATGTTGATAATAAATTTGAAATACTTATGGTAAGTAAAAAGCTATCAATAATTTATTGATTAGCTCATTTGTTATTAGCGATGGAATGACAATTTTACCATCAATAGACTCAATATTATATTTCCACTTTCTTTTTTTGATTTTACAAATGGTCGCATAAGTATATGTTGCCAATGGAATAACAATTCTATTGTCCACAAATCTAATAGTTGATTGACGCTAACTTTTATATTTTACAAGTGGGTGCATAATTGATAAGTCACCAATTAAATAACAATTTTACAATCCACAAACTCAATATTAGACAACCATTTTACCGTGATGAGATTTAGTTTAAGTGGTAAATATATAACTAGAACATTGACAATTATAATTCACTAATATTGTTGCAGAATCATCAATATACACCGTTATTTGAAATTTCAGGAATGGTATTACAAATTTACTATTGAAAGGAAAATTATTCTATTTGGGCTAGACGTAAGGTTAAACACTTGTTTCTGATTATAAATGACTCATCAATCCAATATGATAATATGATCAAAGGCAAAATTTAATTTATTGTTATATCATCTATATAAAAATTTGAAATAGAATCTCATTGTCAGGAAACAAGAAAACAACCGCCCTTCCCTTGTCTCCGTGTAGCAAGTATCCTCTTGGAGGGGTAGTCGCAAGCTCGAAAAGCAAATGAATGATTTTAAAGTTGCATTTGTTCCCCAGAAAACACAAAATTTAGAATACATTTTTTTGAGAAATAATCTTTTGTGTTGCTTACAAAAATAAATGAATAAAATATATTTCCATCACAAACGAAAATAGTTAGGCATAGCTTGCTATCAATCATAAAAGCATTTTCTATTGATTAACTTTTCTAACTGATATAACCAATAATTTTTCAAAAAAATACATTTCACATCTTGAATTTATCTTAAAACAAATGCATCTTGAATTTCAAAGAATATTACAGGCTCCGACGCCATTTTCCTTGTGTGCTACTTTACAGGGCATTGTTTGTGATAGTCATGTTGCAATTTTCTCTTGTTTTCTGGGCTACAAAGAGGAAAAAGTTTTTTGACACCATCGCAATGCTCATGAGCGTAGTTGAAAACTTGACTGAAACCGCTTTTTATCGTCACCGACAAGCCCATCCCCCTCGTTGCACACAAACACACTCTCTCTCTCAGTCGAGGTATTGCTCGCGGCCGTGAGAACTCCTGTGGCACGATAGTGAAGCTCAGGGTGGCTGTGCAGCCCTATGGGATAAAGCTCACATTCAGTGAAGCTCTGCCTAAATAGCTCGTGGGCATCCATGGCTACGGCCGTAGGACCCAATCTGGTCCACTGGTTGGGGTCGTCCAACCTCGATCTGGACCAGAATCCAGGCAGTAACCATCGTCGGGCTCATAATTGGGGTTTGGGTGACGCTCACGAAGGACTCTTTAAGAGACGATCTTAGGCAATGATCCGAGGGAGATGATTCTATAATTCAACCATTTTCAATATTTTCATTGGCACTTGACAGTTTTTTCATCCCTTAAAACTCTGGTTTACTTTCCAACATATTTTAGCCAAAAACATTTTAGTTTTTAATTTTTAATTTTTTATTAATTTTAAGAACAAATTAAAGCGCCAGCATCATCTGCTATGGAAAAAGATAATGATGGTCACTTTCGTCCCTCGAGTAACTCCATCATATTTTCAGGACATTTGGTGAGGTCATTTTTATCCCTCGGAAATGCGTACATTATCTTTCTTGGGATTTAGCCTGACATTTAAATTAGAAGTGAGAAATTTTTATGTGCTTAAGAGAAATTATTTTTCTAAACAACTATTACTTTTCTTTTAAAAGTTACTAGATGAAAGAGCACAAATCTGACTTCCAAGCCTTCAACAATCTCGGGAAGGAAAATATCGGCCAAGACTTTTTAACTGTTCAACAATAGAAATTGATCAAGTGAACAGCGACTAATTAGTATGAGACCAATGGTTCGGTTGAATTTTACTATTATATTGCATGATTTACAGCTGACAATAGCCTATCACAAGCATATTTTGCTAAGGATTATTAACTCACTCTCTTATCTCCATACACAAAACAATAGCAAGTTCTATCTACATACTACAAACAGGTGACAGGAGGATGATGAGTGAATTTGTCACCTTTGCTTAGCCTATAAAGCCAAAAACCACAGCTTCTATACATAACCCTTAGCTGCTGCCGAGCGCTGCCCAGAGACTCCAGCCACTAATCCAAAAGGAAATCTAGCTCATTGGGTAGAGTAACTCTTTTTTGCAGTAGGGACTCGATCGTTGGACATTTCCTCTTTCTTCCGCCTCTGGGCCTGGATCGAAATTGCTCATCTAACTCCTCAAAATCACCCTGAACCCAAGGAGCCAAATTGCTAGGAATAAGAATCATCCAACTCTCATGTAGTAAAAAGCCGGAATTCAACAGCAGTAAAATTGAACTTCAATATTTGAGAGAACGAGAGAATGGGGCTCACTGGAGTGTAAACATGGCTACCATTTTTCTCATGATGGCCTCTCACATGCTTATACTCAAACTTCTTGCCACAATCCTTATGGCCGCATACAAATGGCCTCACCTCAAGATGAACAGCCTTCACATGCTGATGTAAATTTGATTTCTGTCAACAAGAAAATAATAAGCTAATGTACACTCAGCAGGCACACAATAAATGAGCTCACGCTCAACATCACATCTTACTATTGAAAAAAATGGAGAGATAACCCTCAATATCACATCTGAATGCTTCGGAATTAGACACATTTTTCTTCTCATTCGTGAGGAGATGCCGTTGGATATTCTTCCTCAACTGCTTAGTCCCACATATGTCACAATTGACTAATTGGTGAGCCGACCGCATGTGCTCCTTCATATAATCAACATTGCTAAGGTATTTCATGCACTCACAACAGAAAGCCTCCACAATCTCTAGTTTGACTGCAGCAGTTGAAATCACGTTATTATCGAATAGCATGTTAAACAGTTCATAGATATCATTAGGCTTCACCAAGACACCTTCATAATTAAGTGACTCACCATGAGAATCCTCATGCTTTCGCAACTTCAATGCAAACTTGAAAACCTTTCCACACCCAACCTCCGGACAAACATGCTGCTTCAGACTCTTACATTCGCCAGACATTGATGGTTCCTCATCATTGTGAATTTCATTCAAGTGCCTCTTCATGTTCCCTTGATATGCAAATGACTTATCGCAACCATCAACAGGACAGCTCAAAATCTTGCCTTTATGCTGAAGAAAGTGACGAGCCAAATGGTATTTTCTCCTCTAGCTAGCAGAGCAATCCTCTATAGAACACTTGAAAGGCGTTTGCAAATGAACGATGCTTCAAACCTCAAGATAGAACATGCCTGACTAAGGCTGACTTGATGGATCTTCTCAGGTGGTCCCCCGACCTGATACTAGTCCAATCAAGATACAAGATTGCAGCCTCTTGCATTTTGGAGTTCTTTTCGACAGGATCCAATGGTTCACGCCATTATCATATCATAATCAGATGAGCCAACATACTTTATCCTGCAAGGTCTTGATTTCAGTATAGGCAAACTCACAGTAGACAAATGATAAGGAACAAAACAGCTTCATTTTTCAACCAAAATCAAAACTTTTTTTTATCATAAAATATCTACCTGTGAGACTAGAACACACTAAAAGATTTATGCTTTTTCGATGGTGCTTCCATTTTATGATATTCCACAAGATTACAGCACTATATTTATGGGTAATCACCATTTGACGGCCCAGAAAATCATGTACATCCCCAACGATAATATCCGAATTGCTGTTTCTGACGCCTCATTAGAAGTTACAAATGTGAAAATTTTGATGGCAAAGACCACAACCGAGCATTGTACATCAAAACCATCTGCTTAACAAGACCGGTGCGACCGTGATCAGAACCTGTCCACTTTACAAACTGTACCTCACAGTCGACCACCTGCATGACAGGTGTAATCTAATCGAAACTTGACTAAAATCTTGTAAGAAAGCAAGAGTGAAGGAAGAACGAAAGGAGTTTGGAGAAGAAGAATCGAAGTATAGAGAGTAGAGAGATTTTTCTGTATTGTCATTGATACAATCTGAATGTACAATTTGCAGCAATATAATACAAGTTCTATCTTGAATAAGGAAGTAAATGATCTGGACTATCAATCTAAATCTAGATCTAATTTTTAATTAACATATACATGAAGATCGCGATCAATCATGATCAATTAAGATCAAACAGATTAGGCAATCCGCATATCTTCCAACACTCCCCCTCAAGCTGGTGGCTTGTAGATGTCCAAGACGCCTAGCTTGTTTAATAGATATGCATGTTGCCTCGACATAGGGGCTTGGTGAACAAGTCGCTGGTTGCTCCGTTGTCCCAATTCCTCTTGTCTCAATTACTCCTTCTGGATCTTTTCTCGTGTGAAGTGACAGTCCACTTCTATATGCTTGGTTCTCTCATGCACTTTAGGATTAGTTGCAAGTTTAAGAGCCGCATCATTATCACAATATAACCTCGTGGGTCCTTGTACTTCTACTCCAAGATCCTTGAGCAATCCTCGCATCCAAACTACTTGACAAGTGGCCTTGGCCATAGCTCGATATTCGTTCGGCCGAGGACGGGGGACACGGTGGCTTGTTTCTTGGTTTTCCAAGATAGAAGAGATCCTCCCAATTTAATGCAATATCCAGTGACAGATCTTCGACTAATCGGACATGTTGCATAGTCTGCATCACAATATGCTGTCATCCTCATGTCACATTCCTTAGAGAGAAGTATCCCTAGCCCCGGACATTTCTTGAGATATTTCACGACCTTTAAAGCTGCATCTAAATGAGAACGCTTTGGCTGATGCATAAATTGGCTAAGTGTCTGAACCGCGTATGAGATGTCAGGTCTGGTCATTGTCAGGTATATAAGTTTCCCAACAAGTCTTTGATAACCAGACGGATCACTGAGTAGGGAATCATCATTTTGAAGTATTCCCTTGTCATAATCTGCGGTGGTCAGCTTAGTGTTTTGCTCTATAGGAATCACAGCTGGCTTGCATCCTAATAGACCTGCTTCTGATATGATTTCTAGAATGAATTTCCACGACTAAGGGAGATTCCCTTGTTTGATCGGGCAACTTCGATTCCAAGGAAATATTTTGGTGCTCCTAAGTCTTTAATATGGAAGGTAGCATGCAAATATTCCTTGAAATTCTCTATAGAGGCTCTATCATTTCCCATAACAAGTATGTCATCGACATAAATCATCAAATAGATAGATGACGTACCTTTAGTTTTTGAGAACAGAGCATAATCATGCTTGGATTGCCTGAAGCCTACTGATGTAAGAGCACTGGCAAATTTGGCATACCATTGTCTGGACGCCTGTTTTAATCCGTAAAGGGATTTACGGAGACGACACACCTTATTCTCCCCCTGTCTCCGTATGCCTTGAGGAATATCCATGTAGATCTCTTCAGCTAGATCGCCGTGGAGAAAGGCATTATGGACATCCATCTAGTGTAGATGCCAGTCATTGATGGCAGCAATAGCCAAGAATGAACGGACTGTAACATCTTTGGCAACTGGTGAGAACGTCTCGTGGTAGTCAAAACCTTCTCTTTGGGTGAACCCCTTTGCTACCAATCTTGCCTTATATCGTTCAATAGAGCCATCAGCCCGATACTTGATTTTGTAAACCCATTTGCATCCAATTGGTTTACGATGAGCTGGTAATTGAACAAGATCCCATGTATGATTATCAGTAAGGGCCTTCAATTCTGCCTTCATGGCCTCTTGCCATTTTGGGTTATTAGAAGCTTCTTTATAACTGGACGGTTCTTTCTCTTCAGACAATTGACTAATACAACATCTATGTTCCTGAGACAATCTATCAAAGGAAACATATGAGGAGATTGGATACCGAATACCTGGAGAGTTATGAGTGGCACAGACATAATCTTTCGTCCAGGTTGGTGGTCTTGTAGCTCGTGTAGACCTCCTGGGATGCCCAGCTTCGATGGTGGGCTGTGATGCTGCTGGTAATAAAGTTGTCGTAGTGTCATCAACTTCGGTATTAGCAATGGGTTCCTCCAAGATGTTTCCCTGAATATGTTCTGAAGAACTCGAAGTTCCATTAGAATCTTGTATAACTGGGATGGTAGGCGAATAGGACTCTCGATTGGACTATTGGTATGTATGAAAGATCCTGGTATGGTGCTTCATCATAGAGAAAATTATGATGGCTGGAAGTGAGCTCGGATCTTCATGTAAAGATTTCCTTTCAGAGAATGGAAATATAGCCTCATGGAAAATTACATCATGACTTACTATAAATTCTCCCGTGGAAATGTCAAGCACCCGATACCCCTTCTGGAGATTGGGATATCCCATAAAGACACATCGCCGTGCACGTGGGCTCATTTTATCTCGAGGCCCCATGATTCCAGCGTAGCAAAGACATCCGAAGATCCTGAGATGATTCAAGTCCGGGTTTCTTCCAAATAACAGCTCGAATGGTGTCTGCCCATTAAGAATCCGAGTAGGCATTCTATTAATAAGATAGGCTGCTGTAGTGACACATTCACCCCAATATTTTTCCGGAATTGATGCTTGAAATTTCAAGGCACGAGCCACTTCCAGTAGATGACGATGCTTTCTTTCAACCACTCCATTTTGTTGTGGTGAGTAAATGCAGGAACTTTCATGTCGTATACCATGAGAAATAAATAACTGGGAGCATTCATGACTGAAGAATTCTCTCCCGTTATCAGTGCGAATCCTTTGAATGGATTTCCTGAATTGATTCTTAGATAGCAGAATGAAATTTTTCAGGTGAGAATAGACCTGACCTTTTGATTGCATTAGGAAGATCCATGTTGCACGAGAATAGTCATCTACTATCGTAAGAAAATAACGGGAGCCATCATGATTGACTGTATGATATGGTCCCCAAATGTCTACATGAAGTAATGCAAATATTTGACTAGTCCGTGAGGTACTAGAAGGAAATGGTTTGCGTGATTGCTTTGCAAGGGGACATATAGGACATTCAGGATATGGAAATGAAGCACTGTGACCCAATCTCATATGCATAATCAAATTTCTATCATTGGCAGTTGAATTACACAATGATTTTTTTATTCAAGGGATCGCATGGAAAATTGAAATTACTTGGAAGACTCGCCCAGAAATAGAGTCCTTCAGAAAGATTACCCAAGCCCATCTGTCTCCCAGTCGAAAGGGCCTGAAACAAACATGTGTCAGCATTGAATATTACCCGGCATGAGTTCTGTTTGCAGAGTTGAGACACAGATATGAGGTTGAATTGGAATTCTGGGACATATAGCACATTCTGGAGAATAATCTGAGGACTGAGATTCACTGTTCTTGTCACTTTGACATGAGTAACATTTCCGTTGGGTAATTGTACGGAGACAGGAAAATTCAAATTTTCATTTATATTTGAAAAAAATCCCTTGTCACATATAATATGGTCACTGGCCCCAGAGTCTATAATCCATGCCTTCTTGGAAATGGAATTAATTAGACAATGTGATATACCTGAGAAACTGCTCCCTTTGTTGGATATTTCCATCTTCTGTAGCTTCTGCATGAGTTGCTGATACTGATCATATGATATTGGTTGGTCAATTTTTGGACCACTCAGTCCAGTGACCTGATAAGCAGTGGAAATTTTTTTCTCTTTTTCCCCCGGCTTCCCGTGTAATTTCCAGCAACTGTCAATGGTATGATTAGTACGTTTGCAATAATCGCAAAAAAATTTACCCTTTCCCTTAAAGTTTTTTGCGAAATTTTTTGATGACGTGGCGAAGATCTGGCCGTCCGTGCTTCTGGTCGCGATGTGTTGTCCACCGTCCGATCCAGAAGTGATTTCGATTCCTTGACGACCATCAGATCTCCGCGCATGAACTGAGCCGTCAGATCTTCGAGCGTAATCTAAGCCGCTCGATCGGTGCGCGTAATCCTGGCCGTTCGTCCCTTCCTTTTTAAGTTCGTGCGGATTGATTTCACCGAACCCTAAATGGTTGTTCTTTTCCCTTTCGCGAGCTAGGGTTAGGGTTCTCCCCTCGCCGCGAACAGCCAGAGCGATGGTCTCATTGCTCTTCGTAATCGTGAGTCGCTGACTCTCCTCCTGCATCGCTAGTTGGTAAATACGCCCGATCGGTGGCATGGGATATATGGCAAGGATCTGTGATCGAAACGTGAGGTACGATTCGTTTAAAATCAGCAGGAATCGCGTGGCCTTTTCTCTCTCTTTGATCTGTTTGTACTGCTTGAGGGTAGACTCCGGCCCTTCAAGTTTTTCTTCTACTGCTTCAAGTTGATTCAGGAGGGACGAGAGTCTGTTGAAGCAGGCCGTGACCGTCGAATTCCCCAATTTGAGTTCGCTGATTTCCTGCATAAGATTAAAAATTTTTGCTTGATCCATTTTACCGTACATTTCTCGAACGTTTTCCCACATGGTTTTGGCATCCTCTGTGGGTGGAAGTCCAGCCGCGACTTCTGGCGATATGCAATTTCCGATCCACGTTCGGACGAGTTGATTGCATTTCCGCCAGTGTCGGGCTAGACGTTCATCGGAGGGGATGGAAACCTGTCCCATCGAGAAATCCGTCTTTGTCTTTTGTCACCAATGCCCGTCGGAGCTCCTGTGACCATTTTGAATAGGTTTCTGGTCCGGTAAGTTGCTGGTTTATCAGCCGAAGCTCCGGTCCGTCGGCGGTGGAGACAAACAGAGGATCGCCTATTTCCGGTCGCCCGGTGAACGCCGCCGTTGGAACGGGCAAAAAACCCGGTGCAAAATTCGGGTAGGGATTCGTCCCTTGACCCGTTTCGTTCGATCCGACTGGATACCCAGAATTGACATATCCCGGGTAGGGATTATGCCCCGTACCCGATTCGTTTGAACCGCCCGTCTGCTCTCTCGCGATGGATGGGCTTGCCCCATTCGTGGCTGGCGGGCCTCCATCGTGACTCGGTGGCCCACGAAAAAGGCGATGAGGAGTTTGGGCTTGGCCCAAAATAGAGTGGATAGGGAATCCACTGGTATGGTAGACCCGTCGTGGGTTGCCCCGATTGAAACTGAGCCTGCGTGGGCCGCCATTGCTGAGGTTGGGCGGATACTGGTATTATTGCAGGGAGATTCTGGCTCTGTGGAACTTGAAGACTACTTTCTTCGGTGGTTCTATCGTCAGCAGCCAGACTGGAGTCCTGCGGAGAAGCCATGGTAAGATGATTTAAATTTCTTCCTTCGAGAGTATGCCTAATGTCGAAAGATCAACCCTTTTGCAGATTGAGATTTTTCTTCGACAGTGGTTTGGAGCGGAAGCGAGTCAGAGATCAAAATGCTCTGATACCATGTAAGAAAGCAAGAGTGAATGAAGAAAGAAAGGAGTTTGGAGAAGAAGCATCGAAGTATAGAGAGTAGAGAGATTTTTCTGTATTGTCATTGATACAATCTGAATGTACAATTTGCAGCAATATAATACAAGTTCTATCTTGAATAAGGAAGTAAATGATCTGGACTATCAATCTAAATCTAGATCTAATTTTTAATTAACATATACATGAAGATCGCGATCAATCATGATCAATTAAGATCAAACAGATTAGGCAATCCGCATATCTTCCAACAAATCTTCAAAGAACTTGCTTTCATGTTGCAGCATCAACAACAAAATAGAGAACTCAACATACCTCGAGTGAATGGCCCTGCATATGCTGCCTCAAGTACGCGGGTTTCTTAAAAGTGGCGCCGCATTCTTCGCTGGTATTATTAGCCTTCGCTCCCTCCTTCCCCTCGACCCCCTGAGCCAATGCCGCTTCCACCTCATCCTGATAAAGACCGAAGCAACACGAAAACTGCTTCGCATCAGTTCCCATCGCGGCGGACATTCAAACGTGAGCATATTCCGCAGACGCAAAACCAGCAATTGCCGATCGAACTAATCAAATCGTAGCACCAGAACTCGCGGCCTAAAACGAACCGAGCTGCATGGGAACCATCGGAAGGCAATGAAGGGAAGAGAACTCACCTCGTGGCGCGACTGGATGTGAGAAGTGACGAGGGACTTCCTGGACCTGCAGATCCCGCAGTGCTCGCTGTAGTAAAGCCACCAACTGGAAGAGACGCTTGGATCGGTGTTGTTCTGGGCTAACTTGACTGGGTTCAAAGCTATGATCAGTTTGGGCCCAAATCAGGCCCGGCCCGGTAAGCTTTCCATCGAACGAAATTAGATCTGCGAACAGGAAGCTGCTTGCATCAAACGCACAGATCAGTGGATTTTTAATGCTTTTCGAAGAGATCAGCTCTCACCTGCTTGAGAGCTTACTGGTATGGTGCTGTGGAACATCTGGAAGGCGAGAAATAACCGGATTTTCCGCGCGAAGGAACCCAGACCAGCATATCTGTTAATTACAGCACAGGAACAACAGATCTCGTTCAGCAGAGGAAAATCAAACAGACATGAACGATCACTCAATCGACACAAACCTGACCAGTGGAGGCCTCCGGAAGGGCAGGATCTGAAGCTAAATGTGGATGCGGCATGGTGTTCAGGCCAATTTCTTTGCTCTGTCGTTGGAGTCGTGCGCGATTCGACTGGAAGAGCTCTTGAAGGTTTCACGGCCACGGCTAGGATTTCTTCGGCAAGTGAAGCCGAGGCGATTTTACACGGCATATCATATGCCCACGAACTTCAGTCGACTCACGTGAGGGACTTCGGATGTCGAACAGGGAAGTGGTTGATTGAAAGTGACTGTTCCGCGGTGGTAGAAATGGTCATGGGCCAGGCCGAACCTTCATGGAATCTAAAAGAAATTGTGCAGCGCTGCAGAAATGGGTTAAATCAAAATAACAATTCTACGGTAATCCATTGTCCACGCCAAGCAAATGCTGCAGCAGATTGGATCGTTCGGAACCATCAACTTAACACTCTCCCACGCAATTGGTTGATTTCTCCCCCATTTCCTCTATGGAATATTTTATGCACAGATCTTTCTCCATCTATGTTATGTAAGACTCCTCCTTAATCAAGTAATAGTATGTTCTATTTTGTCCCAAAAAAAAAAAAACAGGAAGCTGCTTACTTCCCGATTGTTGCGTACATTATTAGATACGAGCATGAAGATGTATAGAGAGTTACCGCGAGGTTTCGTCACAGAGATTGCTGAGGTAGATTTTCACGATGGACTTGGAGGTTAACGACTGTTCGGAAGCGCGAGGTAACAAGAAGTTCTGGCACGAGGTACATTATTCTTGTTTTCTTTCATTCACTGATATTTGGTCCTTCTTGACCTTTTCCTCTTACAGATCAAGAACCTCTAGATTATACTCAAAGCACTACATGAGTTTCAAAGCTACGATTTGAGATCAAGACACCCAGACTCCAAGCTGCACATAGACAAATTTAGCCATCGACCGTTTGTATTCTTACACAAACAACTGAGATCGGTCACAATCTCCAGCCTCCGCCTTTAACCGTTATAATCCACCATGACTCGTACATGGACTCGCAAGGAAACCAAGTGTGAGAGACTCACGCGGCAGAAGCCTCGGTCAAGAATGTCACCAGAACTGAAGGTCGAGAACAATAACTCCAGATCATATACTCATCGCCCACTACCATGGAAATCACCGGCAACGTAGCACAGAACGAAGAATTATAATGGTTAAGAAATGTATTCGGCCATTGTGAAAACATCAGAACTCATGCTTAAGTGACTTGAAAATCAATTAATATCACTTAATCTATGTCAGCATACTTTCGGATTCCGAAAAGGACGAAACTAATCCGCATTGAGACCTAATAGACATTTCGTCGAACAGATTGCAGTCAATCGATTGAGGAGCAGATTTTTGCAATTTCAAACTCGTAATTGTGACTTCACGTAAACGAAATTAACATGTGAAGTCCAGAATCAAATACATGACTCTAACATGACCAATCCTAATCGAAGCAAAATGAGCTTTACATTCGCTTCACCTTCGCCGAAATCACAGCATTATGGAGAATCGGAGATTACCTCATCAATGGAGCCAAGCTAAGTCGTTGTTGGCGGTCCTCTCTCTTATTATTATTATTATTATTATTATTATTATTATTATTATTATTATTATTATTATTATTATTATTATTATTATTATTATTATTATTATTATTATTATTATTATTATTATTATTATTATTATTATTATTATTATTATTATTATTATTATTATTATTATTATTATTATTATTATTATTATTATTATTATTATTATTATTATTATTATTATTATTATTATTATTATTATTATTATTATTATTATTATTATTATTATTATTATTATTATTATTATTATTATTATTATTATTATTATTATTATTATTATTATTATTATTATTATTATTATTATTATTTTCAGATTTATTTATCCTATATGTGCATTTACGATTTTGTCAACGAAAAAAAATTCCGATTTTAGTAGCACTTGAGTGCTATAACTTATTTTTTGATTATTTGAATGTTATATAATTTTTTAATCGATTACTTGAGTGCTAAAATATTTTAAAAACAATCCATATAAGTGTCATGCCACATTAGATTTCTTGCACTTGGATATATATTTGGAAAATTTATGGCACTAAAGTGGATGAAAAAAATTTGACTCTCAAGTGAGCATCGTACAATGACATTTGTGGTGTGTATATCCCCAAATCTAATAGTAGATTAGCTCTTGTTTTAATAATTCACAAGTGGACACATAACTATATGAAAGTTACAAATGAAATATCAATTCTACCATACCCAATAGTAGATTACCACAACTCATACTGTGATTTAGTTTTATGTAGTAATTATAGAACATAATCGGTTAGTTATTAGACCATTAATTGTAGATCGTAACTTTTGTACAACACTCACTTAAGTGCCGTAATTTTCTATTTTTTAATCATCATTTTAGTGTCATATACTTTTTCTCACTTGAGTATCATGATTTTTTGAAGATATTCCTTACAAAGTATCATGCCATGTTAGATTTCCAATGCTTAGGTGGACGTTCTAAAAAAATTTATGACACTCAAGTGATTGATAAAAAGTTACGGCACTAAAGTAAGCATTACACAAAAATTATGATACTTATATTGTAATTATCCCAAAGTAAATCACTAACATTGTTGCAAAATCAAGTCAATATGCATTAGCAGTAGGTAGGGAGTTGCGCAATGTATTGTTGAATGAGCGCAGTAGGTAGGGAGTTTCACGAATTGTTCATGTAGAGGAGTCCAATTGTGAAGTCCAATCCTCCAATCCCAATGTCCACACTCACGGTTGTGGTGTTGTCAATGTCAGTGTTCATTGAAAGTACGCTTTTTAATCCCTTAGAGTTGCTGAATTGATTTTACATTAGGAAAACAGATGGGATAAGCGGACTCTCCATCAACTATTTGATGAGCAGATTTTGAATGACATCCTATCAGTACCCTTAAATGCTCAGACTCTACAGGACAATTTGGTATGGACTGTTACAAAATGATGGATTTTTACAGTGAAGAGTGCATATAATTGGATGTGAGCACAAAGGAAAAATCACTCAACAGCCAAGCATTATCATCATTCCAGCTACCCCGCATGGAACCAAATTTGGCAATTAAAGACCACCCAAAAAAAAAAAAAAAACTCAGAATCGTACTGTGGAGCATTTACCAAAACGCCCGGTCACTAACGACAACTTGCTTAGGTGAAGAATATTACCTGACTTGGGGTGCCCATCCTATCACCATGAGAAGTTGAGACAATGGAGCACCCCCTTCAACGTTGCCCCTAGATTACTTCCGTTTAGACAAACCTTGCCATCCAAATCCATATTTTGAGTGTTGGGAATAACGGATCCCCGAAAACCGAATTCGACACCGAATCGAACCACTAAATCAATGCGGAAGACGAAGCCCGGGAAAACACGCATCACCGATCGTAAAGCACACCACGGATTCGAGCGTACCTTGTTAGCCACAGATTAAGCACCGACGCCGACAAGAGGAAGAGAAACGGTCCTGTTCGATTCGATGAAGCCTTGAAAGGAAGAAAGAGCGCGCCGTATGCTTACTATTTTTCCTTTTGGAGAGAGAGAGCGTGAGAAGAGAAAAGACGTACGTTGAATTGCAAAACGTTGTCTTCTCTCTCTCTCTCCTCCCTTTTATACTTTCCCCCTCCACGGGCCCTATTCCCGTGGGCCGGGCCTTTTGGGCCCAGCATGGGCGGACGGGCCTTAAGCCCATCTCATAAATCTATCATCTCACACTCGCACATTGTGGGCCGAATATGATTCTCTTTACCTCTCTTCAACATTCATACCGGTGAATAATCCGTGCGACCAGCATACTTTGAGAGCTCGTTGCTATACATCTGTTAGGAATATATAGCAGCTCATAATAGGCGTCACACTCCGAGTAGATTTAGTATGCAGTACCCTAGATCGATCGATCACATTTATATCTCCCTTGATCTCCTTTAAACATGATATATATTGTATTCACAATTATAATTATCACAAAGACAGTCATAATTGGTCGACCAGTGAATACAAAACCATAATGTGATTCTCCAAAATCGATATTCCTCTTTCCTTCAAACTCTCAATTTCAGTCCAGCTTGCTTTTTTAGAAATGCCCCATTAGATCGAATCATCTCATGACCATTGGCAACACCCTAAGATAGCAAACACTAAATAGAAATCTTGAGAATAAGTAAGAGTCCTGAGGGGACTAAAAAATTGAGAAACTCTTTTCCTTAAGAGTCTCACACGTCATAAAAGTTGAGATCAAACTTTTTGCCACTCTTATTGGTCGTCTCATGCATACGTAGTATGAAATACGTATTACGATATTAACTCCTTTCCCATGGAGCGTATGTCTACACTTTTCAATACTGTACTGATGATAGTTCAGACATACCCAATGTCTAACTTGAGTTCACGTATCTACTCATTCACAAAATTTATCAGAACTCACATCTAGCATCTTAGACAGATAAAGTAAAATATGTGGGGTATTTTACTTTCGGACATCGTAAGTATTATGTCCTCATCTTAACACTCAGTTAAGGCGACATACATATTTTAAGCTTGAGTTCTCGATTATCACCTAGATAATAAGCTTAAAATCAGTCTCATCTCTATTTATCACACAGTAAACAGAGGCGATTACCCGTGTGAGTGGGCTAATCTTATATCTGTCCGACATACTTCTCATCTTAAAATAATGCACTGAGCATTAAGATGCATAAAGATCATACAAAGATTCATAGGCATTAATCAATGAAAAACAAAATTTCATAAATGTGAACAACTCAGGGAAATTACAATATCCAGTACATCAGACTCTATGCAATCCTAGAGATTTTACATGACCACAAAACACATCTCTAGGTATTGGCTTTGTCATAGGATCTGCTACCATTCTATGCGTAGATATGTACTGTAAGTTCACATCCTTTCGTGCAACCATATCTTTCACAAAGTTATACTTGGTATCTATATGTTTGGTCTTGCCATGATACTTTGGATCTTTGGTGTACGCTATAGCTGCTTGGCTATCACAGTTAACCAATAATGGATTTGCAGCTTTCTCATTAACACCTAAATGATTCAAAAATCTCTTAAGCCAAACTCCTTCTTGTACCGCTGCTGATAATGCCACGAACTCAGCTTCCATCATGGACAAGGCTATACACGTTTGCTTCTTACTGCTCCATGATATGGCGCCATTGTTCAGTAAGAAAGCAAATCCAGAGGTAGATTTTCTTTCATCTAAATCTCCTCCCCAATCAGCATCTGAATAGCCTTTAAGTCGCAGATCCTTTCCTTGGTAATTCAACTTGTAATCAGCAGTTCCCTTCATATACCTCAGTATTCTCTTGACGGCTTTCCAATGTGCTGGACCTGGATTGGATTGGTATCTACTCACCATTCCAACTACAAAACATATGTCGGGTCTTGTATACATCATAGCATACATCAAGCTCCCAACAGCACTAGCATAAGGAACATGTTTCATTTGTTCCTTCTCTTGTGGAGTCCCTAGACGCAGTTTATGGCTCAATCCTTCACCTTTTGCAATAGGAGTGTCTATGGGTTTACAGTCTTGCATACGAAAACGTTCAAGAACCTTATTTATATAGGTTTCTTGCGAAAGAGACAACGATCTCTTCGAACGATCTCTCGAAATCTTAACTCCAAGAATGTATGCAGCCTCACCCATATCCTTCATCTCAAAGTTAGAAAACAACCATCTCTTGACAAAAGTATTAACCAACTCCATATTGCTTCCGGCAATCAAGTATATCATCAACATACAATGATATGATCACAAATTGATCATTGGATCTTTTGATATATACACAATGATCTTCATCAATCATTGTAAAATCATATGCCACTATGGCATTATGAAAACGTATATACCATTGTCTTGATGACTGCTTAAGACCATATATCGACCTCAAAAGTCGACATACTTTTTCTTCTTGGCCTTTCACTATGAAACCAACAGGTTGTTCCATATATATTTATTCATCTAATTCTCCATTGAGAAAAGCAGTATTTACATCCATTTGATGTAACTCAAGATCCAGACTTGCCACTATTACCAGAATAATGCGAATCGAGGTAAATCTCACTACAGGAGAAAACGTATCTTCATAATCAATTCCTTCATGTTGATTATACCCCTTCGCCACAAGGCGAGCCTTATGCCTTTCTATCGAGCCATCAGCCTTTCGCTTTATTTTGAGAACCCACTTGTTCCCAATAGCTCTGCGTCCTTTTGGAAGATCAACCAGTTTCCAGACTTGGTTTGATTTCATTGACTCCATTTCCTCTTCCATTGCATGAATCCATTTTTCCTTATTAGGGCAATTCAGAGCCTCATTAATATTTCTTGGCTCATCCTCATCTTATGGAGCAACCATAAAAGTTCCCCCTTCAATGTCAAAACGTCGACGGGGAATACTTTGGCGACTTGTTCGCCGTATGGGAGATTATACACTTTGCACATCATTCTCCATCATGCTCCCACTTGGATTAGATAATGATGACGTCATCTCATCATGGGTTGTAATTGATCACTTCTCATATTACTCCCACTTGGACGAACTCCACTAATATCATTATCTTGATCCAAGGTCTCAAATAGGGAGTGATCTTCCCCTATTTCGCCCTTCTTAGGAAACTCATCATCTAAGAATGTGACATCTCGTTATTCAAATTCAGTTATACTCCCACTTTCCTGCTCACCAATGAACACATACCCTTTCGAGTGTTCCGAGTATCTTATGAAAATACTCTTCTTTCTCTCGGGACCCAATTTCCCAAACTTGTGAGAGGACTCATGTGTATAGGCAGCACAACCCCATGGCTTAAGAAAACTCAAGTCCGGTTTTCTACCTGTCCATAACTCATATGGAGTGGAAGTAACTGATTTGGAAGGCACCCGGTTAAGTATATATGCAGCAGTTAACAATGCATCACTCCAAAAGGTGATAGGCAAGTTAGCATGCGTCATCATGGACCTAACCATTTCCAAGAGTAGGGTTTTGTTTCTTCTTTCCGCAACACCATTTTGTTGAGGAGTGTACGGAATAGACAACTGTCTTTCTATTCCTTTTTCATCACACAATTTTCTGAACTCATCAGATAAATATTCTCGACCTCGATCAGATCTCAATGCTTTTATTTTCTTATTTAATTGATTCTCTACCAGGTTCATAAACCTTTTGAAACAACTTATTGCTTCAGATTTATGAGAAATCAAATAGACATATCCGAATCGAGTATAATCATCAATAAAAGTGATGAAATAAACAGCCCCATGCCTTCCTCTCACATTCATTGGACCACAAATATTAGAATGGATTAAATGCAGAGGAAATTCAGCTCTTTTTCCTTTTTCAAATGGTTTCCTTGTTGTTTTCCCTTCTAAGCAATGCTTACATATGGACAAATCAACTTTTTCAATATTGCCCAACAAGCCCTCTTTGGCTAGTATATTCATACGCTGTTGGCCAATGTGACCAAGTCTAGCATGTCACACATTCACATCATTATCATATTTATTAGGAGACGTGAGAAGGGAATAACAAACATTAGCATTAACATAGTCAATATCTAATACAATAAAACCATCTAGAAAATAACCACAACCATAGTAATTTGTATCCAAAAACAAATTCACACCTATACTATAGAAGTTCATATTAAAACCTAATTTAACCAACACTAATACATACACTAAATTCCGACGAATCTCCGGAGCATACAATACATCATGAAGGAACAAAGTGCGGCCACCACGCATATTCAGTTGGCATGTGCCAATTCCTTTTACTTCAGCTCTGGAGTTGTTTCTCACATAGATCCACTTAGTTCCAGTTGGTACTCGTCGGAATTCCACGAAGGATCCTCTATCCTTCGTTACATGGTCCGTTGCTCCTGAATCCACAGTCTACAAAGGATTAGACTCAGTAAAGAACACAGAACTCGACACATAAGCAAAGTTCTGAAAAGTACAAGGGGTGCATACCTTCTTTGGCTCACGACAATCGCGAGCATAGTGACCCTTCTTGTCACAGTTGTAGCATTTCACCCTTGCAAGCTTTTTCATGCGAGGACGCTTCCCTCTTCCATGTTGGTTAAATTTGGGTTTCTTCCCTGAAGGACATGCTTCTTCCTTGCCTTTCCCCTTATCAAACCAGTTAGGGCGCTTGCGTTTGGAGCTCGAAGCTCCATTTGAGCTAGAACTAGCATGATAGAGTTCAGCATCCGGCTTAGCCGCCAACAGGCGGTCCTCTTCCAGCTCAAGATGACGCATTGCATCCTCAAAGGTTTTGATATTTTCATTATGAGTCAGGTGCACCTTCATATGCTCCCAACTCTGAGGCAAGGAACGAATCACTGCTTGCACTTGCTGCTCATCTATGAGGACATGGCCAGCATCTCTTAGCTCAGTTATCATGTTTGACATCTTTCTAAGATGTTGCTTTATGGTCTGACCATGAGGCTTCTTATAAGAGTCAAACCTGATAGTGAGCTGCCTCGATTTAGTCACCGAAGTATGACCAAATCTAGCTGCCAATGCCTCCCACATTTCCTTGGCATTGTCAAAACGCCAAAACTCTCGCATGACGTCGTTTTCCATGCTGCTCGAACGTGATGCGAGCTAGAGAGTTCATTCTTTTCCACGCTTGAGAAAAAGCTTCTTTGTCTCTTTTGTGCTTTGTGTAGTGGTTCCCTCTTCGGGTTCTACCATGGTCATGACAAGAGCCTCAAGTGCTTCTTGCTCTTCCAAAGACATCTTTGGATTTTCATTTGCCAAATTTCATAGTTGTCTCCATTGAGCTTTTCACCTTTGTTCAGCTCGGCAACTATACTCTTTGTAGCTGAAGCCATTGATCGAACAAATCAGACAAATATGCACGAATTATTAATGCATATCATTTATGCATCCCTATTTACATAAACCCATCATGTTAATGAATAATTTCAAGTAAGGTTTCAGAATCAAAAGGTCACTACGTTTCCAATCATCCTCCAAAAATCCTAACTTAAAACTATCATTAATATGATTGTCATATGCAAAATCAATTCTATGAAGTTACAAAAACTTCTAAAACTACCCCTGACTAATTACCCACAAGAACCAGCATTAACGAGTAAAGTAATGTAATTGATATACAATAAAACAATAATGCTTTCAACTATTACCAATAACATATAAGTTGCTACATCAACAACAATCGGGTAGTAAACATTACATTAAGTTGTCCACAAAGTACACTTAATATATATCAGCCAATACAACTAACACTGAGTCAGCACACGAATTGAGAAAGATCCTCTTTTGTTCAATTTCTTGATCTTTTCCCTTGAAACAATATAGTAATATTCGTTTACAAAATCCATCACAATTTTCTTATAGGAAATAGCTCCGTTGACATCTCATATGCGATTCAACACATCTTGCCATTCAGGTGGAATAGTGTTTATGAAAAACCGCACCATCTCTGACTGTGACATAGGACGACCATTCCATATGATCTATTGAATTTTCCTGTTGACTTCAAGGACATGATCAATTAAGTCACCTCTCTCCCATCGATGATCAGTTAGTTCAGCTATCAACTCAGACAGCCTATCCTTTTGTTCATCGGTAACTGTGCGAATAGGTGTGCGCAACCTTAGGGGAGGCATAGTTCCTGCAACAAATGCAGAACAAATAAGAGATCACATTATAATCCACATAGACTTAATTGAAAAAGAAACAAACAAATTCTTTTCCTCTTTTTTTTTTTTTTGGTCAACGGTCGTCGGTCAACGGTCAACGTGGTCAACGGTCGTCGAACGTCGGATCGGTCGGACCGAACGAACCGGTCGGCCCGGTCGGACCAGTCGGGCCGGTCGGACTGTTCGCGCAGACCGACCGCACGTGCCGCGCGCGTGCGGGGGATGACGTCACGTAGACGTCATTCGGCACGTGCCGGGCGCGTGCCTGCGTCCGCGAGTCGGGTCGGGTCGCCGGTCGGGTCGGGTCGCCGGCCGGTGACCGCCGGCGAAACGTCGTCGGTGATGACATCATCGGTGACGTCATTCGAGCGGTTACCGACCGTTGGATGACGTCACGATGACGTCATCACGTGACGTCACCACACGTCGGTCCGCAGACCAGCGCGTGCCGGTTCGCTCGCCGGCGGCGTGCACGCGCCGGTTCGCCGACCGGCACGTGCGCCGCACGCGTTTGGCGATCCAGCGCCTCCGGGCGCGTCGCGCCCACGCGCAGCGCCTTCCGGCCGCGCGTGTGGGCGCGTGCGGCATTGCCCGGCGGCGCTCGACGTATCGCCAGACTCGTCTCGATGTCGCCTTTCTTCCTATGCCATCACAATTTGATTTCAACTTACAAAAGCTCGGAAAAATGGCCGAAAAGCACTCGGGTGTCGGGATTTTTGCCCCGATCCGTACGGCCGAAGTTCTTTCGCAAAAAAATCAATCAAAAACATCAAATTGATCGGGAAAAACGTGAACTAGGGCTCTGATACCAATGTTGGGAATAACGGATCCCTGAAAACCGGATTCGACACCGAATCGAACCCCTAAATCAATGCGGAAGACGAAGCCTGGGAAAACACGCATCACCGATCGTAAAGCATGCCACGGATTCGAGCGTACCTTGTTAGCCACAGATTAAGCACCGACGCCAACAAGAGGAAGAGAAACGGTCCTGTTCGATTCGATGAAGCCTTGAAGGAAAGAAAGAGCGCGCCGTATGCTTACTGTTTTTCCTTTTGGAGAGAGAGAGCGTGAGAAGAGAAAAGACGTACGTTGAATTGCAAAACGTTGTCTTCTCTCTCTCTCCTCCCTTTTATACTTTCCCCCTCCACGGGCCCTATTCCCGTGGGCCGGGCCTTTTGGGCCCAGCATGGGCGGACGGGCCTTAAGCCCATCTCATAAATCTATCATTGAGTTATAGCATCTCACGAATAGAAGGTTGGTTGTGTAATTTTTTCAAACATTTAAACCACTCACCTCCCTTTGACACAATCACCGCTACTTTGCTGGTGTATCTGGAAGGCAAGAAACAACTTTGTATTCCGGCTTCAAACAAATCGAAAAGCCTTAGTTGACTCAACCCTCAATATAATCAGCAACTTCAGAAAATGGAACCCCCAAGAAACAATTTCCAACTCGATGAACAGGACTTATCTCATGCTTGGCTCCCACTAAGGCAGAATACTCTGAAGATGAACACTGATGCTTCTTACATGATGGGGTCTCTAACGGAAACAGTTTCATGCTTGATCCAAGACGATTTGGGGGATATTTGTGATGGCTTTGCTAGATCTGTCCAGCTTCATCCCCTGTTCAACTAGAAGCCCTATCTCTTTTCGAGGGATGAAGCACGTGCAAGAGAGAAAAAGTGAAGCCTTGAGTTTGAGTTAGATTGTTTGGAAATAGTCAATGCCATCAAGTACTCAAATAAGAATTTATGGGAAGCCACTGCACTTATCTTGGAAGCTCGCGACTTATTGGGCCGACTTCCTAACACTACCGTAGCCTATGTGGGGAGAAGTGCTAACCAAGCTGCAGTTTGGGTGGTTAAAGCCTAGAGACAGAATGCCCTTCCCTCAAATTGGGCTGTCAATCCACCTCAAGACCTTGGGAATTTACATTATTTTGATGCCCCTTCGATGGGCTCTTTTGTTTTCAGTACTCCTTAATTCAATAAAATTTGCTTTTCCGACCCAAATTTTTTTTTTTAAAAAAAATCCCTTACACCTAGGAATTGGATTTCCATCTAGTCTCGAGCGCATATTCATCTATTCGTGTCCATGGTCCAATTGCATGTCTATGGCCAAGTATTGATCATGATTTACGTTCAGGTATTATTGATTCCATGTTTGTCTCTAAATTTCTCATGTCAATAGGATTGAGAGATTGCCATGTTTCGATTTCCCCATGCATGAACTTAATCAGAGAAAGGTCACATCTTTATTACTTGGATTAATCTCTTTTTGCGTGGATTTGCCCTTGATAGAATCATATGGATGATCTTTTTGCATGTTAACATTGAATCAGGTTGGATTGACAATTCCTTTGCATGTTGTTCATGGATGGGTCCCCTTGGTGCTCTTGATCATGCCACCTCCTCGTTTGATTGCATTGGTTTAATGTTGTCTCGCATTGATGGCCCTTACTTTAATTCCTTGCATCTAGCTTAGGGTTTGTCTCGCTTGGAAGACTTTTGATCATCTGTTTTGCTATGATTCATGGAAAATAACCTAAAGCTTCGACCTTTGATCAATGCTTCTCAGGTCAAAAAGACACAATTTTTTTCCGGGAAAGATCAAACATTTACTGCTTTTTATTCATGCATATAGGATACAGTTTGCTAGTTCATGTAGATTAATGAGAAAAAATCATTAAAATTGCATCTTTTATGATAATGTGGCATTGGAGCACTGATGGCACACCGTAGTTTTTTTTTAATTGAAAAGTACATAAACAAGAACAAGAGAATACTTAGACCAAAACTAACAAACAATCGAGGATAAAGTTTGATTTTTATGGAAAAGCAGAACCAATTATCTCAATCAAGAAGGATGCACGATGGAGAGAAGCTAGAGAAAACAGAGGTTTGTCTTTTGACAGATTTCACCCAGCACAAGGATGGCAGCGATAAGATTAGGTCGCAATGAAATGACAACTTCCCGTGAGGATAACGAAGATACTCACGACATAGAGCTGCTCTCAAAGACAACTGGAGTAGATCCGTGACTGCGACGCGCTGTGGCCGATAATGATACTCTTGAAGACAATTGGTTGTGGCCACTCTCGAGGATGAAGATAGGGGGACAATAAACAGAGGACTTGGACCGCCGAACGGTGGTGGTCTTACTGACAAGATGGAAACAATGATGGCAGAGACAGGGCTTTTGTTCTTCAAGACTAAGGCAAGAATAAAGATAAAACTATATGACTTTTCTTGATATTCTACTACATTTAGATTGTGTAAATATTCTACGATCTTCAAAAGAGAGGGAGAGATCAAGGGTATTTATATCCGAATAGTATGTACAGGTTAGGAAATAATCTAATCTAACAATAGAATAAATTATCTTACTCCAACAAGGAAACTATTTGTTTTAAGAAATCATAAAATATCAAATAATATCCTTAATACCAAATAACATGTCCAACAATATTCTCTAATAGAGATTTCTCAAATCTCAATAAATAAACTTAAAACAAAGCCTTAGACATGATGATCTGTGAGAGAGGGATCTGGAAAATTTTGGTTGAGATGGGCGATTTAACAACAGAGAATTGCAGACAGGAGGAGGAGAAAAACAGGGAATGGTTCAGCTTGGAAAGAGGGAGCGGTAGTCAGGTAAACGCCTCCCGGTGGGGACGATTTTGTCTAACGTTAACGTTAGTTGTGGGACTGACGATGTTACTTTCTCTGTGGGCCATGCGTAGGGAATAGGAGCAAAAACGCGTTTTTATTTGTCCGCTCTTTATATGTTCGCGGATTTCTTGGTGTCAATTTTTCTTAATTTCAGACGTTGGCCAAACCAAGAAATCAAAGCTCCAATTCGATTGGATATGACCAGCTTTGGGAATTTGGATCTAAGCTAGTCAATGATGAAAATAGAGATAGTAAAATTAATGCCCATAATTAAAGGGTGTTTTAGTGTTAGAAGGATTGAGATTTGCTCATCAAGATGCGTAAGTTTTTATGTTTGGTCCATTATCATCGCAGCCATTGAAGCCAAGATTGAATCGGAGAAAGATTCAGTTTTCATGTCAATGGGCTCTTTTTTCTTATTGGATTGAAGATAAATTCAGTGAATGAACAAAAGGTTTTTGGAAATATCGCTTGATCTCTAAAATAAAGCACCTTCCGATCACCTATGTTGCACTTGTATTGTGGTTCTAAAAAGGGAATCTTATCGCTGGGCGGACTTCCATGGTAGATGGAAGGTAATTTACCGTATCCCAATTTTCTTTCTCTGTCCCCACTAGGTAATGCCATCTTGCACAAAGTCCCGACCTTGTGCAAGATTCTCTTAGAAGAATGTCCAGTGCAGACCAAGACTGACTTCTAAATAGCGTTTGGAAGATTTTTCGGCAGGTACTGAAAAGAGTGCTGTACTCAAGTCTCGTCGAGTTGACGTAATTTAATGTTTGAATCGGACTGTAATCCAAAATTTAATTCGAACTTGATCTCCATGAAAATCAACATCTCTGGATCAAGTTTGGCTCGTGAGTTTTAATCTTTTTAATTTTTTGTAATCTCTAGATGAACTCACACATACCATAGACCTACCATATTAGTTAGAATTTTTTTTGGTTAGAAGTCCTAAAGTTGTATAAATATTACAATCAAATCATAAAATTGTCAAAAAGTAAAATGTGGGAGGAGGGGGAATTTTCTAATAATATAAGCATTCCATCTAAGTTATAACAATCCTCACTAAAGAATTTTCTTCATTGCACTTCTTTTCATTTCATAACTCCAGGAAAATAGTTAAATAGTATGTCATATTCTTATTTCTATACCTACTTATATTTTTCCCATTGTTAAGCAAAAGTTCTATAGATTAATAAACAGAATCGTCGTTTTAATAGCGAGGAAGAAATATGAAGAGAAGAAAGGATGAAAATATTCTTATTCAAGTTCAATAACTAGGATTTGAACAGCACTATATCCCAGAATCGATAATAAGCAAACCTCCATGATCTGATAAAGACTAACGGACCACAAAATACCCAAAAGCCAACAACGAATCCAAGCAACATGCTCATGTAAAACCACATCTTCTCGCCATCATCATTATTGCGATCATCACCAGCTTCTTCCGTCCCGTTCGTGGTAATTGAGCAACTCTTGTTGAGCATAAGGCCACACAATCCGAGGTTTCCTTCAAAAGAACTTTTGGAAAACGTGAGAAATTGTCCGCTTGTTGGGATGCTTCCTACAAGTTGATTGTTTGAGAGGTTCAAGAACGAAAGGAAATCAAGATTCACAAGTTGAGCCGGTATGGTTCCGTTGAGGTAGTTCCATGATAGGTCCAATGACTCAAGTTGATGCAGATTCCCCAAAACAGGAGGAATTGAACCCGAGATGGCATTATGTGATAGGTTCAAGAAATAAAGTGCTTTGAGATCTCCAATGGTGTCTGGTATTGGACCCTCCAATTGATTGCTTGAGAAGTCGATCGATGTGAAAACAGTCAAAATCTTGACGAGTTCTAGCCGTAGACCTTTCAAGGTTACACTCATCGTATCTTGATAATAGACCCCACGTAGTTGGGAATATTGATACTGTAAGTGATTGAAGTCTACATTAGCCTTCATAGCCTCCCAAGATGTGAGGAGACTAGTAGGCAATATGCCACCAATATTGTTTGAAGACAGGTCAATGATTTGTAGCTTCTCGCCAAGTGCTAGGACTCTGTGGACATCCAATTTCCCCATGCAATTTGTTGGATCGTAAAACAAGGACACGGAGACTTGACATAGCCTTGAAATGGCATGGAAATGTCCCGTCTATCTTATTGTTCCCGATGTTCATAACCTCCAACATTGTGCAACTTGCCAACGACAATGGAATTTGCCCCTGCAACAAATTCTCACTCAAATCCAATGTCTTCAAACCGCATGTTCCTAGGATGTTTTGCGGAATATCACCATTCAACTGGTTGTTCCTTAGATTCAATACATTAAGGGACGCCATCATTAAACAATCAGGAATAGTTCCATTCAGATTGTTATGCGATAAGTCGAGCACTTCAAGATAATGAGCTTTGCAAATCGACTTCGGGATGGACCCATGGAAATTATTCTTCGAAAGAGAGAAGAACCCTGTCATTGATAAGTATCCACCGATGTTATCCGGAATAACGGAAGTAATGTTGTTACTTGAGAAATCCAAGTACAAAGCATATGATGGCAAGGGTAGCACATTTCCTCTAAGCATGTTTGCATGGAGGTCGATGACAGACAGAACAGAAGTAAGATTGCATGGAAGTGTTTCGAAACCTTCAAAGATATTAGAGGAAAGGTTAAGAAATTGAAGATCTTTTGATGTCCATATCCATTGTGGTATCTCCCCTCGAAAATAATTGTGCGAGAGGTCGAGGTAGACCAAATTGGACTGGTTAGCCAAAAACTGAGGCAATATCGTCAATTGACAGGAAGCCAATTTTAACTGAAAAAAATCAGGGAAAGAGGATGTAATAGTAGAAGCAGATGGCATAGCATTAATGGACAAGCCACTATATGATAGATCAAGATAAGTTAAATTTCTGAATCCCTCAAGTGCATCAATATTTATTGAGCCACTGAAATTATTGAAAGAAAGTGAGAGGTAATTAAGCTCTTGTAATTCGAATATGGATGCTGGTATTGACCCTTGTAACTGATTGCTGCCCAAATCAAGCAAGCCCAGTTGATATGAAGAGGCATTCAGATTTATGATAAGCTGACCAGAAAATGTATTGTGTGAAAGCATTATTGTCTTCAATCGGGGAAGTGTAAACAGAGCAGGGGGAATGTGGCCTTCCAATGAATTGTTTCGCAGGTCTAGAAATTCAAGATTCAAAAAATCTTCCCAGCCAACAAAGGGGATCTGACCCGTTAAAGCATTATTGGATAATATTATTTGGGTCAGATTTCTGGATGCACCGTATCGCGGAACTAAACCAGTAAGATTATTCCAAGACAAGTCCAAATAAGTCAGCTCCGACAGGTTCTTCATCGAGCTTGGGATCGACCCACTCAACTTGCATCGAGACAGATCTAATCTTGACAATTTTCTTAGATTACTGATTGAATCTGGAAGCCTCCCTGAAATATTCGTTTTACTCAGGACCAGGGTCTCAAGAGAACTATCCTCCGGAAAATCAGGCAAAGAACCCTGAAGAAGTTGGTTAGATGAGAGATCAAGGGTTTGAAGTGTTTGTACCTGGAGAACTTTCTGAGGAAATTCTCCCCACAGGCCACATTCACGCAGGCTCAGTGTTTTCAAGCTGGAAAAATTCGGTAAGAAACTAGGAACTGTGGTGGAAAAGTTGTTACCATCGAGTTGAATGACCGACAAATTAGCAAGACTCATAAGAGAAGCGTCAATAGGACTAGATAGAGAACAGAAAGACATGCTTAACACCTCAAGTTTTGGCACTGAAGAGGACAACGTGTTGCACCACTCACTTCCCTCAGCAGACACATCGACTTGATCAAGGTACAGTTCCCTCAACTCCCCCAAATTCCCAATCAGCGACCGTAAAGAGGGCTTCTCCAGTTTCAGCAAAGGCAGTTCAATTAAATATAGACCAGAAAGATCAAGAGTACGTAGCTTCGTCAGGCGTGATAGATCCACTGGAATTTGCCCGGCGAATCCTGCATGGGACAAGTTGAGATGTACCAAGTGGCTGAGATTCGTGAGGCCGAACGGAATTGCTGAAGAGTCGAAGTCGTTGAAAGCCAAGTTTAGGCTCCGAAGGAACTCAAGCTTGAAGAGACTCGACGAACCGTTGATTCCTCCAGAGATTGACTCATTGCTCAAATCGAGACCGACGACGAGGCTGTCCTCGCACGTCACGCCGCTCCATGAACTGGCGCTTCGGTCCCACTGTACTAGCTTGGAAGACTTAGAGGCATTGAAGACGAGGCTTTTTCTCAGCTCAAGCAAGAGCGATCTCTGATCAACGCTGAGACACTGGGCTGAAGCTGAAGCTCCAACAACGTCGAAGTAGATGGAGATCGTGGATATTGCAAGAAGCCATGAGATGATGGAACCGTTCATCGCAAGAGGTTGAAGAGGAGCGTGAGAAGTGGGAGCAGGGAAGAGGGAATCAACTGAAAGGAAGCTTCACATGGGAGTGGACTCGTCGCCCAACTTTTAAGTGCATTCTAGTGTCAATTTTCGGGACGTCATTAGTCACCAAATTTGACTTATACCACTTTTGAAAATTCCAAGAAAAATCAGCAACATTGCGCAGTGACATTCTTTTTTATCATAATTTTTCAGTCGAAACAAAAAACCATATTTATGTTTTCTAAGAAAAAAAAGGAAAAATAAAAGAAATATGCCAAGATGTTGAGACTAGAACTTGAGATCCCTTGAAAATGCTTTTGGTTCACCTTATTTTAAAATCATAATACCAATGTCATTATGTGATCAATGTTGTCTTCATACATCAACATAAACCATGCAGAGAACGGTTAAAAGCAAACAATATAGATATTATATCCAACTATTTAATTAAATATGTAGATTCAAGAAGATAAATAAAATGATTTACTTATATTTGAATTTTATTTGTAAAATTTTATAACATTATCAAAGAAGTGAAAAAAAAAATATAAACTCTAGAATCGTATCAATATTAGGATTTCACCTTTTATATACAACATGCTAGTTGACTATATTGGGTCAAGCAATCACATGAAAACATTGAACATATTCCAATCAAGCCTAAGACCAGAGTATATGTAATAGCTTTTAGTTTACTTGACTAGAGAATGCAAAATTATCATCGCAGAGGTCCCCTCACAAAATCCCATTTTAAATAAAAACAGAATTTCGTCTCCAGATGGTAGATGCGTAATGTTGGTATTAAACTCGATAAAAAAGGAAGAAAACGGAAAAAAGGGCAAAAGTAAAACGATAGAAAATGGGCGTTGTCTTTACTCCGAGTGGTATAAAGAGTAGTATAAAGGAAAATAAAAAGAGGAAAAAATCCGAAAAGGTTTAAAATTAAAAGAAAGAAGAGAAAAAACGAAGTGGAGGCGTAGGAGATTGATCCATCGTGCACGTCGGACAAATACCATGGCCCACCTTTTCCCGTCCAAGGGATTATCACCATACTTTCTCTCCCTTTATGCAAGTTATACTATATTTGATAGAAATGCGTGTTGATTGGCTATAGGAGCAATCGACGCATGGCAAATCCTGATAGTGGCCCTGCATTTTCTTTTTCGGTATTGCATATTGTTATATTTGAAGGTTTTCTTCCTTTTTTTCATAGCGAGTTTTGCTATGCTAAGAGTGGTTTGATGGAGATTTTTTAGGCTTTCAATTTTGTTCTTTTTGGATTGAGCACTCAAGTGCTGAGTTAGCTTTCAATAAGACTCAAAACCAAGACCATAAGGAGAGGAGCAAACTCTCCTGCTATCTACAACAACACCTAATCGTTAGATTTTTAATGTAATTAAATTGTAAAAATCTTACATCAACCGAAAAAAGATCCTATTGAGTAATTCATAAATAAAAATCAACCCTCCAATGAGCACCACATTGCTCTAGCTAATGGAAAGCTTCATCTTCTCTTTTGGTGCAAGATTTTAACAATGTAACAAGAAAACTAGTTATCATAGTATTGTCAAGCACCGAAGAAACATCATTGAGTTGACACCTCTTTTTTAGACAACCTTAATATAATTGAATAGAAATCTGACTTGAATTGCGGCATGCTAAACTAAATCACCCCATGGTGCTCTACTCTTAAATATTTGACTTGAGCCCCAATAGCTGCCTAGACATTTGACTATAGCTTCACTTGTCGATGATGCTCGCAATTGAAACAAAAACTTAACACATCTATGGTACGTAGTTGTTGCCTATAGATTGACTTGTCGATGATGCTCGCAATTGAAACAAAAACTTAACACATCTATGGTACGTAGTTGTTGCAAATTGGAGCATTAATAGCACCATAGAAAGCTTTATTTATTTTTTATTCACAATTGAAAAGGAAAAAACATAAAATAGAAAAAAAAAATAAAAAAGAAACTAAGACCAAAACCAACAAACCATTAGTTTTTGATTTTGACAAAGTAGTAGAGCCAAATGACCACGATCAAGAAAGATGCATGAACGAGTGAAGCTAGAGAAAAAGGAAGCTCGACTTTTAATAGACTTCACTGGCACAATGATGTTTCCGACATGACTGATGAGGCCTTAGAGAGATGGCAACTTCCTCTAGTGATGAGGGAGAGACCATCGACTTGCAAGATAGAGCTACTTTCGGAGACAACGTGACCATATTTGTGACTATGACAAGCAAATGCCTATGGGGCACTCTTGAAGACAACGACTTGTGGTTGCTGTGGAAAATGAAAATACTGAAATGTTACATCTTTACCTAATAATTTATCTTTATAATGTGTTATAATCAAGAGGTATGTATTCCCAAACAATATATACATGAAAGGAAGTAATCTAATGTGACAAGCAAATTAGTTATTTTAATCTGACAAGGAAATCCTAGGAGTTAACCAAATGTCAAACCACTATCCTTAATATCTAATAATATCTCTAATAAAAATCTTTTGAAAGGAAATTCTCTAATATTCATAAATACAAAGCCCATAAAAATGAGGGCACGAGAGAGAGGCATCCAGGAAATTTCGTGCGAATTGGGCAATTTCAAGAATAGAGAAATGTAGGGGAGGAGGAGGAAAATAGGGGATGCTTCCGCTGGGAATCATGGAGCAGTTAAAGTAAACGTCTGCTGGTGGGGACGATTCTGTCTGGTGTTGACGTAAGTTGTGGGAAATGATGTTACTTGCTCTGGGGACTCGTGCGTAGGGAATAGGAGCAGAAACGCGTCTGCGTGTTGGCTTTTCTTTATTCGTTTGTGAAATTTTTTGGTGTCAATTTATGTTGCGCTGGCCAGATCAAGAAAAATCAAACTTCAATGGAGAGGATACCACAAGCTTAGGTAATTGATATATAAGCTATGGTCAGTGATGAAACTAGAGATAGTTAATATCATGTCTTGAACTCCCAAGGGCACGAACATTCCTCCACGATCAATCAATTGCGACATCCCAAGACGCGTTACCAACCCATTCTTTTTATCTTTTAATTAAACACGAGCAAAAGCATTATATAAATACCCAGTCAAACATAATAATAGGGATAGCCAAGAAAAAGCACAATAACATCAAACTATTGTTCTCGCCTTCCTTTCATGGTGCAGCAGAGCAACAAATGTCAATGGAATTGGAGGATGATATTGCTAGTATGAGTACCTAGAGGGGGGTGAATAGGTATACAAAGATTTTTCTTGATAATTTCTGTATACTTGCGCAATACTTAGATAGTTGAAGGATTTGCAAAGAGTAATAATCAACATAAGACTAAGTAAGGAAAAAGAGAATTAAACACGCGGTTTATAGTGGTTCGGCTTAATTCAAGCCTACGTCCACTCTTTCGCACCGACAGCCAATTTGGCTGGATTCCACTATGAACAAAGAGATGTTACAGTGTTGATCTTCCTTGATTTCTCGGTGTAGATGATCTACCACACTCGCTCAAGGTATCACCAAGTATAGACACTCTCTGTGTATACAATTTCGCTCAAACTGTATCGACTAATAATCAAGGTGCTTCAGACTCTGGATTTTTTCTATCAATCATGTACTCAAACAACTAGAACGACTTCCTTTTTATACTCCTTTATGCCATCATACCGTTGGCACTTGCCAAAGGAATTCCTCCAATCTACCCGTTGGACGGAATCAATTAAGAAGATCATTCGAGCTATAAAAGGAACCTGACGATAGCCCATCAATCCCGTTCGCCCATACAATCAGGATCTTGGTTTCCAAGAATAGAACATTCCAAGAATACTTCATCGACCATCGGATCTTCAATTGATCTAGATACGAACAAAAGAATCCGTTATATTTATCCAACCAAAAAGATCTTCTCCAGATGATGGGATTAAATCCTCAACCATATACTTTGGCTCTGGATTTCCTTCGTCACTGGATCAGAAAGACTGTCAATGAGAATAGTCTTGAGTCTTGAGTCTTGAGTCTTGAATCTTGAGTTTGGTAGTCAGAGAGTCTTCAGACTTTAAACTAGACGATCTGCAGATACCAAGACTAGACTGAAGGAAACGTTTTGTCAGCTTCAAAATATCCCAGAAAGATTTCTCCAACAATCTCCCCTTTTTGATGGTGACAAAACTTTCCTGTAGATTTGAACCACTTTGACTCGCAAAAACATTTCTCAAGCAATATGGCAATCTCATAAAGATTAACAAAGCAACCGAGACTCGCATCCACAAAAAATTGGTTAGTCTTTCATGAGTAATACCATATAACAAGATACTTGATATGAATGCAAACAGTCAAGCATTAAAATCCACAGCCAATTCAGTCAAGTTCAAGTTCACACCAAGATTGCTCAAGTCATAAAAAACTTAAAGTCAAAGAAAGTAAAGTCAAAGAAAGTTGAAAGATGGTTGGTTGGTTGGTTCAAATTGCTTCTCCCCTTTTTGTCAACATTAAAAAGGTGAGAAAGATGTCATGTCTGCTTGGGAATGCGCACAATCTGGAAATCTCCCATGGACTGGACTACTCCTTCTAGCTTCTTCAAGTCTTCCCTTAGTTGAGCTACCTCTTCTCCCTTGGCATTGGCTTGAAGTTGTAGAGCGAGGTCTTTCATTTTATCCTCCGGGTAATCGAAGATGCTTGTCCAAAGCATTCTTCAAGGCTTGAATTTCACAGTCCAGAGCATAGATTTGGCCACGCATTTCTAGAAGAATATCCATAATACGACGAAAATCTGCAGAATTGTCCGTCTGTGTACTAGCATTGGCTTTCTCAGATGGAGTGAATGCAGACGATGGCACTTATGTATAGTCTTGCAGATTTGGTTCTGACGTATCGTGACCTTCTTCAGGTAATTGAGAAGCCTGAAATTCTTCTGGGGCTGCTGGAGATTGTCGTAGACCTTCACTATTGGCAGCATGAGGTGAGGACCTTTCTTGCTCGCCAACTCCCCCTGTCTCTAGGACATCAAGAGGGGAAGAGTGATGATCATGCTCTTCTGTATCCTTCTCTCCAGATTCAGCTGCAGACTTTTCTTGCTCTTCTTCTCCTTCTTCTTCAGCTTCTTTCTCCTTCTCTCTCTGCTCTTCTTCTTCTCTGTTCTTGTCTTTTTCTTCTTCTTCTCTCTGTTTCTTCTGCTGTTATGTTGATTGGGAAACAAAACGTCTTGTCCTTATCAAGGCAGTGATTGTGAGATCTTCCTCCTCATCTTCATCCTCCAAGATGAGAGTTCTCTTCTTTTTGGATGGGGCACCAATGGCTTCCTTTCCCTTTCTTTTTGAAGCGAGACAGGAATCGGAGTCTTCACTCGAATTTCTCCATTGCCTTAGAAAGTTCTTTTAGACGCATCTTTGTCAACATCTTTAAACCTACCACCATCTTATCGCACGGTCGAACACAGAGAGTGTGTGGAGGTTCAATATTCATGTGTCTGAAGATCTTGGTCACCAGACCTGGATAAGGCAATTGTCCCTTGTCTTTCGACATTGCTCTGTACATGTGAAAGAGAATAGTGTGAGGGAGAGAGAACTTCTTCCCCGAGTTGATTGCGTACATCAATTTTGATTCGGAATTAGACACATCGTCTTTGATGTAGACTTCGGCCTAATGCAATTGATAACAATTTTGTGCAACACAATATTGATGGCACGCATCCTTGAATAGATGATTTTTCCCTCAATATCTTTATCCTCGACAAGGTCCATTGTAGCACGAGCAACTGAGACTTTGATTGGTTGATATCGTGCCCGTTCAACTCCAAGTATGTCCGCCAACATGTCCACATCCAACACATAATCCTCGATCTCGAACACCGAAAGATATTCTATTCGCATCGATAAAGCTAAGATTTGAATAGAAATATGCAGTCAGTTGTGCATATCCGTCCGTGGTGTCAGTGCAAAAACGTTCCAGTTGAAGTAGACTGAACTTCTCTCTCAAGTTCACATTCACAGCATCCAAGAAATCGAAGTCGACACTCCTAGGGTTTATCACCCCTCGTTTCAACAGTCTGAAAAACAAATTTTCCTGTTCTTTCGATTTGAATAACTCCATCCTCTTTCCCTTCACCTTCGCCGCAACACCCAATCTCGGTTGAAAATCAGTGAATATTTTGTCATCGCCGTTCCCATCAGTCAAATTTGGGCCCGACATCCGAGGGTCACTCGGAATATTTGCAAGCGCTTCCTCTGCTTTACCTTTGGGAGCAATTCCCAAATCCTCCATTTTCTTCAGAAAAATGTACTCATTCCCATAGTTCTTTTCTTTAAGAAAATCATCCACATATTTCATCGGAGTCGCAGTACTTTTCAACGCACGGTAAAGTTTGTAAATAAACAAGGGTTTTTGGACTCTTACGGATCTCGCGTCCTCGATTATCTCTTCTTTCGGATGTTGACCCGCACCTTATGGGGTAGAAGGCGTTGAGTGACGTGGTGGAGAATGAGTCGGGTTCGATCGACTCGATAATTCTTCCTCTTCTGTGAGATCGAAGTGGGTAGGTCCCTCCTTCATCCTCGTGGTCCCCTTGTCGCGATTCTTGAGGACTTCCTCGAAGACGACATTCTTCTTGTCTCTAAAAGATTTCTTTGATTGCTTTCCCAAGAAAATATGACAACTTTCTCGAGGATGAACTCGAAGTAGAAACCAGTTTGAGAGGAGAATGCTTTTAGGGTTTTGAAGATTGAAGGTGAAAACTGTATATATATATATATATATATATATATATATATATATATATATAACTCAGTTTTGAAAATGGGAAGTTCAATCGGTACAAGGAAAGTGTACGAATACCTCTTTTCGAAATCGATAATTGCCAAAATTAATCCTTTTGAAAAGACAAGTTTTTCGATTTTCACGGAGACTACAAAATAACTAAACGAAAGATCATACCTTTTCGAGTTTAGATAAAGTAACAACTTACGTCTATAGTCATCAACGTCCGAGTCCGAGAGATTTGAGTCGATGGTCATCAACTTTCGAGTGCGAAGGTTGGAGAGTCTCTAGACTTTAACTTCTTCGAGCTTCAAAATGTTGAGTCGGAGCGGATAAAATCAAATTGATTTTTCTCCAAAGGCTTTGTGAATATATCCGCTAGTTGACCTTTTGAATCAACAAATTGAATCGAGATTTCTCTACTTTGAATATGATCTCTAATAAAGTGATGTCGAATTTCTATATGCTTTGCTCTTAAATGAAGAATTGGATTTTTGGTGAGATTGATTGCGCTGGTGTTGTCACATTTGATTTCTGTGCATGAGTCTTCAATCCCAAAGTCTTGTAGCTGTTGTTTTATCCATAGAATTTGTGAACAGCAGCTTCCAAGGGCAACATACTCTGCTTCTGTTGTTGAGAGAGCTACAGTGCTTTGTTTCCTTGAAAACCAAGACATTGTCCTGCTTCCAAGCAACTGGCAAGTTCTTGAAGTACTCTTTCTATCGACTCTGCAGCCGGCCAGATCTGCGTCTGAATATCCCAGAAGATTAAAGTCTCCCTTCTTAGGATACCAAAGACCAATGCTTGAAGATGAAGCAACGTATTTAATAATACGTTTTGCAGCACTGAGATGGGATTCTCTAGGATCTGATTGAAACCTAGCACAGATGCAAACACTCAACAAAATGTCAGGTCTAGAAGCAGTAAGATAAAGAAGTGACCCGATGATGCTCCTGTACAACTTTTGATCAACTTTCTTCCCTTCTTCATCTTTGTCTATCTTTAACGAGCTTGACATTGGTATATCAGTCTTCTTGCAATTTTCCAATCCAAACCTTTTGACAAGATCATTAGCAAATTTTTCTTGGTAAATGAAAGTTCATTCCTTCAACTGCTTTATTTGAAGGCCAAGAAAGAATGTTAATTCTCCCATCATACTCATTTCAAACTCATCCTGCATAGACTTAGAAAATTTCTTGCATAGACTTTCATTAGAGGATCCAAAAATAATGTCATCCACATATATTTGAACGAGTAAAAAGCTTTTATTTTCCTTTTTGATAAATAAAGTAGTATCTACTTTACCTTTGACAAAACCATTATGTAATAAGAACTTACTTAGTACGTCGTACCAAGCTCGAGGTGCTTGCTTTAGACCATACAAGGCCTTTTTCAGTCTGAAGATTGAGTCTGGCTTCTTTGGGTCTTCAAACCCAGGCGGTTGTTCCACATAAACTTCCTCTTGGATAAATCCATTTAGGAAAGCACTTTTGACATCCATTTGGAATAACCTGAAATTTTTGTAACAAGCAAACGCAAGTAATAGACGAATAGCTTCTAACCTTGCTACGGGAGCGTAAGTCTTATCATAGTCTATTCCTTCTTCTTGCGTGTATCCTTTGGCCACGAGTCTTGCTTTATTTCGTACGACTTTACCTTTTTCATTCATCTTGTTTCTGAACACCCACTTGGCTCCAATAATAGTTTTACCTTTTGGTTTAGATGTCAATTCCGGACATCGTTAATGTTGAACTGTCTGAGCTCCTCTTGCATAGCTTCAATCCAGCTTTCATCAGATAAAGCTTCTTCTATGCATTTTGGTTCAATTTCAGAGATGAGAGCCACAAAGCACTAGACTCTTCACGTCTTTTGGATCTGGTGCGAATTCCTTCATTAATTTCGCCTATAATGAGATCTTTAGGATGATTTGGACTTGTGCTTCCGATTCTTGGTTGATTTGTCTCGGATGATGATCTCTTTCTTTATTTGAATCTTCATGAACATCTTGATGCTGATCTTCCAGAGTCTGAGATATTTTTTTAGTTGTAAGCTTAGGAAGGTCTGGAGGTGTTCGGACTCTTCATATTGAGTCCGATTTCGGATTCATCTTGCGTAGAATCTTGAAATTTGACATTCATTGACTCCTCCACCGTCGGCTCTTCTTGTTATAGACTCGAAGGCTTTGCTTGATGTAGAATATCCAAGGAAGATGCCTTCATCGATCTTTCTTCAAACTTACCAACTCGATCTTTTGCATTTTTCAATATAAAGCATTTGCAACCGAACACATGAAAGTATGAAACAATAGGCTTCTTACCTTTGAATAATTCATAAGGGGTTTTCTCAAGAATAGGTCTTAGGAAAACTCTATTGATGATATAGCATGCTGTTGAAACAGCTTCAGCCCAAAAACGTGAAGAAATTTTACTTTCAATTAAAAGAGTTCTAGCCATTTCTTGAAGAGATCTATTCTTTCTTTCCACAACTCCATTTTGCTGAGGAGTGTATGGAGAGGAGAACACATGCTTAAATCCAGATTCATCGCACAATTTTGTGAAATCTTGATTTTCAAATTCTCCTCCATGATCTGTTCTTATACTTGAGATAACACATCCTTTTTCGTTTTAAGCCTTTTTAGCAAATTTTTCAAAATAGGAAAAGGTTTCTGACTTACTTGCAAGGAAATATACCCAAGTAAAACGGGAGTAATCATCCACAATTACTAGGCAATATTTCTTACCTCCAATACTCTGGGTTCTGGTTGGTCCGAAGAGATCCATATGCAGCAACTGTAGTACATGATTAGTAGAGACATGGTTTATTGGCTTAAATGAGTTTCTTACCTGTTTTCCCAGAATACAGGGTGTGCATGGATCGGACTTTTGATATGGTAATTTGGGTAGACCTCGAACAAGCTGCTTTGATGAGATTTTGGCTAATTGCTTCATATTGACATGGCCAAGCTTTCTGTGCCATAAGCTTGCTTCATCTTGAATTGAGATTAGACATTGTGATTCATTTAATTTCATGTCTAAGAGGTAGATGTTTCCATGTCTTCGACCCATGAAAGCGAGTAGAGTCTTTACTAATTCCATAGCAAATTCCTTCTTGAAAGGAGATCTTGAAACCAAGATATCACACGGTTGACTAATCTTTGAGGAGGTTATAGTTGAGTCCTTCCACTAGAGAAACATTGCTTATTGTGAGATTTCCAATTTTCACAGTTCCAAATCCCACAATGCTTCCTTTGCCGTTTCCTCCAAATGAAACATTTCCACCGTTTACTTGAACAAGCTTTACGAAGCACTTTGAGTCTCCTGTCATGTGTCTTGAACATCCGCTGTCAAGATACCATTTTATCTTTTTCTTGATGGAGACCTCAAATTCACTGTCTGAGTCTGATCTAGAATCTGAGTCTGAGTCTGAATGTGCCATCAAACATATGTTGGCATATTCATTATCACTTTCTTCACATTCTGTATCACTCCATGTTTCGGCTTTGAGAGCTTTTCGAAACTTCTCAGCTTTTCCTCTTTTCTTCTTCAGAATAGGACAATTGGGTCTGATGTGTCCCTTCTTCTTACATTCGGCGAGACTACATCTTTATTCGGTTCCTCATCATCAACAGACTTGGTCTGCTGTCTTTGGAAACTTTGTTTCTTTGAGTTGAACCTTCTACCTTTTCTATTCAGTTTTCTGAATCTTCTTATCATGAGGGCGAGCTCCTCATCATCCATATCATCTTTAGAATCTGCATCATCAGAGTCATCATTTGATTTTAATGCAATAGATTTCTTACCTCTTGGATCTTCGTCTTCATTAATTCGTTCCACTTCATAAGACTGAAGGGTTCCAATTAGCTCGTCGACAGATAGAGGCATGATTCTTTGCGTTTCTCTTATTGAAGTCTTTATATGATGCCAGTCCTTAGAGAGTCCACGTAGTAGCTTGTTCACCTTCATGGGATCAGAAATTTTTTGTCCTTGGTTCTCAAGACCATTGACAATATCTGTAAAACGACTAAACATGTCAGTTATAGATTCTCCTGGTTTCATTTTGAAGGCTTCATATTGACCGAGGAGAATGTTAATTCTAGTCTCCTTTACTCGATTTGTCCCTTCATAGGTGATGTGTAATCTATCCCATACTTCTTTTGCTGTAACACAAGAAGATATTCTGTTATATTCAGTTGGAGATAAGGTACAATATAAAGAATAAATTGCTTTTGCATCGAGTGCTTCTCTCTTGTTTATCTCTTCCTGAGTCATTCCGCTGGCATCAACAGTTTCTTTTCCTCTTTCAGAGATTGATGCAGCAGTAGGAGTAATTCCTCTTTCCACAACATCCCATTCCAGAGGATCCTTGGATCGTAGGAAAGCTTTCATCTTGTTCTTCCGATGTTGTAATCCTTTCCGTCAAAGTAGGGTGGTCTGGTATTGCTTTGCCCTTCCATCAGCCCTGGTGCTAGTATACTAGCCATGGATCTTTTACTCTGAAGTAAAACACTTCAAACAAAGTAAGAACACGGGCTCTGATACCAATTGATATTGCTAGTATGAGTACCTAGAGGGGGGTGAATAGGTATACAAAGATTTTTCTTGATAATTTCTGTATACTTGCGCAATACTTAGACAGTTGAAGGATTTGCAAAGAGTAATAATCAACGTAAGACTAAGTAAGGAAAAAGAGAATTAAACACGCGGTTTATAGTGGTTCGGCTTGATTCAAGCCTACATCCACTCTTTTTTCGCACCGAGCCAATTTGGCTGGATTCCACTATGAACAAAGAGATGTTACGGTGTTGATCTTCCTTGATTTCTCGGTGTAGATGATCTACCACACTCGCTCAAGGTATCACCAAGTATAGACACTCTCGTGTATACAATTTCGCTCGGTATGTATCGACTAATAATCAAGGTGCTTCGACTCTGGAATTTTTCTATCAATCACGTACTCAAACAACTAGAACGACTTCCTTTTTATACTCCTTTATGCCATCATACCGTTGGCACTTGCCAAAGGAATTCCTCCAATCTACCCGTTGGACGGAATCAATTAAGAAGATCATTCGAGCTATAAAAGGAACCTGACGATAGCCCATCAATCCTGTTCGCCCATACAATCGGATCTTGGTTTCCAAGAATAGAACATTCCAAGAATACTTCGTCGACCAACGGATCTTCAATTGATCTAGATACGAACAAAAGAATCCGTTATATTTATCCAACCAAAAAGATCTTCTCCAAATGATGGGATTAAATCCTCAACCATATACTTTGGCTCTGGATTTCCTTCGTCACTAGATCAGAAAGATTGTCAATGAGAATAGTCTTGAGTCTTGAGTCTTGAGTCTTGAGTCTCAAATCTTGAGTCTTGAATCTTGAGTTTGGTAGTCAGAGAGTCTTCAGACTTTAAACTAGACGATCTGCAGATACCCAGACTAGACTGAAGGAAACGTTTTGTCAGTTTCAAAATATTCTGGAACGATTTCTCCAATAGAGGAGACAATTCCACAGCCTCCTGTCACAAGGAATGGTCTTTCTCATCAGGATGATTCTCCGATGAGCTTGATGAACTGCAGGAATAAGTAAGAAACTCGATTCTTGAGATGTTTCTGTCTCAAATCGTTTACTTTTTCTCCATTGCATCAAACATAGTACCTATTGTAATGATTAGCTTAACTTTTCATTTCAATCTGAAAGCTACTTACCTACATTTATAGGATTCTTAATTTAAATTACCTGCTTGTGCACGCTATCTTACTTGGGGAATTTTGTCATCTGCACTAATTTAAATACATGCATCATTCGAAAGCGCAATTGTCTTTGATGGCTTGTGGCCTGAGGCATGGCGTAAATTGTTTTTTTGCCTCGTCAAAAGTGTTGCTTCAGAGGACCTGAATATTCTTTTGAAAGTGATGCTTCAGAGGACCTGAATATTCTTTTGATAGGAATCGTCCGTTTAGATGATCAAAATTGCTACCATTGGTAGAACACACTACCAATAACAACATGATAGTCGCGGTGTGCATTCTAGTAGAACAACGTAGTTTCAACTTCGAGTTGTGATGATAACTGTGCTCGCACTTGTGGTTCTAAAATGTTGATGAACAGAGCTGAATCTGACAAGCTACTGGCCATTCCTGTCGGTTTTGTTGGATCAGAAGAGGCGGTAAGGTCTGCTCCACATCTTGTACCTGGCGGTAATCTTGCTTGTCTTTCATTGGAAGAACAAGGAATGAAAATAAATGCTGCATTAGACGCTGCACATGCACCAATTTCTCATCTCTCGAACCTCATTGCCGACGGCCACCGGGCTGCAAACTTCAGGGGACCTTTCCAACCATCGGACTTTTAATGGCTCGAAGCTTGAGCCACTTGGATTCATACCCTATCCCTTACTTTCTCTGAAGGTATTTATGATATTTAACACTTAGCTCAACATTTTGCATCGTCGAGCTTACTTGGTTTGGACTACCCACTGGCGAATCTCTTCATGTAAAGGTTTGGCTTGGAATATTACTTGTATAGTTGCATAGACATGGCGGTTCTGTTCTTTTACCCATCAGTGCATTCAACTCGTGGTGCAACAATCTGAAAACAGCTTTTAATATGCTATTGGAGAGTCAGCTTTCAGCAGTGATCTCGAACAATTTCGTGTTCTCCAAGCCGAGACTTGTTCAGAGTCATTGAAAGCCTTCAATTTCTGACCTTGTACTAGGAAGGTCCTTCCTGCTTTATCTGTTTCTAGATACTTCAAAAACCATCTAAAGTAATTGAAAAGACCATGCGGAAAAAGTTAATTGCTGTTGTACTTGGCGAGGCAACCCAGGTTTAAGTAGCAGCATGCACTTTTGCTACTTCTCTATGTATTCTTACTCCTGATGAGTGGCGTTGTTTGTAGCTTCCATTCAGGAGTACCTTGCTAATTCAGCATCAGGTCAGGGTTCTCTGTCTGCAATATCCGAGTGAAGTGGATATCGCGCGTTCCTTTTCAACATCGGTGTCTGGTGGAATGTTTGCTAAGCAAGAAAACTCATGTGCAGGAGACAACAGTGAGGAATATAGTACTTGTTCGGAAGAATGTAAGGCACCATCTCATGACTTATCATCGAGTGAATGCACAAATTCTTACTGCATTGAGATATTGTGCTTTTGTAATACATCACATCCTCTAACATGACATCACGTGTTCAATTTCTATTCACCGTAAAGGCAAAAATTGATAGCCACAATCATTCATCGGTTAGGCTAGGACCCATTTAGAAATAAGAGGTCGAAGTCAGAGATTGCTTGAGCAGGTAGCTGATGTCAAGCTGGTTGATCGAGCGGGGGTTGAAGGGTGGGGGTGAGAGCTTTTGATGGAAAAAAGAGAGATTCGTTGCTCAAAATGCAAACATTAACATGAAGAAAAAATTACATTGTTATGCCAAAAGGATTCACACGAAACAAAAATTATAACGAATGCCATACGGCATTCATTGTCATTTATAAAATATGGACATAATGAGTTTAATAGAAAACACCGATGCTATATGAAAAACATGCAAAAGCTTCAGAGATTACATTATCAATGATGGTACATGCTGATAGTGTTACTTATATATCGTATCTCATTTCTACAAGAGGAGAACAATCACACAATACATGATTTCGTAAACTCATTATTGTGGTCAAATTGGTAACTGCCAGAAATAATTGGAGCACTTGATGAAGATGAGACCATTTCAAGTTCAATCTCATTGTTGTCATCATCAATTGGTGCCTCTGTTGGATATAAAAAGCGGTTTTGGAGGTAGTTGCAGTTTATCGATATCTCCTTCAAGCATAGCTAGAACTTTCCTCATTGACGGCCGATCATTAGGGCTCAGCTGTATGCACCATAGCGCAATGATTATCATCTTCCTTGTTTCTCTTTCCTCTTCTATGACTTCTACCCTCTCAACTTCCTTTTCTTTGCTGAGTTGATCATAAACCCACAAAGGAAAGTAAATTTGACTTGAATGCTCTGCATGTGCATTTATATTTCTCCTTCTACCGGCCATTTCCATTAACATCATCCCAAAACTGTAAACATCGGCTTTATAAGAAATGCCACCAATGTCTTTGTAGAATAGCTCAGGCGCCATATACCCCAAGGTTCCTCTTGCTGCAGTCAACGATACTATGCTATGACCGATGGGATAAAGTCTTGCAAGTCCAAAATCAGAAATTTTTGGAGTGAAACTTTGGTCTAGGAGAATGTTGTGAGGCTTGATATCAAAGTGTAGAATTTGCATATCACATCCCCGATGTAGATACTCTATCCCTCTAGCTATGCCAAGAGAGATCTCATGCATTTTCTTATAATCAAGAGGATCATCACCATTCTTATTCGAAATGTGTTTATCCAAAGAGCCATTCGGCATGAAATCGTAGACTAGAGCTTGTTTGGAGTAATCGAAGCAAAAACCAACAAGTTGCACTACATTGATGTGGTGGATCCTTCCAATTGTGGCCACTTCACTAATAAAATCTTGGCCATTAGATTCTGGTTTGTTCAAAATCTTAACCGCAACTTCATTGCCACTTCTAAGGATTCCTCTATACACAAAGCCATATCCCCCCTCACCTAATTTGCATTTGAAATTTTTTGTAATCTTCTTGATATCCGAGTAAGAATACCTTATGGGCGAAAAGTTGTTGTGAACTTGTAGGAATTCTTCGATGTTTGCGTCGATCGCCCGATGCCTTCTCATCCACTTATAGATTAGAAATATCAACACACATGGAGCTCCGAGTATGAATTTGTCTGCGACGTAGTTGGCTACATAGAAATTGTCCATAGATTAGCACAGTGCAATAAACTTTTTGTAAACATAATTGTTTTTAATCAGAGTACTTGAGATCATGATAGTTGTGAGAGGAGAAAAGGCCCAGCAGTCATACCCAAGAAAAAGGCGAGGCGCGAACCTGCAAGTTCCGCGTACCAACGCTTGGCCCGCGCAGAAGTAGGGGTGACTGCAACAGATTAATTAGAGTCGGTGATCAATCAATGAAGAATTAAATTTATCATTTTAGCAGTTAAACATAAATATAATTTACTCTCCTTGACAGCGCTCAGATCACAGTTAATTCAATTCACCTAGGGAATCCATGCCATCGTAGCATGATATTTTCTCTTGAAGAAAAGCGATCTTGCTTTTGTTCACCAATATATACCAAATGATTCATAAGTTCACGTCTCGCTCCGCGTAATTCTAATTTACAAACGTCATTCAATACGCGTGCAGTTTATTTAACCGCATAACAATAACAGCTGTGCAAGGGACACGAGCAACAATTAAATCAACCATTTTTCCCCAAACAAAAATGAAGTAACAATGTCAAATCCAGAAAAGCTCCAAGATTCGTAAAATAAACGAGAGCAGTGCATGCCGACCCTACTAAGAAATCTATTTAAACTTTTCAACTTAAGTGATGTGGCAATTTTTTCTATTATGTTTTTAAAGAAATTAGTGTCTTAATGTGTGGATTTTATTAAAAATACCCAATTAAAACCTGCCACGCCACTTGGTAAGTAAATTTTGATCAGATCTCTCAGTGAAGCTAGCATTTAAGGAAAGGAGGAGGAAGAAGAGAAAAAGAAAGAACAGCTTAAGGGAACGTTGCTTACTGATATAATAGCCGCAGTACTCCCTTCGGAATCCAAAACCTAAGAAGCGACATGGAAATAATCTTTTCCAAGAATTGTCGGACGGATAGGAGAGATTGAATCCCTCGACCATCTTGTTGTGGAGGTCCTTGTATGGTAAGCTCCCATTCTGATCCCCTTTCCACCTTGAGATTTGATCCGATGCGAATGCCATCATGGTTACAGTGCAAGAGTCCTTGATATCCCCTACTTGTAATTGTTGTACAGCGTATGAGTACACCTTCATTTGGGAAAAATATGGAGGCATGTCGGCAGAGCATGCGCCCTCAATACATGGTTTGGTATCAATATACGAAGTAGAAGTAACAGGTTGTGAGCACTTCATGAAGGCCACTTCGGTATTGGCATTTCGAAATCTATATGGAAAAAGAATACTGAAGTTGGAGGACGCTAATGAGTAACGAGGAAGGGAAGAGCAATCACCCTTTTGCAGTCCATCATCAACCACCGTGATTTCACCACTGAAGTTATATTGGTCAATATAGGAACTGTAATGAATCGACTTTACATAATATCGACCAGCATATAAATATAGAACAGTGTGGTTATTTTCACAAGCTAGCTCATACCGAGAGTTGCCACAGTCTTTTGGATCACCTTTCAATCGAAAAGGATAACTTATGTTACGGATTTCACCGCAAGATGAAGGAGTGCACAGATGATTCTTCTTCGCATCGCAGTTCGTCCCTAACAATAGCAAAACATGCGATATGAGAAGTAAAACAAGGAGCATAAATATCGAGCTACGAGAAATAATCATCTCTTTATTGTTTGGTCTGATGCAATGGAAGTTTTAGCTCACTTGGTAATGCGAGGGATGCTTAATAAAGGGTTGGGAGTCATCTCCAAGTCAACCCTAAAATAAAGTCTAGCGAAGAAAAACTTAAAAAGTATGGCCCCGCAAAAACACGATCCCGAGTGATAGATAGCTTTCACATTCATTAGGGAGGAAATTTCTCTGCATTTTCCAGATTTGATTTTTCTTGGCAAATTAATTCTCTCTAGAAATTTATTTTAGTATCTTAAAAAAGAATCGGTTTTAATGTTTTGTACCCTAAACTCAATCAAAATCCTTTCAAACGAGGCATTGGGTGTTCTATTTTATTTTCAAGGCCAATATTTCATAAGTGTCGTTTTGTTAAAGACGAAATTGTCAGCCTACTCTGTCTTTACTCTGACATGTGCTGGTCATTCATCGGTTAGGCTTGGACCCATCCCATGACATGAGGACCAAGTCGGAGATAGCTTGAAAAGGTAGCTGTCTTCGACGTGGGTGATCAAACAGAGGTCGAAGGGTGGGGATGAGAGGTTTTGATGGAAATGAGAGAGATTCATTGCTCAAAATGCAAACATTGACATGAAGAAAAAATTACCTTGTTATTCCAAGACAATTCACATGAAACAAAAATTGAATGAATGCCATACAACATTCATCGTCATTTATAAAATATGGACATAACGAGTCTACCAGAAAACACTAGTGCCATATAAAAAAACATGTAAAAGCTTCATAGATTACATTTTGAATGATGATACATGTTGATAGTACTATTTATAATTTTTGCATCTCATTATAGGGGAACAATCACACAATACATGATTTCGTAAACTCATGGTCATGGTAAAATTGGGAACCGCGAGAAACAATCGGAGTACTTGACGAAGATGAAATTGTTTCAAGTTCTATCTCAGCGTCAACATCAATAAGTGGTGCCTCTCTCGGATACAAAAGTGGTTTTGGAGGCAATTGCAGTTTATCCATATCTCCTTCAAGCATATCTAGGACTTTCCTCATCGACGGCCGATCATTAGGGCTCAATTGTATACACCATAGTGCAACGATTATCATCTTCCTTGCTATTTCTCTTTCCTCTTCTATGACATCTACCCTTTCAAGTTCCTTGTCTTTGCCAAGCTGATCATAAACCCACAAAGGAAAGTAAATTTGACTTGAACGCTCTACATGTGCATTTATATTTCTCCTTCTACCAGCCATTTCCATTAATAACATCCCAAAACTATACACATCTGCTTTGAAGGAAATGCCACCAATGTCTTTATGGAATAGCTTAGGAGCCATATAACCCAAGGTTCCTCTTGCTGCAATCAGTGATACTATACTACGATCAGTGGGATAAAGTCTTGCAAGTCCAAAGTCAGAAACTTTCATAATGAAACTTTGGTCTAGGAGAATGTTGTGAGGCTTGATGTCAAAATGTAGAATTTGCATATCACATCCCCGATGTAGATACTCTATCCCTCTAGCTATGCCAAGAGAGATCTCATACATGTTCTTATAATCAAGAGGATCATCACCATCCTTATAAGAAGTGTGTTTAGAGTATTCGAAGCAAAAACCAACAAGTTGCACCACATTAACATGGTGGATCCTTCCAATTGTGGCCACTCCGCTTATAAAATCTTGGCCATTAGATTTTGATTTGTTCAAAATCTTAATCGCAACTTCATTGCCACTTCTAAGTATTCCTCTGTATACGGAACCATATCCCCCCTCACCTAGCTTGCATTTGAAATTTTTTGTGATCTTCTTGATATCTGAGTAAGAGTACCTTATGGGCAAAAAGTTATTGTGAGCTTGTAGGAATTGTTCAATGTTTGCATCGGTTGCTTGATGCCTTCTCATCCACTTCAAGATTAGAAATATCAACACACACGAAGCTCCAAGTATGAATTTTGCTGCTAGGAAGTGGACTACGGAGAAATTTGGCCATCGATTAGCACAGTGTGATAATTTTTTTACACATACAATTTTTGTTTGTTAGAGTGCTGAATGAGAGCTTCATAGGTGTGGAGAAAATGACTTATCATACCCAAGACAAAGAAGAGATTCCATACGGCAATTCGATCAAAATTGTTCTTATTACCACCTGTAGATAGTAAGAGAATTTGTGAGAGATTACTAGATATGGTTAATTAGAATTAACGACCAATCAATAAAGAACTAGATCCATTGTTTTAGCAATTAAATAATAAAAGTAATTTTTTAAGATATACCTCAAGTGAAGGATAACTTCCATTAGGAGCATTAGTCTAGTCTCAATTGCAACTTGGCATCCAGACCCCCACTGGATATTCAATGAATTGGGCATCGTCTCGCATATTCAAATGCATTAAGATGAAACCATTACCTTGCATAATCATATGCATCAAAGCCATTTTGTAATCACACGAGCACTCAATCACTTATGCCAAATTTCATTTCTCATCAATAAGCCCAATGCAAGCACAATTCGTGCTCATACAACAATTTACTACAACTTTAACACATAAAATGCCATAAAATATTCACACATGATCACGTATGTAAAATTTACCCATCAAACTTTGTATGCTTTTAATTTTAAAACCTCCTTACCCCAATTGACACATAAAACATGATATTTGAACATGACACCTCACAATTTACCATTCACATGCCAATAAAACATTTTCTAAAAATAACAAGTTAGGTTTCTAAATTGGGAAATTATTCTCATGGCATAACAAGCTTCAATCAACATGAATTATGCACAAATTCATCCAATAATTTGCGCATAAGTTGCATATAAATTCCACTTATCGACTAAATAGTCATTAATTAGCACTAATCATCATTAATTAGTGTCGACCATCAATAATTAAGACTAATTGTCATTAATTAAGACATCTATAATTAACTAACACTAACTGCAATTAATTAAGACTAAACACAGTTAGCCTTAATCTAAACCATCCTTAAATGTGATTAATATTGACCCATCATTAATTAGCACCAATCATCGTTAACTAAGACTAAGAGTTATTAAATAAGATTGAGCCTCAATTATCTTTAAACCATTGTTAATTAGCACTAATTGTCCTTAATTAAGGCTAACTATCATTAGCCTTAATCTAATCCATTATTAAACGTAATTAGCACTAAACCGTCATTATCTAACACTAACCACCATTAACCATAATCTAATCCTACCCCTAAACACAATTAACTACCTAATCAAAGATTAGGAGGTTAACTCACGGTTTACGGCGGTAGCGAGCTCACAGTGATGGTGGCATGATGGTGATGAGGGCATGATGTTTGCGGCTCGAATGGCGGCACCATGGCAGCAATTCAACAAGGGTTCATGGCTAAGGGGGACTCGGCTTTGCTTGGCTTGATGGGCGATGGCGGTGGTGACTTGCAGTGGTGAGAGTAACGATGGACACGACAGCAAAAGAGGGCGGCTATGGAGGAAATGAAGGAAAAGGAGAAGAAAAAGAAGAGAGAAAAATGAGAGGAGATGGAGGAGGGTGGTGGTCGGCCAAAGGGGCAAAGTGGTCTTTTCACCATCTTTAGCAAAAATTTCAATTTTGCCCTTGGGCTTTTTGCTATTTGGTGAATTCTAGAAAGGGGCAAAGTGGTCTTTTCACCATCTTTAGCAAAAATTTCCAATTTTTCCTTGGGCCATTAGCTTGGATAGGCTTGAATTGGGCTCGGCTCAGCTTGACTTAATTGGCCTAATTAGGCCCTCATGGTGAACTTAAGGGGTGTGAAGCCCATTGGCCTTCGCTTGGCCCGGCTTCTCTTTCCGACTCCCAATTTTCGACCGATTAGTCTTTATTCGAATAAAGCCTACTAACAAATGGACGGACAAATAAGGCGAAATCCAATAGGTTAGTCTTGAATCCCTTGAAAGTTCAATACCCAAAATTGAATTAGAAATTCATACTTAAAATCGATCAAATGTGATTTTAGTACGACCTAAATTATCGAGTAACTTTAGGGATTTCGCATGGTTAACCCATGTTCAAAAATTTGCAATCCATATTTGTGCCTCTTCAAATCACAGATAACCTTTGTTTGTCATGTAATCGCGAGAAATCAATTATTAACGCTAAGTACAAGATCAATAGAAAATCGATTTACTGTCGTTCGTAGTGAGTATCATAATTGTGCTAAATCACCTATAAACCGACTACGTACTCCTGTCGAATCAATTTATATCCGTTCATTGATTAACTTATAACAGCGTAGTATTGTCCTTTGTCGATCATTATGGTCAAGCGGTCTATCCCTAATTGAATTCTTTGGTCTTTCGCCTTTTAATCTTTTATGGCATCTTCCAATTGATTAGTTAACTCACGAGTGAGCAATTCAAAATAAATTCAACTTTTAGTGCATTGATAAAATAATCATTTCATATATTTCAGAAGGGTCAAATTTTAGCATATCACAGTTAAATGGTGCCCAAATCCAAATGGTGGCTTAGTATTAGGATGATCTAGATATTGCGCTTCTAGAAGCATTAGATTTTATGTTTGCTCCATTCTTGTCGCAGCAACTAAAGGTAAGATTGAATCGGAGATGGATTTGGTTTTCATGTGAATGGTCCCGTTTTTTTATTGGAGATAGTCGACGAACAAAAGGTTGTAGAAAATTTCTCAAGTTCTCCGATAAAAGAAAGTAACTTTTGTTCACATGTTAAAGTTTGATAAATAATTGTAAACAAAAAAATTTTCTATCAATTGATGATTGTTCTTTTGTCAATGTGTGCTTGTGTCTACTTAAGTGTTCCAACTATTTTAGTAATCTTGACTAGTGGACAAATGATTCTTAAACTCAATTTAATTATATTGTAATTGTATTGTGTGTCTGCATGGAAATGTATCTACTAGGGTTGACTTCCATAGTAGACTTAAGATGATATTCCATGTCGAAATTTTCTTTGCTTTACCACACTAAGTAATGTCATCTTGCACAAGGTTGCAACCATATGCAAGATTCTCTTTGAATGAACATCGAGTGATGACCGAGACTGATTTCTAAGTGGTGCTGGCAATATATTGTAGCAGTACACAAAAGAGGTCTAATTGATCAAATCGATATTCATATTTGAACTAGACTAGATAGAAAAAATATAAGACTAGATACTTCACTCAAACTCATCTTGTAGAAGCTCAATCATTTCGGATCGAGTTTGACTCGTGAATTTTTTTATAAACTTGAAATGACTCAGTTCAATTCGATTTGGGTTATTATAAGTGAGTCTTTTTGGGAGCTTGATTCAAGCTTGAGCTCAAATTCACCTTTCATAAAATCCAGACTAATGAGGCTCGGGCTTGACTCAATCTCGCACTTGAATTTGTAAATAACTTAGGCGATTTTGAGTAGGTTGATTGGTTTGCACATGAAGAAGCAAATAAAACCTAATTTCAAAGAAGCATGTGAGAAAATGATAGGAAAGCACATAATCGTTTCGATCTTTAGCGTCATGTATTTCATTCTAGTTAAGTTTTTTTCTTCGAAATGGGTTAAATATATTTTTAATCCTCTAATTCATAATATTTGTGCCATTGCGTCCTCAAGAAGGCAAGCTATTACCACTTCGATGGATAGTTGGAGTCCACCATGACTGCTTCTCCGAAAGTCAAGCCTGTGATAAATTCTTCAAATTTTCTAACCATCACCAATCATCGCTGGTGGTGGCTGTGGCCACGAAATCCTCCACCCATTCTCGTATCTCTCACTTTTCCGCCTTTCTTATTTTTCCTAAAATAAAACTAGTTTCTTTTGACTTATTTCACTTTGGAAATTACTGAGAAAAATCGTGACGCTGCACAATAAAATTACTTTATTTAATTAACACAATTTCTCAATTAAAAGAAAAGGCTATATTTTTTTTAAAGAAAAAAATAGAGAAATAAAAGAAGTATGTTTAAGATGTTGAGATTAGAACTTGACAACTAATGTAAATTCTTTTGGCTCATCTTATATTAACATCATAAAACAATGACATTATGTGTATCAATTTTCTCTTTGTACAGCATAGTAACTACGTAGAAAATTAAAAAATCTGTTAAACGTAGATAGATACCACAGCTTTTCATCGTAACACCAAAATGCATCTATCATGTCCTATTTTTGTTCATTAAATAAGTAGATTCAAGAAAAGAAATAAAATGATTTACTTATATGTAAGTGCAACTTCAATACTATTTTACGGAGTTTGTGAGAGAACACATACAAGGAGGAGTTGTGTTCTTATTGGAAGGCAGATGAACATGAACTTCCCTGTATGGAATTTCAATGGAGCTGTGCTTGGTCTATAATTCTTATCACATCATATCATTAATATCTTGTCCCTACGCGTGACAATCTTAAGTTGACTTGACTTGCGAATGTGAATTCATTCAATGACTTGGTTGAGCCAGCGGTGGCCTTCAATGATTCTTGACTATTGATGAAGAAAGGTCCAGAAAGAAAGAAAAAAAAAATCAGCATCTCTTTCCCTTTCCGCAGTACAAGTCCCTTTCTAGAGAACAGATATTCATTTCGCTCCCACTTTATTTCTACAAGTTCATTAAATAAGTAGATTCAAGAAAATAAATAAAATGATTTACTTATATTTGAGTGCAACTTCCATACTATTTTACGGAGTCTGCAAGTGAACACATACAACGAGGAGCTGTGTTCTTATTGGAAGGTAGATAAACATGAATTTCCCTGTATGGAAGTTCAATGGAGCTGTGCTTGGTCTGTAATTCTTATCACATCGTATAATTAATATTTTGTCCCTATGCGCGAGAATCTTAAGTTGACCTGACTTGCGAATCCTAATTCATTAAGGGCGCGCATGGAATTATTTCTGTTCTTTTTAGTTGAGAACAATTTTTGAACAAAAGAATGCGTTTGGTAACGTTTGATCCGGGAATAAAAAATGAACGAAAAAAAAAAACACGTTTCAGTAAATTTTATTCTTTTTTTGTTTCTTTTAATTTTTTAAACATTTTTATTTTATTTTTCATGTTTTCCTTTCTTTTTTATTTTTTTTTCTTTTTCGGCCGGTCCCGGCCTTCGACTGGGGGCGTTTCGGCCGACTCGCCGGATCTGGAGGGCCGGCCATGGCGAGGCTTTTATTTCTACAAGTTCATTAAATAAGTAGAAAAAAAGAAGAAAAGAACAAAAGATTTACTTATATTTGAGTGCAACTTCTTCATACTATTTTACGGAGTTTGCAAGAGAACACATAATTGAGGTTTCTTTTTTTTGTGTTCTTATTAGAACTAGAAACATGAACTTCCCTGTATGGAATTTCAATGGAGCTGTGCTTGGTCTGTAATTCTTATCATATCATATAATTAATATCTTGTCCCTATGTGCGAGAATCTTAAGTTGAGTTGACTTGCAAATGCTAATTCATTCAATGACTTGGTTGAGCCAGCGGTGGCCTTCAATGATTCTTGACTGTTGATGAAGAAAGGTCCAGAAAAAAAAAAAAAAAAAACATCAGCATCTCTTTCCCTTTCTGCAATACAAGTCCCTTTCTAGAGAACAGATATTCATTTTACTCCCATTTTATTTCTACAAGTTTATTAAATAAGTAGATTCAAGAAAAGAAGTATAAAGATTTACTTATATTTGACTGCAACTTCAATACTATTTTACGGAGTTTGTGAGAGAACACATACAAGGAGGAGTTGTGTTCTTATTGGAAGGCAGATGAACATGAACTTCCCTGTGTGGAATTTCAATGGAGCTGTGCTTGGTCTGTAATTCATATCACATCGTATAATTAATCCCTCGTTCCTATGCACGACAATCTTAAGTTGACTTGACTTGCGAATGCTAATTCATTAAATGACTTGGTTGAGCCAACGGTGGCCTTCAATGATTCTTGACTATTGATGAAGAAAAGCCCAGAAAGGAAAAAATATCAACATCTCTTTCCCTTTCTGCAATACAAGTCCCTTTCTAGAGAATCGATATTCATTTCACTCCCATTTTATTTCTACAAAGTTCATTGCACTTAGAACCTGATTTTGTGTAAACCATTTGGAAATTAACGATGGAGCTCTCAGACTCATTCTAATGTTACATTTGGACTGAACACCGAAATTGAAGGAGAAGGGGACATCAGTTGGAGGAAGTGTAATGTGAGAGTCCCGAATGGTTCTCTCCAACGAGTTGTACCTCAAACCTAGTTTTACAAAGTTTCAGAAGTCCTTCCCATCGCAGGGATAACATAACATGTCTGAGATTCCTGGATAAACTGAAAGAAGGAATTGAACCCAATTAGATTATTTAAAGACCAGTCCAAAGTAAGTAAACTCCGAAAGGTTCCCCATTAAGGTCGGGGTTGATCCAATCAAACTGCAAATAGACAATTCTAATCTCAACAAGTTTTTGAGATTACTGATTGAAGCTAGAACCCTCCCTGAAATATATGTGTAACTCACAACTAGAGTCTCAAGATAACCATCCTCTGGAAAATCAAGAAAAATCCTATAAATCAGCGATCACTCAGACCAAGAGTCTCCATTTTTACCTAACTTATTATTTATATTTTTTTTATTGATCTTGGAATTTTTAAAAAAAAATAAATGTCGACATCTGATTTTTAGTCAACGCATCCTTAAAGATAAAAACTCAAGATTAGCATTTCTGATCACAATAGAGCCTATTTCTTGAATCAAAATTGTCATTTTTAGTTTCATTTTCTTTGGCCTATCATTTGTAGGTAATTTCCTACTTTTTAACAAAAACCCAAAAATCAAAAAGTTGATTTTGGAGTTGACTTTTTTGTCAACCATTTGACCAAAAGTTAACTATGGGTCAAAATTTGGCTTTTTACACAAAAAGTTCCCAATTGGTCTTAATAACTTTGGCCATAAAAGTTTTGATAATATTCAAAGTTTTGATCATAAAATTAACATTTTAGTAAAAAGTCAATTAAAAATCCTTTAACCAAAAAAATTGAAAAATGTAAAAACTCCAAAATCATGTTGTTTTTAGCTTTAATTTGACTCTAGCATTGAAGATTTTGCAAAAATCAATTAAGAACCTCATTTTTTGAATTTTTTGAGTTTAAGTTTAGAATCGGCCAAAAATAAAATTACTTCATTTCCAGTCATATTTTGACTTGTTTCTTTTACAACATTTGATCAAGAGGCCATTCCGAAATCACTTGTGCAACCATTTTGGTGGTTTGGCATGTCAGGATAAAAATTGCCATTTGCAACCCTAATTAGGGATCCAAATCGATTCTTCATGAGTTGCATGCTCGCACATCAAATCAATCCATTTTCTTAAACTGAATCCAAATTCAAGGTCAATTTTGGCAAATTCACTCGCGAACTTTCCAATTTGATGGATTTAGCTCACTTGAATTTTAAAATTAGGTTAATGAGCTTTGATTGGTGCAATTCAAGTTAACCCATTCTAGACTAAGGTTTAATTTAAGGGGTTAAGATTCAATTTCATCATTGGCCCTTAATATAATTTGGGCATAAAATCCATGCCACTGTTTTAGTGTCAATTTGGATGCATTAAGCCACTATTAACATTGGAAATTGAACCGATTGATATTTTGTTGCATCAATTAGGTTTAATTTGGTTTTTAAAAGAAGGAATTGCACAAATTGGAAATTCCATATTCAATTTGAGTATAATTTTCAATATTCCTGGGTTAATTAAACCAATCAAAGTCAATTGAAATGTTTTTGAAAATTTTGGTTGATTCAATTTCGGATGACCTAACTGCATAAAATTTTGAAAAAAAAAAAAAAAAAAAACAGCCAAGGCCAAATCAGAACTAACCAAACCGTTTCTGACTAGTTTGGGCCGATCCAATTGGTTTTCAGCAGAATTGGCCAATTCGGCCATTTTCCGACGTACAACTCATGGCCGGCAGCCACCACCAGCAAGCCCATAGTTCAGCCAACCTCCTCTTGTCCTCATCACATAAAAGTTATAAATTTGCTCGTAGTTAAATTACAAAATTACCCTTGGATTTTTGAAATTACAAAAGTGTCCCCGATTAGCCTTTAATCCTAAAATTAATCATGACCATTCGTTAAAAATTCATCCTAGCCATTCAAATTGACATGTGCACATTATTGTCCAATCACAAGCAAGCTTAATGCGTAAGTAAGTTAGTTAAGCTAAGGAGATCAAATCCTAGCCCTTGGGCTAAGATTTGATCTTGCCAAGGGGTATATAACAAATTTCCCTCCAAAAATGCAAAGGGGGCCTTAAATTTCAGATCCCCTCTCTCTCTCTCTCTCTCCCACCATTTCTCGCCTCCTCCACTGCCGTGCGTTGGCCAAGCTCCGATCATCTGCCACTCCACCGACATCAACCAGCTTGTTCCCTAGCTGGTGGTGGTCGTCGACCACCCTAGGCGCCATAGGTGACGGTTGATCGGCAGTTTCTTCCCACGGTGAAAAGCACCAGTTTTTAAGTCGATGAAGAAAACCGGCTATCCCAATTCCTATTTCGGCAATCGACAACCATTCCTTGTTGTCCAACCGGTACTGTGGTGATCCTTGAGGAGTTGCTCAACTCACAATGGCAGTGGTTCCTTCTTCTTCACCGGAATACCTCAGAATCGGCGGCCTCTTCTTGATTGGTTCAAAAAATTGAGCTCGGTGATGATGAAGGTATCTGGTAGCTTAGGCAGCCACTTTAGAGCTATTCCGGCGACCTTAGGCAATCTAACCTAGTGCTGGACCTCCCTTTGCATATCCTAGCCTTCGGTGTAACTTGATTCAAGCTCAATCGAGCTTATTTCGTGGAAATACACAAGGTAGTACACTCTTGATCTTGAGCTCAATGAAGTGAGATTGCCTTACGCAATCGGGGCTGGAGCTCAACCCTAGGATGATCTATTATGCTTATATGGATGATATGTATGGTTTAGGATGATCTTATGACGATTGATGGTGAGGTAATATTTGGATTGATCATGATTGCTTATTTGGTAAAATCGTAGGCTGATTGGACTGACTTGATAAACATCTTTATTTGAGCTAGATAATGTCGTTTTTAGGTCTTGATTTCTGATGAGATTCGTAGACGACTTCACAAGCTTTCCAACGATATATTGTATGCATGATTTTGACATTGTTTTCTATGTCAGAGCCTGTTCGAAAGCTGGTGATCTGTTCTAGAATATGTATGTTATGCTATGGTTGTTATGGTTGATGTTAATTTCGATTTTAGTCGAGGTTCCGTGAAGTGTTGATTTTGTATGATTTTTTACATTTCAATTTTAGTCTGAGTGTCTTCGTGAAGTTTGATCATGGTTAGGATTTGCAAATCATTTAGTTGGATCAAAAGTTGGTGATCTATTCTAAAATGTGCATGTTCTGCGCACGTCCAGGGGACCGAGGCGCGAACGCACCGCCTGCTATGGTTGAGGTTAATCGACCTACTCGATACCATTTCTTTCGACCCGGTTTGACCTATTCGATTAAAACGTCACACAGGTTAAGGGGCCCAAGCCTATCTTCGTTTGAGCTGAAAAATAATATTGTCTGCATTTGAGGTCTTCTAGAGATTTGTAGGAAACATCTTATTTGCATTATTTGGAGATCGTTTACTAGGTCTAACATTTTCTACAAAACTGAACTTAAATCTGGAAAATTTCCCCGTTCTGTTTTCATGTCCGGTTCTGTTGACCTCTGCCGTTTGCCATTTTCATATGATTTTTTGTGCATCAAATTTTAAGTCAGTATCTTCTAGAAGTTTGTTCACAACATGTAAGTCTACAACATATAAAAATTTAAAATGTTTGAGCATCATTTTGTAGGGTCCATGGGTTGTAGATTGAACGTGTTCCTTGCTGCCATTTGTGTTACTGATTGACCTGTATTGATTCCTTGATTTTTATAAATTCGTATGTTGGAATCTGGAAATGGTTTCTTCATAAAAATTATTTTTCATACCCTTGTGAACATCGTATAAAATTTTCATGAGAATTGAACATTATTAGGATAGTTCAAGCATGCTTAAATCGAGTCTTCTATTGTTGAGATTTGCTTGTTCTGATTGATACATGCTTGTTCAATGATTTTTATAAATTCATGTGAATTGAATTGGTCTTGTCTCCATGAAAGTTTTAAGACATTGTATGATTTATGTTGTGTATAAATTTCAGATCTAATAGACCATTTTTAGATGATGAAAATGGTTGTGAGCTGTACATGTATTCTTTCTGCGATGCCCTGTTTCCAGAATGATGTGCTCGAGTTGTTTGATTTTAGAAATTCGTGCATGCTGAATCTACTATGGATGTCTTCTTGAGAATTGTTTGTCACATATTAAACTTCATTCTCACAAATTTCGGAAAATAAAAACTTGTCTTGGTAGTTTTGCCAACCCTTCCTAAGTTGCAGGGTTTCTGTGAAAACCATTTTGCTGAATTGACATTTGCTTGATCTGAAATCATTACAAATTCATGTAATGCCAATCTTGAAAAGTTTTCTTCAACAAAGTCGTTTGGTATTTCCCACACTTCTTTTTTATACCAATTTTGTTGATTTGATGTTCGTTTGATGGTCTAAGGAGTGCGATCAGTGTGCCAACATTATCCGCACTCGGGTTCCGGAATCCATTTCCTAAGGATATCAAACTTAATTTGTTTTTATCGTCATTAAGCCTTTCTTTGCCGCTTACGCATATAATCATCCCAAGAATTAACCAATCTCAACAACTCAGTCTCAAAAACATGATTAGAGAAACTTTATCAGACGAATGAAATATGTGACATGCCCAGTTTCATTTTTTGATATCGCTTTGGCTGCTACTCATAATTAATATTAGATTACTTAAAACTTACATCTTCACTGCAATTAGATCATGTGCTATCACATGGAACTAGTCCACGACAAACGAAGACCATCATATTAACACTAGGATTTAACATTTCCGAAGAACCTACAAAATGTTATTGCAGCCAACCAAAATTAGCAGACCTATTTTTCATATAAAATGAATGTTGACTTGAAATCAGCAGTAATCACTAGTCAGAACAATGAAATGAACCAAGTCCAACTTCAAGCCCATGAACTGAGTAGGAATTTGAAAACCTTTCGGAATTGGAATGTTCCAACCGAAAATTTTCATGCGCCTTCTTAGAAAAAGCTGGGAACACGTTTGGTCCAGTTTGGTGGCCGGTACACAGCGGGTACACACCTTCTTAGACAATTATGGAGAGAAAAAACATTGAACTTACCAACTACAATCAAGCATAATGGCCAGTAGTTTTCAGTTAACTTGACTAGGAATGCAAAAATTGTCCTTCCAATGGAGCTCCTCGATCTGGTGATTTATAAAATTATGTTGATGAATAAAACGGAATTTTTTCTATGGATGGTAATTAGGTAATGTTGATAATAAATCCAAAATAACAATGATTAGTAAAAAGTGGCCAATAACTTGTTGATTAGCGTGTTTGTAATTAGCTATGAATTGACAATTTTACCATTGACAGACTCAATAGTATATTTCCACTTGTTTTTAGATTTTACAAATGGACGCATAAGTATATGTTGCCAAAAAAAAAAAAGAGTTTTATCATCCACAAATCTAATAGTTGATTGACACTAACTTTAATATTTTGCAAGTGGGTGCATAATTATTAAGTCACCAATGAAATAATAATCTTACCATCCACAAACTCAATATTAGAAAACCATTTATTGTGCTGAGATTCAATTTTGAGTAGTAAATATATAACTAGAACATTTGCGGTTATAATTCACTAATATTGTTGCAAAATATCATCAGCATACACCGTAATTGAAATTTCATGAATTACAAAATTACTTTAAAGGGAAGATTATTCTGTTTGGACAAAAGGGAATGTTATACACTTCTTTGTGGGGATGAGTATGATCTAGGTTGGGCCGGTCCACTTCATAACCCTAGGACCAACCCGCACAATGCTAGTCCTCAATTTTTGGGACCAAGGATTGGACCGACCCAATGGATTCTGTCCGGTTCTAGGGTCAACCTGGGACCAATTGATAAATTTTTATTTCATTTTTTGTACTCCTTAAAAAAATGATTAAGGATCGGATTGACCTAATGGGTTCAGTCCGGTTTCCAAGTCAACCCAAGACCAATCAATAATTTTTTATTTCATTTTTTATACTCCTTGAAAGGGCAATCGAGAACCGTATCAACCCAATGGGTTGATGATGAGCGAGGTCAGCTAAGAAAGGCAAGCGGTGAGAGTCAAGTGGGCTGACCGTTGAACAGAATGAGCATTGAATGTCATGCGGGGAGCAACAAGCCAAGCGAGCATCAAGCGAGGAGCAACACAAATGACCCAAAGCGAGTGAGTCGAGTGTTGAGTGGCAAGCGGAGAAGTTTTTTTTTTTTTCGATTTTGGCAAATTGAATACTAAAATAACAAATAAGATAGAAGAGAACGAATACTAGATGAGGATGCTATAAGGAGCTATTTATGCATTTTTGGATGCCGAGAGGACTCCTCACAAAAATATTTTCCTCATTCGTAAATTATGACTATTGACACTGTGAAAAACATGAAAAATCTAAATTATTAAAGAATAATGTAAAATTACTTAAACTCCTCTATTTAATATTGTTAATGATATTTATTTTAAGATTTTCTCTATATAAAAAAATTAGAGCATCAACAATATTAAATAGTATATATATAGTCAAGGTTGGTCCGGATTGAACCAACCCAGAACTCTCAGGACTGAGGACCAATCCGCACAGTACTAGTCTAAGAATTCTAGAACCAAGGACCGACCTAGTCTTCTTGGGAATCGGACTAGGATCGGCAAGATTGGGCCGCTCAAGGGTCGGTCCAGGGTTGACCCTGAACCGATGCTCACCCATACTTCTTTGTAATTATTAAATGACTCGTCATCGTCAACAAACAAGAAAACAATTGCTTATCCCTTGTCTCGACATGGCAAGTATCCTCTTGGAGGGGTAGCCGCAGGATCAGAGAGCAAAGGAATGATTTTAAAGATGCGTTTGTTCAACAGAAAATTCAAAATTTTAGAATAATTTTTCCAAGAAATAATCGCCCTTTACAAAAATGAATGAATGAAAATATTTCCATCAAATAATTTGATATAAATTGTTGTCGATCATGAAAGCATTTCTATTGATTAACTTTTCTGAGCGATATAACAAATCATTTTTGGATAAATACTTTTCAAATATTGAATTTATCTTAAAGCAAACGCATATGAATTTCAAACAACAGTACAGGCTCTAATGACATTTTCCTTTTGTTTTCCTTTACAGGGCATTGTTTGTGATAGTTACTTGCAATTTTCTCTTGTTTTCTGGGCTACGAAGGGGAAAACGTTTTTGGACGAGTTTGGCATTTCGTGAATCAATATACGGAACACCATCGACGATGCCAATGAGTGCAGCCCAAAACTTGGCTGAAACTGCTCTCAATAGTCACCGACAAGCCCATCCCCCCTGGCACGCACTCTCTCTCACAATCGAGGTAGTGCTAGCGGCCGTGAGAGCTCCTGTGGCACGAGCTGGAAGCCCTCTGGGACAGTGCTCACATCCACTGAAGCTCTGCACAGCCAGCTTGTGTGCATCCATGGCTGCGGCCCTGGACCCGATCTGGTCCACTGCTTGGGGTCGTCCAACCTCGATTTGGACCAGATTCCAGGCAGTAACCATCGCTGGGCTCAGACGTGGGGTTTGGGTGATGCTCACGGACGACTCTCTTCAAGGGACGATCTTAGGCAATGATCTGAAGAAGACGATTCTTTAATTCAACCATTTTCAATATTTTCATTGGCACTTGACAGTTTCTTCATCCCTTAAAACTCTGGTTTAGTTTCCAACATATTTTGGCCAACAACATCTTAGTTTTAAATTTGTTATTGTTTTATTAACTTTAGGAATAAATTAAAGCGCCAGCATCATCCGCCTTGAAAGGAGATGGCGATGGCCACTTTCGTCCTTGTAGTGAAACCCCGTTATATTTTTAGGACATCTAGTGAGGTCATTTTTATCCCCCGGAATTTTGTACATGATCTTTCTTGGGATTTAGCCTCTGACATTTAAATAGAAATTGATCAAGTGAACAGTGACACATTAGTATGAGACCAATGGTTCAGTTGAATTTTACTATTATATTGCATGATGTACAGCTGACAATAGCTCATCACAAGCATCTTTTGCTAAGGATTATTAACACGCTCTCTTATCTTCATATACAAAACAATAGAAAGCTCTATCTACTAACTACGTATTTGTGAGACAGGAGACGGGAGGATGATGAGTGAATTTGTCCCTTCGCTCAGCCTACAAAGCCAAAAACCACAGCTTCGTACATAACCCTCGGCTGCTGCCAGCGCGCCGAGAGACTCCGATCACTAATCCGATAGGAAAGCTAGCTCGTTGGGTAGAGTAACTCTTTTTCGCAATAGGGACTCGATCGTCGGACATTTCCTCTTTCTTCCGCCTCTGGGCCTAGATCGAAATTGCTCATCTAACTCCTCAAAATCACCCTGAACCCAAGGAGCCAAATTGCTAGGAATGAGAATCATCCAACTCTCATGTAGTAAAAAGCTGGATTTCAACAGCAGTAAAATACAATTTCAATATTTGAGAGAATGAGAGAATGGGGCTCATTGGAGCGTAAACATGGCAACCAGTTTTCTCATGATGGTCTCTCACGTGCTTATACACAAACTTCTTGCCACAATCCTTATGGTTGCATACAAATGGCCTCACCTCAAGATGAACAACCTTCACATGCTGACGTAAATTTGATTTCTGTCAACAAGAAAATAATCAGCTAATGTACACTCAGCAGGCACACGATAAATGAGCTCAAGCTTCAAAGTACCAAACAATTATATTCCATGCCCAGCGAGAATCTACTTAGTAGGTGACTGCATCTTACTGTTGAAAAAATGTTGAGACAACCCTCAACATCACATCTGAATGCTTCTGAATCAGCCGAATTTTTCTTCTCATGCGTGCAGAGATGCCATTGTATATTCTTCCTCAACTGCTTAGTCCCACATATGTTGCAATTGACTAATTGGTGAGCTGACCGCATGTTCTCCTTCAGATAGTCAACATTGCTGAAGTATTTCATGCACTCACAATAGAAAGCCTCCACAGTCTCTAGTTTGACTGCAGCAGTTGAAATGACGTTATTATCAAATAGCATGTTAAACAGTTCATAGATATCATTCGGCTTCACCAAGACACCTTCATAATTAAGTGACTCACCATGAGAATCCTCATGCTTTCGCAACTTCGATGCAAACTTGAAAACCTTTCCACACCCAACCTCCGGACAAACATGCTGCTTCAGACTCTTACATTCACCAGACATCAATGGTTCCTCATCGTTGTGAATTTCATTCAAGTGTCTCTTCATGTTCCCTTGATATGCAAATGACTTATTGCAACCATCAACAGGACAGCTGAAAATCTTGTCTTTATGCTGAAGAAACTGACGAGCCAAATGGTCTTTTCTCCTATAGTTGGCAGAGCAATCCTCTACAGAACACTTGAAGGGCCTCTGCACATGAATTTAACATATTGACACATAGATACAAAGCATACCAAATCTCTAGACATCAATATGGGAAAAAATAAAATGAACGATGCTTCAAACCTCAAGATAGAACAAGCGTGACCAAGGCTGACTTGATGGATCTTCTTAGGTGGTCCCCCAACCTGATACTAGTCCAGTCAAGATACAAGATTGCAGCCTCTTGCATTTTGGAGTTCTTTTCGATGGGATCCAATGCTTCACGCCATTATCATATCATAATCAAATGAGCCAACATACTTTATCCTGCAAGGTCTTGATTTCAGTATAGGCAAAATTGCAGTAGACAAATCAAAAAAAAAGTTTCAATTTTTAACCAAAATTAAAACTTTTTTATCTAAGAAATCCATCTTTGAACACAGACCACACGAAAAGATTAATGCTTTCTCATGGGTGCTTGCATGTGATGAGGCTTTAAAAATTCACGGCATCACTATTCCACAGCCTAGAAAAATCATGTACATCCCCAACGATAATATCCGAATTGCCGTTTCTGACACCTCATTAGAAGTTACAAATGTGAAGATTTTAAGAGCAAAGACCGAGCATTGTACATCAAAACTGTCTGTTCAACAAGACCGGTGCGACTGTAATCTGAACCCTCCACTTTACAAACTGTACCTCGCCGTAGACCACCTCCATGACAGGCGTAATCTAATCGAAACTTGACTAAAATTTTCAAATAACTTGCTTTCATGTTTCATCATCAATAACAAAACAGAAAGCTCAATATACCTCGAGCGAATGGCCCTGCATATGCTGCCTCAAGTACGCGGGTTTCTTGAACGTGGCGCCGCATTCTTCGCAGGTATTATTAGCTTTCGCTCCCTCCTTCCCCTCGACACCTTGAGCCATTGCCGCTTCCACCTCATCCTGATTAAGACCAAACTAACACGAAAATATTCAAAAGCGAGCAAATTCTGCAACCGCAAAACCAGCGATTGCCGATCGAACTGACCTGGTGGTGCGACTGGATGTGGGAAGTGATGAGGGACTTCTTGGACCTGCGGATCCCGCAGTACTCGCAGTAGTAACGCCTTATGTCCCTGAACACGGGCCCTGCTTTCTCGCACCTCTCTTCTTCCCCCATCTCTCTCGCCGGTGTCGTTCTGGGCCCAACTTGGCCGGGTCCAAAACCGTGATCGGAATGGGCCTAAATTAGGCCCGGCCCAATAAGCTCGCAACAGGAAGATGTACCGAGAGCGACGCTGAGGTTTTCGTTGCAGAGATTGCTGAGGGAGATTTTTCGCGACGGAGATGGAGGTTGACGACGGTTCGGAAGCACGAGGTAACGAGAAAGTTCTCGAGTCGTTTCTTGCGTTATTCGAGACGTTCGAGGGCTGCTGAGCTCCAACACCTTCGAAATTTTATCTTTCCTTCTTCTGGTGTTCGTCGTCGTGGTTGTTCGGAAGTGGAGGAGAAGGGGAAGCGATTGGTGGTGGTGGTGGTGGTGGGAGCACCCGGTAGTGGCAAGTCCACCTTCTGCGACACCGTCGTCGGCGCTTCTCGGAGGCCATGGGTCCGCATTTGTCAGGTCTGTCTCTCTCGCACCCCATTCGTTTGATGAAATGCTTCGCTGGGCCTGGCTCTTTACAGTCGCTGTGGAAGGTTAGCCTTTCCCTCTTTCGTGCGCTCGCGGTGCTTTTGGGTTAAGTATGTTTGTTCTGCTTCCCTTCCTGTAGTCTTTGTAAATGGGTATCGCTGAAATTCTTGTTGTTTCTTTGTCACTTGTAATGTCGACAGGTTCTTGCTTTTTAGTTTTTCCATGGTGAGATTAGAGTGTTGTAGGCTTTTGCGCGAGACGGTCGATACCCATTACTTTCCGCTTGTTCTTTGCAGGACACAATTGGAAATGGGAAAAGCCGGGACGAAGGCTCAGTGCGTCAAGAGTGCCTTCAGTGCGTTGAAGGATGGTAAGAGCGTCTTCATCGACAGACAGCAAGTAGGAAAATCAAATCAGATTTTCTATAATAAGCAAAAAATATTTTTAAATTCATTCTCAAGTTTCAACTAAACACGGGAAAACATTACCATTTTCAAAAATACCATATTTTTTATGAAATAAATGGAGCCTCAATTTAAAAAAAATTAAAAATTTATCCATTAAATTTGTAATTGTATTGAAGTGTTTTAACAATATATATATTTAAATCATAAGAAACAAGTTTTTCTAGATTTGATTATATAGAGAAGTGTTTTACAATATGAATCAAGTTGGATGCAGGTTGGGTCGGGTATGGGTCGGTAAATTTACATTGCTAATAAATGGGTTATAAATGGGTTATTAGGTTAATTTGGATTGAATCATTTATGACTTGATTTAAACCCAACCCGACTCACTTGTTTGACAAGTCTAGCTGTTTGTAATTAGCGATGAAATAATAATTTTACCATTGACAAACTTACCAGTATATTATCCTTTACCAAAAAAAATAAAAATAAAAAACTTACCAGTATATTATCACTTGTTTTTAGATTTTAGAAATGGATGAGTAAGTAAATGTTACCAACAAAATAATAGTTTTATTATGCACAAATCCAATAATAGACTGACACTTATTTCTTTTATTTTACAAGTGGGTGCATGGCTATTTATAGGTTACCAATGAAATAACAATATTACTGTCCACAAACCCAACAATAGAAAACCAATTATTGTGTTGTGATTTAGTTTTGAGTAGTAAATACATAAGTAGAACATTTATGGTTATAAGTCACTAATATTGTTGCAAAATATTGTTAGTATACATGATCAGTAGAGAGCGCGATTTTACCATCCTTGTTTGAAATTTGATGATATTACAAATTTACTATTGAAAGGAACATTATTCTCTATGGGCCAAACGAAATGTTAAACACTTCTCCATGATTAATAAACGACTCATCATGATCAAGAAACGAAAATATTCTTTGTCTCAAAATGGCGAGTTTCCTCTTGGAGTGGTGCTTGCAATTTCAAAGAGCAAAGGAATTATTTTAAGGGTGCATTTGTCTCACTAGAAAACTCAAAATAAGAAATAATCCCTTGCATTGCTTATAAAATGAATGAACAAAAAATATTATCATCACTCACCAAAATAATTATACATAAATTGTTGTTGATAACGAAAATATTTTCTTTTGATTAACTTCTTGCAGTGATATGACCAATCATTTTTCGAGAATTTTTTAAACTCTTAAATTTTTCGTAGAATTTCAAACAAGAGTACAAGCTCCAAAGGCATTTTCCTTTTGTGCTACTTTTACAAGGCATCGTTCGTGATAAGCTACTTTGCAATTTCCTCTTGTTTTCTGGGCTACTAAGAGGATTAAGTTACTTCACCCAAAAAAAAAAAAAAAAAAACAAAGCTTATGTTTCGGGAAACAAGACGCTGAACACCATCGGCCACGGTTCATGAATGGAGTGAATAGCTTCGCTGAAACCGCTCTCAATTGTCATCAACAATCTTGTAGTCACTGCAAAGCCCTCTGGGACAAAGCTCACATGTATTCAAGCTCTGCATGAAGAGCTCGTGGGCATCCACGGCCGCAGCCATGGGAACCAATCTAGTCCAAAAGCTGGAGTAACCATCGCTAGGCTCATACACGAGGTTTGCGGCAGTAACAACTTCTGAATCTTTCAAGGGACAATCCTAGGCAATGATATGGGGAAGACACAACATGTTTCAGTATTTTTTAGTTTTTCATCCCTTAAAACTCTATTTTACTTTCCAATATGTTTAGGCCAACATCATTTAGTTCTTAATTTGTTAATTTTTAAAATTTTAAGAATTACTTATCGCGCCACATCAGTATACCACTTAAGCACCATTAATTATGGAGGGTAAGTACACTATCAGTGTCAAAAATTATTTATGGCGCTCACTTTGGTGTTAAAAGTTTCCGTTAGATCACTTAAATGCCAAATCAGAGAAAAAACGATCACTTTGATGCCACCAGTAAGAGATTCCGACCAAAATGATTATGTGGCTTTTATAGGCTTTTATTTTTTTTTTTTTTTAAAAAATCGACGTGGCTTAAGACTGTTGACGTGGGAGGGCATAAAAAATGATGCCATTTTCCTTTCTTTGTAAGAAACGACATCATTTTATACCATTCCACATGGATTCACTTACAAAACAACGTCGCATTACTCTACGGCCAAAAAAGGTGTTGCTGAAGAGGGAGTAAAATAGGGTTTGTATACGATTCTCGCTCGACGCCTGCTGTAACTCGCTCACCCACCATTGTCCGCTCGCCTGCTGTCACTCAGCCACCGCTGTAGTTGCGCCGTTGTTCATGGTCGTTCGCTGGCTACGTCCCCAACTCTTACTCACTCAAGTTTGTCATGTTCTCCATGTGGGTCAATTTAGTGAAAAATTTAGGGTTATAACAAGCAAGTTAGGGCTCGGAGGGCAAATTGAGGGCTCGGCTTAGGGGGAAAGTGGTGGGGATCTCACTTTTATGAGGATCAAATAGAAAAATTGAGGATTTCGTCGTTTACTTTCTTTTGTGGGGACCAAATAGAAAAATAGAGCGCGGAGGGGAAAATGGGGGCTCAACTTGGAGGGAAATAGTGGTGGGACCTTATTTTGTTTAATTAATTGGACTGCTTCTGTGGGGGACCGAATGTGATTGAATTGAAAAATGGGTGGTGGGGACCTCACTTTGGTTATTCAATTCGGCTTCCTTCATTTTTGTAAAGGCATCGAATTGAATAAATTGGTCGCATTTGTTTCTTGACAACAAAATGACAAGAACCTGCATGTGAAGTTGCTAATTCTGTCATGTGGTCTCATTTTATCCTTGGGTGCAACATCGACATGGACGAGAATCAGGTAGGCCTCATTGTTTGCTATTGTGGAAAGTTTATTATTGGCGCCGAGGATTAGGAATATACTAGTGGAAATGAAGGTATTATCTATGTTAATTTTCAAAAGCCATCATATATTGATTTTCTAATGGATTTGGTGTATTTTTTACGATGCAAAGTACAAAAACTATATTATTGTAGGCCAATTGGATGGCTGAGCATAGTAGGATGTATCCATGCCTTGAGATAAGGACAAAATGATATAGAAGGGTAATGGCATGACCAAAGTCAAGTGAGAGTAAAAATTGAAGCTGGTCTTGTTCTTCCAAATTGAATGATGGCTTGAGATTTTTTAATGAAGATAATGGTATTAAGGATATCATTTACCATTATCTTCATGACGAATAAGCTAGGGTACATGTTGAGTATTATAGTGATAATGATGATGAGGATGAAGATGAGTAGACCACTATTGAAAGAGGAGAAGTGAGAAATCCTATTTAAGCGAGTAATCAAGTCGGGGATAAGTTTAGGTTAGATGAAGGGTAAAATGAGAGGGAGAGAAGTCATATTGATAAAAATGAACAAACATGGAGATTTCCTAAAATCTTGGGTGAAGATGTGGATGATGAAGACTTCATTGGATTAGAATGGGAAATTGCTATATCCAGTAAATCGAAAGATGAATATTTGGCTTCAGCAAGTTTCCCAATTGACGAAGATGATGATAAACCCACATAGTCAAGGCAAAGGCAAAGAGAATTTCTTAGAAATTTTTTTGCAGCTTCAACAAAGAGGCCCGAGCCAATAAATAGGAATGGAGCTTCAACTGAAGGTAATAGAAATGAAGATGAAGAAAGCTGGGACGATGAAGTTGCTGGTTTGAAAAATGAGCTTGACAATGATGATGAAGAACTTGCTCGCAAAAAAAAAAAGTAAGTAGTCTTGCCATGATCCGACTTAAACCTATTTTGTCTATGGACATAAGATTTGACGATGCCAAACAGTTAAAGGAAGCTGTTGTCAAGAACTCCATTGCTGAACAGAGAAGCGTTGAATTCATTAGAAATACGAAGGAATTTGTGAGAACTAAGTGTTCACAACCCAATTGTTCATTCCAAACTCTATAGCGCGTTGAGTAAGAAGGGGTCATTCCAAATTATGTCATTCTAGGAGGAGCATACTTGTTCAATTATATTTAATAATAAAATTGGTAAAAAGTGTGTGGTTATCGAAGTATTTTTTCAATATTATCAAAGTAATGTCCGAGATCAAGAGTCCTTAATTTCAACTGTTAGTGAATGAGCAATTAGGAGTTAATGTATCAAAGAATCAATGTAAGAGAGCTAAGATGAGGGTGATGAAAATATTGATGGGTGAGTATAAGGAATAATATGTGCATGTATGAGATTATGCTGGCGAATGCATGTTTCAAAACCCATTTAGAAAGGTATATGTAGAGGTTGTGGAGAGGTCATTCATTGATCTTGATCTTAAGCCTAGATTTGATAGATTTTATGTTTGTTTTAATGTATGCAAATGGGGCTTCTTGGCTGGTTATAAAAGAGTTATAGGATTGGATGGATGCTTTCTATATGGTTTATGCAAGGGGGAGTTGTTAGCTGCTGTGAGAAGAGATGCCAATAATCAAATGTTTTTGATAGCTTGAGTAGAGGTGAAGATAGAGAACAATGATACTTAGTCCCGGTTCCTAAAACATTTAATGGCTGACCTTGAGATAACCGATGAGGGAGGATGGGTATTCATAAGCGACCAATAAAAAGTAATTTCATTGTTAATTAATTCATTCCCTTTTAATATTAATCACTTGCATGTTTTTCCTGACTTGTATTTATTGGTTTGAATTTTTGTAGGAATTTATTCTTGCATTGGCTAAGTTGATGCCACATGCTGAGTATAGAATGTGCGCGAGGCACATATATGCAAACTGGTCATAGAACTTCAAATGAGATAAACTGCATAAGCAATTTTGGTAGATAGCGAAGAGTATCAACATACCTGATTTCAAATTAGCCAAATAGGGATTGTTGTAGTTGACAAATGAAAGTTTTGATGCACTCTTCCAGACCGAAGCTAAGCACTGGTGTCGGGCCTTCTTCAGCGAAGAGTTCAAATGAAATATCATTGATAACAACCTCAATGAAGCTTTCAATGGCAGAATTTTGGAGGCCAAGTGCAAACTAATCATCAGCATGCTTGATAATATTCGAGTTATGATCATGACTAGACTGCATAGACAAAGAGATGAGGTTACGAAGTGGACTAGAGACTATGGTCTTAGGATTGTGAAGAGATTGGATGCAAACATTGCTGCTAGTAGGTTCTACCATCCAGTTTGGAATGGAGATAATGGATATGAGATTATTCAAAATCATGATAAGTATGTTGTCAACTTGGATAGAAGAAAGTGTCCATGCAGAGCCTAGCAACTTAAAAGAATTCCCTGTGCTCATGCCATTTATGCTATTTAGATGAAGTAAAACAACCCAAATGATTACTTAAATGATTAGTATAAAAAAAGCTCATATCTTACTTTGTACCAATTCATGATGCAGCCTATTAGAAGCAGGAAATTTTGGGAGCCAACAAATCATGAAAGCACTCTACCTTTGCCATTGAAGAAGCAAATAGGAAGGCCAAAAAGGAGACGAAGAACGCAATAGGAACAAGCATCAAGTCAATGGATGAGTAATACTGGAGCAAAGATGAAATACTCCTGTTGCTGCAAAAAATGACATAATAAGAAAAGTTGTGAGCTGAAAAAGTAACATCAACAGCAAGATGTAATGATTAATTTAGTACCAGGAACATGACATATCGAAGAGTTTCTTGTTGGGCTTACTGAATGGAGGACAGAAGGCCCTGTTGTAATGTCTACTGAAGGGCAGACAGAAAGCCCTATTGTAAGGTAAGTATCCTCTTTGCCTCAATAACTTTTCAGTTCATATTCGATAGAGTTTGATGGTTGACCATGTATACTGGCTTCTCTTGTGTTTTTCCTCTGTCATATACTTGTAATTTGAAAAGTTTTCTCCATTTGTTTCCACCATTAAAATGATTTTTGCAGTTAGTTATAATCCTAATACAGTACATTGTTGTAAGGCCTACTAAAAGGCAAAAAAAAGGCCCTGTTGTAGGCTCAAGTGCAGGGACAAGGACTGGAACGAGCAGGACAGCAACAACAACGACTGAGTCCACTGCTGAGTAAACGAGAAAAAAATATCATATAAGTTGTACATCATTGTGCTTATCTTTTCTGAGCTTAAATTTAAATTTGTTATGTGTTTTTCAGGTGAGAAGACGAGCAATTGCACAAGTTGCAGAGGTTGCTCCCTCATTTGTTGCTATTGAAAATGATACACCACAGCGAACAAGATGGACTCTTGGAAAAAGATTAAGGCAATATAGTTATGGGATTTACGTAGATGAACGTACTAGAATGATTATTTTGAATGTAAGATTTGTAAGCCTTATGCATTTAATTTGTTATACTTCAATTCATTTGGTTGACAATATCGTTATGTTCTTGCTGCTTGGGAGAACTTCGGAGGTACTTATTTCTCAAGATGGGCAATTCACAAATCAAACGCACAGCCAAAAAAGAGTGCTTCAAAAAAGAAGACAGTGGGTATAGCTGCAAAAAAGCCATTAAAAAAGAACCTAGCACCAGTTTCATCTCAATCAACGTTTGGGAGTAATAATGATGATATGAACTAACACATGACACATGCTAGAACAAAAATAGCCTCTATCAAGAACAAGAAAAATGAGGTGATAAAAAAAACAGTTAAAGAACCTGCACATTCAATTTGAAAGAGTGCTCGGATTATAAATCAATTCAAAGCTCTAAGAGGAAAAGGAGATCGGGGTGTTGTGCATATTGACTGATGAGAGGATACTGACATGGTCTCTTTTTATGTTTTCTATTTTTAGGAGGGTGCTGAATATTATATCTTTATTGATGGTAGTTGCTGCCATTTTTTTTTTTAGGAGAGTGCATATTGCCATTGTTCTTTTTTTTTTTTAAGAGGGTGTTAAACCTTTAGTGATTAAGGATGAAGTTAGACATGTTTTGTTTTTGTTTTTTTTTTTTTAAACAATCAATCAATGTTAATGGCAATAGCTGTTTTTGTTATTTTCTCTTGTGTTGGTTTCAGCTTGTAATGCTAGCAAGACAGTTATCAGTTATTCTGTATTATTTTTTGCTGTTGGTGCAATGTTCTTATGAGGTTGATATTATTTTTAGATATGTGCATATACTGTTACTGGTTAAAGTTGTGGATGCTAATGAATTTGTGGGTTATGGTAGTATGTGCTGGTGCAAGAACAAAATGCACTAATTCGCCTTGGTATAGTTGTGGGAGTTGCATCTTCTTACATGCGCAATTTTGGGTGTTGGTGTATCTTGTTGCATTAACACTTGTACGGGTTGGTGCAACTTCTTGCACCAGCAACCCAACTAGTGCAAGAACAAGATAGACCAGTAACCCAACTGGTGCAACAAGATGCAAGATGCATCACGACTGGTGCAAGTTAAGTAACGTTTGAAACTAATATTTTTTTTTTTTTTTTTTTAAACTTGTGCAACACAAGTGATCATTTTGTAATCATGACTGGCACTTAAATGATCATTTTTATAAAAATTTGGCACTCAAGCGATCACTATTTATAACTTATGGCACTAAAATGGTCAATCATGAATTTGCCACAATCCCTTAATTTCGCCATGGTTTGTAGTTGCAGCAAACCAATAAACCAGCAAATCATTACCAAATAAAAAATGCAGCAAATCATTATATCTGAAGCAAAAACTAATCAAAACAAACATTGACAATACACAACTAAACAATAAAACTTTTAAGTGCTCATAACTAATGTATTCCAACTCCAACCTTTCATTTCTATCATAAATTACAACCTTCTGCTCTATACAAAAATTACAACAAACCAAAAACATATTTTACTTATAAATAATCAAATACAAGTGCATATTCCACGTATTCGATTATGGTAGACATATAAACTTTTTCTTATTACTCACTTCACATTTGAATACACTACACAAGAGAATAACAACCCAATTAACGCTTGATAAAAGTTTCTTTCAACTTTCAGCCTTAAAACCTCCCTCTTTAAATGGTCGACCAGAGATGTTAAACCCTTCATTTGAGCTTGCATTAAGTAGACATTCTCCAACTCGTCCATTAATGTAGGTAGAGATTGATGTCGGCCTTCAAGTAACTCCAAGATCACATTTGTCGCTTGATCAGAGAATTTCCTATCAACCTATTTGAAATATTTGCACTTCGAGCCTTCTCTATATCTGCCGCACCCATGGAATCTTTTCCCGGGATTCAACCGAGTTCCAGATGTTCTTCTCGGACTCGGTAACCCATAATAATAGTGACACTCACCATCTAATTCACTTTTTTTATAGGAATGTAAACCGCTGCTGAAGCTTCTGCCCTCTATTTGTAAGAGTAAGCTGATAACTTTGGGAGAAAATCAAAGTATGCACTCGAATTAAGGATTTAGGGTTTTCAACTTCTGGTTCTTTCTCAATTTGGAGATTTAGGGAATTTTTATTTGGGGGAAAAGATGCTAAACGACGTCATTTTGTTGTTTGTATGCTGATTGTACTCTTCGACAATCCACGTCGGCTTCAAAAATTAATAAAAGATGCCACGTTAGATTTCCGACTAACCAGATCAGCGTTGGCATTGAAATGATCGTTTTTTGAAAATTTTTGGCACCTAAGCGATCCGACGGAAACTTTTGGCATCAAAATGAGCGTCGTACACAACTTTTTGCACTGATAGTGTACTTACCCCATTAACTATGTCATCCACCACAAAGAATAATTTTACATGGAAACGATGATGACGATCGATTTCGTCCCCCAAATAAAACTTATGTGATTTTTTTGGGACATCTAGTGAAGTCATTTTTATCCCCCAAGGAAAAAAAAAATATCTTCCTCGGAGTTTGGCTTGACATTTCAAATCAAAATAAGAAATCTTATCTACTTAAGAGAGATGGATGAATATTATAGACAATTATTAATTTTCTTTTAAGTATTACCAAAGGAGATGGTAGAAATCTGACTTCCTAGCCTTCAACAATCTCGGGAAGAAAAATATTGATCATCACTTTTCAACTGTTCAATGATAAAAGTGGATCAGCTGAGCAATGACAGATTAGTATGAAACCAAAGGATTCTCAATTGAATTATACTATATTGCATGATATACAATAGCTCATCACAAGCATCTTTTGCTAAGGATATACCAGCTCTCTATTTTCATAGAGAAAACAATAGCAAACTCTATCAACTATTAACTACAAACAAGTGACAGGAGGATGATGAGTGAATTTGTCACCTTTCCTCGGCCTATAAAGCAAAAAACCACAGCTTCTATACAGAACCCTCAGCTGTTGCCAAAAGCTACCGAGAGACTCCAACCACTAATCCGATAGGAAATCTAGCTTGTTGGGCAGAAAAACTCTTCTTCACAATAAGGACTCAATCGTTGGACATTTCTTCTTTCTCCCGCCTCTGGGCCTAGATTGAAATTGCTCATCTAACTCCTCAAAATCACCCTGAACCCAAGGAGCCAAAATTTTTAGGTATGAGGATCATCCAACTCATGTAGTAAAAAGCTGGATTTCAAAAGAGCAATAAAATTGAATTTCAATATTTGAGAGAATGAGAGAATAGGGCTTACTGGAGTGTAAACATGGCAACCACTTTTCTCGTGATGGTCTCTCACGTGCTTACACACGAACTTCTTGGCACAATCCTTATAGCTGCATACAAATGGCCTCACCTCAAGATGAACAGCCTTCACATGCTGACGTAAATTAGATTTCTGTCAACATGAAAAAACATTAGCAAAGGCACACTCAGCAGCCACACGATAAAAGAACTCAAGCTTCAAAGTTCCAAACAATTATATTCCATGCCCAACCAGAATCTACTTTATAGGTGACTGCATCTTACTATTGAAAAAATGCGGAGACAACCCTCAGCATCACATCTGAATGCTTCTGAATCAGCCGAATTTTTAATTTTTCTTTTCTTGCGTGCAGAGATGCCGTTGGACGACTGCTTAGTGCCACATATGTCGCAATTGATTAATTGATGAGACGACCCCTCGTGCTCCTTCTGATAGTCAACATTGCTGAAGTATTTCACCAATTCACAACAAAAAAGTCTCCACAATCTCTAGTTTGACTGCAGGAACAGTTGAGAAGAAGATAGAGGGAAGAAGAATAAGAAGAAAGAAGAGAAAAGAGAATAAAAAAAAAATGGGTTGACTTCATTCTAAAATTATTTTCGGTAACAAAGAATCATTTTTTTTTTTTACTTCTCGATTCTGTTCCAAATCTACTCCTGAGAACAAAAAGATAGAAAATTGTTCCCGAAAATAAAAATTTTACTAAACGAATTTCTATTACAAATATACTCTCAAGAAAAAAAACGTATAAATTTTTATTATTTGGCCAATTGCCAAATGCATCTTAAACAGTTGATGGCCATGTGCCAGCGAACGAGAGGGCAAGAACGGGCGAGGCCTTGGCTCTGATTCGCTGGGGAGACTTTCCACGAAAGAATAACAAAAGGAAAAAAAATAAATTGTTGGAGCCTAGACGTCCTGGAAAATTGGGTGGTGTCATTGGGCCCGGGGCATGTCGCAGCTATTGGTGGGGTAGTGGACAACGCATTTGCAAATCACTTGCATTATCCAAAACAATTCTACTACAAAATATACGTTTTCTATATATGCACACACACGTAAAATCCAAATGTGTTAATTATTTCAATATTATATTTTCGATCCAAAAAAATTATTTTAATATAATTTCAAATTTAAAGAGTTGAAACCTTTCCGAAGTAATGTGTATCCAAACATAAATATTTTCCAAACATCAATTCATCATGTCCTTGTAGTGTGGTAGTTTGATCCATATCTTGTCACAGTTACAAGCATGTATTAATAAAAAAAACAAACTTAATGGTGACCGCTTCGACTAAGGAATGGTTTTGGACGGTAGCTGCGGTGTCGCCGACTGCAAGATGCGAATAGCGGCCGTTGCTAGCTATTTGCACGCTTGCTGGACTTGCGTCGCAAATGCGAGAGATGCTGGCCTCGTGGGGATTGGTTCGCTTGGACTTCACTGGTCAACGCGAATGGCCTGCAAAGAGAAAGAAAGCGATCTTTCTATTCCTTTTTTAATTGCTCTTTCTGTGCCCCTCTCTCTTCGCTCGTGGACTTCGGCAGAACGGTAATTCGCCAGTACTGCAGGAGGCTTGGTGAAATAGCCAGTTGACGTGGCAGGAGCTCGACTCGGATAAGCAAATAGCAACTCGTCACGGACGAGACTCGGGGTGGGTCACAACGATGATCAGAGCGGCAAGCTCGGTTGTCGTTGGCTCGGGCGGTGGATCATGAACAGCAGCGCTTGGGCCTACAGTGATTGCGGAGAGCAGGGGTGTGGCGGCGCGCGGGCTGGTCGCGACGTCGGGATGGGTTCTGGCGAGTGGTGGCGAAGGCGATGCGGGCACCGATTTGGACAGGTAGCAGCAGCGATTCGACGGAGGAACGGCAGCCGCGGATGGTGAAGGCAGGCGTCGGCTTCACAGTCGAGCGGAGGCACCAGTTGAAGGAGCCGTAGAAGACCACCCTTTCCTCCTGTCTTTTACTTCTCTGCACTTATCAGAGAAGAAAAGACCCTTCTTTTCTAGCTCACGTCCTCTTTATGAACACTCATAATTGTGGCCGTGTATTGAATTGCGTGGCCTCACTCTGTCAAACCATCAAGAGTCTTTTCTAGGTCAATGATAGGATTTCTTCCAGGATGGACACGACCCGCTTTTCTTTTCTTGTAGATCCATATATTTTCTCTCTTTCCTATTTTCTCTCTGTAAGCACGTTGCCTTTATACGAAAAGATTTCATTCTTCATGCTAGTATGCCGCCTCTTTCAAAATAGGTCGCCCAAAGCATGACATCGAGTATATGCTTCCACGTGTAATATATATATTATAATTGAGGACTCCACCACGGCCCCTCTGTGCCTAAACGGCTTCTGAGGACCAGGTCCCTATACCTCGAGAGAAACTAGCCCAACAACCAACCGCAAGAACCCTCCACTTAAATCGCTAGTAACTGTGGGTTTCGAACTCTCGATCTCAGTAATGAGGGAGAGACTCTCAACCAACGCAGCTACCCATGAATTGCTTTCACATGTAATATTCCCTCTCATTTTTTTGATATTTCATCCGAAATCTTTCTGTTGCGAAATATATCCTTGAGTGTGTATATTGCATGGATATATAAAAGACTTACCAAATATACCAAATTGCCATTTCTCATAAGTCAATTTTCAATCATTAGAAAATAATGGGTCTAGGCCAATTCTCTCTCTCTCTATGAGCTTAGTTCAATTCATTAAGTTAAAGCTCAGAACCATCAAATTCAAACCCATTTGTCACCGGTCTGATGCAATAATAATAAATAAATAAATGCTTCTAAAACTATATGTTACTTAATTCAATTATATATATTTGTTTTAAGGGTTAAAAATTAATCCCTAATTTTTTTATGCAATAAATGGATAATCGGGACGTCAAACTTTATATGTCAATACCACCATGACCCATATATGGACTCAAGCCTCGATCACGAATATCACCATAAATGAAGGTTGAGAACAACTTATATCACATACTTATCACCGATTGCCATTGAAAAGAAGTATAATGATCTGGAAATGTATTTGACCATTGTAAAAACATTACAACTCACGCTTAAATGACTTCAAAATCAATTAATATCGCTTTATCTATGTCAGCATACTTTCGGATTCAGAAAATGACGAAACTAATCTGCCTGGACACCTCGTAGACATTTTAGTAAACAAATTGCAGTTAATGGAGCAGATTTTTGCAATTTCAAGCTCGTATTTGTGACCATATGCAAATGAAATTAACATGAGAAATTTAGAAAATACATGGCTTTAACATGACCAATCCTAATTGAAGCAAAACAAGCTTTACATTCACTTCACCTTGGTTAGAATCATAGTATGATGGAGAATCGGAGATTATCTTGTCGATGAAGCCAAGGTAAGTCATAGTAGGCAATCCAATTTAACTATTGGCAGCTCTCATGATCATCGCCGGCTAAAATGAAGACCGGTGGAAGAGCTTCACGCGAGTTTTGGCCACTTCAATCTTCACAGTCACGAAACAGAGTTGAACAGGGGTGTCTCTGGAGGCAACGGGCGGGCGATGGCTATGTCACTTTGGGCTTGGTGATGAGCTAGAAATGAGAAAGAATTCTCTAAGAATCGACTCCTTGAGGGAAATTTTTGGCGAAATCTCTCTCAAACTCAATCCGTGCGGATTGAAATTGATTGTAATCGAGTCGATATAGTGTAATGGATACTCAATCCGAACCTGATCTTGACGATGCTCGATTTTTCCGAACTGGGTTCAACTTATGAAATGTTTTTACAAGCTGAAATTGACTCGGTTGATTCAACCTGATTACTAAAAATGAGTTTTTATTGAAGCTTGATCCAGTCGGGAGCTCAAAGTCAATTATCGTAAAGTTCGAACCAATGAGGCTCGACCTTGACTCAGTGTCGCCCTTCAACTTGTAAATGATTTAGGCGTGCTTGAGCAGCTTGAATCTTTGGTACTTGAAGAAGCAACTAAAACCTGATTTGGAAGAAGCATGCGTGAAAGTGCTGGTAAAGCGCATAATCATTTCGATCACGACTGCTTCTCCCAAAAGGTCAAGCCTGAGGTGAGTTCTTCTCATCTTCAGACCATCACCCATCATCGCTAGTGGAGGCTGCCCCAAATAATTCGTCCGCCCCTTTCTAGCGTGTCTTGCTCTTCCACATTTTGTATTCTACATTTTACTTTCCTTATTTTCTAGAATAAAATCAGTTTCTTTTGATTTTCATTATTGACTTTTACATTTTTCTAATAATGAAAATTTATCGTCTTAGCATGCCGCCTCAACATACCAAAAATTATTTAAGAAGGACATCGTTGAGAATGAACAGAGTTAGAGGAGTTGATTTGAAAAGATCCGGTTGCACAAGAACATACATTAAGGGACTTAAAGTGAACTTAATCTTTCTAAGTAATTTTCCTACTAGCAAGGGAGCACCGGTATGCTTAAATTTGTCAACTGCAGTAAAAAGGAGAATAGGAAAATATGTTCGTAGAGTTCCAGCGTTATAATATAATCTTTATATATTGAAAACAAATAAATGTCAATTTTTTTTGTAAATTTCTGTCACGGTACTTTGTAACATAACCTTTTTGAAAAATAAGGGTCTTTCTAGTCTTTTTTTTTTTCTCCTATACCTAAGTCCTATACTCCTCTCTCGCTTTTCTTTAAACAAAGATTTCGTGTTTTTTTTTTCCATATTTTTGGCTGATCATTTTAATCTTTTTAATATTTTGTAATCTCTAGATGAACAACTCTCACATACCATAGGCCTACTCCATAAGTTCAACAGTTTTTGGATAAGTGCATTAAAAGTTGTGAAACTTACAAAAAAAAAAAGTGTAATCAAATCATAAATTTGATTGTGCATACAGTCTTTTGTACCAAATTATGAATTCTAAAGTTCTCATTTATTAAGTATCAAGGCAATGTTTATATTTTTATTATGACAGTATGATGTAACCAAAACATTGAACTAGAAAAAGTAAGTCATGACACAAATGTAACATAAAAATATCACTACAAATTCGGCAAGAATAATAATAACGGAATGAGCAAAAGATTGAATGCGATAAAGTAAACCAATACGAGTTGGTAAAAAAGAAGAACATACCGTTTTTATTAAGCTATAGGATAACAATCCTGTGAGCTAACTTCAAATTGAATCCAATTTTTCTAATAGTGTAAAATATTTAAATATAAATTATGCTAAATACAACACTAAAACTAAACAACCTAATCAAGGTCTTGGTTTCTAACTATCTTTCAATTTTTTTTTCTATTTCTTTCGAATTTATTATTCTGTAGATAAATGTTTCTTCTTTTCTATTTTCATCATGTACCCAATTAAAGTATGCACGATCAGTTCTTTCAACTTTTTTTTAAATTTCTTTTTAATTTTTTTTTAATTTTCACTCGGACCGGATCCCTTAGGCCCGAATAGGGCCGCACGGTGGTCTCACAATTGGGCCCTCATATTGAGCCCTCTTTTCAATTAGAAAATAAGCCTATCTTTCTGAAAATGAGATTTAACCCAAACCCATCTAAGCCCCCAACTCATTCAAGACCGTCACAAACCCAAATTCGAATATGGAAACTCCCAAGCCCGGTCTCTAATGAAATCACCCTATAGCCCATACCCAATTCCTATTATTCCATATTTCTCTCTCTTTATTATTGTTTTGATTAACATCACGAAAAATGCCAAATCAATTTACATGAAAATTACCATAAACTATCTTTTTAACCACAAAAAACCCTAATTTGCTACATTCATGACGAATTTATCATTTGTAAGTTCCCATGAAATTTTATTGTCAAATTGTCGAGTTAAATTACACGTGGTAGTTGACGAGCGTACTGGTTTGAAGTTTTACCATTAGTTTGTTACATGTGTATTGGTTTATAATTTTTTGTGATATTAATTCAATTTAACATAAACTAATGAGAGAGTAAATATGTCACAAATCAATTGGTTTTGGGTTTTCTAGAGTAAAAAAAAATCTTTTGGTAAATTGTCACATGTGTATCAATTTGGAGTTTTTGATAGTCAAAAAATTAATTTATGATAAATTGTTATAAATATACTAATTTAAGATTTTTCGTGATATTAACTTTTCTTGTTTTCTTTTATTCATTGATATTTGTCCCTGTAGCCCTTTTCCTCTTCAAGACAACCAAACTTTGAGCTACACATACACAAATTTACACATCAATAACTGACATTCTTAGCAAACAACTGCAATTGGTCACCATCTATATTCCACTGTGACCCATACATACAGGAAACTGTCTGTGGAAGACTAACAAGGTAGAGGCCTCGATCATGAATATCACCATAAATGAAGGTTGAGAACAAAAACTCATATCACATACTCATCATCGCCATTGAAAAGAAGTATAATGATTCTGAAATGTATTTGGCCATCGTGAAAACATTAGAACTCATGCTTAAATGACTTGAAAATCAACTAATATTACTTAATCTATCTCATCATACTTTTGGATTCAGAAAATGACAAAACTAATCCGCATTGAAACCTCATAGACATTTCGGTGAACAAATTGCAGTCAATGGAACAGATTTTTGCGATTTCAAACTTGTATTTGTGTCCATACGTAAATGAAATTAATATGGGAAGTTTATAATCAAATACATGACTCTAACATGACCGATCCTAATTGAAGCAAAACAAGCTTTACATTCACTTCACCTTGGTCAGAATCGTAGCATGATGGAAATCGGAGATTATCTTGTCAATGAAGTCAAGGTAAGTCATAGTAGTAGGCAGTCCAATTTATTGTGAGCTCTCACGATCGTTGTCAGCCAAAATGAAGACCGTTGGAAGAGCTTCAAGTGAGTCTTGGCCACTTCAATCTTCACGGTCGCGAAATATAGTTGAACAGGAACAGGGGCTTCTCCGGAGGCAGCGCTCGGGCAACGGCTACTTTGCCTTGGGCCTGGTGATGAGCTAGGAATGAGAAAGAAGTCTCTGAAAATCGATTCCTTGAGGAAAATTTCTGGTGAAATCTCCCTCAAACTCAATCCATGCGGAGCGCGATTCTCTACCGTGCGGACGACGATCGGCAACAAGGTTGCAGCGGTTGAAGGTGAAGACTAGTGGCCACGGAGAAGGAAGCAATTGAAGGTGATGACCAAGACCGTTTTCCAAGTGTTGTTAGGAATATCTGTCGGCAAGTGCTTAAAAGAGAAGTGTAATTGATTGTAACCGAGTCGATATAGTGTAATGTTTGAATGGGGCTAGACTTGTAAATTCAAGAATCGATACTCGATCCGAACCCGATCTCGACGATGCTCAATTTTTCCGGACCGGGTTCGACTTGTGAAATGTTTTTACAAGCTGAAATTGACTCGGTTGATTCGACCTGATTAATAAAAATGAGTTTTTGTTGAAGCTTGATCCAGTCGTGAGCTCTAAGTCGATTGTCATGAAGTTCGAACCAAATGAGGCTCGACCTTGACTCAGTGTCGCCCTTCAACTCGTAAATGATTTAGTCGTGCCTGAGCAGCTTGAATCTTTGGTACTTGAAGAAGAATGCGTGAAAATGCTGGTAAAGCGCGTAATCATTTCAGTCACGACTTCTTCTCCCAAAAGGTCAAGCCTGAGATGAGTTTTCTCGTCTTCCGACCATCACCCATCATCGCTGGTGGAGGCTGCCCCAAATAATTCGTCCGCCTCTTCTCGCGTGTCTTGCTCTTCCACTTTTTGTTTTCTACATTTTACTTTCCTTATTTTCTAAAATAAAATCAGTTTCTTTTGATTTTTATTATTAACTTTACGTTTTTCTAATGGGAAAAAGTCACGAAAAATCTTGAACTTTGCCCAAAGTGGCATATTTACCAAAAACTTTTTTTTGTGATACAAAAAACCCCGAACTTTTGTTATGTGACACATTTATCCTAAAATTATAAGGCATTTTGGTCATTTCATTTTTTTAAATTTATTTTTTCTTCTCTCTTCCCTTCGCCGGCGTTCGGTGAGGGCGGCCCTCGCCTTTGTCGGGCAAGGGTGTCCTTGCCCTCGCTCGTCGCCAGTGAGGGTGTCCCTGTCCTTGCCCGACACGGCGAGGGCCGCCCTCGCCGTGTCGGGCGAGGGTGTCACCGCCCTCGCCGACGCCGGCGAAGGTGACCCTCGCCGGACATTGGCTTCCTTCGCCAGCTCCGCCATGGTCGGCAGAGGGAAGAAGAAGAAAAAAAGAAAAAAAAAGAAAAAGGAAAAAGCAGAATAAAAAGATAAAAATGCCACTGATGGGGTAAATGTGTCACAGTTTGAAAAGTTTGGGGTTTTTCACGTCACAAAAAAAGTTTGGGGTAAATGTGTCATTTTAGGCAAAGTTCAGGGTTTTTCGTGGCTTTTTCCATTTTCTAATAATGAAAATTTTCCGTCTTAGCCTGCTGCCTCAACATACTAAAAATTATTTAAGAAGGACCTAGTTGAGAACGGGTAGAGTTAGAGTAGTCGATTCGAGAAGATCCGGTTGCACAAGAACATAAATTAGGAGACTTAAAGTGAACTTAATCTTTCTAAAAAAATTTTCTACTAGCAAGGGAGCACCGGTATGCTTAAATTTATCAACTGCAGTAAAAAGGAGAATAGGAAAATTCGTTCGTAGAGTTCCAGAATTATAATATAATCTTTATATATTGAAAACAAATAAATGTCAATTTTCATTGTAAATTTCTGTCATAGTACTTAGTAACATAACCTCTTTGAAAAATAAGGGTGTTTTCTAGTCTTTTTCTCCCCCTAAACCTAAGTCCTTTACTCCTCTCTCACCTTTCTTTAAATAAAGATTTAGTTTTTTTCCCCATATTTTTGGCTGATCACTTTAATCTTTTTTATATTTTGTAATTTTTAGATGAACAACGCTCACATACCATAGGCCTACTCCATAGGTCCAATAATTTTTGGATAAGTGCACTAAAAGTTGTGAAACTTGAAAAAAAGTGTAATCAAATCATAAATTTGATTGTGCACAGTCTTTTGTACCAAATTATGAATTCCAAAGTTCTCATTTATTAAGTATCCAAGCAATGTTTTTATTTTTATTATGATAGTATGATGTAACCAAAAAATTGAACTAGAAAAAGTAAGTCATGACACAAATGTAACATAAAAATATCACTACAAATTCGGCAAGAATAATAATAAAATAACGAGTTAAAGATTGAATGCGATAAAGTAAACCAATACGAGTCGGTTAAAAAAAAAAACATTGTTATTAAGCTATAGGATAACAATCCTGTGAGCTAACTTCAAATCGAATCCGATTTTTTTTAATAGTGTAAACTATTTAAATATAAATTATGCTAAATATAGCACTAGAACTAAACGACTTAATCAAGGTCTCGTTTTCTTTTGAAATAATTATTTTTGTAGGTAAATGTTTCTTCTTTTCTATTTTCATCATGCACCCAATTAAACTATGCACGATCTGCTTTTTCAACTTGTTTTTTTTTTTTTTCTATTTTTTTAATTTTCACTCGGACCGGACCCCTTAGGCCCGAGTAGGACCGCACGGTGGTCTCACAATTGGGCCCTCATATTGAGCCCTCTTTTCAATTAGAAAATACGCCTATCTTTCTGAAAATAAGATTCAACCCAACCCAAACCCATCTAGTCAAGCCCAAAATTAACCAAGCCCCCATCTCATTTAAGATTGTCACAAACCCAAATTCGAATATGAAACTCCCAAGCCCGACCTCTAATGAAATCACCCTATGGCCCATACCCCATTCCTATTATTCCATATTTTTCTCTCTATTCTTGTTTGGGTCAATACCACAACAAATTTATCATTTATTAGTTTCTATTAAATTTTACCGTCAAATTATTGAGTGAAATCACACATGACAGTTGATGGGTATACCATTTTGAGGTTTTACCATTCGTTTGTTATATATGTATTAATTTGTAATTTTTTGTGGTATTATTCAATATTAACATAAATTAGTGAGAGAGTAAATCTGTCAAAATGAATTGATCTTGGGTTTTTATAATAAAAAATAATTTTTGGTAAATTATCGCATATGTATCAATTTGGAATTTTTGGTGGTCAAAAAATTACTTGAGGGAAATTTTATCATAAGTGTAATAATTTGGGATTTTTCTTAACATTAACTTTTCTTGTTCTCTTTTATTCATTGATATTTGTCCCTCTTGCCCTTTTCCTCTTCAAGACAACCAAACTTCGAGCTACACATAGAAAAACTTACCTGTCAATAGCTGGCATTCTTAGCAAACGACTACAATCGGTCACCATCTTCAACCACCACGATAACCATTATAATCCATCTGTCGTGATCTAACATTGAGTGAACCACCTAGAGTGGGCTCTCCCAAGTCTTCAAGTTTTTTAGAACAAATGAATTTTCAAAATTTTTAGAACAAATGAATTTTTTATCATGCAATCTAATCCCAAAAAAAAAAAAATGTAATCCTAATTTAGGGAACTATCCTATCTAATAATGCACATGCACAATTTGATCTTTTGAGGGTTTTCAAAAGAAGCAATATTACTAAATATATGCATTATATCCAATCCACTCAAGATATTCATTGAAAATTCAAATAAAATATTAAAATAATTGAAAAAATAATCCTTTCATGGATAAAATTAACAATTATTGTAACCCTAAACATCACAAATCAAATTAATAATTATAATGATTTTAAAGCCAAAACATCATTGATGTGCAAAAAAATAAAAAAAAAAATTAAAAAAGTGATCCAAAATCTTACGATCAAATTAGTAATTATAGAGTTTTTAACTAATAATATCATATTGGATAATGCCTGAAGTCTCAATGAAATCACTATTAGTATCAAATATTCCAATTTAAGCAATAATATCGAGATGAAATTTGGTTCAAGAAAATTACCTCGTTTGGATTATTTGTTTCAAAATGGGACCAGCCCCAAGGATTTGCGATCGGGGCTTCGCGTGATGGCACAAGGACGACTCGCTGTGGTGACCGCTTCGACTAAGGAACGGTTCTGGGCTGTAGCTGCGATGTCGCCGACTACAAGATGCGAATAGCAGCCGTTGCTAGCTATTTGCACGCTTGTTGGACTTGCGTCACAAAAGCGAGAGTTGCTGGCCTCGTGGGGATTGATTCGCTTGGACTTCACTGGTCAACGTGAATGGCCTGCAAAGAGAAAGAAAGTGATCTTTCTATTCCTTTTTTTTAAATTGCTCTTTATGTGCCCCTCTCTCTTCGCCGGTGGACTTCGGGAGAACGGTAATTCGCCTGCACTGCAGGAGGCTTGGTGAAATAGCTCGTTGACGTGGCGGGAGCTCGACTCGGATAAGCAAATGGTAACTCGTCACGGACGAGACTCGGTGTGCGGGTCACAGCGATGATCATAGCGGCAAGCTCGGTTGTCGTCAGCTCGGGCGATGGGTCACTGATAGCAGCGCTCGGGCCTGCAGCGATTGTGGAGAGCCCGGGTGTGGCGGCGCTCGGGCTGGTCGTGATGTCAGGATGGGTTCTGGCCACAGTGGTGGCGAAGGCGATGCAGGCACCGATTTGGACAGGTAGCAGTAGTGATTTGACGGAGGAACGGCAGTCGTGGATGGTGAAGGCAGGCGTCGGCTTCACGATCGAGCAGCTGGAGGCACCAGTCGAGGGAGCCTAAAGAGATTTGGTAAAATGCATAGACCAATTGGTAAACTGTATTTGAAAAATGCCTTGCTAAACATATATTTGGAAGGGTTAATATCTTGAAAAACTTTAAACTGGTACAACAAATTTACCCCAAATTATTTTTTTAACCACCAAAAACTCCAAACTGCTATACCTTTGACAAACTTACCCAAAACCAGACACTTGTAACAAATTTACTCTCTGTTAGTCTTGTAACAAATTTACCCTCTGTTAGTTTTTGTTAAATTTTACTATTAAATTAAATGACACGTAATAGTTCACCAACACACTGATTTGAGATTTTACGCTTTATTTGTCACAGTTTGATTTTTCTACGGTATTAATCCAATTTAGCGGATGGTGTATTTGTCATAAATTTATTAGTTTGGGGGTTTTTTGCGGTCGAATAAATTAGTTCGGGGTAAATTTGTCATAAATATACCAGTTTAGGATTTTTTATGGTCAGTTGGGGTAAATTTATCACATGCATACTGATTTGGGGTCTTTTATGATAAAAAAATAATTTAAAATAAATTTAACATAAATATACCGATTTGAAATTTTTTCAGAGTATTAACCGTATTTGAAAAGTCCCGACCATCCTTGTTCAGAGAAGAAAAGACCCGTCTTTTCTAGCTCACGTCCTCTCTGTGAACACTCATAATTGTGGCCGTGTATTAAATTGCGTGGCCTCACTCTGTGTCACACCATCAAGAGTCTTTTATAGGTCAATGGTAGGATTTCTTTTAGGATGGACACCACCCGCTTTCCTTTTCTTGAAGATGCATATAATTTCTTTCTTTCCTGTTTGCTCTCTATAAGCACATCCGGCCGGCCACCTCCTTCCTGTCTCCAGGTCAAAGCTCTGTCATTTCCCTGAACCACGCCCAGGATTGGTTACCCGGGGAAGGCTTCACGGGGATCGAGAGTGGGTCCCTAATCCTTTTTAAGGTTCGGCCGGGATGCCCAATGGGGATTTTATCCCATACTACTCACCCCTCACTTGCCTATAAATGGCTTGTGAGGAGGAGTCCTCCCGGGATATCCAATTCAGGAGGAAGCCTTTTAAGGACAAGCACATCCCCTTTATACGGAAAGATTTCTTTCTTCATGCCAGTATGCCGCCTCTTTCAAAATAGGTTGCCCAAAGCATGACATCAACTATATGCTTCCACGTGTAATATTCCATTTTATTTTTTTGATATTTCATCCAAAATCTTTCATTTTGCTGCAAAATATATCCCTCAGTGTATATATTGCATGAATATGTGAAAGACTTACCAAATATATCAAATTGCCATTCCTCATAAGTTAATTTTTAATCATAAAAAAATAATGGGTTTGGGCTAGGCAATTCTAACTCCCTATGGACTTAGTTCAACTTATTAAGTTAAAACTTATAGCCATTAATTCTAACCCATTTGTCTTGATGCACTAATAATAAATAAATAAATGCTCCTAAAATTATTTGCTACTCAATTCAATTCTTTATTCCTTTTTTTAGGGGTTAAAAATTAATCCCTAATTTTTCTATGTAGTAAATGGATAATCGGGATGCCAAAATATAGGTGTCAACACTACCATGACCCACACATGGACTCAAGCCTCGATCACGAATGTCACCATAAATGAAGGTTGAGAACAACAACTCATATCACATACTTATCATCGATTGTCATTGAAAAGAAGTATAATGATTCGGAAATGTATTTGACCATTGTAAAAACACAAGAACTCACGTTTAAATGACTTGAAAATCAATTAATATCACTTTATCTATGTCAGCATACTTTTAGATTCTGAAAATGACGAAACTAATCTACCTTGACACTTCATAGACATTTCAGGGAACAAATTGCAGTTAATGGAGCAGATTTTTGAGATTTCAAACTTGTATTTTTGACCATACACAAATGAAATTAACATGTGAAATTTAGAATCAAATACATGACTCTAACATGACCAATCCTAATTGAAGCAAAACAAGCTTTACATTCACTTTACCTTGGACGGAATCATAGCATGATGGAGAATCGGAGATTATCTTGTCGATGAAGCCAAGGTAAGTCATAGCAGGTAGTCCAATTTAACTATTGGGAGCTCTCATGATCGTCGCCGGCTAAAATGAAGACCAGTGGAAGAGCTTCAAGCGAGTTTTGGCCACTTCAATCTTCATGGTTGCGAAACAGAGTTGAACAGAGGTGTCTCTGGAGGCAGCGGGCGGGCGATGGCTACGTCGCCTTGGGCTTGGTGATGAGCTAGAAATGAGAAAGAATTCTCTAAAAATCGACTCCCTGAGGGATTTTTTTGGTGAAATCTCCCTCAAACTCAATCCATGCGGAGCGCGATTCTCTCGGCCATGCGAATGATGATCGGCAACAAGGCTGCAGCGGTGGAAGGTGAAGACTAGCGGCCACGGAGAAGGAAGCAATTAAAGTCAAATGGGCCTCGTTTAAATCCAAAATGGGCTCCTACTGGAAATCGAGGACTGAAGTTTTTGGGTCAAGTGAGCCCACGAGTTGATCGAAGTCTTATGGGTCAAATTCACGAGCAAACGGGTTTGGGTTTGATTTGATGGGTTTGGATCAAGATATCGGGCTAAAGAAGAAAATGGCCGAATGGGCTTCAAACATCATCTCTCTCTCTCTCTAATATTCTTTTTATTATTTATCATTTATATATATATTTTTATTTTTCCAATTTATTAATCTTATATATGGATATATGATTTTGTAAACAAAAAATTTCGGTGTCAACAATATTTGAGTGTCATAATTTTTTTCCAATCATTTGAATGTTATGTAGTTGGTTTTTCTATATGTCAATTGTATATTATCTTTTGGTTAATTTTTCTTTTTAGACATTTTCTTAATAAAATCAATAATTTCAGATTTGATTTTTTTTTTCATTTACAAAAGCTTAAGCAACGTTAATGTGACTATGCTAACGGTAGCGACCATGGTGGCTGAGCAATGGCATTCAAGATACGAGTTATTTGGGTGCACTAATTTTAGTACTTTCTCATTTGCTAATATTTATCATGTTTAATTTGTTTTATTAAATTGGTTAGGTCTTTTTTCAAGATGCTATTTCCTATATTTGAGGTTAAATTGGTTAGGTCTTTTAACAAGATGCTATTTCCTATATTTGAGGTTAAATTGGTTAGGTCTTTTTTCAAGATGCTATTTCCTATATTTGAGGGGGACAATGGCTAAAAATTGAAGCCTAGATTGGATTGGATATGGGTATACTTTGGATTGAGACAGGCATGGGTCGCCAAATTTAATTCATGCAAACCCAATCCGACCCATCTATTTAACAGGTCTAATTTCGGCTACTGCTCCTTTTCATTCTCTTTATCGTTATGAAGGCCCTCTTTGCTACTTAAACCTATCATCATCCCAAGAATTAACTATCAAGTCAGTTTCAAAAACATATTTAGAGAAATCTAACTAGACGAATGAAATCTGTGGCATGTCCAATTTCATTTCTTGCTATCGCTTTGCTGCTACTCTCAATTTGTTTTAGATCGCTTAAAAATTACATTCTTCATAGTAGTTAAATCATGTTCGATCACATGGAACTAGTCCGTGACACAAATGTATGATGAGGAGCATCATATAATGTTAGAAGGTCAACATTTTCAATGAACTTACTAAATGTTAATACGGCCAATCAAATTTAGAAGATTGTTTTTCATATATAACATGATTGTTGGCTTGAAAGCAACAGCAATCACTAATCAGACCATTGAGCAAATCAACCGGATCCAAATTCACGCACCATGCACACAAGCAGAGCACTAATGTGAAAACTAAAATTTTCAGAAACAAAAATTCCGTTTACAGCCCTTGGTCCAGTTGGCGGGTACACGCTTGGAGATATATATATATTTTTTTTTTTGGTAAAAAAAATTTCCATTCATTACCAAAATAATACTTGAAATGATTCATGAGAAATCTTTAAGGTCACCATGACAAGGCAAGCCCGTAGATGTCCAAAACAAATAAAAAACTAGAATTCAAGGTACATCTTCTGACTATGGTTGGCAGAGATAATCACGCGCTTGAGGAATGTTTATTTTATCCAAAATCGAAGAATGTTCCAGATTGAATCGCTTTCCCACAATACACCTAATAGGTCTAGAAATTCTTAATTAAATCATTAAACTTACTCCAATCAAGCTTGACCACCAAAGTTCACGGAATAGTTTCTGGTTGACTCGACTATAGAATGCCAAATTGTCGAGATGCAGTGACTATTCATTCGCTCTATTCACCATTAGCATAGAAAAGAATTTCATAGACCGTGCTAGCGCATTAACTCACATCAATCAATATTGTAAGAAAATAGTCTAATCAATCCTGAATCTATTATATGTATGGCAATTTAGTCTTAATTATTTCAATTTTGCCAATTTAATCCTAAATCTCTACATGAAATTCCAATGCAATCATTTTGTCGAAAATCGCTAACTTGGCGGTATGCCACGTAGAATTGTTGGTGATGATTAGACCGTCACGTCAACGATTTCAGCTGAAAATTGGCCCGAAGGAATACATTAGAATTTTGCACAAAGATTTAATATTAAATTGACAAAATTGGAAAGTTTAGAAATTGATGGACATCCATACAATAAGTTTATGATAATTTGTTGATTTTCTGTACAACAATTTTCTTTCTTTGTACACACTAAGCAGTGTCATCTTGCGCAAATTCAGGTGTGTGCAAGATTCTCTTTGAAGAATGAACAGCGATGACCAAGACTGATTTCTACTGAGTGTATGGAATATTTTTCAGAGGGTAATTGCAAGGAGAGGTGTAATCGAGTCTAGTCGAGTTGATATGGTCTAATGTTTGAACCAAACTTGAATTCAAAATGCAAGACTGGACACTAGATTTAAATTCGATCTCAACGAAGCTCAACTTATTTGGATGGAGTTTGGCTCATTTAATTATTTTATAAGTTTGAAATGACTTGGTTTGATTTGACTTGTTCATTATAAATGAGCTTCGTGGGAGCGTAATTCAAGCTTGAGCACAAATTCGACTTTCCTGAAATCCAAATTGATGAGGACGATTTTGTCAAATGTATATTCGTTGGAGGACTGGTGATGGTACTTTCTTTGTGGACTCGTGTAGGGAATAGGAGCAAAAGCGCATTTTGTGTTTGTCGGCTTTTCTTTATTCGTTTGCCGATCTCTTGGTGCCAGATTTGTCTTAATTTCAATCACTGGCCAAACCGGGAAAAATCAAACTTCGATTGGCTGGGGATATGACCAGCTTTAGGAATTGGAATGTAAGCTAGTCAATTATGATAACAGAGTTAATACGTGCCCAAATTCGAAGGGTGGTTAAAGGGTTAGAAAGATGGAGATATGGTGCTTCAAGAAGCGGTGAAGTTTTATGTTTTGTCCGTACTCGATTCGTCACAACCAGCGGGAGCCAAGATTGAATATGACATGGATTCGGTTTTCATGTGAATGGACTCGTTTTATACTTGTCGATGAGTATTTAAAAGAGAGGTGTAATTGAGTCTAGTTGAATCGATAAAGTCTGATGTTTGAATGGGACTTGACTAAAAAATTCAGGACTGGATACTCAATTCACACTCGATCTCGACGATGCTAAATTTTTCCGAATCGAGTTTGACATGTGAAATGTTTCTAAAAGCTGAAAATGACTCGATTGATCCGGCTTGATTATCATAGCTTAGTTTTTTGTCAAAGCTCGATTCAGTCGTGAGCTTAAAGTTGACTAAGTAAAATCCAAAACGATGAGGCTTGAACTTGACTCAGTCTTGCGCTAAATAATTTAGACGTGCTTGAGTAGCTTGAATCGTTGGTACGTGAAGAAGCAACTAAAACCTGATTTTGAAGAAGCATGTCAGAAATTAATGGTAAAGCGCATAATTGATTCAACCATCACCCATCATCGCTGGTGGTGGCTATCGCCACCCAGTCCTCCACTTATTCTCGCCTCTGTTGCTCTCCTACCCTTCTCTTATGCATTTTACTTTCCTTGCTTTCTAGAAAAAAAAATTAGTTTCTTTCAATTTCGACATTATTCGCTTTTACCTTTTCTTAATTATGTAAAAAAGAAAAAAATGTCATCTTAGCATACCGCAACAGTATACTAAGAGTTATTCAAGGAGGACCTGATCGAGAATGGGATAGATTCCAAAAGATCCAATTGCACAAGATCATAGATTGGGGGACTGAAAGTGTAATTTTTCTAAATTATTCTACTAGCAAGGGAACACCTATATGCTGGGGCACGCAAAAATTCGACTATAGTAAAAGTGCTTAAAAATTTATAATGAGAATAGAAAAATATATTGGTAGAGTTCCCATATTATAATATAATCTTTATGTATTGAAAACAAATAAGTGCCAATTTCCGTTATATATTCGGGCATCATATTTTGTAACACTGTTTTTTTTTTTTTTGAAAAATAAGGGCGTCTCTAGTCTTTTCTTCCTAAACATAAGTCCTTTACTCCTTTCTCAACTTTCTTTACTCAAAAATTTCATTTTTTTCCTATTTTTGGCTGGTCATTTTAATCTTTTTAACATTTTGTAACTTCTTGGTGAACAACTCACACATACCATGGGCCTACTATATAAGTTTAATATTTTCTTTTTCGGCAGAAGTGTATAAGAAATTCTAAAACTTGTAAAAAAAAATGCAATTACATCATAAAAATGTAAAAAAGTACAATCGTATCCTAAAATTTGTGCAAAAAAAGTGTTACAAAGTACTTCCATTAATTAGGATGAGATCGACCTATTTTAAAGTTCAAACACTTGGTTATACTTTTGCTGTAAGATTTAGGACTTATAATACACTTAATCCTCAATATTACCTAGTTTTCTAATATGGCGGATAAATAATGTTGCAAAGTAAAATTTTCAAATCCGAACTAAGGAGTCTTCAACTAGTTTCAAATAGCATTTTGGCTTTAGGTTTAGACTTTACCTATTCAAGCATTCTGTCTTAATTTAAAACAATCTTCACTGAAGAATCATCTTCATTGCCAATTTTTCATTCCAAAACTCCGAGAAAAATGGCCATATGGTTCTGTCATATTTTGATTTCTACACTAGATGCAAATCTACTTTTTCTCCTGATTGGTAAGCAAGAGTTCTATTGATCAATAGACAAACCTTAATTTCAGTGGAAAGAACGAAAATACTCCTTTTCAAGTTTAATAACTGAATCCCAGTGGAAATCTTCATGAACGTGAGTGTCTGAACAACACTTTATCCAAAAAACGATAGTAAGCAAAAGTTCTATTGATCAATAGACTAACCTTAATTTCAGTGGAAATAACGAAAATACTCCTTTTTCAAGTTTAATAACTGAATCCCAGCGTAAATCTTCATGAACATGAGTGTCTAAACAGCACTTTATCCCAAAAACGATAGTAAGCAAACCTCCATGATTGAACAAACACTAATGGACCACAAACTACCCAAAAGCCAAAAACAAATCCAAGTGGTATGCCTAGGTAAAACCATTTCTTCTCACTATCATCATTGTTGCGATCATCACCAGCTTCTTCCGTCCTGTTCATGGTAATTGAGCAACTTTTGTTGAGCGGAAGCCCACATAGTCCAAGGTTTCCCTCGAAAGAACTTTCAGAAAATGTGAGAAACTGTCTGCTAGCTGGGATGCTTCCTACAAGTTGATTGTTTGAGAGGTTCAGGAACGAAAGGAAATTGAGATTTGCAAGCTGAGTTGGTATGGTTCGATTGAGGTAGTTTCGTGATAGGTCCAATGACTCAAGTTGATGCAGATTCCCCAATACAGAAGGAATTGAACCCGAGATGGCATTGTGCGATAGATTGAGGAAATGAAGTGCATTGAGATTCCCAAGTGTGTCCGGTATTGGACCCTCCAATCTATTGCCTGAGAAGTCAATCGACGTGAAAATAGTAAGAATCTTGACAAGTTCTAGCTGCTGACCTTTGACTGTTACAATCACTGTATCTTGATAAAATAACCCAGTTTGTGGGACAAATCGATGCAGGTAATCAAAGTTTGCATTGGCCTTCATAGCTTCCCAAGATGCGAGGAGACTTGTAGATATTGTGCCGCTAAAATAGTTTGATGATAGGTCAACGATTTGAAGTTTCTGCCAAGTACCGGGACCATATGGACATCGAATTTCCCCATGCAATTTGTTAGATCGTAAAATAAGGACGCGGAGAGTTGACATAGCCCTGAAATGGCATGGAAATTTCCCGTCTATTTGATTGTCCCCAATGTTCACAACCTCCAATGTTGTGCAATTTGCCAATGATAACGGAATTTGCCCCTGCAACGAATTCCCACTAATATCCAATGTCTTCAGACCACATGTTGGCAGGATGTTTTGTGGAATATCACCACTCAACTTGTTATCTCTCAGATTCAATACCATGAGGGATGCCATCATTAAACAATCAGGAATAGTTCCACTCAGATGGTTATGTGACAAGTCAAGCACTTCAAGTTGTTCCAGTGTCCCTATCCATCTTGGTATTTCCCCTCGAATATTATTGTTGGAGAGGTCGAGGATTGCCAAATTGGACTGATTAGCCAAAAACTGAGGCACAGTCTGCAACTGGCAAGAAGCCAACTTTAATAAAGAGAATTTGGGGAAAGAGGATGCAGCAGTAGAAGCAGGCGCCATAGCATTAATGGACAAGCCACCGTATGATAGATCAAGATAAATGATATTTCCTAATCCCTGAAGCACGTCGATATTCATCGAGCCACTGAAATTATTGTAAGAAAGTGAGAGGTACTGAAGCTGTTGCAATTTGAATATGGATGCTGGTATTGACCCTTGCAACTGGTTGCTTTCCAAATCAAGCATGCTCAGTTGATCCGAAGAGGCATTCGGATGTATGATAAGCTGACCATTAAATCTATTGCGTGAAAGGGATATCCTCTCAAGTCGGGGAAGTGTAAACAAAGCTGGGGGAATGTCACCTTCCAATGAATTGTCTTGCAGGTACAGCACTTCAAGATTAAGAAGGTCTTCCCAGCCAACGGAGGTGATACTACCCCTTAAAGCGTTACCACATAAATATATTATGGTCAGATTTCTGGATGCACCAAGTGGCGGAACTGAACTGATAAGACTATTATAAGACAAGTCCAAATAAGTCAGCTTCGATAGGTTCTTCATTGAGCTCGGGATCGACCCACTCAAATTGCAATTACACAGGTCTAACCACGACAATTTTCTTAGATTACCGATTGAATCAGGTATCCTCCCTAAGATATTGGTACCATACATGACCAGAGTCTCAAGAGAACTATCCTCCAGAAAATCGGGCAAAGATACCTGAAGGAGTTTATTGATTGATAGGTCAAGGTTCTGAAGTGTTTGTACTTGGAAGACTTTTTGAGGAAATTCTCCCTGTAGGCCACAACCATTTAGGTGCAGTGATTTCAAGCCGGAGAAATTTGCTAAGAAACTAGGAACTACGGTGGACAAGTTGTTGCCTCCGAGTTGAATGACTGATAGATTAGCAAGACTCATAAGAGAAGCGTCAATAGGACCAGACAGAGAACAGTAAGACATGCTCAGCACCTCAAGTTTTGGAACTGAAGAAGACAACGCGTCGCACCACTCACTTCCCTCAGCAGACACATTGACCCCATCAAGGTACAACTCCCTCAACTCCCCCAAATCCCCGATTAGTGACCTCAAAGAGGGCTTTTCAAGTTTCAAAGAGTAAAGGTAAGAGAGATCAAGAGTACGTAGCTTCCTCAGGCGAGATAGCTCCGCAGGAATCCGCCTAGCGAAACAAGCGTTTGACAAGTTGAGATGTTCCAAGCGGCTGAGATTCGCAAGGCCCAACGGAATTGCCTTGTATTGGAAGTCGTTGAAAGCCAAGTTCAGGCTTCGAAGGAACTCAAGCTTGAAGAGACTTGACAAACCGTCGATTTCGCCAGAGATCGACTCGTCACTCAAATCGAGCCCCACAACAAGGCCGTCCTCACACGCCACACCGCTCCATGAATCGGCACTTTGGTCCCACTGTACTAGCTTGGAAGACTCGGAGGCATTGAAGATGAGGTTGTTTCTCAGCTCGAGCAAGAGCGATCTCTGGTCGATGCCAAGACACTGGGTTGAAGTTGAAGCCCTAGCTACGTTGGAGAAGATGGAGATCGTGGATATAGCAAGAAGAAGCCATGAAACGATCAAGCCTTTCATCGGAAGAGGTGTAAGAAGGGCGCGGGAAGAGGGAGCAGGGAAGAGGGAATCAACCGAAAAGAAGAGGACACTTGGGAGTGGAGGAGTCGTCCTACTTTAAGTGCATTCTAGGGTCAATTTTGGGATATCATTAGTCGCCAAATTTGACTTATAACACTTTCAAAAATTCCTAGTAAAAATTGGCGACATTGCGCAATAAAGTGACATTCTTTTTTATCCTAATTTTCCAATTGAAACAAAAGACCATATTTATGTTTTCTAGGAAAAAAGGAAAAATAAAAGAAATTTGCCTAAGATGTTGAAATTAGAACTTGACATCCCTTAAAAATGCTTTTGGCTCACCTTATTGAAGGTTATAAAATTAATGATATCATGTGATCAATGTTGTCTTTGTACGTGAACATTAACCATGCAGAGATTGGTTAAAAGCAAACAATATAGATATTATATTCGATTATTTTATTAAATATGTAGATTCGAGAAGATAAATAATATGATTTACTGCGGGGGGCCCTGACTGGTGGGTTGCTGGGCTAGTCTCTCATGAGGTATAGTCGGTGAGGTATAGTCGGTGTTGTGCTCCCGTAAAGTGAGCTAGACTGGATCCTCGGCATAAAAAAAATATGATTTGCTTATATTGAGTTTTATTTGTAAAATTTTATAAGATTGTGAAAGAAGCCAAAAAATAAAATAAAATATAAACTCTAGAATTATATCAACTTTAGGATTTCACGTTTCATATATGACATCATAATTGACTGTATTGGGTCGAGCAAGCACATGAAAAACATTGAACTTACTCCAGTCAAGCCTCAGACCAAAGTACACGCAATAAATTTTAGTTGACTTGACTACAAAATGCAAAATTATCGTTGTGGTGGTGGACCGCCCTCCAATACGACGCTAGTCAAGTGTCGGACCAAAGTACACGCAATAGCTTTTAGTTGACTTGATTGACTAGATAATGTAAACTTATCGTTGGCGTGGTGGTCCACAATCCCCGCCCCGCCGGGGGGGGGGGGGGGGGGGGGGACTAATATTTCGCATCTACCAGAGACAAACGGAATGTTGGACACTTCTTCGTGATCTTTAGACGACTCATCATGACCCAAAAATGAGTACAGGTTTCCATGGCATTTTCTTCGGTCCCACTGTACAGGGCATTTTATGTGATAGCTACTTTGCAATCTTCTCTTGTTTAATAATTTCCGGGCTACAAAGAGGATCAACTTTTGGACAATTTTGGTTGTGAAACACAATACGGAACACTGTTCCATGCTGTTGAATTTGTGCAAGAGTTGGCGATTGTAAAACCCCGTTGGTAGCAAAAATTGACCGGTGACTTGCTTGGTCCGGTGACTTGCTTGGTCTGTACGTTAGTAACGTTCAATCAATTTTTTTATTTTTTTAAAGTACCGGCTTTGTTTGATTCTTTGAAGTTAATGATTATTCTATAATTTACCATCAATTATTTTCTTAAGCTACAAGCCTGTTAAAGTTACAAATTTTCAAAACAAAACTACCAACCTTAATTTGAGTAGCTTAGCAACATTTATCTTATTTTTCCAATTTAACAACCATTTCAATAGTTTATGAAATTTAATTAAGTCAAATACAAACATGATAAGCTTACACATAAGAGTTTATTATTATTTTTAAATAAAATTTTAGTAGTTTTAGGTTGTAGATTATTGAATTAATTGTTGATTAATAAATAATCATATAGAGGTTAGTAATTGAGTTGAATAAAGTTAATAATTTCATAAAAAAAGACTATGAGTTTAAATTCCACCGACAAATTATGGTTAATAGTTGGTAAGGGTTTGTTTGGTAACTAGCTAATTCTTCGCTATTTCTGTTCTTTTGTTGTCCTGAATAAAAAAAGAACATAAATCCATTTAATAACGTCAACTAATTTTTCTATTCTTAAGAACAGATTAATGGCCAAGGAATATGTATAGAACATAATCAAAAAGTTGAAAAAAAAGTTGCTTTTATGTTTCTGGGAACAATTTTAGAAACAAGCCATTTTCTTTTTCTTTTCTTCTTCTTTCTCCTCTAGCCGATTGCTTAGTTCGGTGATAGCCGGCGATCGGCTAGAGACATTCTCCGGCAACCTTGTCGGCCCTTGGTGAGATCGGGCTTCGCTTGACTATGGCAAGGCTCCCCTGAGGCTGATGAGGTCACCGGCTCTCTTCTCTAGCTAGTCGTTGGCCATCATTGAGCGACGACGATTGACAAGAGGAGGAAGAAGAAGAGAAGAAAAAAGAGAGGAAAATCTCAAAAAAATATTAAAATATTGAAAGAAATTCTATGTCACAAAATTTTTTGAGAATTTTACCAAACTCATTCTTATTCCTTTTTTATTCTAAGAATACAAATTTTATGCAGTTACCGAACGTGTTTGAATATCCAGAAATTTATCCGGGGAATGAATTAGAAAAAACTATTTATGACTAATTTTTTTTTAACAAAATAGTTTCGAAATGTTCCCTAATTTTGAAAAGAGTTGATAATTTGTCTTATATTAAATTGAAAGGAAGAAAAAGAAAAAAAGACACTAGTAAGACGATGGAAAATGGGTGTTATCTTTACTTAGAGGTATAAATAGCAGTATAAAGGAAAATAAAAAGAGGGAAAACCCAAAAAGATTTAAAATTAAAAGAAAGAAAAGACAAAGCGAATTGTAAGCACATTTAATTGATTTGTTGTGCAAGCTGGAAAAGTACCATGGCCCCCCACCTCTAGTGGTCTATTTACCATACTTTCATTCCTTGATGCGATTTTTTACTATATGTAATAGAAATGCTTATCTGAATCATATGTCGTGCACATTGGAAAAGTACCATGGCCCCCCACCTCCACTGGCCTATTACCATACTTTTATTCCTTTATGCAACTTTTTACTATATATAATAGAAAAGCGTGTTAGTTGGCTGAAGGAGCAATCAATGTATGACGAATGGAAAATCCTCATAGTCGCTCCAGGTTTTCTCTTCTGGTATTGCACATTGATATATATTTAAAGGATTTCTTCCTTTTTTTTTTTTTTTTTTTTGTTTTGTTTTATTGTGAGTTTTTCTATGCTAAGAGTGATTTGATAGAGATTTTTTAGACTTCTATTTTTTTTTTTTTTTTGGATTGTGCAATCAAGTGTTGGGTTAGCTTCCAATAAGACTCGAAACCAAAACCATAAGAAGAGGATCAAGCTCTCTCACCATCTAAGATAACACCTTATTGTTAGGTTTTTACTATAGTTAAACTATCAAAATCCTACATCAACCAAAAGAGATCCTATTGAGTAATTCATAAATACAAATCGCCCTCAAATGAGCACCCCATTGCTCAAGCTAATGAAAAGCTCTATTTTCTCTGATTCAAAAGAAAAATGAGCACCGCGTTGTATGTTTACTTACATGTTGTATGTTTACTTACACACTTCTCAAGGGCTTTTCCTTCTTGAAATGAGTCGGACTATTGCATATATTATCCACAAAAACATGAGGTATAGGCTCAATTTCTTTTCACTGGACTAAATTACCCTTGTCTCTATCTAGACTTGCGAATTGTACGAATTGTTGGATTCAAGTCAACTAACGCATTTGTTCCAGCACAGAGGAAAAGTCAAAGTAAAACAACAAAGAAATATTTTTAAAGGAAATCAGCATATGTCTCTCTTGGTACCACAACAAGAGAACATTAGAGAAGATTATGGATTTTTTGGGATTTTGTGAAAACATGCATAGGTGGAAATAAATCAAAATTACAAGGAAATGCATGCATGTATTTCTAAAGTATTGTTCGTGCAATTTAATTCTTATCTTGGAAACAAAAGAATAAAATAAAAGGAGGGCTAATCAGATTATCCTCGTAGCATGCCCAAAGTAGTTTGGTCAAGCCATTCCTTGGAGTGTGCTCCAAGGTAATTTGGTCCAGATGTTCTTCAGTTCTAACTCCACAAATGTCAGACCTTTAGTTCAGACACACCACTAATCATATGTCGAACAATAGAAAGAATTCAAGAGAGTTAACCAATTCAATTGTGCTAGCAATTTTGTGTGAAAACATTTTTGATTTGATTACTCTAATCTCATCAAACTCCAATTTATTTAAATTAATCCGGCCAGTAATTCTAAAACCGTTTCGGGGCATTAATTAGGCTATTAACTCTAAAACTATTTCAAGGCATTAATTATGTTGTTGACATTGAAACCGTTTCAAAGCATTAATTTGGCCCTTAACTTAGAAACTGTTTCAGAGCATTAATCTGCCCTTTTAACTCTAAAATCGTTTTAGAGGACTAATCTTAGGCATAACTAGTGCTGATTTTGTGCACACGTTACTATGCGTGTGCATCATATGCACGCATGACCATGACCCAAAACAATTAATTAAATCCCATTAATTTAACTTCAGCTCAACTTGTAATTGCAAATACATTTGCAATATCATTTCTCCCGTTCAAACGTCTTTTTCAATTAGTTATGGTGTGTGACCTCTAAGTTCATCATTAAGTTAGCAATATAACTTGTACTAACACATTTATCTTGATCAATATCCAGTTCCTACAAGTCATGAGTGACATCTAGCAATATGTTGTTACTACCTTGATAATGTGAATATTTTAAGAGCATAATGAACCCGTCATCTTTGGCTACCATATAATTCAATCTTTCCTTCTTACTATATCCCAATCGAACAAAGATCATGGAAATTACTTGTCAAGCCATCTATTTGACCATATGCATAGACCTAATTGACATATATTTTTAATGAGGCATGAACTATTCATTCTTGGTCATAACCCTGGATGAGGATTTCAATACAATGTCATGATTAAACATTATAGGACATAATTAGTGTACCTTTTATATAATGAGAAGACAAATTCCATATTGCTTACATGTGTGCCTTTGTATGTAAATAAACTATGACTATCAAGTATAAACGAGTTCAACAAAGCATCACTATGTGCATTTGTGAACCATAGCTATCCAAAACACAAGTCAATACCGTACCTCAGGTCTAAAGATTATTTACACAAAATTAGAGCATAAATGATTAGACATTGACCACGCTAAAAGCTTTCATGTTGCCAATCGTTCTATGCGTGCCATGTTCAGTGAAGTTGTCCAATAAAGTATCTGTGTTCTAGCTCGAGTATCACAATACCAAATGACTCGTAACTCATCATTCCCTTGGGTATCCAATATTTAATAATGAAGCTAAGAACACACCAATCTCAACAAAATCATCAATATCTACTTAGTGATTCGTTGATCGGGAATAGTTTAAAGATTTAGATTAACTATAAACTTGACACACATATTCTTAACGCCTTAAGAATATGTTCAATCATAACTAAACTAATAAAATCATAATACAATTGCTTTAGGGTATATACCCTAATAAAATCAATTGGACAATGAATGAATACGTCTTTGTCAATAAATAAATAATACAATTGAAAGTACAACTGAAATCCCTAACATGTAACTACTACATGATTGCTTTAGGGTATATACCCAACAAGATTTGCACAAATTCTATTGGAAATATTTTCATCAATTACACTGCACACTTGAAGAATTTTTTGTATTGAAGGACCTTTTTAGCAGCAAGAGATAGAACCAATCTCGAAATTCTTTAGCCTAGTCATCTTCTTGTTGATGCAAATCCACAAATCTACTTCATTGACCACTAAGACAGCAAAGGGCAATCGAGAAGAGGAGAAGATTGAAACATACTCTGGATCAAGCATAACAACTGTGATATTTGGGTTTGTTGACTTCGTCAAATGAAGTGGCTAATTACAAAAATTGATAGTCCACTTTCCTTTTTCTTTAACCTGTAACCTAAAAGTTGACTAGTCATAAAGAAAAGGAAAAGTGGACTCTCTTATTAAAGGGGAAAAGGAGAGCACGCAAAGCACGCAAGATAGAGGAAAGGCAAGAAAAAGAAGAAAAGAAAAAAAAAAAAGGAAAAAAAGAAAGAAAAGGGAAATGAGTACACATCACGGCAGCCATGCCAAGATAGATTAACTTTATTTCGCAATGCCCGGTAAAGATTTAAGCCTTTTATTCATCTAATTGGAGTAGTTTTTGGAATTAGGACACAAATTCAAAGTTATGTAAAATTTGAATTGCGAACTTTGATTTTTGAGTTACTAAGATGAGAAATTTCATGAAAATGATAGACTAGGGCATTATGGAGCCGTGGGGTATGGTGAAAACTGATTTAGAGTCCCACGCTCAAGTTCATCATTACGGATAGTTTTGAATATCCACTTCGGATAACAGTTTTGTTAGCGCATATGAGTTATTTCAGTAGCTAGTGAACTTGGTTTAGCCTTTGTTTCTCACTTTACTTAATCAATAGGTAGTAGGTCGGACGATTAACCATCGTTATTTAAAATTTATGAAATGTGTACAGATTTACTATTACATGGAAACTATTTCGTATGGGCATGCCATGTGCCCCTAAGTTCCCTCAGTATGTTTGTCTTTCCTAGAGAAAGGAAATACCCCTTGGAAGTTTCACATCCCGAAAATCCCAAAGTTCTGATGAGGATCAAAATGAAGCCTTCTATGAACTTGCTTAGATCTATCTACTTAAAGTAGTATAAAGGAATATTAAAAAGGGAAAAAATCGAAAATATTTAAAATTAAAAGAAAGAAAGGAAAGCAAACTATCACATGGAACTGATCCATCGTGCACGCTGGAAAAGTACCATGACCCCCTCCACCGGGCTATTACCATACTTTCTATTCCTTAATGCATCTTTTCCTTTATATATGACAGCAATGCGTGTTAGTTGGCTGAAGGATGACACATGGCAAATCCTAATAATCACCCCGAGTTTTCTCTTTTGGTATTGCATATTGATATATTTAAAGGTTTTCTTCCTTCTTTTTTTTCATTGTGAGATTTGCTATGCTAAAAGTGGTTCGATAGAGATTTTTTAGGCTTTAGCTTTTGTCTTTTTGAATGTGTAGTCAAGTGCTGAGTTAGCTTCTAATAAGACTCAAAACCAAGATCACAAGGAGAGGAGCAAACTCCCTTACCATCTAAGACGACAACTTATTGTTAGGTTTTTATTGTCAAAATCTTACGGCAACTAAAAGAGATCCTATTGAGTAATTCATAAATAACATAAGCCCCCAAATGAGCACCACATTGCTCGAGCTAATGAAAAGCTCTATCTTCTCCAAAAAAAAAAAAAAAACAAAATAAAACAAAAATAGCACTGCATTGTATGTTTATTTACACACTTCTTGAGGGCCTATCCTGCATGAAATGGGTTGATTATTGCATAAATTATCCACAAAAACATATGGTATAAGCTCAATTTCTTCTCGCTGAATTAAATTACACTCGTCACCATCTAGACTTGTGAATTGTGTGACTTGTTGGATTCAAGTCAACTAAAGCATTCGCTCTTGCACAGAAGAAAAGTCGAAGTAAAACAACGAAGACATATTTTTTAAGGAAATCGGCTGAAGTGTTTCTCTTGGTACCACACCAAGAGAGACCAACATAAAAGAAGGTCATGGATTTGCGCAAATTCTATTGGAAAGACTCCAATCAATCGCACTGCATCCTTGAAGAATTTTCTGTACTGAAGAGCCTTTTTAGCTCTAAGAGATAGAACCGGTCTCGAAATTCTTTAGCCTAGTCCTCTTCTTATTGATGCAAATCCACAAATCTACTTCACTGACCACTGAGACAGCAAAGGGCAATCAAGAAGAAGAGAAGATTGAAACTTATTCCAGATCAAGCATAACAACTATAATATTTGGATTTGTTGACATGGTCAAATGAAGTGGCTAATTAAAAAAATGACTAGTCAAAAAGAAAAAAAGGAAAGTGGACTCTCACATTAAAGGGGAAAAGGAGAGCACGAAGAGCACGCACATAGAAAAAAAGAAAAGAAAAAGAAGAAGAAAAGAAAGAAAGGAAAAAAGTACATTTAATGAGAGTAATTTTCAGAATTAGGACATAAATTCAAAGTTATGTGAAATTTGAACAACATGGTCAAATTTTTTGGTTGTTAATCCGAGAAATTTCATGGACATGGTAGATTAGAGGAGTGTGGAGCTGTGGGGTTTGACAAAAATTGATTTGGAGTAACGGTTTAGTTGAAGCGAAATTCTAAAGTTTCGCACTCAAGCTCCACATCACGGATAGCTTTGAACATCTGCTCCGGAAGAGAGTTTTGTTTGCGCGTAGGAGTCATTTTGTAAGAGAGTAAACTTGGTTTAGTAGATTTGCAGTTGATGTATTGTGATAGGTTCTTTTGGTTATGAGCTTAGTTAGTTATATATTTCTGAGCTGTATATGACTGAAATGAGTTTCCTGGGTTTAGTTGTTAGTTGGAGATGTATATATTCTTTCTGATGGATTATGGAAACTCTGGTATTATAACAAACCTAATAGTTTATTGGATATACATAGAATGAAGATAAATAAATATATTTTGATAACATGTTGTTGGTTGTATTGGAGGCTGCGTTCTTTGGGTAGAAGAACGGGTGTGTCATTCCCCCATTCTTGTTGGATTCGAGGTGTGACAACAACCATAGTTCAGTGAAAATCACTTATATCATCGCTAAAACCTAAATAGGAGTTGTTCCAAAACTGACCGAAAAACACCCAGAAGCGGACGGCTAATGCGAGCTGCATGCTCACATAAATTTGCTAACCGGACAGGAAATTTGGCAGTGGAATTTGTCGGAATGCTGCACAAGGACTCTCAGGGTAGATGTGCTCTTCAACTGGCACAAGAATATATCCTTCATCCCTTTGTTTCCAATGTCTAGGACCTCTAGCATGGTGCATTTTGCCAAGAAATTCGGGAGGATTCCTGTCAAGAGGTTACCACTAAAATCTAAAGTCCTCAAAAGGCACGCGCCTAGGAATGTAGGCGCAATTCCTCGAGTCATGTTGTTACTCCTTGTGTTCCAACAGTCAACACTTTGAGAGTCTCCGCCATTTCCCATCAAATGGTTGTAGGAAAGGTTGAGTACCACAAGAAATCGAACTTTGCAAATTGAATATGGAACATGGGAAATGATTGTCTCTAAGAGAGAAGAAAATTGTCTAATGCAGGAGTACACCAATATCATCTGGAATCAGTGAATCAAAGTTTTTCCTCCAGGAAATCCAAGTAGACACCATTCGGTAGAAGAGGTAACATTTTTCCATTGAGCATTTTGCTACGAAGGTCAATAATAGTCAGTGTAGAAGTATGAATGGATGGAGCTTCTGCCAAATACTCAAAAAAATTACAGGAAGATTGAGATGTACAAGCTTTTCTCCATGGATTTGATTGCTTGAAAGGTCCAGCAACTTTAATGCCGATTCTTTTGCCAAGAATTTTGGTAACGAATTCAACTCAACTGGCTGGGACCCAACTTCAAAGTGTAAAGAAAAGGGAAGGAGTGCAAAGAAGAAGTGGAAGCAGTAGCATTAATCGACAAACCATTGTAGGAGAAATCGAGATGGGTGAGGTTTCTGAAGTGATGAATCACATCAATATGGAATGAGCCACTGAAATTGGTGAAACAAAGTGAGAGGTAGTTAAGCCCTCGAAGTTTACAAATAAATGCCGGGATGGAACCCTCTAAAATGGTGCTTCTCAAATCAAGCAATTGATAGCAAGAGACAATAAAGACACACTCAACTGACTGGAAAACCGATTGATGGAAATGTGCATCGTCTTAATCAATGGAAGTGTAAAGGGAGACGGCCAAATAGTTCCCTCCAATGAGTTGTACAGCAAATCTTGTTTTACAAGGTTCCGAAGTTCTTCACATCGTGGGGACTTCTTGGATATAATGAAGTAACTGAACCAGTTCGATTGTTTAAAGACAAGTCCAAATAAGTCAAGTACAAAATGTTCTCCATTGAGGTCCAGATCTATCCACTCAAACTGCAATTGAACAATTCTAATCTTGACAAGATTTCGAGATTACTGATTGAATCTGGAAGCCTTCTGAAATATTCATGTAACTCAGGACCAGAGTCTCCAAAGGACTTTGCTCTGGAAAGTCATCAATGAACCCTGAAAATCACAAATCACTTGACCACAAATCTCCATTTTACCCAACTTTGTCATTATTTATAGATTCTGACAGATCTTGGAAAATTTAAGTATAAAAGGCATCAGTCAGATGAGATCACTTGTAAACCTAATCAATTCATGTTTTTTGTTCTTTATTTTTGCAGTCTTTCACATATATCACATTCCTTTTCTTTGATTATCCTGTCACATAATTCGAATCTAAACTCCAGTCTTTAACAGCAATGTTAGGATTTCGAGCAGTGCTGCTGCCGCTGTTCCAAGCACATCAGTCAAGTGATCCTCATGAGATGATGCCTAGTGAGCATGCCTAAGGATCAACCCTTTTGTCTCAGTGCATTGTAATTCTAGGAACTGGGCAGGAGGTCGCGAGATTCTTCGATGATCTAGCTGAGGAAGTCAAGTTCCATAGTGGCACATGCTACTTGTTGGAGTTCTTCAGGCAAGCGCCCAGATACCACCAGAGCAAATGGCACGTGAGATGGACACGGATCAAGCGTGCGTACTTCAGCAGCATGTGGTCCTTCATCTCGCCTACCTCTACTTTCATTCTATTAGTTTATTCTGTCGTTCAGGCCTTTTATCCCATTTACATGTTATTGTCTCAACAAGTAACCAACCTCAACAACTCAGTTTCAGAAGCATCCTTAAAGAAATCTAATCATGTCACACCCCGATCCTCGGACGCGCGCACATCCTTCTACTTGGTCGATTGTAGAATGCGATATCCCAGGACTATGTATCGCCGACCCTTTCTTTTTTATTACGCATATGCGGAAGCAGTTATAAATCCCCAGACAATAAAATAATGGGATAGGAAAGTAGGCCATATTTTTCATATTGAAATTCATAACCACACTTTCATTAACAGCACAACTCATAATATATTTACAATACTATTCACAACATACTTGTCTCACACCTATCTATGCTAAGACAGGGTTTACAAAAGGGATGGGATCTCAATCCACATCCGGGTTATAATCAAGATCCCTCTCTCGGATCGTCTTCTTCTTCAAAAGTCTTTCTCCCCTTCAGGTTCCTCTTCCTTAGCTTCTCCTCAGGTTCCTGAAATGGTTATTCAATAACCAATGAGACCACGTCTCAGCGAGTCCTACCCCCTACGACTCGATTAGTAAACTAATATGCCATACGGTTGCCTAAGCACAACACGAGTCAGAGGACTTACCTTAGCCTCAGTTCCAACCTGCAATTCAAGGTTAAACACATACATTCAAACAATTCACGACATTCGATCAAGCACTGGCCAATCGACTAAGTCGATTACATGTCAATTAGACCCTCTCTAGGTCATTCCCACTCATACCACGCTTTCCCAGTGGTGTACTCATTCACCAAATCACATGTGTTTCTCGGGCGTCGTTTTCGCCAATGACATACCGATCACCGACACCGTGCGTTCTTTAAGGCGCCGTTTTCACCAGTGATATCCTCGATCACCGAACCACGTGTCCATTCTAGGGCGCCGTTTTCGCCAAGGTGACATCGGCTATAGACAACATCGTGAGTTCTTTAAGGCGTCGTTTTCATCATTGATATTTCCTTAATCACCGAACCACGTTTGTCTATAAGTCATTTACGTGCGTTCTTTAAGGCGCCGTTTTCGCCAAATGATACTTCCAATCACCGAACCACGTATGTCCAATAACATCGCACTGATGGTCCACCAATAACATTCTCGTTAGCTCTCACCGTTCTCCCTACTATATAGCCCATCAACGATCTGGCGCTTATATACCCATGCTTGGCCATTACCAATCAAATATTTAATAACAAACAATTTAGGACAATTCCTAAAATTCCACAATAAATTCAATTCCACACAACGTAGAGCTCAAATAAATAAATGGGCTGCACCACGACAATCAGCACGAAATTCCGGTCACCGGCCATCCCGGTTGAATTTCTGGAAAAATAATTAATTAAACAAATAAATTTCGAAAATAAATAAATAAACATTAAAAATCCAATTTAGGCCCATATTGCCTTGTTGGAGCCCGAAACGGGTCGGGAAAAATCCCGAGATGCATTCAATAAATAACCAAACATTTCTACTTGCTAATAGCTAGGTCTAACCACCTAACATGCATCATTAAGTCACTAAATTAATTGTTCTAACCTAATCTAACCACCTAAGTGCATGTAATTAAATCTAACCAACCCTAAGACATAATTAGCAAACTAATAAAGCATTAGTGAGTAAAACTCACTTGATCAAAAGCGGGGATTGAATCACCGCAACGGCGACGCGATGGCGGCTGAATTCCAAACTTTCGGCGGCGTCGGCGGACACTCGGGCCGGGCTCAAAAGCCTCACAACCCTGCAGAAATTTCTGGGCTTAGGCCTGCTGGAATCCTTGGACTGAACTTGGATTGGGCTGGGCTTGAAGACTTCAACTGGGCTGAAATTAGGCTGGGCCCAAAGCTGAAACTAAAACTTGCTAGGCTTCAAGACTAAAACAGAACTGAACTGGGCTTGAACTTGGGCCAAACTGATGCTGTGAAAATGGGCTGAGCTGGACTGGCTTCTTGGGCTGGCTTGACCTCTTTGCTGGGCCGAAATTGCCTGAAGGATCGGTGGACTGGGCTTCGCTGGCGCGCGGCTTCAATTGATGCTGCGAAGATCTTGGCTTCTCTGGATGGCGTGGCTGGAGACGCACGAAGCAGCGAAGACGAAGCTGCTCGCAGACGTTGGGCCAGGTAGCGTCATGGGAAATCAAGCGTGGAAATTGCAGTCAACAATCTGACCAAGAAGCTGCAGCGTTTTGTCGCTACTGGGCAGAACTTCGTGGCCTGCGTGGAAGAAGCGGACGAACCGCTTTGGTCTTCGGATGATGAGGCTTCTGTAGTCAACAGGATGGAATCTCGGTGGGGTTTGATTCGTGGCAGAAGAGAGGAACGATGGTGGGATTTCGGTGGGTTTCAACGGCAGAAAAATTTAAGGAAAGTTTGACCGAAGAAGTGGAAGACGCTTGGCAGCTTGCAGGGATCTCGGTGGAGAAGAAGTTGACTGGAGGAGCAGCTGGCATGCGCTGGATCTTCGAGAGACGTTGCTGCAGGGTGGAGATGCTGCAGTGGACCGAATGAAAGTGGAGCAAGGCGAGCTGCAGGTGAGATGGCTTCGCTGGCGGACGGAGGAGTGGCTTCAAACGGTCAACCAACGGCTTCGTTCTTGCAGGTGTTGACCGAGAGATGCTGGTTGATGGACAAGTGGCGAGGATGAGGGGAATTCGGTAGATGGGCAGCAGCTGGTCTTCGTCTTCCGCTGGCTCCTGGGTTGCTGTTGCGTGCGAAATGGAGAGAGTCTCGCACGAAGTGAGAGGGAGAGAGAGGAGAAGCAATCCACGGCAGCTTGGGGAAGAGGATGAGGAAGAGGTGGGGGCCCTTTGGCATGATATTTTACCAAATATCTCTCACAAACCATTCTTAGCCATGTATAATTTACTTGGCTCACAATAGGCCTCCCATGCACTCTTCTAGAAGCCAAAATGGTCCATATGTTGTGGCTAGGCAAAAAGACACGAATTTGGGAGAGATGGTTTAAATTCGCACAACCATTCTCTCTCGATTCATCTCAATTTGATTCTCACAAATTCAATTGATCATTCATTGATCGTCTCTGCGTTTTTCCTCATTCAAGAATCCACCAAAAATCCAAATTGATACCAATGATGCACACCCCCATCTTAAGGTTCGATTTTAACTAAGTTCGAATTAAATTTCAACTCCCATCTCTCCAAATTGAGGTCAAATTTTGATGTAGAAAAATCCCAAGAATTTTTCTATAAATCTCCGACACACACAGGCTCAACCCGAAAGTCAAATTTCCCATTAATTTAGCCAATTTGAACTTCTGCCAAATTTCCGCAACGTCCGAACCCAATTTCCGTAAAATTTCCCGAATCTCCGAAAATCTTCTGAGACTGAGTTGATGCTCCTAAAATTTATTGTGACATGGCCAAAACTTCAATTTCGAAATCGGACTCGAATTGGCGATTAATTTTCATTCTAGCGTTTTTAGCGTGACCTATACTATCGGGTAGTTTTTAACTTTTTAAGGCAAATGACTCGTGGTTGATTTTCTTCGAACCATCGTGAACCCACTCGACTCATTGGTGACTCTTGATTGTCGTGAAAATCTCAAGGATTCAATTACGGACACGTGGTACCAAAACAATAAGAAAATCGTCTAGTGTTGGTCGACGAGAATTTTCTAATTCGGTGGTGTCACCCACGATTAGTCACATATCTCTATCAATCCAGTCTATATCTCGATTTCAAATCGATTTTTAATCGTGCCGTAATGACCTCTAAAGATGGACACGGTCAAGAAGCCGATTCCGATCGAGTTCTCAAGTCTATTGCCTTAAAATTCCTTAATAATTTCCCCCAGCTAGTCTAGTTATCTCGAGAGTGATCGGCTCGAGAATAACCCTATAGACGCGTCAATGAAATGCCCGATTTATTCAGTAGAAGACAGGGTTGAAAATTCTGGATGTCACAAATCAAACCTATAAAATTTATGAACGTACCGATTTCATTTCTAGATAATGCTTCAGCTGCTACTCGTAATTGTTTTTTAGATCATGTGCTACCATATGAAACTAGTCCACGACCCAATTTAAGGCACAGCGTAGAGCATTATATTAACTGCAGGATTTAATAATGCTAGAGAACTTAATACTGCTGATTGAAATTAATGGACTATATTTCACAAACAATGTGATTGTTGACTTGAAAGCGGCAGAATCACTAATCAGACAATTCATTAAACGAACGAGTCACCCAAGTTCCAATTGCATGCACCAAGCTTGTGAATTTCATGTACCTTGACAAAGCTGGAAGACGGAACCTTTGGTCCAGTTTGGCATAGTACATATTTCAAGAAATTTTAATTTTTCTTTCTTCACCGGCAAGCTCCCTTCTTCGTTATTGTCGATGGGGCTCTTCTTGCGCCATCTACTGAAGAAGAAGGAAATCAATGGGCTAATGGACTGGGCTTTAAGAGATGTGGGTTGGCTAAGCCCATTATTACAATAACACACCACATTCCAGTATAAAGAATTGTCGCATAAAGGGTGAACAGTTGGAGTATATTTCTAGCATCCATGATTGCCTTTCGTAATTGAGAAGCCGAAGCCTCAACGTCGTGATTTCAAAAATTGGACTTTGGAAATATTTCCCTTCAAGGACTCAAACCCATGCGGTGAATATTGGGTTGGTCAGTTTCATTCAAAGCACACTAATGCAAATTTTGATCTTTGCGCATTAAAGATTATTTTTACACGGTATATAAAACCCTAAAAAGTGATTGTTGGAATTTGATCTAAAATTGCTTAAGAATACAATTGACCAATTGGTCCACCAATTGTCACGCCCGATCCTCAAGCACGCACACATCCGTCTCACTTGGTCGATTTCATAATGCGATATCCCGGGATAATGTATCGCCGACCCTTTCATTTTTAAGCACATGCGCTAAGCAGTTAAAATCCCCAGACAATAAAACGATGGGATAGAAAAGCGGGGCCATATTTTTCATATTGAAATTTATAACCAAACTTTTGTACATGACATCAACTAGAGAACTTCATAACTATTCACATCAATTGGAGTTCACAAAAGAAGATGAAATCTCAATCCCTTCAGTCATACTCAAAATCTCTCTCAGTATTCTCTTCTTCTTCCAAAAGTCCTTCTACTCGGTTTTTACCTCCGAGTTCTCCTTCTCGATTCCTCCTCGGCTCCTCAACGGGGTCCGAAATGTTTTTCCCTTAAATGGGATGAGACTACGTCTCGGCCGAAGTTCTACCCCACTAAGCCCGATTAGTAAACCATTATACTAAAGGCTGCCTAAACATGCATGGGTCGTAAAACGTACCTTAGCATCAGATCCCACCGCAAGTCAAGACAATTCACAATAGGCACTCAAGCAATCATATCACCGATCGAAGCATCGATCAAATCGACCTAGTCGATTTCATGCTAACAAGACCACTCACGGTCATTTCCATTCAATCAATCATTTCACAACAATCGGATCAATTCATTGGTCAATCGAACTAGTCGATTACATGTCAGACGGACCATTCTAGGTCAATACTCTCAAGGCGTCAAGTTCGCCAAAGTGATTTATCCACTAGACAATTGCGTGCGTTCTTTAAGGCGCCGTTTTCGCCAAATGACATCCTTAGTCACCGAACCACGCATGCCTATAACCATGTACTCAAATAGATAATTGTGTGCGTTCTTTAAGGCGCCGTTTTAAATGATATCCCAAATCACCGAACCACACATGCCTACCATGATCTGTTCAATAGACAATTGCGTGCGTTCTTTAAGGCGCCGTTTTCGCCAGTGATATCCCAAATCACCGAACCACACATGCCTACCATGATCTGTTCAATAGACAATTGCGTGCGTTCTTTAAGGCGCCGTTTTCACCGAGTGATATCCCAAATCACCGAACCACGCATGCCTATAACCATGTACTCAATAGACAATTGTGTGCGTTCTTTAAGCGCCGTTTGCGCCGGTGATATCCCAAATCACCGAACCATGCATACCTATAACCATGTACTCAATAGACAATTGTGTGCGTTCTTTGAGACGCCGTTTTCGCCAGTGAGGTCCATAATCACCAACCACACATGCCTATAACAATGTGAGTACTAGACCAATACGTGCGTTCTTTAAGGCGCCGTTTCGCCAATGATATCTCAATCACCGAACCACGTAGGTCCGCAATAATTTATGTACTAGACCGATACATGCGTTCTTTAAGGCGCCGTTTTCGCCAGTGATATCCCAATCACTGAACCACGTAGGTCCATACACCATGTCTGATCGGTTCAATTCCGCAGTATTTCCAATTCTCTCATAAGTCCATCCACTGTACAACTCAATCAAAGCATTATAAATGCTAAACAAACATACTCGGCCATCTACCAATCAATCATTCAATCTCAATCAATTCCAAATCAATTTAGGGTAAATCCCTAAAATGTCACAATTTATTCAATTCCATACAACGTAGAGCTTAAATAAATAAACGAACTGCGCCACGACGGTTAGCACGAGATTTCGGTCGTCGGCCATCGAAATCTTAATTTCCGAAAAATAATTAATTAATTAATTAATTTCGAAAATTAATTATTAAATATTAAAAATTCTGTTTAGCTCAAAATAAGATCCAATTAAATAAACGGACTTCACCACGGTCATCAACATAATTTTCCGGTCACGGGCCATCCCAGTTGAATTTTCAGGAAATAAATAATTAATTAATTAATTTCGAAAATTAAATAATTAATATTAAATTTCATTTTAGCTCAAAATAAAGCCCGATTAAATAAACGGACTTCACCACAGTCATCAGCATAATATTCCGATTCCGGACCATCTCCCTTGAATTTTCGGAAAATAAATAATTATTTAATTTAATTCCGAAAATTAATATTTAAATGCCAAAAATCCCACTTAGGCCCGAATCGCCAAATTGAGGCCCAATTAGGGGTCAGAAAATTCCCGAGATACTTCCAATAAATAGTAGACCACGTCTACTTGTTAATTGCGCAATCAATTTATTTAAATCGCATCACAATTGACTAATAATTGCTAATTTATTCTAATCTAACAACCTAAACATAATTAATTAAAACTAAACCAACCTTAAAGCATAATTAACCAACTAATCCTGGATTAGTGAGATTACTCACCAAATCGCGCACAAATCGGATCAATCCGACGGCGGCGACGCGAGGAACGATTCTTCCCAAAGCGACTCACGGATCCGGGGCCCGGAAACGGCCCAAAACGAGCCCGAACCAGCTGGAAACCCATTTCGTGGGTTGCTGGTTTGCTACGAAACAGAGGAAAACAGGGATGGTTAGGGGCAGAGAAGGGTTTGGGGGAGCGGGCGGAACTCCAGGGAGGCCGAACGGCGGCTCCGGCGGCCTGCTCAGCCGCTCACGGTGGCTGAACAGAGGCCGAACGGGAGCTGGGTCGCACGGCAGGGACGGCAAGCGCAGGCGGCGCACGGGCGGCGAACGGCGGACGTGCGGCGTGCGCGGGCGTGCGGTGCGACGGCGGGACAGGCGGCGACGGTGGCTGGCTTCTGCTTCCGATCTCCTGCAGCTTCTGGTTCGGTTTGCACAGAGAAGAACGAAGAAGAAGAAGAAGAAGGTAACGTGAGGGAGGAGGCAAGAAGAGAGAGAAGAGATAAGGGAGAGAGTTTGACCGGTCAAAAAAAAGAATAAAATAAAATAAAGCAAAGTGGAAGACAGCAAGAGGCGGTCGGTTGGGGGAGTCGCACGAGTGGAAGGGAAGGAGAGAGAAGAGGGAGAAAAGAAAGAGAGAAAAGGGGGAGAGAGAGAAAAAGAAAAAGAATAATAATATTCTAAATTTTCTTTTTCTCTTTCCATTTCCTTTCCAATGCCTTCCGGTCTTCGATTTTTCCTCCGATAATTTCTTTCTTGAAATTTCGACTCACAATAAATAAATTGGCGACGATGAGACAGTGATTCTATTTATCCGGTCAAATTAAAACCCGAAAATACGGATATCACATCAATAGTGAGAGAATATCCTCGTGTAACAAAACAATACTACAACATACTTAGATATATTAAACTCTGAATTTCCGTTTTCGAGATATTTTATTCCTTCACAATATTCTGAATAATTAATATATAAGCTGCTTTTAGATTTTAGCAAGTTGTGACAAGCGACAGCATAGGCAAGTTACAACAGAGGAAACGCTCAAGATTCATGCCAAGGAAAATACACTATGCAAACCCAACCGTAATTATTTCTATCTAAACTTCGGAGAGGTATTGAGTGCTTGCAATGATCATAAACACATAAAATTTTCAGAGACATATCGGAGAGAATGCATACCCTAGTTCACAAATTTCGCTGACCAAATTTCGGCCCTTGACTCTGTTAGATTGATCTCACTCCACTTAATAAGTTGAGGGATAGTCATCATCAGATTAAATGGTTATAAATTGTCCGACTTTGACCTCAGTATGAGGAAGAGAAAAGAAGAACAACATCATAGATATGCTCACTACTTCAACAAGTTGATGGGGAAAAGGTACGCTTTTAAAGATTCGGCAGGTAATATACATGGTGACAAAATTGCTAAATTGTGCGGTTGGGAACACAAAGTCAAGGCATCGATGTTCCGGGACAGTAAAACGAGAAAATAAGATGGAAGCAACGGAGAAGGATATGAAAAAACTGATAATGTTATCAAAGTACACCTTGCACATAACATTCTTCCTGCCTTTGGAGAATTGCAACATTGGAAACCTATTTTTGGGATAAACTACGGTCCCGAACAACTCCATTTGTCCTTACAATTGAAAATTAGCGAAAGAGATTTCAAAAATTAATAGGTAAACTCAATGTGCTCATTAATAATCTTAATTCTCCATATTGGGGAGAAGGAAGCACGTATTTTGGTTCATATCGGTAGGGATCTAGCCAAGGAGTTTGTTCACACTAGGGAGCTTAATGATGTCATCGAGTGAACATGAAAAGTATTTGTTAGAAGAGCAAGATCTTGTACATTGCATTAGCCTTCTAATTAATACTCCACCAACTTTTAATTGTGTGTGCATTCCAAAAGTTCGGATCACAAGCTTTCCGTTGATATAAAAGTCAAGTCAACCAAAAATCAGATGAAATTGTCATAATCGATTAAGGTTTGGCCAAATTTGGATAAACATGAATAACGCATACGAAATCTCATATGTTAAAAAATTAAAATTGGGCACTAATCCACCTGCGGTTGAGGAGGATTTGTCTATAAAGAAAAGACAGAACAAAAATATCTAGCAAAATAGAGTACTGATTTATAATACGAACCGCAAATCAGCCTTACTTAAAGCAATGAGAGAGGTACGATGAGTTGCATTAAGGTAGTGCAAAGCTCTAACTCGATAGCTAAGAGAAACCGCCACGGCGGTCTAACTCCCGACAGCATTGCCAAAAGATTGTGATTTCCAGCTTAATCTCGTGCTATAGCTGCCCCCGTTTGCTCTCTCTGTTAAAAGTGTTTTTCAGCTTACGCCCTATATGCACATTTTCTTTTTCCATTTTTCATTTTCCCTAACTTTTTCTTCTAAAAATTAACACAATTACCATTTCCCTCATCAATGATAAACATTTCCCCATTTTAGCCTCATTTCTCAACCTTCACTTATCAGAGGCTGTCTAAAAGCATGCAGGTGTTGAGATGGTGACAATAACAACTGACTAGGTTAATGCCCTTTGGCAGAGAGGAGAGAGATTGAGTCGAATCAATACAGATCGCGAGGAAGACGCTTAATCTTGAGTGGTGCACCATTATGCTAGGGGATGTTAAGACCACAGATAAATATTCAGCAAAAGATGGCTGAAGGAGTTCAACTAGACTGCAAGTGGATCCACTATTGCTATTGCAAAGGATTAACAAATGCAGTAATAAAAAGTTCATGCAGGGGCAAAGCACAGGGCGAATCCAGTATAGTCTTTGCCAAGAAAAGAACATGGATGCTAATTTAAAATGAGAAACCATAGCATTGAGAACATGAACACTCAAACAGTGTCATTGCACATCCTTTTTTTATTTCTTCTACTTCATTTGATTGATTCTTTGGACACCCTTGCTCCAAACAATACCAAAGTCATTTCACCAGAGGCAGTGCTGCCTGCGGCAAGAATGGACTCAAGGAACATAATAAGTCCATTGGCTCCATCTTCCTCTATTTGCCGCAACTTTAGGATCACCGACTTCTATTGCGACAAATGCCAAGGCGATGGTGAAGCTCCTACGCCAAAACTGACAGTGGAGCTGGAGCTGCAGCAACGAACGCAGAAGCTAGAGTTGTAGCAGTGAACGTTGAGTAGCTGCACAACTAATGGCATGGTGCTGCTGCCGCGGCCTCCTCCACCTCTAGCTCCTCCTCCGATGGTGAATTGTCTCGGTTCATGTTTTCTCTATCCTTTTTTTTTTTGGTTATGTTTACGTCAAAGCTGCAACTACGATTCTCATTGCCACCACGGCTGCCTCCATTCCAGCTCCCTCTCGGGTGGTGGACAAGTGATGGTCTTGGTTCATGTTTTCTATGTTTTCACAGTAAAATTTGAAGGAAACGAACAAAGGTAAATATGTTACGAGTGTACTAGTTTGAGATTTTTGGTTAATCTAATATTAATTTGAGATAAATTTGTCATAGGTATCCCGGTTTAGGGTTTTTGGTGATCCAAAAATGAGTTTAAGGTAAATTTGTCACAAGTAGACCGATAAATTTGCCAACTTTGCTATCGAGCAATGGAGGGGAGTCTGCAAAACCTCATTAGCAGATTTTTGAAATGCACAAGACTAATTTGTAAAATGGAAAAAATTGTTACTTTTGTACAATACATAACTAAATTGATTAGTTGTCGTTACATAATGAAATCAAAGAATTTATACCACACACGGGAGGTAGAGTCTATTTTTCCTTATACAAAAGTGATTATTCTTTTTTCATTTTACATAGTCTTTAGATTACTTGGTTGGATTCATTAATCCCACTTTAAATATCAATTAATTAGCTTTCCAATACTGCCAAAATCATACTGATTGGATATTTGACGGAAAAAAATATCATGACTTTCCACTCCGGTGGTCCATTCGACCCAAATTCCAAAAATTTGCGATCCCGACATATCTTTGAAGATCGAATTGCATTTTTAATAGTTTGAATCATGAGCTTTTTGTTGATATAAAAATCAATCCGATGTGAAAGTTATAACCAATTGAAATTTGGTCAAATCTAGACAAAAAAAAAAAAAAATACATATAAAATATCATCTCTAAAAAAAAAAAAAAGTTAGTTTGGCTGTGTAGGAGGTTGGCTAAGCCTGCAGCAGAAATAAAGGATAGTGCATGAACTTGTATGGGATTTCAATGGAGCTGTGTTTGGCTTAATTCATATCTTATCATTAATTTCAGTGGTTCTTGGCTGTGGATGCAAATTCTTCAATGATCTCACCTTTGATGTTGACTCCACTTATTTGATCAAGTGATTGGGGCAAATGACCAAATACCACCATAACAAATGGCGTGTGAGATGAACGGCGGTGACAACGTCCTTGATCCTTCATAATGGTTGCTGTTTTTTACTCAATTAAGACCACCTTCGCTACAAATTTGACTTGACTGGAGAAAGCAAAAGTGCCGTTTTAGTGGTACTCCCCGATAGGCTGATTTTACGACCAAAATGGAATTTGTTCCGTCCGCAGTAAACACCTAATATGGATAGTAAACTAAATTTGGAGGGTCACACTTTTCCATGCCTATTTTCATTTATCCGCGCCCTATGATAGTGTTGACCCTATTGACCCTTTCGTGACTTTTTTTCTTTTTGTTGGTATTTTTTTGTCCCACTTTTCTCTTCCTTATTCTTTATTCTCTCCGTATTGCTTCTCCTCCTCCACGTCAGCCACTCCTCCAAAGTAGGAGGAGATGACATGATCCGGCTGATGATTGTCACTGCTGTGAATGATGCCTTCTCCATATATTGATGCTAATAAAGTTGGTCAGAGTAATAACCCCTATATAAGTTATGCAAAGGCCTAAATCTTCTAATCAAGGCTAGAATGATAAAGATAATCAAACTATTATTGGTCAAAATATCCAGATTGGTAACAAAAATTTGACAAATCTAATTGGCCAACAAGTCAATCAACAACCAAACGTTGAAAATATAATGCTAGTGGTTCCATTTATACTACTCAATGTGAAATTCTTGTTGGGCCTAGCATGTCAAATAACACAAATAATCCGGCAAGACCAACATTACTACTTAGGGGCAAGATGGCCAATCAAATCCACACAAAAACCCTACATAGTTTGCTGAAGAAGTTCGACAACAATTAGGCTTACAAATGAGTGCTACTGTACATGTTTATAAGAAACCATGCACGAAAGGGTCGATAAAAGGTTTCCATTCAGAAAATTTTTATAATATTTTGAAGATGACAAAATAATCAAAGATTACTAATATGTGTATGGATTGAATAAACCATGTGAAAGAAGTACAAATCATTGTCCTAATAGGATATTTAGAGCTTATGAGTTATCTATTGCTGACACCTGCATTTTTGTCCAACAAAGCATACCTGCAATGAAGTGAACGAAAAAAAAAGAAAAAACAAATATGAATGAAAAAAAGAAATGAAGTGAACGAAATAAATAAACGGATGTATAAAAATAAAAGGGGCCTCCCGCGCGCTCTCTCTCACGTGCACTCCCTGGGCGCGAGGCACACACACGGAGTCTGAGAAAATCTCTCTCTTCTTCAGCGTTCTGAATCAAATCCAGTGCCTTAGCCCGCGGCGACTAGTCTCCGCAGGGTGCTTCGATCCTTCTCGAATTCGTTACATCTGGTCGAAGCTTCTTCATCGATCTCAGACTAGAGCCAGTTGCAGATGAACTCCGTTGGATGGATTTTATCACTGCCGAGCATCGCCATTAGAGATTCTCGTAATCTGCGTTTGATTTCTATCATCTTCGTCCTCCCATGGAGGAAAACGGCGATGACTGAAGCTTGATCGAAATTGAACTCTTCACTTCGAGCTCCTAATCATTAAATCGAGCACAAAAAGGATTAAAAGCTGGTTTCCGATTTCGATTCCATCAATACCACTGATTTCTCTGTATCTTTCTTAGATCACCAGTGCTCGTCTGAGTCCTCTACAGTCACTGAAGAACCACCGGACGGAGTTAAAAATAAAATCCTCGTCCGGCTCAGGAGCTCCGAGGCGGCTACCTCTCTACGTTTCCAGCATCGCAGTCACGAGAAGTGCTCTGTTTGCCCTTGCCTTTTAGTCAAAATCGTTGGAGCACTCAGATTCAGGTTCCTTCCTTCATCACCGGCGTCGAAACTCATTGGTGACATCTCCAGGACTTCTTCCATCTTTTCTAATCATCCGTCGCGCTCAGTTATTGTTCTTATTCAAGGTCGCGAATTCGTGCCAAAGCCAATCGTGTCTGAGTTGATCTCTATAATTGTGAATGCCGTGCGTTGCTTTAGTGTTAGTCTGGTATTGATTACGTGCTCACTGTCGTTTCGTTTGGTTCCTCAACCAGACGCTCACCGCCTGTTTGCTAATTTGCCTGAATCAATCATGTCATGCATAGTTGACGTCAAACAGAAACCGAGCTTCAACTGAGAACTAAAGGTCTGAATTAGATGAAGATCATCTCTGATTGAGTATCTATTTGCGACTTGAGACTGTTTTGATGATGCCGAGATGGTTTGGTTATGGATTCCTGTTTTGTAATCGCAACCGCATGCATATTGCCTGTTTGATGATATGTCTGAACCAGAGTAGTGCAGATTTGCTCTTGTTGTCGATTGACATAAAAACATATTGACATGATACGCAGATAGCGATCTTATAATGCAATTACCATGACGTTATTTGCTGGCCAAGATGCATTACATATTGGTCTTCATTACTTTGTGTTAAGTTTTGATTGTTCATTTGTTCTCGTATAGGTTGTTACCTTGCCTCTTGCCTCTCATGTAAGATTTATTGTTTGGAATCGCTTTGTGAATTCAATTCAGTGTACGTTCTGGGAATCCATGAGGACTGAAAAGCATGGACAGTATAGTATAGAGAATGGATACGTTTGATGCTTAAATGCTCATATATGTGTAATTTTAAAACTGATCAGTGAAAATCAGCCCAAACAAGTCAACCTAATAGTAATATGGTTTCAATCATGTCAATTCCCCCCTTTCTGATTTTGGTGGATTTGGGCCACAACCGGTCCAAAGATCGCTTTCATGGGCTGTGCAAACTAGACTAAGACTGAATTAAGCCCTCTTTTTATTTATTTATATTTTATTTATATTAAATTTTCATTATTTTTCGAATAAAGATTGCCTAATTGTCGACTGAAAATTAGGTATCAACCGTCCTTCCCTTCTCAACATGGCGAGTTCCCTTTTGTAGCGGTAGTTGCACACTCTCAAATCTCGTATTAGAGACCTGGTTGTCGACTTGTCTGTCACGTGAGCCTATGACCACCACGAGGCCATGCACTCTAGATGGATGTGCATAAGAGAGAGAAATGTGTGCGTGTGAATACGTTCTTGTCAGTTTGGCCCCAAAAAAGGCAAATCAACATTTTCCCTAAATGGCTTTTAATTCACTTCAGAAACTATCGTCACTAGAATGTTTCAAAATTGGATAGAGGCCTTTTTAAAAGTACAAAGGCCATTTTGGACAAAAGAAAGTAAAGGAACTATTTTGAATTTCAAGTAAGAGTACACGATTTTGATCCCACTCTTCTTCTAACCTACTGCATGGGGCATTGTTTGTGATAGCTGCTTCGCAATTTTCTCCCATTTAATATATTTTTTGGCTATAAAGAGGATAAGTGTTTGGACAGTTCCAGCGTTCTTGAAACAAAATATGAACACTATTTTATGTTGTTGAATTCGGGAAAGAGTCGACAATTGGAAAATCCCATTGGTAGCAAAGGTTGGTAAACTTGCTTATCTGTCACAATTTGTAACTGGAAAAATGATATAAATAGTTCCTGAACTTTAGTTTAATGTGTAATGTGGTCCATGGACTTTTAATTCGTTCAATGTAGTCTTTGAATCGTCTAATGTGCAAATGTTGTCCATAAACTTTTGATACATGTTCAATTTGATTCCTAAACTATATGAAAATATTTAATGTTGCCCTTGAACTTGAATTAATGGAAGGACAATATTCAACATTTTCATATTATTAAGGGACTAAATTGAATATGTACCAAAAGTTTGAGGACCGTATTGCACAATGGGGTAAAAGTTTAGGGACTATATTGCACATTGGACCAAAGTTTAGGACTTATTTGTATTATTATCCCTTAGTTATTTACATTTCTTATAAGCATTAAAAAATTCAACCCATAAAAATAGTATAGATAAGTTTTCAAAATAGTATGAAATAGTTGTTGTCTACCTACTAACATTTACCGAGTCCTCCACCTCTTCTCGCGGCTCCTCTCGGTCTCCCACTCTTGTCTTCGACAATTCACTTGAAAAATTAGTTTCTTTTGATTTTGACATTATCGACTTTTACCTTTTTAATAACCAAAAAAAAAAAAATCATTTTAGCGTTCTACATCTAACATAGGGTGGAGTCATAGGAGTTGATCAATAAAAAGAAATAAATTATCCAATTGCACAAGCAACATAAGAGTAGATACTACAGACAAATACCTACTTTTTTGTAATGGCGGCTTCTACGATAGATGCAGACCCACTTTCTATTTTGATTAGTAAGCAAGAGTTCTATTGATCAATACATAAACCTGTCTTTTTAATGGTGATGAAGAACTATGAAGAGAAGAAAGATCGAAAATGCTCCTTCTAGAGTGTAATAATCGAACCTCAGTGGAATTCTTCATGAACATAAGTGTCTGAACAATACTTTATCCCAGAATCGATAATAAGCAAACCTCCACGATCTGATAAAGGCTAATGGACCACAAAATACCCAAAAGCCAACCACAAATCCAAGCGGTATGCCCATATAAAACCACTTCTTCTCGCTATCATTGTTGTTGCCAGCATCATCTGGGTCACTTTTAGATGGAACACAACCTGCTTCGTTCGTCCTGTTTGTGGTAATTGAGCAAGTTTTCTCAAGCGGAATCCCGCACAATCCATGGTTTCCTCGGAAAGAACTTGAGCAATTTGTTCCCAACTGTGGTCCACACAATCCGGCATTGCCTTCAAAGGAACTTGCTGAAAAGGTGAGAAATTGTTTGACCGCTGGGATGCATCCCACAAATTTATTGTATGAGAGGTTCAGTACGGAAAGAAAATTAAGGTCTGAAAGCTGTGTAGGAATCCTCCCATTGAGGTTGTTCCGTGAAAGGTCCAAGGACTCAAGCTGATGCAAGTGTCCTAGGGATGGAGGAATTGGCCCTGCGAATGCATTGTTTGATAAGTTGAGGAAATGAAGCGCTTTGAGAGCCCCCAGAGTATCAGGTATTGGACCTTCGAAATTGTTGCATGAGAAGTCGATTGAAGTGAAAATGGTCAAGATCTTCACCAGCTCCAATTGCAGACCTTTAATGGTAATGCTTACTGTGTCCTGATAGTAGAGACCAGTCCAGCCAAGGAATGGATATTGGATATAATTGAAGTCTACATTAGCCTTCATAGCCTCCCAAGTTGTGAGGGATTGAGCAGGCAGAATGCCCCTGAAATTGTTGGAAGATATGTCCACAATTTGAAGCATCTTCCAAGTGCCATTAGTCCCTGGACATCCAACCCCTCCATGGAACTTGTTGGATCGTAACACAAGTACACGTAGACTTGCAATGCTCTTCAATTGACATGGATACACGTCATCAATCTGGTTGTTTCCGATGTCTAAAACTTCCAGAGTTGTGCAATTTGCCAATGACTCTGGGAACTGCCCTTGTAATCGATTACTGTTGAGATCCAAAGTCTTCAAACCACATGTTTCGGGGAAATTGATAATGCCACCGTTCAAAGCATTATTTCGCAGATTTAATACCTTGAGAGACTCCATCACCAAGCAGTCAGGAATATTTCCCGTCAAATTATTCTGAGATAGGTCAAGTACCTCAAGATATTCAGCTTTGCAAATTGATTTTGGGATAGACCCGTGGAACTTGTTATTAGACAGGGAGAGGAATATTGCGACAGAAAGATTGATACCAATAGCAGGTGGAATGACTGTAGTGAAGTTGTTACTCGAGAAGTCCATGTATGAGGCAAATGGTGGAAGGGGCAACGTTTGTCCACGGAGCCTGTTCTTATGGAGGTCAAGAATAGACAGACTAGAAGTAAAATTAGGCAACGGTGTTTCAATATCTTCGAGCAAATTAGATGAAATATTGAGATATACAAGATTTTGAAGCTCCCATATCCATTTTGGTATCTTGCCCCGAATTTGATTGTTAGAGAGGTCTAGATATACCAATCTGTGTTGCTCAGCGAGGAACTCCGGTAAAGTCGCCAACTGGCAAGAAGCCAACTTTAACGTTGTAATGTTAGGGAATGAAGACGCTTGGGAAGCAATATTTGTGGCATCAATGGAAAAACGATTGCAAGAAAGATCCAAATACAAAAGATTTTGCAGTTGCTGAACCAAATTAATATGGAATGAGTCATTGAAATTATTTGAAGAAAGTGAGAGGTACTTGAGCACACGGAGTTTCCATATAGACTTTGGTAGTTCTCCTCCTATATTGTTGTTGCTTAAATCAAGTGTATCCAGTTTGTGCTGTGCAGCATTAGAAAATTCATTCACTTGACCAGAAAATTGGTTGTTGGAAAGTTGAAGCTTCTGAATCAATGGAAGTGCGAACAGAGATGAAGGAATATTTCCTTTCAGTAAATTGAATCGCAGATCAAGAATAAGAAGACTCGAGACATATTCCCATTGGGTTGAAACAATCTGACCAGTCAGATTATTGCGCGACAAATTGATTTGTGTCATATTCTTAGACTTGTTGAGTGATGGAATTGAACCAGTAAAATTGTTCAATGAGAAGTCCAGATAAGCCAGTTGGGAAAGATTAGCAAAAGAGCTTGGGATATTTCCATCAAAGCTGCAATTAACCAATTCTATTCGTGACAGATTTCTCAGATTACCAATTGAATCTGGGAGCCTCCCGGAAATATTCGTGAAACTAAGAACCAATCTCTGAAGAGAACCATTCTCTGGAAATCTGGGCAAAGAACCCTGAAGGAGTTCGTTGTATGATAGGTCAATGGTCTGAAGTGTTTGTACCTGGAAGATTTTTTGAGGAAATTCTCCCCACAGGCCGCAATTACTGAGATCTAGGGTCCTTAAATTGTGGAAGTGGGCAAAGAACTCTGGGACGGTGGTAGACAAACTATTAGTGCCCAATTTAATCACCGACAGAAAAGGAAGATTCACGAGGGAAGAGCAAGACTCAATGGGACCTGATAAATAACAATTCATCATGCTTAACACTTGAAGCTTCGGCAGTGAAGAAGACAGGACGTTGCATAATTCATTTCCTGTAGTAGACATGTTCACTCCATCAAGGTACAACTCTCTTAGCTCGCTAAGATTCCCAACAAGCATCTTTAGATTTGGATTCTTGAGTTTCAGTGAAGTGACCCCACGAAAATAAAACTGAGTAAACTGAGATACATCAAGAGTAACCAACCTTATCAAACGTGATATTCCAATTGGAACCTGTCCTGTGAATCCGGCATTTGAAAGATTGAGGGAGACCAAATTGGTGAGATTACCGAATCCAGAAGGAATCTCCAAAGACTGGAAGTTGTTGAAAGCCAAATTCAGCCTCTGAAGATAATCGAGTCTGAAAAGACTCGATGAATCGTTAAGTCCACTAGTGATCCCCTCGTTGCTAAGATCAAGACCCGTGACTTGGCCACCTTCGCAGGTCACACCGTCCCAAGAACCATTGCTCTGATTCCATTTGATCAATTTCGTGGACAATAATGCATTGAAGTTGAGGCTATTCTTCAATTCCAGCAGCAGCGATTTCTGATTGCCAAAACACAGGCCCGAGACCAAAACTGTGCCTCTGCTGAAAGGGTTGGTATGTGCGAGTATTAAGACCAACCATAGGAGGAGCCAATTCCTCATTTGTTTCAAGCAAATTAGGAAACGCTATTTTAAAGAGTTTGTGAGTGAAAACATACAAGGAGTGGTGTTCTTAATGGAAGGCAGATGAACATGAACTTCCCTGTATGAGATTTTTATGGAGCTGTGTTAATCTCATCCACATCACATCCTATCATCGATTTTTCAGTCCCTACGTGTGGCTATCAAAAGTTGACTTGACTTGCGAATGCAAAATCATCTAGTCACTTGGTTGAGCCAGTGGTGGCCTTCGGTGGTACTCGACCGTTGATGTAGAAAAGCCAAGGAAAAAACAACAAGAGCAACTCTTTCCGTTGCATATTATTCCCCGCTTTCTACAGGACAAGTCCCCTTCTAGAGAACAGGTATTCATTTCTCTCCCATTTTGTTTCTACAAGGTTCATTGTTCATGGAAATTGATTTTCTGATTAATGTTCACTATTAGTAACATAAGACACTCAAAGATGGAGCACTCATTACTCATTTTCATGTTACATTTTGACAAATCTTCGAAATGTAAGGAAAATGGAGACATCAGTCGAAGGACATCACCAGTCGAAGGACATCACCCATAAAACTAAGTGATTCGTGTTTAATGGTCTTCGCTTTTGCATTAATTCCCATATATCAGATTGTTTTCCTTTGAAACAAAGGTCATGTCCTTACTGTGCCAATGGAATGTACAATCAAAGGTCGAACAGTTTTCTCTAATTATCCTGTCTCATGATTCAGAGCTGAACTCCTGAGGTACCTTTTTGCCTTAGATGTTGGGATTTCGAATAGCGCTACACTGCTACTGTTTGTGTTCAAAGCATGTCTCGTTGCTCAAATCAAGACCTGTGACTCAAACAGCGTCGCAGGTCACACCGTCCCAAGAATCATTGCTTTGATTCCATTTGACCAATTTCGTGGACAAAGAAGCATTGAAGTTGAGGCTATTCTTCAATTCAAGCAGCAGCAATTTCTGATCGCCGAGACACTGCCTGAGACCAAAACCGTGCCATGCTGCTGGTATGCGCAAGGATTAAGACCAGCCATAGGAGGAGGAAAATCCTCATTATTTTTCAAGCAGATTAGGAAACACTCATGTAGTTGAGAGAATCAGCTGTTCTCAGTTCAAGAAATTGAAAGCCTATGAATATCTCTGAAATGGAGAGAGAAAATACTCAAGAGTTTATATTTTTACTTAATAACTTGACTTTATAATTTGTCACAATCAAGTTGTATCCACGGTATAACAGGTTATTATATAATATCGATAAATATACTTCAACACTCAAGACAAATTATGTCCTCTTTTGTCCAATAAATAAGTAGATTCAAGTACAGAAGTTAAATGATTTACATAAATGTGAATGCAACTTCAATACTATATTACAGAGTTTGTGGAGGATTTGTGTTCTTATTGGAAGGCAGATGAACATGAATTCCTTGTGCGGGATTTCAATGGAGCTGTATTTGGTCTAAATCTTATCACATGGTATATTATTTTTTAATCCCCATGCGCAACTGTCTAAAGTTGACTTGACTTGCAAATGCAAAATCACCAAATCACTTGGTTGAGCCAGTGGTCGCCTTCGGTGGCTCTCGACTGTTGATGAAGAGCAGCCAAGAAAGAAAAAACAAGAGCATCTCTTCCCCTTGTGTATCATTTCCTGCTTTCTACAGTACAGGTACCCTTCTAGAGAACAGATATTCATTTCGCTCCAATTTATTGAATTATAGTTTCTCTGATTTCCGGTCTCCTGATTCAGAGCTGCACTCCTTAGCCGCCTGTGAAACATATAAGCAATATGTTGGGATTTCGAGCAGCGGTACACTGCTACGGTTACTGGTCCAAGCTCATCTCCACTGACGCGAACCTCGTGAGATTGCGAGTTTCTTCAATGATCTCCCTAACGATGTGAGGTTTGATATGGCTTGAGCAACGTGACCGAGTAATTCGGGCAAATGGCCAGATACCACAGGAACAAATGGCACGTGAAATGAACGGGGATCGAGCACGAGTACTTTGGCCACCCTTGGTCCGGCTACTGCTGTTTTCATTCTCTTTGTTTTTCCTGTCACTAAGGCTCTCTTCGCCGCTTATACGTATTATCATCCCAAAAACTAACCAACCTTAGAAACTCATTTTCAGAAACATAATTAGACAAATCTTATCGGACCAATGAAATATGTGACATGTCCTTTTTTTTTTTTTTTTTTATATATCGCTTCGGCCGCTACTCGTAATTAATTTTAGATTGGTTAAAGAACTTACTTCTTCATTGTGGTTAAATCATGTGCTAACACATGGAACTAGTCCATGACAAACAAACATCATCATATTAACGCTAGGATTTAATACTTCCAAAAAACTTGCAAAATGTTTATGGCAACCAATCGAAATTAGTAGACCATATTTTTCATACAACATGATTGTTGACTTGAAAGCAACAGTAATCACTAGTCAGACCAATGATGCAGTGGACCAGTCAACCAAGTCCAACCAGGTCCTACTTCAAGCCCATGAACTGAGCAGGAATCTTCTTAGAGCTAGAAGGACTACACCTTTGGTCCAGTTTGGCGGGCAAATGCACGAAGAATCTTTACTTTATCTGAACGGGAAGAATGTTTTTGAAAGGATGTTTTTGACTGAAGCACATTCCGACAATAGACAATTATGAAAAGGAAAGAAAATTGAACTTACTCCAATAAAGCATAAAAACCAAAGTACACGCATTAGCTTTCAATTGACTTTTGATTAGAGAATGCAACATTGTAGTTTCAGTGGAGCTCTTCCATTCAATGTTCTAAAATTCCGTTGACGAATAAAATGGAATTTTTTCCGTGGAAGGTGATTATGTAACATCGACAATATATTCGAACTACTGATGATGATACATAAAAAAGTGATCAATGGCTACTTAATTCGGTTAGCAATTTGAAAATAGCAATAAAATAACAATTATATCATTAACAAACTCAACGGTATATTACCACTTGTTTTTAGAATTTACAAATGAACATGCAAGTAAATGTTACCAATGAAGTAACAGTTTTATCATCCACTAATACGATAGTAGATTAACACTATTTTTATATTGGGACAAGAACACTGAAAGTCATAAAACTTGTCATAAAAGTGCCATTAAGTCCCAAAACTTATTACATAAGTGCATTCTAGTCCTAAAATTTTCAAAAAGTGCAATTGAGTTCTAAAACTTGTTACAAAAATGCAATTGAGTTCTAAAATTTCCAAAAAGTTTAATCAACCTAAGGACTTGATTAAACATTTGGACAAATTTTCAAATAGTGCAATTGACTTGATTGTTGAGCTCCCAAATTAATGATCATAAGTTATTAAAACAATGTGAAATAATGAAAAAAAAAAAAAGTTGGTAGGTTGGCTCCGATAAAACTTGGTAGCTCAAACAATCTTGTGATGAGTACTTCACATTTTCCAACCATCACCGATCATCGCTGGTGGGGGCTGCCGCCACCAAGTCCTCCACCCTTTCTTGTGTGTCTCGGGATCTCATTTTTGTCTTCTACATTTTACTTTCTTTATATATATGAATTTCAGAAGTTCTCTAATAAAAGAAAGTACTTTTTGTTCACTTGTTTAAGTTTGATAACTAATGGAAAACGAAATTTTTTTCTATCGATTGATGATTGTTCTTTTGTTAATGTGTGCTTGTGTCTACTTAAGTGTTCCAACTATTTTAGTAATCTTGACTAGTGGGCAAATGATTCTTATTAGCATACTCAATTTAATTATATCATAATTGTATTGTGTGTTTACATTGGGAACGTATCCGCTAAGGTTGACTTCCATAGTATATGTAAAGTAATATTTCATGTCCAAATTTTCTTTGCTTTGCCACACTAAATAATGTCATCTTGCACAAAGTCACACAATACGCAAGATTCTCTTTGAATGAATGTCAGTGATAACCAAAACTAATTTCTAAATGGTGTCAGGAATATTTTTTAGTGGGTACATAAAAGAGGTCTAATCAATCAAATTGATAATAATATTTGAAATAGACTGGACAAATATATATATACTCAAACTCAATCTTGTAGAAGCTCAACTTTTTGGATCGAGTTTGACTCGTGAATTTAAAAAAAAAAAAACTTGAAATGACTCGGTTGGATTTGACTTGGGTTATTATAAATGAGTTTTTGTGGGATCTTGAGCTCAAATTCGAATTTCATAAAATTTGAATTGATGAGGCTTGGACTTGACTCAATCTCGCATTTGAATTTGTAAATAATTTAGGCAATTTGAAGTAGCTTGATTCATTTGCACGTGAAGAAGCAATTAAAACCTGATTTCAAAGAAGCATGTGAGAAAATGATAGGAAAGCACAAAATCGTTTCAATCTTGAGTGTCATGTATTTCAATCTAGTTAATTTTTTCTTCGAATTGGGTTAAATATATTTTTAATCTTCTAATTCTTAAAATTTGTGCGATTGCGTCCTCAAGAAGGCCAGCCATTACCACTTCGGTGGATAGTTGGAGTCCACCACGACCGCTTCTCCGAAAGTCAAGCCTGTGATAAGTTCTTAAAATTTTCTAACCATCACCAATCATCACTGGTGGTGGCTGCAGCCACAAAATCCTCCACCCTTTCTCGCATCTCTCACTTTTCCACCTTTGTCTTCTACATTTTACTTTCTTATTTTTCCTAAAATAAAACTAGTTTCTTTTGACTTATTTCACTTCGAAAATTACTGAGAAAAATCGCAACACTGTGCAATAAAATTACTAAAAATGTTAGGTTCCATATTGGCTCCAGCTACATGACCGAATAATTTAGGCGATGTTGGAATTTTGTTTGTTAAAACAAAATGGGTGCCTTTTACTTTGTCTCACATAGAAAAGGTGGGAGCTAGTGGGCTAGTTTAAAAATGTGAGTTTTTCCTTTTGTAGTTAAAGGACTGATTGGGTGGGGCTAGACCTCACCATACCCGCGTGCGGGTGCGCACTTTGCACGCTTGCGCGCCCGCGGTTTAATTAGCATCAATCCCTTGTTATTCATTTAATTTTTTATTTTATTTTTATTTAAATTCTAAGGTTGCCTTTTAATTTGAGAATTTTCGGAAATGAAATATAAAATGAAAATTCGAAATTCTATTTAAAAAAAAAATTATTATTATTCCGAATTTTATTTGTGTCTTTTCAAGACAACCTTAAAAAAAAAAAAAATTACTTATTCGGTTTTGCAACATTTTCCGAAAGGTTGCAATTGTTCGGTTTTCGACTTCTTCCGAAAAGTCGCGATTGTTTATACGAACAATTTTCCAAAGGTCGTGTTTGTTCATTATTTGACAGTTTTTCACGAATAGTTGCAAGACTGTTTCATATATATATACTTGTCGATTTTCGGAAGAGGTATGTGGTCATTTTCGAGTCTTCTTTCTGAAAAAAAACAGCAGCCAATTTTTCGATTGTTTCTTAGAGAGACCCTGGAGAAATACTAGAATTGCTATCTAGTATTCTCATCCGAGACTTTGTTGTATCCTGGAGGATTTTTGCCGGTGACCATTAGCAACATTGCGGGGCAAATAAATCCTTAAAGAAAGTGATATCACGCCTCAAAGTCCGAGTTGTTTTACTCGATCCGATTTCATTGTTCAACCCATTTCAAAGCATCTTTTTCCAACAGGCGAGTGGCCATATACCACTGGAACAATTGGCACATGAAATGGAGGGAATCGGACGCGAGTACTTTGGCAACCCTTGGTCTAGCTACTACTACTTACGTTCTCTTTGTTCTTACCGTCATTAAAGCCTTCTTTGTTGCTTACATATTTTATCATTCCAAGAATTAACCAACCTCAACAACTCAATTTCAAAAACATAATTAGAAAAATCTTCTTAGACCAATAAATTTGTAACATGCTCGGTTTCATTTTTTGATATCACTTCGGCTACTACTCGTAATTGCCTAGATTGCTTAAAACTTGCATTTTCTTTGCTGTGTTGCCACATGAAACTAGTCCATGACAGACGAAGAGCATCATATTAATGCTGGGATTTGATATTTTTAGAAAACTTACAAAATGTTATTGCAGCCAATCAAAATTAGCGGACCATATTTTTCATACAACATGACAGTTGACTTGAAAGCGATAGTAATCACTAGTCAAACCAACGATGCAGTGAACCAATCAAACCAGGTTCAACCTTAAGCCCATGAAATGGGCTGGAAATTCGAAAACCTTTCGAGATTGAAATTTTTTCACCCAAAATTTCCGTGCACCTTCTAAGAGTAAGAACTGGGAAGATAACACCTTTGGTCAAATTTGGTGGGCACATGTGTGAAGAATCTTTATTTTGTCTGAAGTTGAAGAACTTTTCTGATTGAAGGACTTTCCGACAATAGACAATAACAGAGAGGAAAAACAATTGAACTTATTCCAATAAAGCATGACGACCAACTACGTGCAATAGCTTTCAGTTGACTTGACTAGAGAATGCAAAATTGTCGTTTAAGTGAGGTCCCCGATTCGGTGATTTATAAAATTCCGTTCACGAATAGAACAAGCACATGCGTAAAGAATTTTTATTTTATCCAAATGTAAAGAATGTTTCTAATTGACGGACTTTCCGACAGTAGGCAATTATGGAAAGGAAAAACAATTGAACTTACTCCAATAAAATATAATGACCAAACTTCACGCAATAGCTAGAGAATGCTAAATTGTCGTTTAAGTGAGCTCCCTGATTCAGCAATTTATAAAATGCAGTCAACCAGGTCCAACTTCAAGCCCGTGAACTGAGCAGGAATTTGAAAACCTTTTGGAATTGGAATTTTCAAACCGAAAATTTCCATGCACCTTCTTAGAAAAAGCTGGGAAGGCCTTTGGTCCAGTTTGGCGGCCAGTACACGGCGGGTACACACCTTCTTAGAAAATTATGGAGAGGAAAAACATTGAACTTACTAACTACAATCAAGCATAACGACTAGTTGTTTTCAATTGACTCGACTAGGAATGCAAAATTGTCCTTTCAGCACAGCTCCTCAATCCGGTGATTTATAAAATTCTGTTGACGAATAAAACAGAAATTTTTCCGTGGACTGTAATTATGTAATGTTGATAATAAATTCAAAATACTGATGGTAAGTAAAAAGCTATCAATAATTTATTGATTAGCTCATTTGTAATTAGCGATGGAATGACAATTTTACCATCGATAGACTCAATATTATATTTCCACTTTCTTTTTTAGATTTTACAAATGGACGCATAAGTATATGTTGCCAATGAAATAACAATTTTATTGTCCACAAATCTAATAGTTGATTGACGCTAACTTTTATATTTTACAAGTGGGTGCATAATTGTTAAGTCACCAATTAAATAACAATTTTACAATCCACAAACTCAATATTAGACAACCATTTACCGTGATGAGATTTAGTTTAAGTGGTAAATATATAACTAGAACATTGACAATTATAATTCACTAATATTATTGCAGAACCATCAATATACACCGTTATTTGAAATTTCGGGAATGGTATTACAAATTTACTATTGAAAGGAAAATTATTCTATTTGGACTAGACGTAAGGTTAAACACTTGTTTGTGATTATAAATGACTCATCATCGTCAAGAAGCAAGAAAACAACCGCCCTTCCCTTGTCTCGATGTAGCAAGTATCCTCTTGGAGGGGTAGTCACAAGCTCGAAAAGCAAAGGAATGAATTTAAAGTTGCATTTGTTCCATAGAAAACACAAAATTTACAATACATTTTTTTGAGAAATAATCTTGTGTTGCTTACAAAAATAAATGAATAAAATATATTTCCATCACAAACGAAAATAGTTAGGCATAGCTTGCTATCAATTATAAAAACATTTTCTGTTGATTAACTTTTTTAACTGATATAACCAATAATTTTTCAAAAAAATACATTTCACATCTTGAATTTATCTTAAAACAAATGCATCTTGAATTTCAAAGAATATTACAAGCTCCGACGCCATTTTCCTTGTGTGCTACTTTACAGGGCATTGTTTGTGATAGTCACGTTGCAATTTTCTCTTGTTTTCTGGGCTACAAAGAGGGAAAAGTTTTTTGACACCATCGCAATGCTCATGAACGCAGTTGAAAACTTGGCTGAAAACGCTTTTAATCGTCACCGACAAGCCCATCCCCCTCGTTGCACACACACACACACACTCTCTCTCAGTCGAGGTATCCATTGAAGCTCACACCCATTCTAGCTCGGGGTGGCTGTGCAGCCCTCTGGGATAGAGCTCACATCCATTGAAGCTCTGCCCGAATAGCTCATGGGTATCCATGGCTGCAGCCATAGGACCCAATCTGGTCCACTGGTTGGGGTCGTCCAACCTCGATCTGGACCAGATTCCAGGCAGTAACCATCGCTGGGCTCATACTTGGGGTTTGGGTGACACTCACGAATGACTCTTCAAGAGACGATCTTAGGCAATGATATGAGGAAGATGATTCTATAATTCAACCATTTTCAATATTTTCATTGGCACTTAACAGTTTTTTCATCCCTTAAAACTCCGGTTTACTTTCCAACATAATTTGGCCAAAAACATTTTAGTTTTTAATTTGTTATTTTTTTATTAATTTTAAGAACAAATTAAAGCGCGAGCATCATCCGCTATGGAAAAAGATAATGATGGTCACGTTGGTCCCTTGAGTAACTCCATCACATTTTTGGGACATTTGGTGAGGTCATTTTTATCCCCTGGAACCCTTGAGTAACTCCATCACATTTTTGGGACATTTGGTGAGGTCATTTTTATCCCCTGGAAATACGTACATTATCTTTCTTGGGATTTAGCCTGACATTTAAATTAGAAGTAAGAAATTTTATGTGCTTAAGTGAAATTATTTTTATAAACAATTATTACTTCATATAAAAGTTACCAGACGGGAGAGTACAAATCCGACTTCCAAGCCTTCAACAATCTCGGGGAAGGAAAATATCGGCCAAGACTTTTTAACTGTTCAACAATAGAAATTGATCAAGTGAACAGTGACAGATTAGTATGAGACCAATGATTCGGCTGAATTTTACTATTATATTGCATGATTTACAGCTGACAATAGCCCATCACAAGCATCTTTTGCTAAGGATTATTAACTCGCTCTCTTATCTCCATACACAAAACAATAGCAAGCTCTATCTACTAACTACAAACAGGTGACAGGAGGATGATGAGTGAATTTGTCACCTTTGCTCAGCCTATAAAGCCAAAAACCACAGCTCCTATACATAACCCTCAGCTGCTGCCAAGTGCTGCCGAGAGACTCTAGCCACTAATCCAAAAGGAAATCTAGCTCGTTGGGTAGAGTAACTCTTTTTCACAGTAGGGACTCGATCATCGGGCATTTCCTCTTTCTAAGCCTTTGGGCCTAGATTGAAATTGCTCATCTAACTCCTCAAAATCACCTTGAAGCCAAGAAGCCAAATTGCTAGGAATGAGAATCATCCAACTCTCATGTGGTAAAAAGCTGGATTTCAACAGTAGTAAAATTGAATTTCAATATTTGAGAGAACAAGAGAATGGGGCTCACTGAAGTGTTAACAGGGCAACCAGTTTTCTCATGATGGTCTCTCACGTGCTTATATGCAAACTTCTTGCCACAATCCTTATGGTCGCAAACAAATGGCCTCACCCCAAGATGAACAGCCTTCACATGCTAACCTAAATTTGATTTCTGTCAACAAGAAAATAATCAGCTAATGTACACTTAGCAGGCACACGATAAATGAGCTCATGCTTCAAAGTTCCAAAAGATTATAAATCCATAACCAGCCAGAATCTACTTAGTAGGTGACTGCATCTTACTGTTGAAAAAATGCGGAGACAACCCTCAACTTCACATCTGAATGCTTCTGAATCAGCCGAATTTTTCTTCTCATGTGTGAGGAGATGCCGTTGGATATTCTTCCTCGATTGCTTAGTCCCACATATGTCGCAATTGACTAATTGGTGAGCCGACTGCATGTGGTCCTTCAGATAATCAACATTGCTGAAGTATTTCATGCACTCACAACAGAAAGCCTCCACAGTCTCTAGTTTGACTGCAGCAATTGAAATCACATTATTATCAACTAGCATGTTAAACAGTTCATAGATATCATTCGGCTTCACCAAGACACCTTCATAATTAAGTGACTCACCATGAGAATCCTCATGCTTTCGCAACTTCGTTGCAAACTTGAAAACCTTTCCACACCCAACCTCCAGACAAACATGCTGCTTCAGACTCTTACATTCACTAGACGTTGATGGTTCCTCATCATTGTGAATTCCATTCAAGTGCCTCTTCATGTTCCCTTGATATGCAAATGACTTATCGCAACCATCAACAGGACAGCTGAAAATCTTGCCTTTATGCTGAAGAAAGTGACAAGCCAAATGGTCTTTTCTCCTATAGCTGGCAGAGCAATCCTCTATAGAACACTTGAAAGGCGTCTGCAAATGAATTTAGCATATTGACAAATAGATACAAAGCATACCAAATCTCTAGACATCAATAGGAAAAGAAAAAAAAAATGAATGATGCTTCAAACCCAAAGATACAACATGCGTGACCGAGGCTGACTTGATGGATCTTCTCAGGTGGTCCCCCAACCTGATACTAGTCCAATCAAGATACAAGATTGCAGCCTCTTGCATTTTGGAGTTCTTTTCGACGGGATCCAATGCTTCATGCCATTATCATATCATAATCAGATGAGCCAACATACTTTATCCTGCAAGGTCTTGATTTCAGTATAGGCAAACTCGCAGTAGACAAATGGAAAGGAACAATATCAAAACTTTTTTTATCATAAAATATCTCCCTATGAGACTAGAACACACTAAAAGATTGATGCTTTTTCGATGGTGCTTCCATTTTATGATGTTCCACAAGATTACAGCACTATATTTGTAGGTAATCACCATTCCACGGCCCAGAAAATCATGTACATCCCCAACGATAATATCCGAATTGCTGTTTCTGACGCCTCATTAGAAGTTACAAATGTGAAAATTTTGATAGCAAAGACCACAACCGAGCATTGTGCATCAAAACCATCTGCTCAACAAGACCGGTGCGACCGTGATCAGAACCTGTCCACTTTACAAACTGTACCTCACAGTCGACCACCTCCATGACAGGTGTAATCTAATCGAAACTTGACTAAAATTTTCAAAGAACTTGCTTTCATGTTGCAGCATCAATAACAAAACAGAGAACTCAACATACCTCGAGCGAATGGCCCTGCATATGCTACCTCAAGTACGCGGCTTTCTTAAAAGTGGCGCCGCATTCTTCGCTGGTATTATTAGCCTTCGCTCACTCCTTTCCCTCGACCCCTTGAGCCATTGCCGCTTCCACCTCATCCTGATAAAGACCGAAGCAACACGAAAACCACTTCACATCGGTCCCCATCGCGGCGTACATTCGAACCCGAGCATATTCCACAAACGCAAAACCAGCAATTGCCGATTGAACTAGTCAAATCGTAGCGCCACAACTCGCGGCCCAAAACGAACCGAGCTGCATGGGAACCATCGGAAGGCAATGAAGGGAAGAGAACTCACCTCGTGGCGCGACTGGATGTGAGAAGTGACGAGGGACTTCCTGGACCTGCAGATCCGGCAGTGCTCGCGGTAGTAAAGCCACCAGACGCTTGGATCGGTGTTGTTCTGGGCCTAACTTGACTGGGTTCAAAGATCAGTTTGGGCCCAAATTAGGCCCGGCCCGGTAAGCTTTCCATCGAACGAAATTAGATCCGCGAACAGGAAGCTGCTTACTTCGCGATTGTTGCGTACATTATTAGATACGAGCATGAAGATGTATAGAGAGTTACCGTGAGGTTTCGTCGCAGAGATTGCTGAGGTAGAGTTTCACGATGGACTTGGAGGTTGACGACGGTTTGGAAGCACGAGGTAACAAGAAGTTCTGGCACGAGGTACATTATTCTTGTTTTCTTTCATTAAATAATATTTGTCCTTCTTGACCTTTTCCTCTTACAGATCAAGAACCACCAGATTATACTCAAAACACTACATGAGTTTCAAAGCTACGATTTGAGATCAAGACACCCAGACTCCAGGCTGCACATAGAGAAATTTAGCCATCGACCGTTTGTATTCTTACACAAACAACTGAGATCGGTCACAATCTCCAGTCTCTGCCTTTAACCGTTATAATCCACCATGACTCGTACATGGACTCGCGAGGAAACCAAGCGTGAAAGACTAACACGGTAGAAGCCTCGGTCAATAATGTCATCAGAGCTGAAGGTCGAGAACAATAACTCCAGATCATATACTCATCGCCCACTACCATGGAAATCACCGGCAACGTAGCACAGAACGAAGAATTATAATGGTTAAGAAATGTAATTTTGCCACTGTGAAAACATCAGAACTCATCACCTAATCTACGTCAGCATACTTTCGGATTCTGAAAAGGATGAAACTAATCCGCATTGAGACCTAATAGACATTTCGTCGAACAGATTGCAGTCAACCGATTGAGGAGCAGGTTTTTGCGATTTCAAACTCGTATTCGTGACCTTACGCAAACGAAATTAACATGTGAAGTTCAAAATCAAATACATGACTCTAACATGACTGATCCTAATCGAAGCAACACGAGCTTTACATTCGCTTCACATTCGCGAAAATCAAAGCATTATGGAGGATCGGAGATTACCTCATTAATGGAGCCAAGCTAAGTCGCTGTCGGCAGTCCGATCAGCTAAGGGAGCTCTCATGATCTTCGTCGTCGGTTAGAATGAAGACCGGTAGAAGAGCTTCAAGCGACTTTCGGCCACTTCAATCTTCACGGCCACGAAGCAGAATTGAACGAGGGGCTGCCCGGGAGGCGGCCGTCCGGCGATGGCGACGTCGCCTGGGGCGGTGATGAGCTAGAAATGAGAAGTCTCTGGAAATCGATTCCTGAGGGAAATCCGAAATGGGCTCCGATTTGGAATCGAGGAGTGGAAGTTTATGGGTCAAGCGAACCCACACGTTGATTGAAGTCTTATGGGTCACATTCATATGAGCAAATGGGTTTGGGCTTGAGTTGATGGGTTTGGATCAAGCTATCGGGCCAAATTTGAATTCAATGGTCGAATGGGCTTCACAAATGATCTTTCTCTTCCTCTGTCTTTTCTTATTCTTTCTATTATTATATATTTTTTTATTTTTCAGATTTATTTATCCTATATGTGCATATACGATTTTAGCACTCTTATTTTCCGATCATTCAAATGCCATATAACTTTTTAATCAATTACTTGAGTGTTAAAATATTTTAAAAACAATCAATATAAGTGTCATGCCACGTCAGATTTTTTGCACTTAGATATATATTTGGAAAAGTTATGGTACTAAACTGGATGAAAAAAATTTGACACTCAAGTGAGCATTGTACAATGATATTTTTGGTGTGTATATCCCCACATCTAATAGTAGATTAGCTCTTGTTTTAATCATTCACAAGTGGACACATAACTATATGAAAGTTACAAATGAAATATCAATTCTACCATACCCAATAGTAGATTACCACCACTCATACCATGATTTAGTTTTATGTAGTAATTATAGAACATGACCGGTTAGTTATTAGACCATTAATTGTAGATCGTTATTTTCGTACAACACTTTGAGTGCCATAATTTTTTATTTTTTAATCATCATTGAGTTTCATAATTTTTTTAAAATATATTCCTTACAAAGTATCATGCCATGTTAGATTTCCAATGCTTAGGTGGACGTTCTAAAAAAATTTATGACACTCAAGTGATCAATTGAGAGATATGATACTAAAATAGACCTTTTTTTTTTTTTTTTGTAAAATTGTGAAACTCAAGTGATTAATAAAAAGTTATAGCACTAAAGTAAGCGTTACACAAAAATTATGATACTTATATTATAATTATCCCAAAGTAAATCACTAACATTGCTGCAAAATCAAGTCAATATGCATTAGCAGTAGGTAGGAAGTTGCGCAATGTATTGATGAATGAGCGCAATATGTTTTGGAATCAGTGTGTGAGCAATATATTGTTGGAAAGTACACTCGAAGATGATTGTTTTAGTGCCTGAAAACTTAAGTCTTTTGAGTCCGTATCAACTTCGAAACGAATCTGCCTCATTGGATCAAAGAATTCACGAATTGTTCATGTAGAGGAGTCCAATCGCGACGTCCAATCCTCCAATCCCAGTGTCCGCACTCACGGTTGTGGTGTTCTCGATGTCAGTGTCCATTGAAAGTACGTTAATCCCTTACACTTAGAGTTGCTGAATTGATTTTACAATAGAAAAATAGATGGGATAAGCGGACTCTCCATCAACTATTTGATGAGCAGATTATGAATGACATCCTATCAGTACCCTTAAATGCTTAAACTCTTCAGGACAATTTGGTATGGACTACTACAAAATAATGGATTTTTACCGTGAAGAGTGCATATAATTGGATGTGAGCACAAAGGAAAAATCACTCAATATCACAAGCATTATCATCATTGCAGCTACCCCGCAAGTTATGGAACCAAATTTGGCAATTAAAGAACCCCCGAAAAAAAAGAAGTCAGAATCATACTGTGGGGCATTTACCAAAACGCCCTGCCACTAACAACAACTTGCTTAGGTGAAGAATATTACCTCACTTGGGGTGCCCATGCTATCACCATGGAGTTGAGACAATGGAGCACCTCCTTCTACGTTGCCCCTAGACTACTTCCGTTTAGACAAACCTTGCCATCCAAATCCATATTTCAAGTTATAGCATCTCACGAATAGAAGGTCGGTTGTGTAATTTTCTCAAACAACAAAACCATTCACCTCCCTTTGACATAATCGTGGCTATTTTCCTGGTGCATCTGGAAGGCGAGAAACAACTTTGTATTCCGGCTTCAAACAAATCCAAAAGCCTTAGTTGACTCAACCCTCAATATAATCAGCAACTTCAGAAAATGGAACCCCCAAGAAACAATTTCCAACTCGATGAACAGGACTTATCTCATGCTTGGCTCCCACTAAGGCAGAATACTCTGAAGATGAACACTGATGCTTCTTACATGATGGGATCTCTAACGGAAACAATTTCATGCTTGATCCGAGACGATTTGGGGGTTATTTGTGATGGCTTTGCTAGATCTGTCCAGCTTCATCCCCTGTTCTACTAGAAGCCCTATCTCTTTTCGAGGGATTGAAGCACGTACAAGAGAGAAAAAGTGAAGCCTTGAGTTTGAGTTAGATTGTCTGGAAATAGTCAACGCTATCAAGTACTCAAATAAGAATTTATGGGAAGCCACTGCACTTATCTTGGAAGCTCGTGACTTATTGGGCCGACTTCCTAACACTACCGTAGCCTATGTGGGGAGAAGTGCTAACCAAGCTGCAGTTTGGGTGGCTAAAGCCCAGAGACAAAATGCCCTTCCCTCAAATTGGGCTATTAATCCACCTCAAGACCTTGGGAATTTACATTATTTTGATGCCCCTTCGATGGGCTCTTTTGTTTTCAAAACTCCTTAATTCAATAAAATTTGCTTTTTCGAAACCCCCCCCCCCCCCCCCCCCCCCCCACCAAAAAAATCCCTTACACCTAGGAACTGAATTTCCATCTAGTCTCGAGCGCATATTCATCTATTCGTGTCCATGATCCAATTGCATGTCTATGGCCAAGTATTGATCATGATTTACGTTCAGGTATTGTTGATTCCATGTTTGTCTCTAAATTTCTCATGTTAATAGGATTGAGAGATTGCCATGTTTCAATTTCTTCATGCATGAACTTAATCAAAGAAAGGTCACATCTTTATTACTTAGGGTGCGTTTGTTTCATGAAAAACTCAATGATTAAGGAAAATACTTTCTTGAAAAATACTTTTTAGGAATACGATTAGTTTTCTTTTATTTGGTACATATCATTGAAAACGTTCTTTCCCGTTTGGACCTCATTGGAAAATGCTTTCTCTCAGATAAAAAAATCACAATTTTAAATAAATATATATTTTTCTTTTTTCCTTTTTTTCCTTCTCTCCTAGCCGCCTCTCCACCTAACCCATCGCCCCTTCCTCTTGTTCACCGCCATCACCGCCATCTTCAATGACCTCACCTCCCTCTGCAGTGATTCCGTCCATCAAAGCTCAACCGAGCTCCAAGCACAAGCACAAGCCGGCGAGCCTTGACCATGCTCGAGGCGCAGGCACACGCATTGCAAACAAGGACGAACCTGGGCACGCACTGGAAGAAGGTGCAGCGCACCGAACAGAGAAGCAGCAGAGCTCCCCAATGAGGCAAACAATGGTGAAGGGGAACTCGACGTGAACGGCGACAGACCAGAGCTCGCCGTAGGCTGAGCCATTCCAAAGGGCGACGATCCTCCGAATACGACCGACGACAGCGTACCAAAGAGCATTGGCGCCGAAGTCACTGGCGTGGAGTCTAATCCATTGGAGAATGAAGGTGTAGAAGATGCCAACGAAGAGGAAGAGGAGGGAGCGAAGCCAACGGGAGCGCAGGAGGGGCTAGGGTTGGAGGCCGTGGCGATGATGAAAGGGAGGGGGCGAAGAAGAAGGAGAGAGGGGAGGAGGAAAAGAGAAAACAAGAAAAAAGAAAAGAAAAAAAAGATATAATAATAACAAATACAAATTTTTTAATTAGAATTTTTTTTAATAATAAATTTTTCATTAAGCAAGGACTTTAAAACATTTTGGAAAACGTTTTCCGATTCTTTCAAAGGGGAAATCGTTTTCTTGAATTTAAGCTTTGAAAGAAAAATATTTTTTGTTGATTAGGAAAATATTTTCCGTTGACTCATTTTCCTAAATGAACCAAACACTTGAAAATGAGGAAAACGTTTTTCGGAAATTGTTTTTCGCAAAACAAACACACCCTTAGATTAATCTCTTTTTGCGTGGATTTGCCCTTGATAGAATCATATGGATGATCTTTTTGCATGTTAACATTGAATCGGGTCGGATTGACGATTCCTTTGCATGTTGTTCATGGCCGGTCCCCTTGGTGCTCTTGATCACGCCCCCTCCTCGTTTGATAGCATGGGTTTAATGCTGTCTCGCATTGATGGCCCTTACTTTAATTCCTTGCATCTAGGTTAGGGTTTGTCTCGCTTGGAAGAATTTTGATAATCTGTTTTGCTATGATTCATGGAAAATAACCTAAAGCTTCGACCTTTGATCAATACTTCTTACGTCAAAAAGATACAAATATTTCAGGGGAAGATCAAACATTTACTGCTTTTTATTCATGCATATAGGATACAGTTTGCTAGTTCATGTAGATTAGTGAGAAAAAAAATCATTAAAATTGCATCTTTTATGATAATGTGGCATTGGAGCACTGATGACACACTCTAGAAAACACGGTTTTTTTTTTTTTTTTGAATTGAAAAATATATAAACAAGAACAAGAGAATACTTAGACCAAAACTAACAAACAATCGAGGATAAAGTTTGATTTTTATGGAAAAGCAGAACCAATTATCTCAATCGAGAAGGATGCACGATGGAGTGAAGCCAGAGAAAACAGAGGTTTGTCTTTTGGCAGATTTCACCAGCACAAGGATGGCAGCGATAAGATTAGGTCGCAATGAAATGACGACTTCCCGTGAGGATAACGAAGATACTCACGACATAGAGCTGCTCTCAAAGACAACTGGAGTTGATCCGTGACTGCGACGCGCTGTGGCCGATAATGCTACTCTTGAAGACAATTGGTTGTGGCCACTCTCGAGGATGAAGATAGGTGGACAATAAACAGAGGACTTGGACCGCCGAACGGTGGTGGTCTTACTGACAAGAAACAATGATGGCAGAGACAAGGCTTTTGTTCTTCAAGACTAAGTTAAGAATAAAGATAAAACTATATTACTTTTCTTGATTTTCTATTACATTTAGATTGTGTAAATATTCTACGATCTTCAAAAGAGAGGGAGAGAGCAAGGGGTATTTATATCCGAATAGTATGTACAGGTTAGGAAATAATCTAATCTAACAATAGAATAAGTTATCTTACTCCAACTATTTGTTTTAAGAAATCATAAAATATCAAATAATATCCTTAATACCAAATAACATTTCTAACAACATTCTCTAATAGAGATTTCTCAAATCTCAATAAATAAACTTAAAACAAAGCCTTAGACATGATGATCTGTGAGAGAGGGATCTGGAAAATTTTGGTTGAGATGGGCGATTTAACAACAGAGAATTGCAGACAGGAGGAGGAGAAAAACAGGGAATGGTTCAGCTTGGAAAGAGGGAGCGGTAGTCAATGGTAAACGCCTCCCGGTGGGGACGATTTTGTCTAACGTTAACGTTAGTTGTGGGACTGACGATGGTACTTTCTCTGTGGGCCATGCGTAGGGAATAGGAGCAAAAATGCGTTTTTATTTGTTCGCTCTTTATGGGTGCGCATGACAAAATTTCTGAAACAGAAATTGATTTCTGACCAGAAATTGATTTCTCAATTTTTATTTCAGAAACTGAGAAGCTAAAAATTTTAGCTTTTCATTTCTTCTTCAAATCTATTTCTGAAATAGAAATCTGTTTCAGAAATAAAGAAATCAAATTGCGTTACCAAACAGATTTCTGTTCCAAACCTGTTTCGGGGAACAAAGAAACAGAGAATCAAGAAATAGAAATTTTATCATGCGCAGCCTATATGTTCGCGGATTTCGTGGTGTCAATTTTTCTTAATTTCAGACGTTGGCCCAAACCAAGAAATCAAAATTCCAATTCGATTGGATATGACAAGCGTTGGGAATTTGGATCTAAGCTAGTCAATGATGAAAATAGAGATGGTAAAATTAATGCCCATAATTAAAGGGTGTTTTAGTGTTAGAAGGATTGAGATTTGCTCATCAAGAGGCGTAAGTTTTTATGTTTGGTCCATTATCATCGCAGCAATTGAAGCCAAGATTGAATCGGAGATAGGTTTTTTTTTTTTTTTTTTTTTTTTTTTTTTTGGTTGAAAAGAAATTTATAGCATTTCATTCAAGCAAGGTTTGGATAGTAGAAGCACTAGCTTCAAAACATAACAAGTCCAAAAGACAAGAAGAGGGATAAAAAACCCAATTAGCTGGAAGGGCCTTTCTTCGGTGGGCCTTGACGATTCAGTCCGCCACTTTGTTAGGGGCTATTTTCAGATTTGGGAAAGTATCAACATGTGCCTTCACTTCACACATTAACGCATCTACTTAGGGGTGAGCATGGTCCGGGTTGGTCCGAGCCACCCCCTAACCCTAGGACCAACCCGTACAGTGTCGGTCCTCAATTTTTAGGACCGAAGACCGACCCTATTGAGCCTGGGATCAAGGACCAGACCGACCCAATGGGTTCGGTCCAGTTCCAGGGTCAACCCGGGACCGATCAATAATTTTTTTCGTTTTATTTTTTATATTCCCTAAAAAAGTAAACCTACAAATTCAAATTACACATCCATCAATAATGCAGCATTGTGCAACTAAACTATAAATACCAATACATATTTAGTAAATTTAAAATGACACAATAATAGAAATTTCGTACCTGCTAACCGCTCATCGAGATATGGGACAAGATGGAAAGTTCTTGTAATCATCTATCTTTAATATTCATAACACCATATGCAAAAGCATTTTCCTACATTTGATCACGTGGAGTTCACTAAACCAAAAAATGAGCTTTACACCACTTAACTAGCATTTGATCATGTAGAGTCCACTCAACCAAAAAATGAGCTTCACACTGCTTGACTAGCAAATTACCGTAGCAATCGCTGCATACTACTCTACTCTTCAAAAACTTCTACCATTTGACACAAATTGAAAAGCAAAGTGCAGCTGAAATTCATTAGTAGAATATAATTAAACCATAAAAAGTTCAAAATACTTAATATAAATCATGAATATATAACTTCACATCTTGTTAATTCACTTGAACTTCTAAATACTTGAAAACAAAACAAACGACACACGATTAATACTCAACAAAATTTTTAAATTAAAATTACTATTAGTGCTATTGATAGAACATCTCAATATAATATAATATAATATAACAGATATTTTACTTAGGTTTGAATATATAAAAGAATTATACATAATATAATATAATATATATACAGGGTTGGTCTAGGGTTGGACCGACCCAAAACTCTTAGGACCGAGAACCAACCCACACAGTGTTGGTCCTGGAATTTCAGGACCAAGGACCGACCCAGTCTCCTTGGAAACCGGACCAGGACCGGCAGGGTTGGGCCGGTCCAGGGTCGGTCTAGGGTCGACCCTAGACCACTGCTCACCCCTACATCTACTTCCCAGTTGCTCTACAATGTACTTTCCACTAAAGCTTTCGCCAGTTCAAGATTATCTGACTCCAACTCCATCTGCTTTTCTTCTCTTCCTTCAAAAAACTTTAGGGTTTGTAACACAGCCTGTGCTTCCGCCTAGATCACTGAAGAGACTTTGACCATGCGCGCAAAACCATCAATGAGGACTCCTTGGCTGTCTCTGTAGACGCAAGCTACAAACGCTTCCCTTGTTTCTTGAAGAAAGGAGCCATCGAAATTGATTTTTATCACATCATGCATCGAGGGAGTCTAGATCTGAGGCAAGCCGTACTTCGGAGAAGTCCTAGTTGGAGGCAAGATGAACTTCAGAGGATTCCCAGTTTGATGTAATTGCTGTAGCGAAAGGTTCCAGGTTTTGCGCCAAGCCATGCGTCGGAGGGTGGACATTTGAGATGAAGCTCACGCCGAAGACATCTAGATCTAAGATGGGTGGGGGGGGGTGTCGGCACCTTCTCCTGATGCGGGTGCTGCAACGAAGGAGTCCAGTTTTGCGTCAAGGCGTGCGTCGGAAGAGTCGAAATTTGTGGTGAAGCCTACGGATACATCCAGATCTGAGATGGGGGGGGGGGGTTAGCACCTGCTCCTGATGCAGGCGTTGCAACGAGGGACTCCGACTTTGCGTTGTGCTGGGCATTAGAGGAGTGGAGTTTTGGGGCGAAGTCTCCATTGGAGCCACCCAGAACTGAGATGGGAAGGCCATCACCTACTCTGTTTTGGTCTGTTTTTTCATCCACATGTTGAAGTTTTCTTCCATGGCCATTACTGAGGTGATTATGTGCTGGGAATTCAACGGTTTTGCTCTGAAACACCAATCGTTGCATGATTTCCAGATGTGCCACAGCAAGAGGGCTAATCCCTTAAAGGACACTGAGGGGTGTTGAAATTTGGCTAGCCATTTCTCTATCCAAGTTATCCCATGACCGTCTCTTTGTATTGTCACTGTAGCGGCCTCCCAAACTTGGTTTGTCCATGGACAAATGAGGAAAAGATGCTCTACTGACTCTGGATGTTTGTTGCATATTGTGCACATAGCCTCAAGTATAATATGTCTCCGATATAAATTCTCATTTGTTGCTAATGCATTTTGACACATTTGCTAAAGGAAAAATCTGATTTTAGGCTGAATTTGGGCTTTCCATATTATATTCCATAATGATCGTGGAACTTGATAGGACAAAGAAGCATGGTTTTGCTTATGATTTTCTCCTTGTGCCTTGAGCTTGTTATATGCACTCTTGACTGTGAATTGACCTGTTTTGGTTGGCTTCCAGACTAATTTGTCCTTTGGAAATTGGGGGTTTAGGTGGATTGCTAGAATTTCTTTACACACGTCATGGTCGAAAAGTTCTAGTACTCTATCTTCCTTCCAAGTAGCAGAATCTCTGGTTATAAGTTCCAAAACCCATGATGGGTCATCTCTATTTGCAGGTCCTCCAATTAAGCCTCTCGATAACCATTGATCTTTCCTGATACTTATTTTTTATCCACTTCCAACCACCCACTGTAATGAAGGACTTATGGCATCTCTTCCCAAGAGTAGACTTTGTCAACCCCAGATGGTCTTGAGCCTTTCTCTACATGTAATGCATCTGTGTATGGAAAGTATAGTCCTTTGAAAATTTGACTCCAAAGAGAAGTCGGATTCTGAATTAGCCTCCATGCTTGCCATCCCAATAATGCCTTGTTAAATTTAATTAGATCTTGAAAGCCTAGCCCACCTTCATCCTTTCTTGCTCTAAGAATATCCCAGTTTTTCCAATGTAAACTTGCCCTGTTTTCATTGTTTTTCCACTAGAAAGCTGCTATTTTCCTTTCAATGGCACGACAAATAGATAGGGGAATTTTAAAAATGGACATAGCATATTGTGGTAGAGCTTGCACCACAGTTTTAAGTAGAATTTCTTTCCCTGCCTTTGATAAAAATTCTCTTTCTAGTCCTCTAGTTTCATATTGACTCATGCAAGAATCCAGTTAAACATTTGCTTTTTAGATCCACCCCAATCAGAAGGTACCCCGAGGTATTTCCTAGTCTTTTCCAACTCTGGTACTCTTATTTCTTTAGTCAAGTTACTCCTCAGTTCTCTGGGACAATCTTTACTAAAGAGCATACCAGACTTGTTCAGATTTATAGCTTGTCCAGACACAAAGCAATATTGGTTTAGGATCATTGCTACATTTTACACTCAACCAATTTGCCTTCCAAAAACAAGATTAAGTCATCCGCAAATAGTAGATGGGTTAGTGATGGACAAAAGCCATTCAGCTTAATACCCTTGATGCTGCCATTTTCCATTTCTCTTTTCAGCATCATAGATAGGATGTTTGCCACAATAATAAATTGGTAAAGAGATAGGGGTCACATTGTCTTATCTCGCGAGTAGGCTTAAAAGAAGCTGTAGGTTCCCCATTTATTTTGACAGCTGAATGATACCGTAGAGACACATTCCATGACCCAGGAGACCCAAGTATCGCAGAAACCCATTTTCAACATACTAGCTTTGAGAAAATCCCATTCCACGCGATCATATGCCTTCTTCATATCTACTTTCAGCACTGCATGAAATTTCTTTTTCCGTTTTTTGATGCGTAGCTGATGAAGCACTTCCTGCACTATTAGTATGTTATCTTGAATTTGTCGCCCATTTACAAATGCACTTTGCTCTGTTGCTATCAAGTCAGGCAACCACTGTTTTAGTCTATTTGCCATGATCTTTGAAATGATTTTATAAACAAAGTTACAAAGGTTAATAGGGCGAAACTGTTCTAACCTCTTTGGATTGTGTATTTTCGGTATAAGGGTGATATATGTGTGATTCAACTCAGGATTAAGTGTTCCTGAGTTAAAGAAAGACTTGACCTCCCTAAATACTTATTTTTGAATTTCTTTCTAGTGATGTTGATAGAATTTTCCACACAAACCACCTAGTTCAGGAGCTTTAAGAGCACCCAACTGAAAGGTTGCTGCGATAACCTCTTGTAGGGTCACGTCTTCAATCAACACTTGGTTCATCTCCTCTATTACAAGGTATGGGATTTGGTCAATGACTGGTTGGACATTTCTTTGCCCTGTAGAAGTCTCTTTGAATACTCGGCTGTCATCTCCTTTAATTGTATGGGGTCTCGACACCATTCATTGTGCTCATTTTTCAGCATTACTATCATGTTTCTTTAACGCCTTTGCACTATGGTTGCATGAAGGTATTTGGAGTTCTTATCCCCCCATCTGAGCCAATTGATCCTGGATCTCATACCCCAATATACTTCTTCCTGTCTCCATAGCCTCTCTATCTCCATTTTCAGCCAATTCATTTTGTTTATATCATAATGTGAATTTGAGTTATTTGTGATGACCTGCATCTCTCTTTTCAGCATTGAGATTTGTTTTTCTGCATTTTTGAATCTCATTTTACTCCAAAACGCTATCTCTTCAGCCACCTTTTTAAATCTAATTGATATATTTACTTTCTCCCCTCCAAAAGAATTCTAGGTGTCCAATACAATCTGTTCATAGTCCTCCTCAGCTACCCAGAAAGCTTCGAATTTAAATTCTTTTTTACGTTTAACTTGTTGGGGAAAAAGGTTTAATAAAATGGGACCATGATAAGACCCTATAGCTAACAAAGCAATAACTTCCGCATAAGGGAAGGAAATCCTCAAATCCATACTACACAAAGCTCGATCCAGCCTCTTCTTAATCAGCTCATCCCCTTCTCTATTGTTTGCCCAAGTATAGGCACAACCCTTACTTTCTAGATCCATAAGAGCACAAGCATTTGTAAAATCTTGGAAAGCTTTACATCTATAGTATTCAGCCGCTCTTCCCCCTACTTTTTCCCACTGATACAAGATTTCATTTAAATCCCCAACACACAGCCAAGGGTCCCGATTCAGCCTAGTCATCTGATAAATTACCTCCCACAGCTGTAATCTTTGCTGAAAATCAGTTAGTGCATAAACAAAGGTGATACGCATTCTTTGCTTTGTCTCTTCCAAATTGCATATTAAGTCGATAAAAGACATAGTGCTAGATATAATGGAAATGGTAGCCTGTTCATTCCAGAAAATTGCTAATCCCCCTACCAAGCCTCTTAGATTTACTGTGAAGCCGTTCTGAAACTTTAGTCTTTTTTGCATTCTTTTCACGACATCTTCTATATTTTTCGTTTCCAATAAACATAGGACCGTAGGCTTTTCTTGAGCTACTAAAGCTCGTGAAGACTGAATTGTCAGCGGGGAGCCTAAACCCTGACAATTCTAGCATATAACTTTCATGTGTAACTTGGTGGCTTATTAGGGCTAGCCACCAAAGCCCATTTTTGTGCTTCTTCCCATGTTTGAATAGGAGTCTCCATCAATTGAGTCGCATCTAAGATTTCGTTGTTGTATTGCTGCACTTCATATGGAGAGTATCTCTTCTATTTTTTTTTTTATTAACATGTGTTTTCATGTTTTTGGATATTTTTAGGTTTTGAGCTTCCAGTGATCCTTGCTTGGTACTTTCTAAAGATACTCCTCCACTCTCTCTCAGTTCTTGTGAAGGATTCAATACATCCATATCCTCTTCCCAAATCATGGGTTCCTTCATCTTGGCCTTCCCACATGGTGCTTATATTCTTCAAATCTATTGGATTGCCCTTATACACCACAATAGGTGCTGCATCCAGTGGTGTTTCAGGTATGACTTATGTTGCCATCAATTCTTCAATCGACTTCCTGTAAAATAGATCCCAATAAGGGCTAACTTCATTAGCTTTCGCCTTCAACTAGGAGCCAAAGGGCAGTTCTTTCATGTTTTTAAATTTATCCTCAGTAAAAGGAAACTTCTCACAGTATTAAGAATAATGTCCCAAACACCCACATGAGTAACACTAGTGAGGCAATCTTTCATATCTAAAATCCAGCCATAATTTCTTTCATCTATTGCTAAAAATCGACCCTGAAATCAAAGGGTTCAAGATGTCTAGCTTGACTCTGGCCTTTCCTATCTTGTAGGACGTATATCCCCTAGATTCAATCTTAACCTCCAAGACACTACCTATTTCCCTAGCCACCTTTGTTATCACCCTCTCCAATATCCATTCAATAAGCAAACCATGTATATGCACCAAAAACTCATAGGTTTTAAAGTTGTAACATGCAGGAGGCATATTAGGCTCCCATAAATTCAGCAAGAGTAAGTGATTTGCAAACAACCAAGGACCCTGTTGAAGAACCCTATCCCTGTCTATTTCTGACCAAAATCGGAATTCAAAAATGCCTTGGGCTATTGGGGATATCTCCACATTTTTCATTTTCCATACTCAACGCATAGTATTCTAAAATGCTTGAATATTTACCTTTGGATTTTGATACAACTGGCCGATTAAAGATAATCTGCATTCTTCAATCTTCTCTGGGGTTATTTCATCATCAACTGTTGTAATCTTGTTCTTTGGCCAGGGCTTTCCCAGTCACTTGCAGAGGGCAGCAAGACGGACTTCAGATTCTTCCAAGTCGTCCATGAAGAAAGCTTATAACATCTCGAGAGCATACGCTGGTTGAAACACAAAGCAGGTCAAAGGAGATGAAGGTGGGAAAGGATTAGGGTTTTGTGGTGGAGAAGAGGTGGCGATTTTAAGGGGGAAACGTGATTTTTGGGTAGCTATTGGGTCAGCCATGAATCAGAGGTAGATTCGGTTTTCATGTAAATGGGCTCTTTTTTTTTTTTTTTTTTTTGGATTGAAGATAAATTCAGTGAATGAACAAAAGGTTTTTGGAAATATCACTTGATCTCTAAAATAAAGCACCTTCCGATCACTTATGTTGTACTTGTATTGTGGTTCTAAAAAGGGAATCTTATCGCCGGGTGGACTTCCATGGTAGATGGAAGGTAATTTACCATATCCCAAATTTCTTTCTATGTCCCCACTAGGTAATGTCATCTTGCACAAAGTCCCGACCTTGTGCAAGATTCTCTTAGAAGAATGTCCAGTGCAAACCAAGAATGACTTCTAAATAGCATTTGGAAGATTTTTCGACAGGTACTGAAAAGAGTGATGTACTCAAGTCTCGTCGAGTTGATGTAGTTTAATATTTGAATCGGACTGGAATCCAAAATTCAAGACTGGATACTCAGATTCGAACTTGATCTCCATGAAAATCAACATTTCTGGATTGAGTTTAGCTCGTGAATTTTAATCTTTTTAATATTTTGTAATCTCTAGATGAACTCACACATACCATAAGCCTACTATATTAGTTAGAAATTTTTTTGGTTAGAAGTCCTAAATTTGTATAAAAATTACAATCAAATCATAAAATTGTCAAAAAGTAAAATGTGGGGGGAGGGGGAATTTCTATTAATATAAGCATTCCATATTAGTTATAACAATCCTCACTAAAGAATTTTCTTCATTGCACTTTTTTCATTTCAAAACTCCAGGAAAATAGTTAAATAGTTATGTCATATTCTCATTTCTATACCTACTTCTATTTCTCCCATTGTTAAGCAAAAGTTCTATAGATCAATAAACAGAATCGTCATTTTAATAGCGAGGAAGAAATATGAAGAGAAGAAAGGATGAAAATATTCTTATTCAAGTTCAATAACTAAGATACAGTGGACATCTTCATGGACATGAGTGTCTGAACAGCACCATATCCCAGAATCTATAATAAGCAAACCTCCATGATCTGATAAAGACTAACGGACCACAAAATACCCAAAAGCCAATAACGAATACAAGCGACATGCTCATGTAAAACCACATCTTCTCGCCATCATCATTATTGCGATCGTCACCCGCTTCTTCCGTCCTATTTGTGGTAATTGAACAACTCTTGTTGAGCATAAGCCCACACAATCCGAGGTTTCCTTCAAAAGAACTTTTGGAAAACGTGAGAAATTGTCCTCTTGTTGGGATGCTTCCTACAAGTTGATTGTTTGAGAGGTTCAAGAACGAAAGGAAATCAAGATTCACAAGCTGAGCTGGTATGGTTCCGTTGAGGTAGTTCCATGATAGGTCCAATGACTCAAGTTGATGCAGATTTCCCAAAACAGGAGGAATTGAACCTGAGATGGCATTATGTGATAGGTTCAAGAAATAAAGTGCTTTGAGATATCCAATGGTGTCTGGTATTGGACCCTCCAATCTATTGCTCGAGAAGTCAATCGATGTGAAAACGGTCAAAATCTTGACGAGTTCTAGCTACCGACCTTTCAAGGTTACACTCATCGTATCTTGATAATAGACCCCACGCAGTTGGGAATATTGATACTGTAGGTGATTGAAGTCTACATTAGCCTTCATAGCCTCCCAAGATGTGAGGAGATTGGCAGGCAATATGCCACCAATATTGTTTGAAGACAAGTCAATGATTTGAAGCTTCTGCCAAGTGCCAGGACTCTGTGGACATCCAATTTCCCCATGCAATTTGTTGGATCGTAAAACAAGGACACGGAGACTTGATATAGCCTTGAAATGGCATGGAAATGTCCCGTCTATCTTATTGTTCCCGATGTTCATAACCTCCAACATTGTGCAACCTGCCAACCACAAAGGAATTTGCCCCTGCAAAATTTTTTCACTCAAATCCAATGTCTTCAAACCGCATGTTCCTAGGATGTTTTGTGGAATATCGCCATTCAATTGGCTTTTCCTGAGATTCAATACCTTAAGGGACGCCATCATTAAACAATCAGGAATAGTTATGTTCAAATTGTTATGCGATAAGCCGAGCACTTCAAGATAATGAGCTTTGCAAATTGACTTCGGGATGGACCCATGGAAATTATTCTTCGAAAGAGAGAAGAACCCCGTCATTGATAAGTATCCACCGATGTTATCCGGAATATCGGAAGTAATGTTGTTACTTGAGAAATCCAAGTACAAAGCGTATGACGACAAGGGTAGCACATTTCCTCTAAGCATGTTTGCATGGAGGTCGATGACAGACAGAACAGAAGTAAGATTGCACGGAGGTGTTTCAAAACCTTCAAAGAGATTAGAGGAAAGGTTAAGAAATTGAAGATCTTTTAGTGTCCATATCCATTGAGGTATCTCCCCTTGAAAATAATTGTGCGAGAGGTCGAGGTAGACCAAATTGGACTGGTTAGCCAAAAACTGAGGCAATGTCGTCAATTGACAAGAAGCCAATTTTAACTGAAAAAATTCAGGGAAAGAGGATGTAATAGTAGAAGCAGACGGCATAGCATTAATGGACAAGCCACTATATGATAGATCAAGATAAGTTAAATTTCCGAATTCCTCAAGTGCATCGATATTTATTGAGCCACTGAAATTATTGAAAGAAAGTGAGAGGTAATTAAGCCCTTGTAATTCAAATATGGATGCTGGTATTGACCCTTGTAACTGATTGCTGCCCAAATCAAGCAAGCCCAGTTGATATGAAGAGACATTCAGATTTATGATAAGCTGACCAGAAAATGTGTTGTGCGAAAGCATTATTGTCTTCAATCGGGGAAGTGTAAACAGAGCTGGGGAAATGTGGCCTTCCAATGAATTGTTTCGCAGGTCCAGAAATTCAAGATTCAAAAAATCTTCCCAGCCAACAAAGGGGATCTGACCCGTTAAAGCATTATTAGATAATATTATTCGGGTCAGATTTCTGGATGCACCGTATGGCGGAACTAAACCAGTAAGATTATTCCAAGACAAGTCCAAATAAGTCAGCTCCGACAGGTTCTTCATCGAGCTTGGGATCGACCCACTCAACTTGCAATGAGACAGATCTAATCTTGACAATTTTCTTAGGTTACTGATTGAATCTGGAAGCCTCCCTGAAATATTCGTTTTATTCAGGACCAGGGTCTCAAGAGAACTATCCTCCAGAAAATCGGGCAAAGAACCCTGAAGAAGTTGGTTAGATGAGAGATCAAGGGTTGAAGTGTTTGTGCCTGGAGAACTTTTTGAGGAAATTCTCCCCGCAGGCCACATTCACGCAGGCTCAGTGTTTTCAAGCTGGAAAAATTCGGTAAGAAACTAGGAACTGTGGTGGAAAAGTTGTTACCATCGAGTTGAATGACCGACAAATTAGCAAGACTCATAAGAGAAGCGTCAATAGGACTAGATAGAGAACAGACAGACATGCTTAACACCTCAAGTTTCGGCACTGAAGAGGACAACGTGTTGCACCACTCACTTCCCTCAGCAGACACGTTGACTTGATCAAGGTACAGTTCCCTCAACTCCCCCAAATTCCCAATCAGCGACCGTAAAGAGGGCTTCTCCAGTTTCAGCAAAGGCAGTTCAATGAAATATAGACCAGAAAGATCAAGAGTACGTAGCTTCGTCAGGCGTGATAGATCAACTGGAATTTGCCCGGCGAATCCTGCATAGGACAAGTTGAGATGTACCAAGTGGCTGAGATTCGCAAGGCCGAACGGAATCACTGAAGAGTCGAAGTCGTTGAAAGCCAAGTTTAGGCTCCGAAGGAACTCAAGCTTGAAGAGACTCGACGAACCGTCGATTCCGCCAGAGATTGACTCATTGCTCAAATCGAGACCGACGACGAGGCTGTCCTCGCACGTCACGCCGCTCCATGAACTGGCGCTTTGGTCCCACTGTACTAGCTTGCAAGACTTAGAGGCATTGAAGACGAGGCTTTTTCTCAGCTCAAGCAAGAGCGATCTCTGATCAACGCCGAGACACTGGGCTGAAGCTGAAGCTCCAGCAACGTCGAAGTAGATGGAGATTGTGGATATTGCAAGAAGCCATGAGATGATGGAACCGTTCATCGCAAGAGGTTGAAGAGGAGCGTGAGAAGTGGGAGCAGGGAAGAGGGAATCAACTGAAAGGAAGCTTCACATGGGAGTGGAGTCGTCGCCCAACTTTTAAGTGCATTCTAGTGTCAATTTTCGGGACGTCATTATCACCAAAGTTGACTTATACCACTTTTGAAAATTCCGAGAAAAATCGGCAACATTGCGCAACAAAGTGACATTCTTTTTTATCATAATTTTTCAGTCGAAACAAAAGACCATATTTATGTTTTCTAAGAAAAAAAGGAAAAATAAAAGAAATATGCCTAAGATGTTGAGACTAGAACTTGAGATCCCTTGAAAATGCTTTTGGTTCACCTTATTTTAAAATCATAATACCAATGTCATTATGTGATCAATGTTGTCTTCATACATCAACATAAACCATGCAGAGAACAGTTAAAAGCAAACAATATAGATATTATATCCAACTATTTAATTCAATATGTAGATTCAAGAAGATAAATAAAATGATTTACTTATATTTGAATTTCATTTGTAAAATTTTATAACATTATGAAAGAAGCAAAAAAATATAAACTCTAGAATTGTATCAATATTAGGATTTCACCTTTTATATACAACATGCTAGTTGACTATATTGGGTCAATCAATCACATGAAAAACATTGAACATATTCCAATCAAGCCTAAGACCAAAGTATATGTAATAGCTTTTAGTTTACTTGACTAGAGAATGCAAAATTATCATTGTGGAGGTCCCCTCACAAAGTCCCATTTAAAATAAAATCAGAATTTCGTCTCCAGATGGTAGATGCGTAATGTTGGTATTAAACTCGATAAAAAAAAAGGTAGAAAACGGAAAAAAGGCAAAAGTAAAACGATAGAAAATGGGCGTTGTCTTTACTTCTTTTTTTTGGTCGGCGTTGTCTTTACTTCGAGTGGTATAAAAAGTAGTATAAAGGAAAATAAAAAGAGGAAAAAATCCGAAAAGGTTTAAAATTAAAAGAAAGAAAAGAAAAAGCGAAGTGTAGGCGTAGGAGATTGATCCATCGTCCACGTCGGACAAATAACATGGCCCACCTTTTCCTGTCCAAGTGATTATTACCATACTTTCTCTCCCTTTATGCAACTTATACTATATTTGATAGAAATGAATGTTGATTGGCTAAAGGAGCAATCGACGCATGGCAAATCCTGCCTAGACATCTGACAGTAACTTCGCTTGTCGATGACGCTCACAATTGAAACAAAAACTTAACACGTCTATGGTACATAGTTGTTGCAAATTGGAGCATTAATAGCACCATAGAAAGCTTTATTTTTTGTTTTTTTTCACAATTGAAAATGAAAAAACATAAAATAGAAAATAAATGAAAAAGAAACTAAGACCAAAACCAACAAACCGATAGTAATTTGATTTTAACGAAGTAGCAAAGCCAAATGACCACGATCAAGAAAGATACATGAACAAGTGAAGCTAGAGAAAAAAGAAGCTCGACTTTTAATAGACTTGACCAGCACAATGATGTTTCTGACATGACTGATGAGGCCTTAGAGATATGGCAAAGATGGCAACTTCCTCTAGCGACTAGGGAGAGACCATTGACTTGCAAGATAGAGCTACTTTTAGAGACAACGCGACCATATTTGTGACTATGACAAGCATATGCCTATGGGGCACTATTGAAGACAATGACTTGTGGTTGCTGTCGAAAATGAAAATACTGAAATGTTACATCTTTACCTAATAATTTATCTTTATAATGTGTTATAATCAAGAGGTATGTATTCCTAAACAATATATACATGAAAGGAAGTAATCTAATGTAACAAGCAAATTAGTTATTTTAATCTGACAAGGAAATCCTAGGAGATAATCAAATGTCAAAGCAATATCACTAATATCTAATAATATCTCTAATAAAAATCTTTTAAAAGGAAATTCTATAATATTCATAAATACAAAGCCCATAAATATGAGGGCACGAGAGAGAGGCATCCAGGAAATTTCGTGCGAATTGGGCAATTTCAAGAATAGAGAAATGTAGGGGAGGAGGAGGAAAATAGGGGATGCTTCCGCTGGGAATCATGGAGCAGTTAAAGTAAACGTCTGCTGGTGGGGACGATTCTGTCTGGTGTTGACGTAAGTTGTGGGAAATGATGTTACTTTCTCTGAGGACTCGTGCGTAGGGAATAGGAGCAGAAACGCGTCTGCGTGTTGGCTTTTCTTTATTCGTTTGTGAAATTTTTTGGTGTCAATTTATGTTGCGCTGGCCAGATCAAGAAAAATCAAACTTCAATGGAGAGGATATGACAAGCTTAGGTAATTGGTATATAAGCTATTGTCAGTGATGAAACTAGAGATAGTTAATGTCATGTCTTGAACTCTCTAGACGCGTTACCAACCCATTCTTTTTATCTTTTAATTAAACACGAGCAAAAGCATTATATAAACACCCAGTTGAACATAATAATAGGGATAGCCAAGAAAAAACACAATAACATCAAACTAAACACCATCTTATATATTTGTTGTTAACTCTAGAAAATTTAGTAATTACAAACTCATCACAAATGGGCAACTTCCTATGTGACCAATATACAAATAAGGTTGGAAAGGTTGGAAATGTTAATCTAATTCCTCTAATGCCAGGGCTAGCCAAAAAGTGGTGCATCTCATGCTCACCACAACTGCACATGATGGTTCTCCATACAATTGTCCTAAAAAATAATAAACAACAACAACAGAGATAAAAATCTTAGCGAGTCAACGATGTAAGCCCATATTAGGATGCTAATCATCTCAAAGGCAACCAAAACATGTAGCTATCCTTATCTCGTCTTGACACATTCCTGCATATTATCAATTAACATAGGCCAATAGCAATGCGGCATATGTAACATATAATCAGAACGCATCACATAACTTTCCATGCACAATGGATCCACATGTGTTTCAATTATTACGACACCTCGGGGCACGACCACCACAAGAGTTGGCAGTCTTCCGATGTAATCGAGCATCATCCCATCCCATCAGGCATGGCATTGTCCCACGTACTCATATGCATCAAGACAGCATTCCCATCGATCTGGTCTCAATTGCAACTTTGCCGAGCATCTGATAAAATTGAGAATCATCTCGTCAAGACGAAACTATTACCCTATGTAATCATATGCATCAGAACCATTATGTAATCACACGAGTACTCAATCACTTATGCCAAATTTCATTTCTCATCAATTAACCCAATGCAAACATGGTTCGTGCTTATACGACAATTTACTGCAACTTTCACACGTAAAATGCCGTAAAATATTCACATGTGACTGCGTACATAAAATTTACCAATCAAATTTTGCACGCTTTTAATTTTAAAATCCCATTGCCCCAATTGACACATAAAACATGATATTTGAACATGACGCCTCACGATTTACCATTCACATGCCAATAAAACCTTCTTTAAAAATAACAAGTTAGGTTTCTAAATTGGGCAATTATTTTCATGGCATAACAAGCTTCAATCAACATGAATTATGCATAAATTAATCCAATTCAATCATAAATTGTATATAAATTCAACTTATCGACTAAATAGTCATTAATTAGCATTAATCGTCATTAATTAAGACTGACGGCAAATAACTAACACTAACTGCAATTAATTAAGACTAAACGCAATTAGCCTTAATATAAACCATCCTTAAAAGCAATTAATACTAACCCATCATTAATTAACACTAATCATCGTCAACTAAGACTAAGCATCATTAATTAAGACGAATCCTCAATTAACACTAAACAGTTGTTAATTATCGCTAACCATCCTTAATTAAGGTGAACTACCATTAGCCTTAATCTAATCCATCCATAAATGCAATTAGCACTAAACCATCATTATCTAACACTAATCACCATAATCTAATTCTACCCCTAAACGCAATTAACTCCCTAATCAAGGATTAAGAGGTCAGCTCATGGTTTACAACAACGGCAAGATTATGGTGATAGTGATGCAACGATGATGAGGGCATGATGTTCGCGGCACAAACAACGGCACCATGGTAGCAGTTTGGCAAGGGTGCATGGCTAAGGGGGGCTCAGCGGTGGTGGTGGTGACTTGCGGTGGTGAGAGTAGCGGCTTGTCGACAACGGTGGTGGTGGTGTGGATGGGCGGCACAGACGCGGCAACAAGCGACGATGGACATGGCGGCAAAAGGGGGTGGCTATGGAGGAAATGAAGAAGAAGAAGAAGAAGAAGAAGAAGAAGAAGAAGAAGAAGAAGAAGAAGAAAAAGAGAAAAAAATGAGAGGAGATGGAGGATAGTGGTGGTTGGCCAAAAAGGAAATGATGGAGAGAGAGAGAGAGAGAGAGAGAGAGAGAGAGAGAGAGAGAGAGAGAGAGAGAGAGAGAGAGAGAGGTTTTCTCCAAAATATCTCCCTAAAACCCTCCCTAAAATCCTCTCCCTCAAGCCCTTTTTCCTTTTTTGTCTTTTTGCTAACCTTCTAGAAGGGGCAAAATGGGCCTAATTAGGCCCTCATGGCCGAACTTACGAGGCGTGAAGCCCATTGGCCTACACTTGGCCCGGGTTATCTTTTCGACTTTCAATTCTCAAGCAATTAGTCCTTATTCGAAAATTTAAAGCCTACCGACAAATCGATGAACAAATAAGGTGATGTCTAATAGGTTATTCTTGAAATCTTCGAAAGTTCAATATCCGAAATCAAATTAAAAATATGTGGTTAAAATCAATCAAATGCGACTTTAGTGCAACATAAACTATCGAGTGGTATTTAGGGGTTCCGCCCAGTTGACCCGTGGTCAAAAATTTTCAATCCACATTCATACCTCTTCAAATCACGAATAACCCTTGGTTGTCATGTAATCGCGAGGAATCAATTATTAAGTTTGAGTGCAAGATCAATAGAAAATTGATTTACTGTCGTTCATAGTGCGTATTGTGATCGTGCGGAATCACCCACAAATCGACTATGTATTCCTATCGAATCAATTTATATCCGCTCGCTAATTGATTTATAACAGCGTAGTATTTTCCCATGTCAATCATTATGGTCGAGTGGTTTATCCTTGATTGATTTCTCTAGTCTTTCGCATTTTAATCATTTATAGCATCTCACAATAGATTAGTTAATTCATGAGTGATTAGTTCAGAGTAAATTCAACTTTCAGTGCGTTGATAAAATAACTATTCATGTATTTCGAAAGTGATTGAATTTCAGGATATCACAACTCTTCCCCTCATATAGAATTTTCGTCCTCGAAATTTGAATTATTACAAGCTTTCCTAAAAAAGATGGGGATGCTGATGCCTCATTAACTCTTCGCTTTCCCATTTGGCTCCTTTTGTTCCATGGTGTTGCCAAATCATTTTGATTAAGGGAATCGTCTTGTTATGCAACACTTGCTCCTTTCAATCCATTATTCGCACTAGTCTTTATACGTATGACACTCTGTTGTTCACATATATTTCCTTGAAATTCAGCATGTGGGATCAAGTTCATACTTTCTTAGCATCGATATGTGAAAAACATCATGTACTTAAGCAAGTCTCAGTAGCAACACAAGAAGTTAAGCCAAAGTTCCCAATCCGTTCCAAGATCTCAAAGGGGCCAACATATCTTGGACTCAGCTTTCCTTTTTTGCTAAATTGCGAAGTACCTTGCATCGGTGACACCTTAAAAGAATACATGTTCACTCTCCTGAAATTCCAATGGCATGCGTCGTTTATCTAGATAACTTTTCTAACGATTTTGGGCGGTCTTAAGCCTTTCCTAGATGACTTTGATAGTGTCCATTAATTGTTGAACCAACGTCGGACCCATAATCTTCCATTCGCCAACTTTGTCTCAACAGATTGGAGTTCTGTAGGCCTTACCATACAATGCTTCAAATGGCGCCATCCTAATATTCTACCAATAGCTATTGTTGTAGGCAAATTTAACCAGGTGAATATGTTTCTCCTAACTTCCTTTGAAATCCAATACATTAGCTTGTAGCATATTCTTGAGTGTCTAAATGGTCCTTGCTAACTGACCATCCGTCCGTGGATGATAGACCATGCAATATTGCAGCTTCGTCTCCAAGGTAGTCCGTAAACTTTTCTAAAAAGCTACCATAAACTTAAGATCTCAATCTGACGTGCTCGTCACTAGCACTCCATGAAGAAAAACTATTTGTCACACGTACAAATCAACATATTTATCCAATGCAAAGTCCTTTCATATGGTGATAAAGTGCATAGATTTCATTAACTTGTCAACCACAATCCAAATGGAATCGTTATCTTGTTGACTTCTTAGCAATCCCATCATGAAATCCATTATAATATGTTCCAATTTCTACTCAGGGATCTCTGTGCCTTCACTTGTTGGCATTTTAAACACTTGGCAATGTGCTTAGTGATATTTGATTTCATGTCATTCCACCAATAACACCGGCGTAGATATTAATACCTCTTTGTGCTGTCCGAATGAATACTATAATTGCTGCGATGGGCTTCCGATGAAAATTCTTCCTCAAGTTCTGCATCGTTGGGCATACACAGTCGTCCATGAAACTTCCATCCTCAGTTACTTGGAAATCGGCCTTCCTCTTTTCTACATCTCCTTGCAAAATCTTTTGGATTTCAAAATCCGTCATTTGCAGCATCTTAATCTTCGCCTGCATTCCTAGTTCAATTCTAAGGGTAGCCATAAAACTTGAAAGGTGGCTCACCTCAAACTTAAAATTCAAATCCCGAATTCCTTCGAGTAGAATCCACTCTTGAACCATCATCTGCGCAACCGACGACTTTTGACTCAACACATATGCTACCTTATTGGCCTTTCCAAGATAATGCAGGATGTCGCAATCATAGTCCTTGAGAAGTACCATCAAGCGGCGTTGTCCCATGTTTAGCTCTTTTTGAGAGAATAAATACTTTAGGCTTTGGTGGTCCTTGTAAATCTAAAACCTTTCTCCACATAAGTAATGCCTCCAAATTTTAAAGGTAAAGATGATCATTGTCAATTCCAAATCATGCGTTGGATAATTCAACTCGTAAGATCTTAGCTAATAGGATGCGTATGCAACTACTCTCCCATGTTACATTAAAATGCAGCACAATACTTTATACAATGCATTGCTATAAATCTCGTAACCTTCAGGACCAAACAGAATTGTCAACATGGGTGTGATAGTTAGCTTATACTTAAGCTCTTAGAAACTAAGCTCACATTTATCTATTCGTTCAAACTTCTCATCCTTCTTTAGTAATCGTGTTAGAGGCATGGCTATTGTAGAAAATCTTTCCACGAACCGCCTGTAATAGCCTGCTAATCCCAAGAAATTTCGAACCTCAGTTACTATCATTGGTCTCGGCTAGTTCATAATCACTTCAATCTTGGTTGGGTCCAAAGAAAAACCTTTACCAAAGATCACATGACCAAAGAAAGCTACATGAGTCAACCAAAACTCACACTTACTAAACTTAGCATATAGCTCGTGTTCTCACAAGGTCTATCGTCTTCAAGTGTTGTTCATGCTCTTCTGGACTCCTTGAATACACCAGGATATTGTTAATAAAAATGATTACAAACCGATCTAAGTACTCCTTGAGCACATTGTTCATCAAATCCATAAAAGCAGCAGGTGTGTTCATCAGACCAAATGGCATTACTGTGAACTCATAATGACCATAACACATATGACATGTTGTCTTCGAGATGTCCTCCTTCTTAATCCTTAATTACTGGTAACCCATCCTTAGGTCTATCTTGAAAAATACCGAAGTTCCCTGTAGTTGGTCAAACAAGTAGTCTATCCTTGGCATTGGGTACTTATTATTGATTGTCACTTGATTGAATTGTCGATAATCGATGTAAAAATACAACGAACCATCCTTCTTCCTTATGAACAAGATTAGTGCTCCCTAAAGTGATGCATTGAGACAAATGAATCCCTTATCTACCATTGTCTAACAACTCCTGCATCTACACCTTTAATTCCTTTAGCCCCGACAATGCTATACGATAAGGTGCCTTAGAAATCAACTCCATTCCAGGAGCTAACTCAATCACAAACTCTATCTCCATTTCTAGGTGTAACCTAGGCAATTCCTTAGGAAAGATATCAGAAAATTATCACAATACAATGATGTCTTCCATCATTGGTTCCTCAGCTAATGTATCAACCATGGTCACCAAATAACCCTAGCAACCTTCATCCAACAATTGAGTTACTCAAGCAATAAAATTAAAGGGATTGAAGGTCCTTTTCGATTTTCAACAAACTCGAAACTAACACCCCCTAATCGGTTAAATTGGATTGTTTTACGATAACAGTCCGTCATAGCACATTGCTTGGTGAGCTAATCTATACTAATGATCACATCAAAATCATTCTTCGCCAATACAATTAAATCTATACTTTCCTCTTGACCGCCAATAATTAACTCGCAACCTGAACATCCTACCACAAACATTTTTTTTTTTTTTTTGGTAAAAAGTAAGAATACCACAAACAATATTTTATTCTTTAATGAGGTAGAAATACTAAGGACTGCTTCCAACGGTTTCAGACTTACCCTAATAACTTAACAAATTGCTCAGCAATAAATGAATGCATGGCTCTTGGATCAAACAAGGCATAAGTAGCATGATTGTGCAATGAGATTGTGCCTATAATCACGGCATGCGAATCTTCCTCTTCCTTTCTTGTTATAGTGTACACCTTTCCTTGTGCTTGGGGTCAATTCAAATTGTTCTGTGGAGCATTCCTAGCCTGTTGTCTCACTTATAATTGTTGCGCTAGTGGTCTCGTTGGTCGACACGGACAATTTTTCACTTGATGGTTATGTTGGCCACATCTAAAGTAGACTCTAATCCTACTTGAGCAAGGGGCATTCCCATGCCGTTTCCCACAAAATTTACATACACCATTTGGGTTGCACGCCGACTTTCCAATATTCTTATTAATAAAACAGGCGAAACGCTTACCTTCAGCCATGGGTTTCTTTCCAAATTGATGGTTATCTCGATTCGGGGCATACTGCGATCCAAAAGCGGCTGCCCTTTTAACCATATTCCTCTCGATTAGCTAAGCCCTTTCGTACAGTTCATCATAGTCCTTGAAGTTTAGGGGCACCAACTAGTACTTAATCTCTGGTTTTAAACCATCTCTGAACCTCCTCGCCCTATCCATCGAGTCCTCAATCAACCTCAGCACATACTTAGACAGCTTAGTGAATTTCACCTTATACTGATCTATGGATAGCTAGTTCTGACGAAGGTACTAGAACTCAACCATCTTCTGCTCTCGAGCACAATATGAGAAGTACTTCCCATTTAAAGCTTTAATGAAAGCATCCTACACCAGGGTTGTAACTTTGGGAAACACTATTCTTTCAATAGCTTCCCACCACGTGCTCGCATTACCCTGAAGCTGGTATATGCCCATGTTATTTTATCCTCCTCCAAGCACCTCAACAGTGCGAATGCCTTCTCGAGTTCCCTGACCTAGGGGGTTGCAACATCAGGATCTCCCGCCCTAGTAAACTTTGGCGGCTTCAGCTTCTTGAACTACTCCACCAATTTATGCATGGGCTGATCATCATTTCCATTCTTAGCCAATGGGACTTTAGTAGGTGCGATAGCAACAACTTGATTTTGAGCTTGCTGCTCGATTATGATCCTTAAACTCTCTAATGCTTGCGGGATTTTATCCAACCTAAGATCACCTAATGTTCTTCCTCTAGCACTAGCCTGCGTTGGTGCTCCTCTAGCACCAGTTCGAGTCAGTGCTCTTCCTCTAGTACTAGTTAGAGTCAACACTCTCCTTCTCCAAGGGGCTCTCTGATCAGGATTGCTCATCTTATAAGATTCTTACAAAAACCTACTTTTGAATTCCAACAAGGAATTAGAAATCTGAGCAACCTATGCCAAGCAAAACAATCAATCACAAGCACAAGCATAAGAAAATGTTTTTCCTAGCTAACTATCTCAGAACCCATCAAACCTTATCACTCTAGACATCGACAAGGCTCTGATATCACTTCGGATGGGGATGTCATGCTCCGAAGCCCTAAGGGCACGAACATCCCTCCATGGTCGATCAATTGCAACATCGTAGGACGCGTCACCAACCCATTATTTTTATCTTTTGATTAAATGCAGGCAAAAGCATTATATAAACACCCAGTCAAACATAATAACAGGGATAGCTAGGAAAAACATAATAACATCAAACTAGACACCCTTTTATATATTTATTGTTAACCCTAGGACATTTGGTAATTACAAACCCATTGTAAATGGGCCACTTCCTATGTGACCAATATACAAGAAGGGTTTGAAAGGTCGAGGTTAACTAAACTCCTCTAATGATAGGGTTAGCCAAAAAGTGACACATCTCGCACCCACCACAATCGCATATGATGGTTCTCCATAATACGACCCTGAAAAACAATTAAAAAAAAACAATTGGTGAAAAAAAAATCTTAGCAAATAAACTACTTAAGCCTCAATTAGGATGCTAATTTGTCTTAGAGGCAACCTAAAGATGCAACATTTCATATCCTTACCTTATCTTGACACACCCGTGCATATTATCAATTAACACAGGCCAAAAATAGTGCAGCGCATATAACTTATAATCAGGACACATCACATAACTTTCCATGCACAATGCATCCACACATATTTCAATTACTACGACCCCTTGAGCCACGGTCAACACACGAGTTGGTGGTCTTCCTGCATAACTGGGCATCGTCATGCCCCATTGGGCATGACATTGTCTTGTGTACTCATACACATCATGATTCCATTAGGAGCATTGGTCTAGTCTCAATCGCAACTTGGCATCCAGACCCCCAATGGATATTCAATGAAATTGGGCATCGTCTCGCATATTCAAATACATTAAGATGAAACCATTACCTTGCATAATCATATGCATCAGAGCCATTTTGTAATCACACGAGCACTCAATCACTTATGCCAAATTTCATTTCTCATCAATAAGCCCAATGCAAGCACAATTTGTGCTCATACAACAATTTACTACAACTTTAACACGTAAAATGCCGTAAAATATTCACACATGATCATGTATGTAAAATTTACCCATCAAACTTTGTATGCTTTTAATTTTAAAACCTCCTTACCCCAATTGACACATAAAACATGATATTTGAACATGATGCCTCACAATTTACCATTCACATGCCGATTAAACCTTTTCTAAAAATAATAAGTTAGGTTTCTAAATTGGGAAATTATTCTCATGGCATAACAAGCTTCAATCAACATGAATTATGCACAAATTCATCCAATAATTTGCACATAAGTTGCATATAAATTCCACTTATCGACTAAATAGTCATTAATTAGCACTAATCATCATTAATTAGTTTCGACCGTCAATAATTAAGACTAATTGTCATTAATTAAGACATCTATAATTAACTAACACTAACTACAATTAATTAAGACTAAACACAGTTAGCCTTAATATAAACCATCCTTAAACGTGATTAATATTGACCTGTCATTAATTAGCACCAATTGTCGTTAACTAAGACTAAGAGTTATTAAATAAGATTGAGCCTCAATTAACACTAAACCATTGTTAATTAGCACTAATTGTCCTTAATTAAGGCTAACTATCATTAGCCTTAATATAATCCATTATTAAACATAATTAGCACTAAACCATCATTATCTAACACTAACCACCATTAACCATAATCTAATCCTACCCCTAAACACAATTAACTCCCTAATCAAGGATTAGGAGGTTAACTCACAATTTACGGCAGTAGCGAGCTCATAGTGATGGTGGCACAATGGTGATGAGGGCATGATATTTGCGACTCAAATGGCGGCACCACGGCAGCGATTCAACAAAGGTTCATGGCTAAGGGGGACTCGGCTTGCTTGGCTTGATGGGCGATGGCGGTGGTGACTTGCAGTGGTGAGAGTAACGGTGGACACAGCAGCAAAAGAGGGCGGCTATGGAGGAAATGAAGGAAAAGGAGAAGAAAAAGAAGAGAGAAAAATGAGAGGAGATGGAGGAGGGTGGTGGTTAGCCAAAGGGGCAAAGTGGTCTTTTCACCATCTTTAGCAAAAATTTCAATTTTGCCCTTGGGCCCATTTGCTTGGATAGGCTTGAATTGGGCTCGGCTCAACTCGGCTTGATTGGCCTAATTAGGCCCTCATGGTGAACTTAAGGGGTGTGAAGCCCATTGGCCTTCGCTTGGCCCGGCTTCTCTTTCCGACTCCCAATTTTCGACCGATTAGTCTTTATTCGAATAAAGCCTACTAACAAATCGACAGACAAATAAGGCAAAATCCAATAGGTTAGTCTTGAATCCCTTAAAAGTCCAATACCCAAAATTGAATTAGAAATTCATACTTAAAATCGATCAAATGTGATTTTAGTACGACCTAAATTATTGAGTAACTTTAGGGATTTCGCATGGTTAACCCATGTTAGAAAATTCACAATCCATATTTGTGCCTCTTCAAATCACAAATAACCTCTGTTTGTCATGTAATCGCAAGAAATCAATTATTAACGCTAAGTACAAGATCAATAGAAAATCGATTTATTGCTGTTCGTAGTGAGTATCGTAATTGTGCTAAATCACCTATAAACCAACTACGTACTCCTGTCGAATCAATTTATATCCATTCGTTGATTAACTTATAACAGCATAGTATTGTCCTTTGTCGATCATTATCGTCAAGCGGTCTATCCCTAATTGAATTCTCTGGTCTTTCGCGTTTTAATCTTTTATGGCATCTTCCAATTGATTAGTTAACTCACGAGTGAGCAATTCAAAATAAATTCAACTTTCAGTGCATTGATAAAATAATCATTTCATATATTTCAGAAGGGGTCGAATTTTAGCATATCACAGTTAAATGGTGCCCAAATCCAAAGGGTGGCTTAGTATTAGGATGATCTAGTTATTGCGCTTCTAGAAGCATTAGATTTTATGTTTGCTTCATTCTTGTCGCAGCAACTAAAGGTAAGATTGAATCTGAGATGGATTTGGTTTTCATGTGAATGGTCCCGTTTTTTTTTTATTGGAGATAGTTGACGAACAAAAGGTTGCAGAAAATTTCTCAAGTTCTTCAATAAAAGAAAGTACCTTTTGTTCACATGTTAAAGTTTGATAACTAATTGAAAACAAAATTTTTTTCTATCAATTGATGATTGTTCTTTTGTTAATGTGTGCTTGTGTCTACTTAAGTGTTCCAACTATTTTAGTAATCTTGACTAGTGGACAAATGATTCTTAGACTCAATTTAATTATATTGTAATTGTATTGTGTGTATGCATGGAAATGTATCTACTAGGGTTGACTTCCATAGTAGACTTAAGATAATATTCCATGTCGAAATTTTCTTTGCTTTACCACACTAAGTAATGTCATCTTGCACAAGGTTGCAATCATATGCAAGATTCTCTTTGAATGAACATCGAGTGATGACCGAGACTGATTTCTAAATGGTGCCGGCAATATCTTTTAGCAGTACACAAAAGAGGTCTAATCGATCAAATCAATATTCATATTTGAACTAGACTAGACAGAAAAAATATAAGACTAGATACTTCACTCAAACTCATTTCGTAGAAGCTCAATTTCGAGTTTGACTCGTGAATTTTTTTTATAAACTTGAAATGACTCAGTTCAATTCGATTTGGGTTATTATTAGTGAGTCTTTGTGGGAGCTTGATTCAAGCTTGAGCTCAAATTCACCTTTCATAAAATCCGGACTAATGAGGCTCGGGCTTGACTCAATCTCGCACTTGAATTTGTAAATAACTTAGGCGATTTCGAGCAGGTTGATTGGTTTGCACGTGAAGAAGCAAATAAAACCTGATTTCAAAGAAGCATGTGAGAAAATGATAGGAAAGCACATAATCGTTTTGATCTTTAGCGTCATGTATTTCATTCTAGTTAAGTTTTTTTCTTCGAATTGGGTTAAATATATTTTTAATCCTCTAATTCATAATATTTGTGCCATTGCGTCCTCAAGAAGGCAAGCTATTACCACTTCGATGGATAGTTGGAGTCCACCATGACTACTTCTCCGAAAGTCAAGCCTGTGATAAATTCTTCAAATTTTCTAACCATCACCAATCATCGCTGGTGGTGGCTGTGGCCACGAAATCCTCCACCCATTCTCGTATCTCTCACTTTTCCGCCTTTGTCTTCTACGTTTTACTTTCTTATTTCTCCTCAAATAAAACTAGTTTCTTTTGACTTATTTCACTTTGGAAATTACTGAGAAAAATCGTGACGCTGCACGATAAAATTACTTTATTTAATTAACATAATTTCTCAGTTAAAAGAAAAGGCTATATTTTTTTAAAAGAAAAAATAGAGAAATAAAAGATGTTTAAGATGTTGAGATTAGAACTTGACAACTAATATAAATTCTTTTGGCTCATCTTATATTAACATCATAAAACAATGACATTATGTGTATCAATTTTCTCTTTGTACAGCGTAGTAACGACGTAGAAAATCTGTTAAACGTAGATAGATACCACAGCTTTTCATCGTAACACCAAAATGCATCTATCATGTCCTATTTTTGTTCATTAAATAAGTAGATTCAAGAAAAGAAATAAAATGATTTACTTATATGTAAGTGCAACTTCAATACTATTTTACGGAGTTTGTGAGAGAACACATACAAGGAGCAGTTGTGTTCTTATTGGAAGGCAGATCAACATGAACTTCCTTGTATGGAATTTCAACGGAGTTGTGCTTAGTCTATAATTCTTATCACATCAAATCATTATTATCTTGTCCCTAAACGCGACAATCTTAAGTTGACTTGACTTGTGAATGTGAATTCATTCAATGACCTGTTTGAGCCAGCGGTGGCCTTCAATGATTCTTTACTATTGATGGAGAAAGGTCAAAAAAGGAAAGGAAAAAAAAACATCAGCATCTCTTTCCCTTTCTGCAGTACAAGTCCCTTTCTAGAGAACAGATATTCATTTCGCTCCCACTTTATTTCTACAAGTTCATTAAATAAGTAGATTCAAGAAAATAAATAAAATGATTTACTTATATTTGAATGCAACTTCCATACTATTTTACAGAGTCTGCAAGTGAACACATACAACGAGGAGCTATTTTCTTATTGGAAGGCAGATGAACACGAATTACCCTGTATGGAATACCGATGATAAGTAAAAAGTGACCAATAACTTGTTGATTAGCCTGTTTGTAATTAACTATGGAATGACAATTTTACCATCGACAGACTCAACAGTATATTTCCACTTATTTTTAGATTTTACAAATGGACACATAAGTATATGTTGTCAAAAAAATAATAGTTTTATCATCCACAAATCTAATAGTTGATTGACACTAACCTTCATATTTTACAAGTGGGTGCATAATTATTAAGTCACCAATGAAATAATAATCTTACCATCCACAAACTCACTATTAGAAAACCATTTATTGTGCTGAGATTCAATTTTGAGTAGTAAATATATAACTAGAACGTTTACAGTTATAATTCACTAATATTATTGCAAAATATCATCAACATACACCGTAATTTGAAATTTCATGAATTACCAAATTACTGTTTAAAGGAACATTATTCTGTATGGACGAAACAGAATGTTAAACAATTCTTTGTAATTATTTAATGACTTGTCATCGTCAAGAAACAAGAAAATAGTTGCTCTTCCCTTGTCTCAACATGGCAAGTATCCTCTTGGAGGGGTAGCCGCTCGGAGAGCAAATGAACGATTTTAAAGATGCATTTGTTCAACAGAAAATTCAAAATTTTAGAATACTAAAAAATAATATTTCAATCATAGACGAAAATAATTAAATATAAATTGTTGTCAATCATGAAAGCATTTTTATTGATTAACTTTTCTTAGCGATATAACCAATCATTTTTTGAAAAATAATTTTCAAATATCGAATTTATCTTAAAACAAACGCATCTAAATTTCAAACAATAGTACGGGCTCTGGTGACATTTTCCTTTTGTTTTACTTTACAGGGCATTGCTTGTGATAGTTACTTGCAATTTCCTCTTGTTTTATGGGCTACAAAGGGGAAAACGTTTCTGGACGAGTTTGGCATTTCGTGAATCAAAATACGGAACACCATCGACGACGCTAATGAGTGCAGCCAAAAAACTTGGCTGAAACTGCTCTCAATAGTCACCGACAAGCCCATCCCCCTTGGCACGCACTTTCTCTCACAATCGAGGTAGTGCTCGTGGCCGTGAGAGCTCCTATGGCACGAGCTTGAAGCCCTCTGGGACAGTGCTCACATCCACTGAAGCTCTGCACGGCCAGCTTGTGTGCATCCATGGCTGCGGCCCTGGACCCGATCTGGTCCACTGGTTGGGGTCGTCCAACCTCGATTTGGACCAGATTCCAGGCAGTAACCATCACTGGGCTCAGACGTGGGGTTTGGGTGACGCTCACGGACGACTCTCTTCAAGGGATGATCTTAGGCAATGATCTAAAGAAGACGATTCTTTAATTCAACCATTTTCAATATTTTCATTGGCACTTGACAGTTTCTTCATCCCTTAAAACTCTGGTTTACTTTCCAACATATTTTGGCCAACAACATTTTAGTTTTTAATTTGTTATTGTTTTATTGACTTTAGGAATAAATTTAAGCGCCAGCATGATCCGCCATGAAAAGAGATGGCGATGGCCACTTTCGTCCTTGTAGTGAAACCCTGCGATATTTTTAGGACATCTAGTGAGGTCATTTTTATCCCCTGGAAATGTGTACATGATCTTTCTTGGGATTTAGCCTCTGACATTTAAATAGAAATTGATCAAGTGAACAGTGACACATTAGTATGAGACCAATGGTTCAGTTGAATTTTACTATTATATTGCATGATGTACAGCTGACAATAGCTCATCACAAGCATCTTTTGCTAAGGATTATTAACACGCTCTCTTATCTTCATATACAAAATAATAGAAAGCTCTATCTACTAACTACAGACAGGAGACAGGAGGATGATGAGTGAATTTGTCCCTTTGCTCAGCCTATAAAGCCAAAAACCACAGCTCCTATACATAACCCTCGGCTGCTGCCAAGCGCTGCCGAGAGACTCCAGTCACTAATCCGATAGGAAAGCTAGCTCGTTGGGTAGAGTAACTCTTTTTCGCAATAGGGACTCGATCGTCGGACATTTCCTCTTTCTTCCGCCTCTAGGTCTAGATCGAAATTGCTCATCTAACTCCTCAAAATCACCCTGAACCCAAGGAGCCAAATTGCAAGGAATGAGAATCATCCAACTCTCATGTAGTAAAAAGCTGGATTTCAACAGCAGTAAAATTCAATTGCAATATTAGAGAGAATGAAAGAATGGGGCTCACTGGAGTGTAAACATGGCAACCAGTTTTCTCATGATGGTCTCTCACGTGCTTATACGCAAACTTCTTGCCACAATCCTTATGGCCGCATACAAATGGCCTCACCTCAAGATGAACAGCCTTCACATGCTGACATAAATTTAATTTCTGTCAACAATAAAATAATCAGCTAATGTACACTCAGCAGACACACGATAAATGAGCTCAAGCTTCAAAGTTCCAAACAATTATATTTCATGCCCAACAAGAATCTACTTAGTAGGTGACTGCATCTCCTGAATAAGTCGAATTTTTCTTCTCATGCGTGCGGAGATGCTGTTGGATATTCTTCCTCAACTGCTTAGTCCCACATATGTCGCAATTGACTAATTGGTGAGCCGACCGCATGTGCTCCTTCAAATAGTCAACATTGCTGAAGTATTTCATGCACTCATAACAGAAAGCCTCCACAGTCTCTAGTTTGACTGCATCAGTTGAAATGACATTATTATCAAATAGCACGTTAAACAGCTCATAGATATCATTCAGCTTCACCAAGACACCTTCATAATTAAGTGACTCACCATGAGAATCCTCATGCTTTCGCAACTTCGATGCAAACTTGAAAACCTTTCCACACCCAACCTCCGGACAAACATACTGCTTCAGACTCTTGCATTCACCAGACGTCGACGGTTCCTCATCATTGTGAATTTCATTCAAGTGCATCTTCATGTTCCCTTGATATGCAAATGACTTATTGCAACCATCAACAGGACAGCTGAAGATCTTGCCTTTATGCTGAAAAAAGTGATGAGCCAAATGGTCCTTTCTCCTATAGCTGGCAGGGCAATCCTCTATAGAACACTTGAAAGGCCTCTGCAAATGAATTTAAAACATATTGACACATAGATACAAAGCATACCAAATCTCTAGACATCAATAGGGACAAAAAACGAACTATGCTTCAAACCTCAAAATAGAACATGCATGACTGAGGCTGACTTGATGGATCTTCTCAAGTGGTCCCCAAACCTGATACTAGTCCAATCAAGATACAAGATTGCAGCCTCTTGCATTCTCGAATACTTTTCGGTGGGATCCAATGCTTCACGCGATTATCATATCATAATCAGATGAGCCAACATACTTTATCATGCAAGGTCTTAATTTCAGTATAGACAAATTCGCCGTAGACAAATGGAAAAGAACAAAATAGCTTTAATTTTCAACCAAAATTAGAACTTTTTTTATCGTAGAAATCTATCTTTGAAACCAGACACAAAAAGATTGATGCTTTCTCATGGGTGCTTCCATGTGATGATGCTTCACAAATTCACGGCATCACTATTCCACAGCCCAGAAAAATCATGTACGTCCCCAACGATAATATCCGAATTGCCGTTTCTGACACCTCATTATAAGTTACAAATGTGAAAATTTTAAGAGCAAAGACCGAGCAGTGTACATCAAAACTGTCAGTTCAACAAGACCAGTGCGACTGTAATCTGAACCCTCCACTTTACAAACTACCTCACCATAGACCACCTCCATGACAGGTGTAATCTAATCGAAACTTGACTAAAATTTTTAAAGAACTTGCATTATCAGTAACAAAACAGAGAGCTCCACATACCTCGAGCGAATGACCCAGCATATGCTGCCTCAAATACGCAGGTTTCTTGAACGTGGC